>CM064506.1:11637905-11657905 GCA_032716605.1 Paralithodes platypus | reverse complement strand
CAGAGCCTGGCAACTGCTCCCTTTTCAAACTCACTCCATATAAAAACAAATTCTATGTGGATTAGGGAGACAACAATCAAAACTGCATGTGACGAGTGCCTCCCCCAGAGTTGAAAGAGTGACTGGGCCAAAACCAAGGAACAGTCGAGCCAAAATGCCCGGACACAGACTTTGAAGCAATTTAAGTCATAGGATAAGGGCAAGATAGATTCAGGGAGAGAGTTCCAGAGCTCAGCTGTTGAATAGAAGAAAGATTGGGAGTATTGTTTCACTCTTGGGATTGTGTTGCAAGACAGGTACTGTACGTAGTTACGTACCCTACGTAGAGGAGGTGGTATACACTGAGAGAGCTCTGAAGAACACTGATTATTGTAGTAGTGATAGAATTGCGAGGGAGATGCAACATTGTGACGAAGAGAGAGATTGCAGAGAGTCGGTGACTGGATGGGAGTTAATGATACGAAAGGCTTTCCTCTCTACTTTGTCTAGAAGTGCTGTGTGAGAGGATTCTCCCCACACATGTGAACAATACTCAATACAAAGACGCACTGTGTCCCTGTACAGAGCAAGAAGCTGTGCAGGGTAAAGAACCCCCCAAGGCGGCTGAGCACTTCCAGCCCCTGGGAGGCCGCCCCAGCAAGACTGGCAACATGGTCCCTTCAAGACAGATACTCAAATGATACTCCACGTGGACTAGCAAAATTACACTTCTTATACCTCGATCAGGGAAATAATACACAATTCAAGATGAACATAATACACTCATAAATGCATACACAAATGCTTATATATATATATATATATATATATATATATATATATATATATATATATATATAAAATATATATATATATATATATATATCTTTATATATTTATAAATATATATATTATATACCTATATCTTTCAATGGCATATCTATATCACGGGAGTCCATTAAATCACTAGAGCCATAATTAATTAACATCACGGTCTATAACCTATTGACACACAGAGACATAAGGTAGCTTTTCTTTCCATTCATTGTTACGCTCAAACTTTGTATTATGTGTGAGGGACATTATATTGATAAGGATTTCTCATGAGTGACAGACTCCTTCGGGTGTATGGGTTTTGCTTGTATTATTTTGTTTTCATTCATTCATTTTTTTATGTAAGATATAAATGCCACTTCAAATTTTTATATAAACTCCTATCTAATTTATCACCAACACGACAATCATCATTATTACTCCATTTACGAGCAAAATAAAACCACACAATTCTAGCCATTGCCACCACTGCTCCCACCCCTTACACCAAAATCATTATTTATATCGTGATAATTATTCCAACTCGAATTAATCCGTCATCGCAATAATTATGCTAATAATTTGAGAAAGTTGAGGTATTACCGGTATAGTTGGAAAGTTAAATGATCGTCATATCAAATAATAATAAACATACTATTTATTATTATTACGTACATTAATGACACCATCACAAATAACATTATGAACTATTTTCATCAACAGAATCACATTCAGCTAGCACACATATTGTATGATGAAACCATTTCCCATTGTATTTTGCTATTAGTAGACAATATTATTTTACTCAATGTGTACAATACTTGCGTAAGTTAGAGCAGTAATTATCTGCAACAAATACAGTTTTTGGATATTGTGTGATCGTCGTTGTCTGTGTGATTGTTTGTATGTCTGTCTCTGTTTGTTTGTCAATGTGTTTGTAAATAGGTAAGGTATAAGCAAGTCGTAAGTGAGTGTTGGGGAAGGGAGGGAGAAATATTTCCTCCCTTCTCCTCTTGCTTATAGATCGTGCATGCAAGCCATCACGTGCACTCCATGGCCTCTACACTCACTCCTTCGTATAGTATATAGTATATGGGATATATCTGGG
The DNA here is from genome assembly GCA_032716605.1 of Paralithodes platypus. NCBI lineage: Eukaryota > Metazoa > Arthropoda > Malacostraca > Decapoda > Lithodidae > Paralithodes > Paralithodes platypus. The sequence goes on along the minus strand of CM064506.1, from coordinate 11,656,005 downwards.
GTTAAGGGACGGTAGCAGAGCCCGGCCACTGTATCGACGATATGAAGGTGTGTGAGTGTGTGTGAGAGGTGTAAGTGTACTATGTTGTTTAGTATTGAAAGTTGCCACCTAGGCCTATTCCTGGTCCAATTTTCAGCTGTCTAGGCCTGTTTGCACGTTTTGTGTACACGTTTCAAAATCCAATTTCCTGAAGGCAGGTCTGAACGCCCCTACAAAACCTTCCTGAAGGCATGGCACAGCTGCCGGGTTAACTGATTTAAGTAACCTTAGAAAGAGTTTGTGAGAGTTAAAGAGGTGATTGAGATGCATTTCACTGTTGATAACTAGAGCTCCTCAAGCTATATAGAATCGTTTAATGATACCCATAATAAATTGCCTAACAGGTCCTATAATGACTTCCTTGTATGAAGACCAGAAATTGTGGCAATAGCCTAAACGGAAAACACGATACGGTATTATACTTGAGCTGACCAGGCCATCTCTCCCTCAATCAATCTTCCCTTAATCATATGACTTAAACTGCTGTAAACTTCCTGTGTCCAGGCATTTTGACCACAATGTTCCTTGAATTTGGCTCTCCGTCACTCTGTTGGCTCTGAGGGGACACACTTGTTATAAGCAGCCTGCCTTTTGTCGCCTTCATGCACATTAAAAAAAAAAAAAAAAAAAAAAAACAGGACAAGTGGGATATCTCTATTGGTCTCATTGGTAGAGTGCTGGTGTTTGCGAGGTCCCGGGTTCAAATCCTGGCCTGGGAAGTGTTAATGGACAGTTGTGATGTCCCGCTTAGGGAAGTAGACCGTATTGGGTTAACACCCCAGGCTCCAAAGGGCTATGATACGGAGATGAGCACCATGGTTATGCGCTCTTTCAGCGTATGCTTTACGACTTCATCATATGGCAGTCGTAGCGTGATATTAATGGAGATAATGATAATGATGTCGTAAATGAGGAAAGATAATGACGATGGCTGTGACAATAGCTACAATATCCTCTAATCTCACAAGTCCAACGGTAACTTTCTACACATTGACCACTATCTAGAATCAGCTTTCTGTCCACATTATCATATGAGATGCTGGCATGTCTTCGATGATAACACTTGTAAAGCTAATGTATAAGCCTATTATGTTAATAATTAGGAGCAAGGATATTGACAAAAGCTACAATATCTTCTAATCTTGCAGGTCATACAACGACTTTCTTACCATCAGCCGCTACCTGGAACCAACAATCAGTACACACCAATCATACGGGAGTAGCTTGACTTTGATGATGACACTTGTAAAACTTTGGTTGATGTCTATTAAGTAAACAGTTGGGAGGTAGGATAGTTAAAACGGCTACAATATCTTCTTATCTTGCAGGTCCCACGGCGACTTCCTTACCATCGTCTGCTACCTGGAACCAACCATCAGTACACACCATCACACGAGGGGTTGGCGGCAGTGTAACTCTGAATGGCAGCAGTAGTCGACCTGTCCAGCCCATCATACCACTGTTGGACCTGAGTGCTGGGGCGGTGGCAGGGGAAGGGGAGGGGGAAGAGGACCAGGAGGGGGCATCATCCATGCCACCTCATCCAGTGTTCGACCAGGCAGCTCCTCGTAATGTCTCCAGTTTGGCCAACAATGCCGCCTACCTCCACTGTCTCGTCCATAACCTCGGCACCAAAAGTGTAGGAGTAGTAGTACTTGTATTTTAATCTTTATTTATTTATTTGTTTATATATATACATACAGTATATATTTACTTATTTTATAAATCTGGCTAAAAGTTTATTATATTAGTAACTAATTTATCTATAGATAATGAACAAGCCTACATCTTTTCTATCCTAAATGACCTAGAGCAGCTAGTCCAGCAACCCACCCGTATCCCGGATCGCTTCGGAGATTAGCCCAACATTCTTGATTTATTTCTAACCTCTAACCCTTCTGCATATACTATACATTTTTTCTCTCCTTTGGGCTCCTCCAACCATAAGCTAGTATCTGTCACCTGTCCTATCTCTCTGGTACGGCCACCCGATCCTTCCAACCTGTGGCGCTTGTGGCACTTCGGCGCTACCGAATGGGAGGCTCTTCGGTAGTACATCTTTGATTTCCCATGGAATGACTTTTGATTCCATGGCCGGGGACCCTCGGAGAGTGCTGAACGCATGACTGAGGTAATCCTCTCGGGCATGGAAGCATACAGTCCATTTTCTTTTTCTCAGTCTAATGCAAAAAAATCTTGGTTTACTCACGCTTGTTCTACTGCTGTCAGCAACAAGGAGGAAGCATTCAAACGGTACCCACGCCTTAAAACTCAAGACTCTCATTCTTCCTATGTTTCTGCCCGGAATCAAGCCAAATCTGTTCTTCGACTTGCCAAGCACTCTTTCATCAATACTAAATGCACTGAACTATCCAACTCTAGCTCTTCCCAAGCTTTCTGGCGTCTAGCCAAAAACCTCTCCAACAATTTTGCTTCCTCGTCTTTCCCTCCCCTTTTCCACTCTGATGGCACAACCATCACTTCTTCCTCTGACAAAGCTGAACTTTTTGCCCAAACATTTGCTAGAAACTCCACTTTGGATGATTTGGGTGCTATTCCCCCCCTCTCCTACTTATGCCTAATATCCTAATCTCTTCTAAAGAAGTACTTTCTACCCTCTCTGGGCTTAATACTAAGAAGGCGTGCGGTCCGGACGGTGTTCCTCCTGTTGTACTAAAAAACTGTGCTTCCGTGCTGACTCCCTGCCTAGGCAAACTCTTTCGTCTCTGTCTCTACTCTAACGTCTTCCCTTCTTGCTGGAAGTTTGCACTCATTCAACCTGTCCCAAAGAAGGGTGACCGCTCTCAACCCTCCAACTATCGTCCAATTGCTCTCATCTCTTGTATCTCTAAAGTTTTAGAAACTATTCTTGCATCCAAATTTCTTAAGCATTTCTCTTCTCATAATCTACTCTCAGATCGCCAGTATGGCTTCCTTAAGGGTCGCTCTACTGGTGATCTTCTTTCATATCTTTCTAACTCTTGGTCATCCTCCTTTCGGAACTTCGGTGAGACCTTTTCTATTGCACTAGACATATTGAAGGCCTTCGATAGAGTCTGGCACAAATCATTAATTTCTAAACTACCCTCCTTTGTTTTCTATCCCTCTATCTGTAACTTTGTCTCTAATTTCCTTTCCGGCCATTCGATAGCTGCAGTTGTGGACGGCCATCGCTCACTTCCTCATCCTATCAACTCCGGTGTTCTTCAGGGCTCTGTCCTATCTCCCATTCTCTTTCTAATTTTCATAAATGATCTTCTCAACTGTACCTCCAGTCCCATCCATACATACACAAACGACTCTACCTTACACTACTCCATTAGTTTTCCTGAACGCCCCAGTCAGCAATCCCTCAAATACAAACGTAATGAAGCCATGCAACACTTATCTTCTGATATAACTACTATTTCCAATTAGGGTAGAAAAAACGGAATCAGGGGTAGACATTTCAGCGGAGGAGGGGATAGATGGTGAAAGGTAAGCAGGGGCATGGAAAGGTTTGGCGGTTGTGGTGGAGGTTGGAGTAGTTGAAAGAGGGGCAAAGCGGTGAGGCAGCGGACGGAATCCTGGAGGAACTGAGGGTGGCTGAGAAGGGGGGGATTTGAGGTTGGACATGGGGAGTAGGAGTGTGTGCGCTTACGATGAATTGGTCTCTACGCTCAGGGGCGGGTGATTTGAACAGCTGACTCTGGAGTTCAAAGAGAGCCATTACTGTATAAGGCATATCGTCAATGATTCCGGGGACACTACTAAATATTAGGTTTTCATTCTTCCTTTCGGGACTCAAACCTATAATTTGTCATTTGTCGTATTAAAAGGAGCATTCCCATTGTAATAAAAAATGGTATGCGCAGTAACACGTTGTGTACTTCTACAGGTATTATAGAGCAGAACAAAACTTATGGACCTACTTATACTAACGGTTGGTCAGTAATTAAGCTACATTGATAATAAATTGCAGGTATCATTGACCAGACAGAGTTACCTACACATCCTAACAGTGTGTAAGTGCACATAGTAATACACTCTATACTCCCGCAGGTATCATGGACCAGCCAGTGACCTGCACATCCTAACAGTGTGCGAGTGCAATATGGTAATACACTCTATTCTCTCGCAGGTATCGTGGATCAGAGTGACCTGCAAATCCTAACAGTGTGCCAGTGCACATATTAATACACTCTATACTCCCGCAGGTATCGTGGATCAGAGTGAACTGCACATCATAACAGTGGGTCAGTGCACATCGTAATACACTCTATATTCCCGCAGGTATCGTGGATCAGACAGAGGGACCTACACATCCTAACAGTGGGTCAATACACATACACTACCGACCAAAGATTTGAGGTTATCCACTCCCCCGACTCTAAGGACTGGATCCTCAAGATCAGCTACGTTCAGGTCCGAGACTCTGGAATCTACGAGTGTCAGGTCTCCACCAAGCCAGTCCGATCTTACCCTATTCACCTCAGTGTCTTTGGTAAGGAGATACTATAACTTTTTACTGTCTCATACACAAATGTACACATTTAGGTTGAAGGAGGTCAGGGTTTTGTATTTGTATTTGAAATGCTGGGTGTGAAGGGAATTCATGGTCTCCTGAAATATCCCCAGGCTACCTTTTAGGATCAACTTTTCCTGGTACCTGGCGCGGGGTACGAACCTCTGAAGGGAATTTAACCCCCCTAAAAACCCACAGGTTTTGAGATGCCTTGGGTGGGGTTCGAACCCTGGTTAGTGACCCAACCATCACCACCAGGCCCGCGCGCTAACCCACTGTACTACCACGGACGTACTAAAAGTATAGCAACCTTAGTCCGATTTTTAAGAACCAGGTGATAGTCTCGTGGTGTTATCACGTGATGAGTTTATTGGACTTACCATCTCCGACTATTTTACGCTATACCTGACGTCAACTCGGGTTAGTATTATTGTGGGTGCGGGACATTTTCGAGGGCATTACATTACATCCTTCTTTAACTGGGCTAGTCCCTAGCCTATTTTAAGGTCGTAAGGTATCGTAGCTGTATTACCTCAGCAATCTCAATATTGTTGGTATATGGTTCGCGTGACGGGTGCTCCACGTAGCTACCTGGTCACGTTCCCTAGCAGCCACCAATGAAATGCTGGGCGTGAATTGTGGGGGGGTGGAAGGGAGCTACTGACGAAAAACTGTCACAAGGGGGATTGGGGGGTGGTGGAATAGCTGGGCATTTCTGGGGGCATGGTGGGAACATGGTTGTGTCCCTCGGTCGGCACGCGTGAGGGGGGGATTAACGGCGCGTGCGGGCGGTTCAGAAGGGTGCGAGGTGAGCGAGTTAGAAAACGGGATTTGCTGGGGGGACTGCGGAGGGTTGGTGGGGAAAAAGTTAGGTGTAGAACATGGGTTATTGGTGTAGGACTGGTGTATTGATTTGGGGTTGTTAACATTTCTGGGGGCATGGGGGAAACATTGTTGGGTACATTGGTCGGCATTTTCTCTGGAAACATGTGTACATAAACATTGGATAGAATTAGGGTTACATATATCAGAGTCTGTCCTGAAAACATGGGAGGATTTATTCTGGGCAGAGTTACGAGAATTGAGGGGATTACCGAGGGGGAGTTGCTTGGACTTGTCTTCTTTCGTTTGTTGAGGCATTTTTTTACTGAATTGAGTGAGGTTTTGAGAGATCTCGGGGCAAGGGGAGGTTTTAGGAGTAACCTTAGTGCTAGCTGCAACTTGGTAACCCTGAATCAGGTTTTGTTGAGGGGGAGGTTGTTTTTTCTTTTTGGGAATGGGTTTCTGCGTGATTGGTTTGTCAGAGGCTTTGGGCTGGAATTTGTTTTTGAATGAGATCAGCCTTTGGCCGCAGTCAATCTGGGCCTCTAGTTTTTGAAGGAGGTCAAGTCCAAGGAAACCATCATAATGTTTACAGTTGGAGGAAAATACTGTAAATGTGTGATAACAACGAGCATGGGGGCCAGGAGTGGTTACTGATAGGGGTAAAGTGTCTCCTAGGAGATTTAAGTAAGTATCAGCAGCTGAGATGAGTTCTGTTTTGGTGTTTAACAAAGGGCCAAATCGTCGGGGATGTTTTTCATAGTAAGATTTGAACAAACATGACTTGGCAGCTCCCGTGTCGATTAGTAAGCGGACAGGAATGTCCTTGATTTTGGCCATGTAATAAATGGGGGCAGTGCGACTAGTTATGGCGTCCCCCGCCGAGCCCATCGTGGGCGGGGGATACTTTAAAAATCCTGGGGGTCGGTATCTACCTCTTCCAGGGTTTCCTCGGTATCGTCTGAGGTCATGGTATGGGGGGCAATTTCTTCCTCTTGTCCCCACTCCTCTTCATTTACAGAAATGCGAGGAGTAGAGGGGCGAGGTTTGGCAGAGTCACGAATTTGGTGGAGGGCACACTGAGCATTACAGGCAGGGAATTCATAGGGGTTGATAATGACTAAGGTAGGATTTTTACTTTGGTAGGTGTTGTAGTTGCTGTTCCGGTTGAAGATTCTGCGTGGCTGAGACGGTTGGAACCGGGGTCTACTGGGTTGGGGCTTGCCGGAAGGGTAGGTGGGTCTGTTGTTGAAAGATGAAGCTGGGTAGGCATTCTTGGGGTTTTGGTGGTTGGTTTGCTGCGGGTGCGTGGGAAACCTCTTGATTGCAGCGATTTGGGTGGGTGCTTCTGTGCGCACGGCCAAAATACGTCGGATCGTGATGAGGTCTTTTTTGTATTCGACGAAATCGTGCACCCGGAAATGGTCTTTTACTGCTGAGGGCAATATCGACACAAGGTTGACCAGAATTTGCTGTTCTTGTTGGATTTTGGTCAACGTGGGGAAAGAATTTTTTATGTGTTGGGCAAGCTTACTGACTGTGGCATCTAGATCGCCTTCGAATTTCGTGTCTAGGATACGGGTGTGGGCCACGAAAACGCCCAACGAAGGTTTAATGGCTTCTATCACTATTGTGCGAAATTCGTTCCAGGTGAGATCAGGGCGTACTTGATAGGCCACCAGGGAAACGGCTTTTCCCAGGTGTGGTACTGTTACGGCTATTTTATGTGCGTCCGTGGTATAAGTAATGTCAACTAAGGGTTTCACTATGTCCATGAATACTTCGATCCCATAATTTGTTTCCTCATAATTTGGGATGAAAACGTGGTTAGGTTGCGCCAAGATGTTCTCGTGTTCTAGCTGTTCCAAACTTGCAATGTAATGCAACCTTTTATCCGAATCAAGAACCACCGCTGCCGCCAATGTTATGCTGGGTGTGAAGGGAATTCATGGTCTCCTGAAATATCCCCAGGCTACCTTTTGGGATCAACTTTTCCTGGTACCTGGCGCGGGGTACGAACCTCTGAAGGGAATTTAACCCCCCTAAAAACCCACAGGTTTTGAGATGCCTTGGGTGGGGTTCGAACCCTGGTTAGTGACCCAACCATCACCACCAGGCCCGCGCGCTAACCCACTGTACTACCACGGACGTACTAAAAGTATAGCAACCTTAGTCCGATTTTTAAGAACCAGGTGATAGTCTCGTTGTGTTATCACGTGATGAGTTTATTGGACTTACCATCTCCGACTATTTTACGCTATACCTGACGTCAACTCGGGTTAGTATTATTGTGGGTGCGGGACATTTTCGAGGGCATTACAGTATTATTAATTTATTTTACATTGAAGGGGATGTTGGCAGGCTTTTTTTTTCAGTCTAAGGAACAAACTAAAAATACAATGCTTGAAAACAACAAAATACAATCCAAACCTTAACAATAATTTAACAATATCATAATAACCCCCAAAATGTCGCACCAGGCAGTGTTAACCCATCCATTCGGTAAACGATTACTTTTCTTTATTCTCATTGTTTCCAGATAATTTAACTCAACTTAGGAAGGACCTCTGGGAATCAACGGTTAAAGGCTAAGTTAATGAACGCTCTATATCTGACTGGTCCTTCCTAAGTTAAATAAAGTCATCTTAAGGTTGCTAGGTTCAAGTATAAATATGCGTCACCTGATTTAAATTGTAATATATTATAACTAAATCCCCCCCCCCCCAAAAAAAAAAAAAATCAAACAATCAAAACCAATATCCTATTTACATTACAATTTGCTATGTGCTCCTAAAGGCAAAGGTACGCTAAAAACCAACTTGTTTGCTGCCTGTGTCTACCAATATGTAATAACTATTCAATATTGGTTTGCCAATATGAAAGTTCAAACCCTCACATGTGTTTTCCTTCCACGATTAGCCTACACATTTCTTAAATAATAAATATATTTTTGTATTTGAAAACATTTTGAATGTTATTCACACTTTATTTTTTATAATAGACGGTAAGCATATGAGTAAATTAATATTGTTCATATTGTTATTACGATTTATACTATCAACCCAATGTAATTATTTCTCTCTTTTATAATTAAAGCACATTGAGGTTGCATTATTTAATCTTGCAGTTCAACTATATCAAATTAGCATAAATCTATTCAACTTATTGTAAGCGACCAACTGTTGTGTGCTTTCAATATTGATTATTGCAATCATCACCATCATCATATTCAACGCCTCGCTTCATCGATGGAAACACCCACTAAAGGATGACCATGGCAGAAATGCTTCCAAGCTATTTTGTCCAGATATGCTTTCTTTGCCCAGGCCGCAATGCTCTTCCCACTACATGGAGGTTTTCTCCAATATATTTTTCTACTTACTTTCCTCATAGCATTTGTTGTCTTCCACTGCCAGCTATCTCATTCATTTGACTTCCATGTATCGTTTTTTGGTATTCTGCCCATATTCAGTATTTGCAGATGGCCAAACCACCGCAATGTATTTCTCGTTGTTCCACTCAATCATTATATCATTCAGCTTGCTTTTCCATGCCTAAAGATTCCAACACTAGATAGCATTTTGAAATAGCTTATCTCCACAAGTCTAATTTTCTAGAGGTCCTCCCCATTTGCTGTCCATGTCTTACCTACCTGCATACGAAGGTCTTGGGAAGAGGAAAATGTTCCTAATTAGCTATTAAACTTCTTGATTTGTTTCTTTAAGGATATAATACATTTTCCACTCACCTCCGTTTCATTTCTTTCACTTTTATATCACTCTCTAATACTTGAAACTGTCAATCTCTCCCAATTCCTCGTTTCATAGTTGTTATTATATTTAGTTTTGCTCATGTGTTATATTTGTTGTAAAGCATTTAGTCCCAGACGTGTCACTCACTCCCTCTCTGTACCACAGCCTGAGGCTCTCACCTCATGCCAGCATCGTGAGGGCCCCAGACATAATCACTCACTTCCTCTCTGTCCCCCAGCCCCACTTCACGCCAGCATCTTGAGGGCCCCAGACATAATAACTCACTCCTTCTCTGTCCCCCAGCCTCACCTCACGCCAGCATCTTGAAGGCCCCAGACATAATTAAATCACTCACTCCTTCTGTCCCCCAGCCTCACCTCACACCAGCATCTTGAGGGCCCCAGACAAAATCACTCACTCCTTCTCTGTCCCCCAGCCTCACTTCACGCTAGCATCTTGAGGGCCCCAGACATAATCACTCACTCCTTCTCTGTCCCCCAGCTTCACCTCACGCCAGCATCTTGAGGGCCCCAGACATAATCACTAACTCCTTCTCTGTCCCCCAGCCTCACCTCACACCAGCATCTTGAGGGCCCCAGACATAATCACTCACTCCCTCTCTGTCCACCAGCCTCACTTCACGCCAGCATCGTGGGGGCCCCAGACATAATCACTCACTCCTTCTCTGTCCCCCAGCCTCACATCACGCCAGCATCTTGAGGGCCCCAGACATAATCACTCACTCCTTCTCTGACCCCAGCCTCACCTCACGCCAGCATCTTGAGGGCCCCAGACATAATCACTCACTCCTTCTCTGTCCACCAGCCTCACTTCACACCAGCATCGTGGGGGCCCCAGACATAATCACTCACTTCCTCTCTGTACCACAGCCTCACCTCATGCCAGCATCGTGAGGGCCCCAAACATAATCACTCACTTCCTCTCTGTCCCCCAGCCTCACCTCACGCCAGCATCGTTGGTGCCCCAGATATGCACGTGGATAAAGGGTCCACCATTAACCTGACGTGTGTCGTCTCTCACAGTCCAGATCCTCCCAGTTATGTCTTCTGGTACCACAACGATGAGGTGAGGAGAAAGAGAAAGAGATGGTTATATTATACCTGTTTAAGTTTTTTGTTTATGAGAGGAATGAATACAAGCATTGGAAGGGGGATTGATTAAGTATTTGGTAAATAGATGTTTTATGATATCTGTAGTGTAAAATGACAGAGTGGAAGTTTCGTCTATACTATTCACAGGACTAAAACACAACTAATATCTCTCTTTTTAGTGAACCATATCAGTGAGGTAAAGATAATTTCTATGGTCCTTTACATTCCGAACGATAGAGGATAATTTGAGACTGTTCTAATTCCATGCAGGTTGTTCGATTGCCCTACCATTGCTCAGATAATTGAAACAAGAAGACGAATGTTCATGATTGATTGACACAAACTGTTTGAACCAGGTGTAAGGTGCATTTAGTGATTGCAATAGGTGTGCCGACTCACTCTATTTTCCCGTTTGTGAATGTGATGAAATGCCTCCTAGTCTTCCAGTTGGTGAATGCAATGTGTGATGACTCTTCTCACCTATTTGATAAAATTGATAATGTTCCCCTACAACGTTATGAATGTGATAACTCTCACGTGTTCACACGATTCCTTCTTTTTGAGTGAGATATACCGACATGTTCCTACACTTACCCACCCTATTCAACATCTGACAGACATTAATACAGCACAGACGAAGCCAAACGTAATGACAGCTGAGACATGACTTATTAGCGCCACTGTAAATGTATGTAATGTGTCCCTCTACCACTCCCAGCTGGTGACTTACGACTCTCCGAGGGGCGGTATTACGGTGGTCACGGAACGCTCCAACAACACCAAGGGCTATCTACTTATTCAGGTCTGTGGGGCCCTTACAGTACAATTATATCCGTCTTCCTTAAATTCTGTCTATCATCAGGTAATCTTGTTAAGTGTTCCCAGTGTTCTGTATTGTTGTAATCTTGAACTCCATATAACATACATCATTATACAAACAGGGTTACAGAGCCATTAATTACCTATGAAATATCTTTCTCTCACCAGGACGCCCAGCCCTCTGACACCGGTAACTACTCCTGCGTCCCCTCCAACACTGCTCTCACATCACTCACCTTACACGTATTACAAGGTGAGAGAGAGAGAGAGAGAGAGAAAGAGAGAGAGAGATAATATTTGTCTGCAAAAAGTAATTAAGTTATTTATAAGGATAAAAACATAGTGTTGAATAAACACAGTTATATTTTACAGTCCCTTGAACATTTTAATCAACTTAAATCACGTGAAGCAAACCCCTGAAGTTTTTCAATCATATGAATCCATTACCTTAATTTTTCGCATGCGTACGGTACAACTTCAAAGGAGTGTCCAGGTTGTAATGCATATTTTGTGTCATGCCCCAGCGAGGGTTCGAACCCAGGCCAGTAGTGTAGCACTCCAGCACCTAACCAACTAGACCACCGAGGAGCTTAAAAGTAATGGCTTCATTTGGAATGATATCCCATCCACCACCACCCGCTCCGACTCGTGATCACGTAGCTAGGAACCATACACACATACACCTCACACACAAACACTAGCAACTAAGTACTAGAGAAGGATACAAGTAATCTGGGGCTCAATCAAATTGAAGGCCACACTGATAAACAAGTAGAGCCTTAACAAATTAATATTTTGTTTCATGCCCCAGCGAGGAAATCTTCATTATATAATGACTGTTCAATATCTGATGCTTACTCACGATCCGGCTGGGCTAAAATATATCCCCGTTGGCTGGCCGGATGCTTTTTAAAGAAGCCCACCTCGCTTTTTTTCTCTTTCTCTCCCTCTCTCTTTAGCTTGTATCCATTCGGCCCCATTCAGCATACTGTTTTAAGACGTTTACCCCCATCCAGGTGTCAATATTTTCCTGGCGAGTAGTAGCGAGCCAGCATATATATATATTTGTTTTGACAGCAAGCTAAATTTGTAAATTTTTCGATAGAAAAATGTCTCCGGCGAAGCCGGATTTCTCCGTACAATGCTGGCTCGCTATCGCTCGCCAGGAAGATATCGACACCTGCATGGGGATAAACGTCTTAAAACAGTTAGCTGAATGGGGCCGAATGGATACAAGCCAGGGAAAGAGAGAAAAGGAGAAAAAGATAAAACAAAAATACGGTGACCCCCCTTAAAAGAGAGCTACCAATAATAAATTTTAGAATAAGAATTTATAAACAAGCCGCCTTTCACCACATCCTTATGACTATGTCCCTGACATTTTTATTAGGACAGAGACCTGGCTCAAACCTGACATAAAGGATAGTGAAGGCCTATAGCTAGTATGGGTAAATCCTCCATTTATTGAATGATAAACAACAATAAAACACTACAGTATATTCCTTGAAAAAAATAAAAGAACAAAAATCATGGTAAATAAGCCGGCACAGCTGATCTTAAGTGGTACCGAATCGAGATGTAGCGGATTCATCAAACTGTATTATATTCTACTTTATACATGCTATATATTATGCGGGTAATAGTCTCCTTTCATTTTCAAAGCTTCCCCAGTCTGAATCGGGTCTTGTATATACTTTATTTTAAGCACTTCTAAGAATCAGAAAGGCACAACATTTGTTTCTCATAGTATATAATTGATTCATTATATTGTCCCCACACTAATCCGGCCAACTAACCTTCTATTCCTTAGGTGAAACTCCGGCGGCCATGCAGACGAGTGGAGGAACCTATGTGGTAGCACGGACAGGTCATCGGGTCCTCTTATTGGTACTTCTCTTTATAGTACTATTCACGACGGAGACACACATGAACTTCTAGCGGTGGATGTATTGGAATCACTGTATTGAAGTACAAAACTATACTGAGGCGAAGTATATCATCAATCTATGTTTATCTTGTATCAGAGTCACAATGTGACTTTCTTCACGTACAGTACATTATGACTGTGTTTTGAATCTTGTAGATATTTGTTTTGAAAGTTATATTTGATACAAGAGTAAATATCACACATTACTGGAACTAAAATGACAGTTTGTAGCCCATAACCATCTCTGGTCAATATGATCTCACTGGTACATTCTAAGTCACAAATTATTGCTGTCTTTAATTCTTAGATCTTGTTTAATTAATCCCCCAAAACAAATACTAGGTAAACATTAATTACACAATTCTTTTCAGTTCGGTCTACCTTCGAAAATATAAGGCCACGATTTATATCCTAGACAGCACACTTAGGGACATTAGTCGCAGCGTAAGTTTTTGAAGCAATCTCGACCGGAGTCGATTCTTCTTCATTATCTATATAATATTTACATTTCGGAGGGTTTATTTTGCTATTCGAGGGTTCGTATTGAGTAATAATTTGTGTCTTACTCCCGTATTTTGAAAGTACTGCTCTAGCTCGTAATGGTGCACTTATTGAATTATTCCGTGGTAATTTCTGAAAATTAAATTTTTCAATTACGAAATCGTAAGATTGCCAAAATCTCGGAAATCAGGCTGTTCTTATGTCATTAATTGGTTGTAAGAATAAGGCTAATATTCCAGGGCCGAATTGTGTCCACCCAAAATCCTGTATTAGTTTACATAGATATCGAATAATACAGTGAAGAATATTTTAGGTAGGTGAATGGTATATAACTACACCATAGAAATTACCGAAGACCTGTACAGTTCAAAGTGGTCGTGTGTTATCAGCTTAAAATACTAATGGTGCACTGAACCTTTCGAAGCTATCTCGGATTATATATATATATATATATATATATATATATATATATATATATATATATATATATATATATATTTTTTTTTTTTTTTTTTTTACCAAGTGGCAATTACACGCACTTGAAGACAGAGTTAATTGAATTAGTTCGAGAAGTCAGAAAACTCCAGAAATTGTTAACTAAAAAGGTAAAGGTTTAGATTTAATTGTGAAAACTGGTAAAGTTACATCCGTTTGAATCTATTAACTTTAAAGCCAAGTTCTGAAGGTCTGATCACTACATAATTCTGACTGAATACTAGTAAGCCAAAATTAATTAAACAACTAAATGTAAATTTTATTTTGAATTTACTAATTGAAAATATATTAGGAAAATGGCCCTCTGTTTACATTGATACTAGTGTGGTAGATGGGTACTCTGATGACTTCTAACTGGACTAAATTCAAGATGACTGTATTACCGCATTTACAAAGAAATACGGACCACACAGACCTTACGATCCGATAGAGGTAATCAAGACTTTTCTGTATAAATAGACATTCATTGGAAGAGCTAGGGAACATCATGGCCTCTATATTTGTAAATGGTGTTACGTGTATCAAAATATCCAGTATTTATAAGAATGAGTCTAGAGCTGTATATTGTAGCACATTTCTGTATATTTGTATCAATAAAAACAAACTATAAACAAATATTTGATTAAGCCTTTTTCACTTTTAGTATAGGAATCTTTGTTTACAAAGGACCTCTATAAGGAAAAAACAATGGTACTATAATTTCTTATATTACATAACAGTGGCGAATCTGACATTAGTAAAGTGTCTATGTTTGGGGTTACTTAGCCTAAATGATCAATATTCAATACAGTAGCTGACTACAATAGATGGTGTTGGTTGCAGCCTCAAATCGATGCTAGACACCGCTATCTATGGTATAATACTTTTTTAATGGTAGCCATAGTTAGTAGGTTAAAATAGGGCTTCAGAGGCGATCAACCCTATTGGATTATTATTTATTAAACCAGCACACTTAAAGTCAAGAATAACGTCAGGACTGGAACCCCTTTTCGAGAACTCCAGTCCCAGAGGGGGCGTAGAAACTCCTTTCCGCAACTATACATTAAGGGGGGTCACCTCGCTTTTGTTTTCTCTTTCTCTCCCTCTCTCTTAGGCTTGTATCCATTCAGCCCCATTCAGCCTACTGTTTGAAGACGTTTACCCCCATCCAGGTGTCAATGTTTTCCTAGTGAGCGGTAGTGAGCCAGCATATAAATATTTTTTGTTTTGACAGCAAGCTAAATTTGTAAATTTTTTGATAGAAAAATGTCTCCGGCGAAGCCGGATTCCTTCATACAATGCTGGCTCGCTATCGCTCGCCAGGAAGATATCGACACCTGGATGGGGATAAACGTCTAAAACAGTTGGCTGAATGGGTCCGAATGGATACAAGCAAGAGAAAGAAAGAAAAGGAGAGAAAGAGAAAAAAACGAGGTGGGCCGCCTTAAGGAAAACTTCATTTACGTGGAAGCTATTAAAGGGTGTATGTATAATTTATAGTTTTTGCAAGGGACTGAAGTTCTCGCATAGAGGCTCCAATCCTGACGTTATGCTTGACTTACAGTGTGCTGGCTTAATAATCCAATAGGGTTGATAGCCTCTGAAGTCCTATTTCAACTAATTAAAGTTTTTGTTTTCTGAAAGTCTAAATACAGTGTTCGAATATTACACACAGGATTGTATCCCATTCAGTGTGTCATGACGCCTTTTTTCACTATATTCTGGCTAAAATTAGACGATTACTCGGCATAGGAAGCTCTTAGGAATCACAGGGGTACAATATAGGCATATATCAGCTATTCCACTTGATCCTCTCCTAAACTGGAACAAATTGTTAAATGATAATCAGAATATAAATAAAGAAAACGTGAGTAAATGTACAAGTTGCGTGACAGTCAGTGTGGGCCGTAATTTAAACACAATAAACAGTGTACTGTAGGTCTGTTGCTAAACACACTGCACCCATTCTCCTTCCCCGCCCCCCCCCCCCTCCCTCCCTCTCTCTCGTAGCAACTCATGATACAAAAAATAAAATAAAAAAAGTAGCCATCCCTCACTCTCTCATACCCAGTCGTGACAACCGTATGTTAGTCCTGCCCAGAAACAGTCTCGTCTTCTCCCTTGTTGCATCACCACGTGCCCAGCTCACGGTCTATATAGCATTCCGGAGTGTATTATAAAACGCGTACACTCATTCAACCACTAGGCCCTCAACCAGTGCCTATACTCATATGTTAGGTTGTGTCAAGTTATATTAAGGGGGCCCTCCTCGCTTTTTGTTTTCTATTTTTCTTCCTCTCTCATTTAATTGGCTTGTATCCATTCGGCCCCATTCAGCCTACTGTTTTAAGACTTTTACCCCCATCCAGGTGTCAATATTTTGCTGGCGAGCGGTAGCGAGCCATCATATATGTATTTTTGTTTTGACAGCAAACTAAATTTGTACATTTTTCGATAGAAAAATTTCTCCGGCGAAGCCGCATTTCTCCATACAAATGCTGGCTCGCTATAGCTCGCCAGGAAGAAATCGACACCTGAATGAGGATAAACGTCTTAAAATAGTTGGCTGAATGGGGCCGAATGGATACAAGCCAGAGAAAGAGAGAAAAGGAGAGAAAGATAAAAACAAGCAGGTAACCCCCCTTAAGACTATAATAATGGTTTAAGCAAGGTTCACACATTGGCGAGTCGGAGCGCAACTCCAACGCGAGTGATGAAATTTTTGCACTCGCCAATGATTATCCCAAATTCGCCGACACTCGCCGACACTCGCACAGACTCGCGTGGACTCGCGGTGGACCGCGTAGACTCGCGAACGCGGCCAAAATTTTTGTACAGACACAAAAATTGGAGAGTCAAGTGGGAGTAGGACGCCAACTCGCATAGAGTCGCGTAGACTCGCGTAGACTCGCGTAAACTCGTGTAAACTCCTGTAGACTCGTGTGACACTCATGTAGACTCGCGTGACAGTCACGTTGTACTATTTAGAAATTTAATGATCGCGAGTCTACACGAGTCCACGCGGGTCTACGTGAGTCTACACGAGTACAACAGGAGTCTACACTATAGTAAACAACCAATATTGCCAAAGGCGAGTTTAACGGGAGTCAATCAGGAGTCAACACGACGCTAACGCGAGTTAACACGGGGTAACGCGAGTGTAACACGCGTAAACGAGAGTACCCACGTGGTGGTCTGGATTTCACAATATATGTCGCGAGTCTATGCGAAACAAACACAAATTTACGCGATATTAACGTGAGTCTATGCGAAACCAACGTGAGTCTACGCGAGTAACGGTGAAACTAACGTGAGTCGACGCGAGTGGTGTGCGACTGCTGGCAACACCGTGCAAGTAGGTGGCACCACCGCGTCAATACCCCCTATAAAAAGGGACCGCCCGCGGTGCTCGTCCACTCTCCACCGTGACCCCACCAAGGACCCATTGACCCGGGCCGCACAGCGACCCACGCTGCCCTACCACGCTGCCTGCCCTACCACGCTGCCCTACCTGCCTGCCCTACCACACTGCCTGCCCTACCACACTGCCCTACCTGCCTGCCCTGCACCATGCCTTTGCCCAAGGAGAAGGTGGCGGCCACCAAGTCTCGGAAGGGTGGTGATGGTGTTGTGAAGAAAGGCAAGGCTACACCTTCCGAACAACCCCGCATCGCACCCCCTGCCAGGAGGCCTGTTGCGTCGCAAGACTTGGACGACTCGGATGACATTGTGCCGGACAGCCAGCCCAGTGGACATGAGGACATGGACGTGTTTGATGGAGATATTGATGCTGACGACAGCCAGGATACTCGGACCAGCCAGGATACTCAGACCAGTCAGGATACTCATACCAGTCAGGACACCCAAGGTAGCCTCAGTGACAGTGATGATGATACCCCTGACCCCCCTGTCAGCGCGGGCCCTGTGCGTTATGGCGCCATTAAGAAGAATAAGTTGACAAGGGTGATCTTGAGCGACGAGACTGAGGACATGCTGGTGTTGCGTGGTGTGAATAATGGTGCCAGTGGGGGCCTCTTTATATACGTATCCTGACACTCGCCAACACTCGCACACACTCGTGTTAGACTCCCATACACTCCTGTAAACTTCCTGTAGACTCGCGTTCATCTAGTGTAAACTCATGTAAACT
>CM064506.1:11362905-11632905 GCA_032716605.1 Paralithodes platypus | reverse complement strand
TCAGAGGACACAATCTTTGCTTTGAAGGCCCTCTTCTTCTTTGACATCACTTCTTCCCATGGTGCTTCTTCAGGAGTTTGTGAAGCAGTCCGAGTTTGCAGATTTTCGCTGCAAAATTCGCCAGTAGACCTCAATCTCTGCCTTGGGGGGGAGAGATCAGGGCTTCCCCTGTCTCTCTTTCTGCCAATGGATTCTGCCATCATGAGGGCGCTTCTAAGGGCGCAACATTCATGAAGAAGGTGTGGGTGATGTGCAGGACTGCTGGAGAGAGAGTTGTGTGCTCCCCTTCGCTGAGTGGCTGACTGTGTGACCTCTATTTTCTACACTTGTGGGATTCTACCTCACAGTTACCGCTTTATATCATTCTACCCTTACTTGATAATGCTGGTTGTCCAGTGAAACGCGTCGTATATCCTGTATCATCATGTACATTTATGTAACCCTGTACCACCATGAATTTTGCTCATCTCATTCATCTACTTCCTGCCACCCAGCGAAAACTAATCAGAGACCTGGAAACTTTGAATAATAAAATTTCCAACGCAGAAATTGCCATTTCTTTCAACCTCGTATGTATTAAAGAACATTTATTACCTGGCTTTACTAACATATATATATATATATATATACATAATTACATATATATATATATATATATATATATATATATATATATATATATATATATATATATATATATATATATATATATATATACTAGAGAGAGCGAGGGATGAGATTGCATACATAATAAGCTAAATGCATATGCTACAATCCCCGATTGGTATCGAACAACAAACTTAGAGGAAGCTACCCAGGTTCTCAACTCTTTATACCTCATTAAGAAAGTCACCGCCACATCTTCCTCTGAATGAGCTGAACTCTTCGCTCAAACTTTCGCTAAGCTCCACCTTGGATAGAGTCTGGCACAAATCTCTAATTTTCAAACTACCCTCATATGGTTTCAATCCCTCCATCTGTGCCTTTGTCTCATATTTCCGCTCGGGTTGTTCCATAGCTGTGGTTGTGGACGGTCATTGCTCACTTCCTCACCCTGTCAACTCCGGTGTTCCTCAGGGATCTGTCCTGTCTCCATTTCTCTTCCTAATATTTAATAATAAACTTCTCAACTGTACCTCCAGTCCTATCCATTCATATGCTGATGACTCTACCTTACACTATTCAATTTGTTTTTCAGAATGCCCCAGCATGCAATCACTCAAAAACTCGCATGATGAGGCCATAGCACGCTTATCTTCTGATCTATCAACCATTTTCCATTGGGCAGAGAAAACTTTGTTACTTTCAATGCTTCCAAAACCCAATTTCTCCAGTCTTCAACAATACACAAATCAGCTCTTCATCGTCTCTCGATATTCTAGGTGTATCTTTTGTATTAGGATCACCAGTCAATATTTCCTTAATCCTAATCCTTCTTCCAATCCTATTCCTAACCCAATTTAGATGCACACATTCCATACATTATGCTGCTCCAGGGCCCTCCTTGAGTCCTGTCCATTACATAGGTAAAGTTTCTCTTTTGTTTTCAGATATCGGTGGGCATCACCAGCCAGTGTTTCGGAATCCTCTTTCTAAGCTTCCTAAACGATCTGGGAGCCTCGACAACCCTGGTGGCGTCCATATTCAATACAGAGTCATTCTTATGGAGCTGCTCTAACCTGTTGGGCGGCCCTTTGGTGGAGGTGTACGGCTTCAGGAGTGTGGCCATGTTGGGGAGCCTATTAACAGCCGTTGGTTTGGGGACCTCGGCCTTCGCTCCCTCCCCTCACTACCTCTTCTTTTCACACTCTTTACTCACAGGTTAGTTGAATATCGTCTTGAGAACTAATATCTGCTCTCAAAAGGCTCAGCCATAATAACCCCATTGGTTTATATCTATACTTTTGTATCACAACTTATGTATATTTGGCTAAATACACATATTCAATTCAATTCAACCACACCCAGATCATAAGCTTCTAAATCATTACACCACCAACACAGTTGAAGGATATGTAGCCTACACGATCACGATTAATATCCATTTTCGAATTTTGGATATCAATCTAATCATGTACTTAGATCCAACTGCATTATGGAAAGCCTAATGTTTTAGTGAGAATGTTTTATTGTTCGTGGAATCGTCTGGCAACAAGCAGGGTAGGTTGATGCCACCAACTCAGCCGGTACTACCGCAACGTATATGTACGTCGGCCGCTGAGTTGGCTTTTCTTACATAGGATGTATATGTATATCGACAACAGTGAAAGAGTTAATTTCATACCGTTTCCGTGTGTTTTATACTTTATTGATTGTGAAAAGTATATTTGTATCAACTTTTGTCGAATCCTTTTATTTTCTTGAAACGCTTGATTAGTTGACTTCTCAATTTTTATATTTTTTTTTTTGAGAGAGAGAGGGATATAAATATAACATAAATACAGTATAAATATAACACAAACTAATGCTGTTGACATAACTACTTGCTACGTCATGGAGTCAAGTGCCTCACTGGCAAGTTTAGTGACCTAGACACTCTGTATTAAGGGTGACTGTCATTTTTTCTGTGGTCACCATTTTGGTGCTATAGTTATTAAATAACGGAATTATATTTTATCTTTCATCAAGTAGAATTCAGATCCAAAGACAAACTATAAAACGTTTTAGTATTACCACAGGCATATTATGGGTATGAATATAGAAACTAATGCCACCAGGTTCACTAATGTCATGGAAGATAGCCGATTTGTTTATTATAGTGTCTCTAGGGTGTCCTTATATAGCAACCAGACCATTTCAACCAGTAACTCCCAACCGTACCGGGTCCAAATTAATCAACACTGTTAGGTTAGCTTCGTTTAACCTTATTATCCATGTGCTCAGGACGCAATTTTTGGAATAAAAAAAAGAGCGTCATCAGAATGTATATCTCAAGACATTAGTATAGGGAGTCCAAGGAAAATGGCTTGGTTATCCCAGTAAAGCTAACGGTAAAGTGTAGTGCCGTGCTTAACAGAATATTTGAATTAGTATCGGTAATGTGTTTATGTTTATATGAAAAATGAGCTTAAACATATGTATGTGCATCCTAAATGACTGAAGGAGTAAAGAAGTTAGGTTTGTACTTTAAATTCATAGTAACCTTACACTTTACCACATTTACATTCAGGTTCCATTTCTCACACAAAGCACCAAACATAAATACCAAACCCTGCAACTCTCACTCATTATCACTTATCAAAATTGTATCCTCAGCAAACAGTAGCGATAATTTTCACTCACTACCTTCAGTTTCCGAAGGTAGGCCTACTCCAACATAAACTGTTTTTTCTTTTCTTTTATGCCTTCATGTTTCCATTCATATACAGTAGATATGTAGTAAACAACATTGGGGACTTCACACACCCCGTTTTAACCCAACATTCAGAACCAAGAACTTACTCTGTTCATCCTCTCACTCTACATGCCCTTCCGCTCTTACACCCTCACGGGCCTCACATGCTCTTCACCGCTTCCAGTAACTTACCATCTACTCCATAATTATATTCTTAGTACTTTTGCCAAGTCCATGAATTGCCTTCCAGTTTCCAGATATTTCTCAACAACATATCTCAAGGAGATCTGGTCTACACAAACTCTTCCCTTCCTAACCCCACATATTCCTCACCTACCAGTTCCTCTGTTTGCTCTCTTACTCTGTCCATCACTATCCTACAATACTAATGTACTGTAGGATAGTGATGCGAAGGATATAATCCCCCTGTAGCTCCTACACATGCCTCTCTTCTCCTTATGCAGAAAGACTGTTATGCCTAATTTCCATTTACTTCAGCATCTCGTCACTAACCCCATGCACACCGATGATTTACGCATCTTCACCTTCTTTTAATGCCTCCCACTTCTGCTCCTCCCACAATGTTTTAATTCTTCTTTCCTTTTTCCCATCCAATTATGTCTGC
The DNA here is from genome assembly GCA_032716605.1 of Paralithodes platypus. NCBI lineage: Eukaryota > Metazoa > Arthropoda > Malacostraca > Decapoda > Lithodidae > Paralithodes > Paralithodes platypus. The sequence continues at coordinate 11,628,946 of CM064506.1, read as the reverse complement.
AGCTCTTTCATTCTCTAAATTTAGAAATTCATTAAAGTGCTCTTTCCATCTTTCTTTCTTCTCCACTAACACTCACCCATTATCTTTCACTCCCTTAATACTTCTTTGTCATCCTATCTCTCCTGATCTCCTTCCAAAACGATTTCTTAAACTTCCTCCATGTTGCACTTAAATTCCTTCCAAGTTCAACTAGTCTGAATTGCATCACCTTATTATTTTTCATCTGACATTTATGTTTCTGAGGTTCGCTTGATAAGTTCAAGTGGCCAAAATGTATCAGAATTTGTAACCACAATTGAATGTCATCATAGCATTTGTATTTTACTTCAGGTATTGGCTCTGGGCTGTGCTGTCTCGTGTCCTTCGCAATCATCCCCCACTACTTCAAGAGGCTACGAGGGCGGGCCAACGCGCTCATGACGACCGGCGTGTGTCTGGCTGGGATGTTTGGGCCGCCCATCATTACTTACCTGCAGCAGCAGTACGGGTTCAGGGGAGCCACCATTATCATCGCTGCCTTCGTCCTCAACAACTGTGTGGCTGCCACAGTCTTCCACCCTGTAGCCTGGCACAAAAGGGCTATTATGAATGCAGGGCATTCAAAAAGTGCATCCGAACCAAAACTATCTGAGCAACTTACTTGTAATGCAAACACTTTGAAAAATGCATCTGATACAAAACTTGCTAAACAATCTAACTGGAATACCAATTGTTCACGAAATGAAATCAAAGAAACGAATAATGGCAGGATTGCATACCATAGTGAAAAAGAGGAAAATGGTAAACAAATAAATATATATGAAGCTGATTATGATATAGAATTAATAGAGACCATAGGATATACAGAAGGGAATTTGAATCATGGTGACTATGTGAAGAAAAGTCTTTCAATAAATGACTCAAATTGCCAAATAGACAGACAGTTGGAGAAATCGAAAAACCAAAAAACGAGAATACTATCCAAGCCCATTCCGAGTATCCGAATCATGCTGGGGACCGTGCTTTCGACACTGGTTGAAAACATTAAAGTCCTGCGATCTGCCACGGCGGTGCTTATATCCATTGGAGGGAGCTTTATTATTGGGGTATACCTGAACTTCGCTATGCTGGTGCCTTTTGCCATGGAGGCTGCTGGATACACGCAGGAGGAGGCGTCATGGGGACTGTCTGTGTCCAGTACTTGTAACCTGTTGGCAAGGCTGCTTATGTCTACTGTAGCTGACCTACCTATCTTCAGTGTCCATAAGGTCTATCTCGCCAGCAATGCTATCATCACACTTGCCACAGTGGGTAAGTCGTGATTGAATTGTAGAAACTGTATAGGTATTGGTATCAGTTGAAAAGGCAGTTCAAAGTTTTACATGGATATGCCTTGGTTACCACATGGCTGCTCTCCATGCTGCATGTTTGCACTGCAGCGTCCCTACCTATGACCCATCATCAGGACCTCATCCCAAGTACAGTATTCCTCAATCTACCAACTACTGTATTGTCCTTCCATCCACTTCTATACCAGCCGGTTGGTGACTATACCATGTTCACTGTTCACTTGGGAATTGGTTACACAATTTCATACAGATAGGTACAAGTGAAAAAGAAAAAGAATATTCACTGCTTCAAAATACACATACACTTCCTAATCCCTTTTCCGGTCCTGCCCCTAACCCGTACTTCATTTACATTAATATTATGCATTAATCTTATGATACTGAAATAAAACCAGGCCTCTACATTATTTATATTATGCTCATGTTTTGACAAGGGTTCGTCTCCACAGGGTTCAGCATGGTGGAAGGTGTGTTGTGGACGAACCTAATGTTGGGAGTTTGGGGTTTCGGGATTGGGATGTGCTTTAGTCTTCATCCACTCTTACTGGTACACTTCATGGGCCTCAGGAAGTTCATGGCCATACTTGGGGTGTCGGGGATATTGAATGGTCTCTGGCTGTTGGCTGCTGGGCCTCTACTGGGTGAGTACCTTTGTTTGTTGGCATATATATCACCACATGATTAAAGACCTGTATTATCCACATGCATTACAAACTTCACCTCCTTCCTCATCTTAAGGGAGCCCACCTCGCTTTTTTTTCTCTTGCTCTGGCTTGTATCCATTCGGCCCCATTCAGCCAACTGTTTTAAGACGTTTATCCCCATCCAGGTGTCGATTTTTTCCTGGCGAGCGATAGCGAGCCAGCGTTGTATGGAGAAATTCGGCTTCGCCGGAGAAATTTTTCTATCGAAAAATGTACAAATTTAGCTTGCTGTCAAAACAAATATATAAATATATATATGCTGGCTCGCTACCGCTCGCCAGGAAAATATTGACACTTGGATGGGGGTAAAAGTCTTAGGAACAGTAGGCTGAATGGGGCCGAATGGATAAAAGCCAAAGAAAGAGGGAGAGAAAGAGAAAAAAGCGAGGTGGGCTCCCTTAAGATGACGAAGGAGGTGGAGTTTGTATCCACATGCATCGGGTACAGCTTACTCAGGTCAGACAGGTACAACAGGATACCTATAGTGTATAGGCCAAATCCGGAAATATATCGAATCTGTAGCAAGCGAGGGGACACCTTTTTCAGCATAAATTACAAGAAGTTCGTTTAAGGGGAGGTTTTTAGTTTGGTCCCTAGATATCCAACAAGCTTAAGATTACACCCCCTTGAGCCCCTTTCAAGATAAATTTGTACATTTTTCGGTAGAAAAATGTCCCGGCTGAAAGCCGGTTCCTCTTAAATTACAGGCTCGCTATCGCTCGCCAGGATAAAATCGACACCTAAATTGCACGAAAGGTCTTAAAATTGACGGAAATGGAGCGAAAGTTCTTAAAATCGCCAAACTAATTGGGCGACAGTCTTAAAATCTCAAAAGCAATGGGGCTAAACATGAGGGAGAAAGGGGTCCAGAAAAATATCCCTCAAGTCGATATCTCCCCTTAAGTGATACAGAGAGTTTTTGTTTACAATATTATCAGCTCGATATAGCATCTCAACAGCGATTGAGAATTGCAGTTAATAGCCTTCTCTTTACGTACCTGTTTTCTCTCTGGTCTATGGACTAAATAGGCCTTGAAGGGTATATTTATCAATACTTCAGTGTCTTGTTATACAAGTCTTAAACCTGTAGAAGTTGAATAGAGAAACAATGTCATAATTAAAGGTGTTTTATCTTACCATTAGTAACTGACGATACATTTCATAATATAAATATAAGTCACAGGTATCTAAAATCAATTGTTTGCCTATTTAAGATGAACAGAGCATAAACAATACAGTTTCCGGGAAACTTAATTAGCGTTTCAACCAAATGATCTCAATCAGTGATAATTCAGTCAGAATAGTTACCATACATTAGCTGTTATTCAGAACTAATTACATTGGCTGATCTGTCACTTGTTGAGATATATACTTGTCCAGGATCGTATGGCCTCTGTTCATCTTAAAAGGGCTAAGTATATATTATCATGTTTCTATCTAAATTACAGCGCTGTTACTGTATTTAAGGGAGCCCACCTCGCTTGTTTTCTCTTTCTCTCCCTCTCTCTTTGGCTTGTATCCATTCAGCCCCATTCAGCCTACTGTTTAAGACGTTTACCCCCACCCAGGTGTCAATATTTTCCTGGCGAGCGGTAGCGAGCCAACATATATATATTGTTTTTTTGACAGCAAGCTAATTCTGTACATTTTTCGATAGAAAAATGTCTTCGGCGAAGCCGGATTTCTCCATACAATGCTGGCTCGCTATCGCTCGCCAGGAAGAAATCGACACCTAATGGGGATAAACGTCTTAAAACAATTGGCTGAATGGGGCCGAATGGATACAAGCCAGGGAAAGAGAGAAAAGGAGATAAAGATAAAAAAAAACGGTGACCCCCCTTAAATAATAAAATATGTGGAGCATGTTGAAAACACAATATTTATGTGATGCAGGACTGTACTAGTTTCCTGTTATGTAGTGCATTGTATGTGTGTATGTATGTATAATATACTCAGGAACATATCCCATGGCGGGGGTTGCCAAGTTGAGACAGAGTCCGAACAGAAACATTTAATGTTCCAATTCTTAGAGTCCGGGACCACTTTTGCGTTCCATCGCCCCTTTCTCTGTCTCGTCTAGTAGGTGAATTTTACAAGGGGAGGAGGATTCCTAGCCTTCTACCCCTGTGCAAAGGAGGAAAAGTAGTACAGGAAAAGACAGGCAGAAACGGCTAAGGTTGGGTAGAGGATGCCAAACCTTACTCTGGATAGGACCGATCTTCTTGTACCGGTATATAATATCGGCTACTAATGGAGGAAATGTCTACCATGCTACGATGAGGAGAGAATAGGACCGAGTAGTGAATTCACAATGCACTAGAATTCGGACATAACTCAGTACTCATATACGGTAACAGTGCAATGGCTATATTTTATATGATTAATATGTTCCCTCCACCAACCGACTTTACTCCTAAACTCAATTAATGAAATCAACAAATACATGTGGCAGTCCAGGGATTCGAACCTAGGATGCTCACACCGAAATTCAGTGCATTTATCTCTCTCTCTTTGGCTTGTATCCATTCGTCCCCATTCAGCCTACTGTTTTAAGACGTTAACCCCCATCCATGTGTCAATCTTTTCCTGGCGAGCGGTAGCGAGCCAGCATTTATATATATTTGTTTTGACAGCAAGCTAAATTTGTACATTTTTCGTTAGAAAAATGTCTCCGGCGAAGCCGGATTTCTCCATACAATGCTGGCTCGCTATCGCTCGCCAGGAACAAATCGACACCTGCAGTGGATGGGGATAAACGTCTTAAAACAGTTGGCTGAATAGGGCCGAATGTATACAAGCCAGAGAAAGGGAGAAAAGGAGAGAAAGAGAACAAAAGCAGATGACCCCCCTTAAGATAATGTGAATTGTTTATAAACTAAATGTTCAACCCTCCGTTCAGGTATGATCCGTGATGTTAGTGGCAGCTACACTGTGACTCTCTGTGCCCTCGCCTCCACCGCCATCATCACCATCGTCCTCTTCATCTTTCTCCCGTACACCCGCGCTCAAGACACAAGGAAGGAGGAGGAGAGGCATAGCAGGAGGAAGAAAGAGGAGTTGGTGGAAGTAGAAGGAGGAGCTAGGAGGATGAAGTTGGAAGGAAATGACACAGATACAGAAGGAGGAATAGAAGAGCAGAAAGTGAACCAAGGAGGAGCTATGAAAGACGTATAATGGAGAAAGACAAAAACAAAATACGACAACAAAAAAGCTGGAAGAAGAGGTCCTGGAGGAGAAATAGAAGGGGAAGAGGAACATAGTAGGAAAGAAATGGGTCTGGAGAAGGCGTAGAAGGAGAAAGAGGAGAAGAAGAGCTGGGAGAAACGTAGAAGGAACAAGAAAATAAGGAAGGAGAAGGAGGAAGATCTGAAGGAGACGAAGAAGGAACAGAAGAAGTATAAAACAGTAGCTGACCGATGCATAAGAAAGTTTGAGGATGGTGGAAAGAGGAAAAAGGCAGAACGGAAATAGATAAGGACAGTAGGATGTAATAAGCAAACGAAAGTACTCAGAATGGAATGAAGGAAGGAGCTGGATGATGCAGGAAGGTGAACTATAGGACAATTAGAAATATAGAAGACAAAAAAGAAAAACTGGAAGAGACTGCAGTGATATTTTATCAAATCAATTACGAAAAACTCGTTGGAAGTACTTTTTCTTCCAAAATACATAATTATTATAACAGGCTGTTTGTACTTTTAAATGTGTGTACATGATCCAATTGGTTATTATACTAAATCATTGTAAAGATGACTTTATTTCATAATTAGACAAATGACACCTTGGTGTAAACACTGAATATGAAGGAAGAATTATATAAAAAAATATATCAACTAGTGCTTTTAATTGAAATACCTATAGTTCTCCACATCATCGGATTCAGTAGCACTCACATTACGTAGGGTTTCAAAGATCCTAATATGTAAGGTCCAAAGGTCCTTACCGGTAAGTTCAGTAAGTTAAAGTTACGCAGTATAAAAACAAGTGCTTGTAGGAGATAATATAAAACAAGTGCTTGTAGGAGATAATATAAAACAAGTGCTTGTAGGAGATAATATAAAACAAGTGCTTGTAGGAGATAATATAAAACAAGTGCTTGTAGGAGATAATATAAAACAAGTGCTTGTAGGAGATAATATAAAACAAGTGCTTGTAGGAGATAATATAAAACAAGTGCTTGTAGGAGATAATATAAGTGAATCAGGGTTTAGGCGAATGTCAAAAGAAAGTCTGACTCTGAAAGTGAAACCAACTTTCTGCAGGTCTATATAATTATATCGGTGGAAACAGGTGTCTGGTATTGTGTATGATGCATATATGTTGTTAATGTACATTATATATTTCTATCTAACGGATGAGTTTCACACCAAAATGAAGTTCATGTTGTTTCTTTGTATTTAATGTGACAATAAAATGATCTCATCATATCGTAAAGATAGTAAACATATTAGGAAGTAATGCGTGATAGTGTACTATTAAGACAGATCCGTGAGTCAAAGGGTTAATGGATATCGAGTTTACCCAAATGATTGTTAAAATTATTTCCTATGCTGTGTTAAGGGAGCTCAGATGGTATTGTGCAGCATAATTTACTGGTTCGACTCAATGGTTTAAGGAGGGGGTTTAGTTTGCTCTCTAACCCTCTATCAAACTTTTAAAAACATTCACAAAACCCCCTCTTCGAATATAAATTTGTAGATTTTTCGGTAGAAACATGTCCCGGCCGAAGGCCGATTCCTCTTCAAATACAGGCTCGCTATCGCTAGCCAGGAAAACAAATTGACACCTAAATGGCACGAAAGGTCTTAATATTGGCAAAGAAATGGGGCAAAAGGCCTGAAAATCATCAAACTAATGGGGGGAATGTCTTGAAATCTCATAACTAATAGGGCTAAACATGAGGGAGGAGGAGTACTCTAAAAACCAACTTCCTCCCCTTAAGCTCCCTGTTAACAAATATGTAAATACAATTGGATAATCCGCCTTAATGCTGAAAGGGTTAACATAATACCAGGCCTAAAACTATTTTGGTGTAGGTGCTTATGTTCTGGGTGTGGTGTCCCGAGTTCGAATCCCGGGAGGACCATATGTTTTCATTAGTTAATTCAAGTATATTGGGGTTTGTAATTGATGATTAATGTTAAGAATGGGGTGTTACTTATTATTGCCTTATGTTTGGGATTATACGTGCATAGTCTATTTTTTGACCTGACGAAATATTTATCTCACACCAGCTGATTTGTGGACACTTACTGGACAAACATTAAAGCTCGGGTCACACATACACGCTCTAATGTCCCGTCCGTCCCCGACCAAGAAAATAACTTCTGTGTGTGTATGTGTATGTCCCGTGGGTGTCCCGGCAAAACACGTTTTCTGGCAGTTGCCCCGACCCACACGGACCATTTTATGCATGCACAAAAAGGACGCCGCCTAGGCACGGCGAATTAAGAGGTCGGGGCCGGATGCCCACCTCGCTTGTGTTTTCTCTTTCTCTCCCTCTCTCTTTGGCTTGTATCCATTCGGCCCCATTCAGCCTACTGTTTTAAGACGTTTATCCCCATCCAGGTGTCAATATTTTCCTGGCGAGCGGCAGCGAGCCAGCATATATATATTTTTGTTTTGACAGCAAGCTAAATTTGTACATTTTTCGATAGAAAAATGTCTCCGGCGAAGCCGGATTTCTCCATACAATGCTGGCTCGCTATCGCTCGCCAGGAAGAAATCGACACCTGGATGGGGATAAGCGTCTTGAAACAGTTGGCTGAATGGGTCCGAATTAATAAAAGCCAGGGAAAGAAAGAAAAAGAGAGAAAGATAAAAAAAAGACGGTGACACCCCCTTCATGAACTTCCGCGGGCGACTATACTGCAGTGATTGTATTGTTTGATTGACCTGACACGCGACATGAGTTTGTACTTTTATAGATAACTCTCCACTGTTCACGACCCAACCCATCCTCTCGTTCTCTGCGTATTGTTTGTCTCTCTCTGTCATCCCCGCTCTCAAACACATACACTCTCATGTACACACACAAATCTATTTATCTCTCTCTATCTCTCTTTCTCTCTCTCTCTCTCAATATATATATATATATATATATATATATATATATATATATATATATATATATTGCAAGACCTTTGAAATACTAATTGCAGCTCGTTTTAATGATCTTATCTTCATATCGCTCACCTTTCCTTTATAAACATGCCCACCAAATAGTCTTTTCTCTCTCCCTTCCAATTACCTGTTATCGTGCTCATCCCCCTTCTTGGCTATCGCTCTCTATTATCTTTATTCTTGTATTTGCTCTTTTAATGTCTGCCTTATATTACTCTCTTTACCAGTGTTATTATAGCGGTGAATGACTATCTCCCCCCTCCCACTCTGTTTCTATTTGTTTTGTGGGTTCCCGGACATCTCAACCAGTAGACCATTTCAACCAGTAGCTCTCAACCAGTGCCAAATCAACCAAGACCAACCAAACCAGTGCCAAAATATAGTACTAGCCTAACCTAACCTAACCTAACCTATACGTATTGGTTGATTTGGTACTGGTTGAGAGCTACTGGTTGAAATGGTCTACTGGTCGAGATGTCCGGTCACCGTTTTGTGAGTTGTAAACCATAACCTCTGCTTGCCTATATATATATGTATATATATATATATATATATATATATATATATATACCGGGTATATATATACAGTATATATACAGTATATATTATATATATATATATATATATATATATATATATATATATATATATATATATATATATATATATATATATATTATATATATATATATATATATATATATATATATATATATATGAGGGTGCAAAGGCATCAGTATGTGTGGAGAATAAACAGCGAATTCCTTGATCTGAATGTTGGGTTAAAGCAAGGGTATGTGATATCCCCATGGTTGTTCAATATACAGTATATATGGATGGAGTCATGAAAGAATTACAAGGAAGAGCTGTGAATGTTGGTGTACCGCTGATAAGGCAAGGAAATTAGTAGAAGTTGCCTGCACTGATGTTTGCCGACGATACAGTTCTGATGAGCGATAGTGAATATATTTGGAACGGTGTGTAAAACGGAATCTGAAGGAAAATGCGGGGAAGAGCTAGTGTATGTTCTTTGAAAAGGATGCAGCCACAGAGTGTGAGGTGAGGTTGAACGGTCAGGCTATGGAGAATGTTAGCTCATTAGTATTTGGGCAGTGTGTTGAGTGTGGGAGTATGGATGAAGAAGTGTGGGAGAGGGTGCAACAGGGAAAGAGGGTTGTAGGAATGCTGAAAGCAGTAAAATGAAATAGGGTGGTTAGCATGGAAGTAAAGAAGTCCTTACATGACAGTGTGGTAATCCCAACATTGACTTTCGTGAGCGAAGCATGAAAGTTGTTGGAGAGACACAAACCAAGAGTGAGAGAGATGGAAATGAGTTTCTTGAGAAGTGCGTGCAGAGTTACATACAGGGGTAGACAGACGAATGAGAGAGTACGAAAGTGGTGTGGTGTGGATGTAGATGTACTGGAAAGTGTGAAAAAGGAACACCTTTGTTTCGTGTTCTTAGTTGTAGTAGTAATAGGCATGGTGAGTTCAGGTATAGAGGTCAATGCAGGTAATGAAGAAGAGACGGGTGGAGTGAGACAGCTGTGTTTATTCTCTAGCCGTTAGTAGTGGGCAGACCCCCTTGCATTGTGGGTAATGAGTTAGGTGGCGCCAAGCGTGGTTTATTCAAATCACGTAACATCTTCCCCCTTCAGAAACAAAGCATAAATCATAAAATAGTTGTGTTACTGAGATAGCTTACATTGAACAACATTCATGGACATATGCAGGCACATTATAATTAAATGGCAAGTATCCTATATACTATGTGCATGATTTGATAAGAACAAGAAAGAATAATTGTTAAATAAATAAATACCGGGTATTACTTAATTCCTTACAGATCAAGATATGAGAAAAGAAAAAGAAATTACATATTTACAAGTTCATCTTTGTGGGTGCTTTAACTGTCCTACCCGACTTAGTAACATAGTCACCTACTACAGGAGATCTGATACAGTCCTCACAACTCACAGTCTCAGGTGCCCAGGACGCATCACATACGGGTGTTATGTTTTCATTATTACAAGTCTTTCTAGGTGTCCTGGCCGGTGTTGAAGATCGTAGTTGTAAACGGTTTCTCCTGTACGTACCTCCGTCATTCGTTGTTACCTCATAACTTCGGGTATTCAGTCATTTGTCCACAGTTGCCTCCTTCCATTCCTTCTTTGGATCATTTATTGGTTGTACTCGCATGGTATCCCTGATAGACAGAGGTTTGATGCTTCCAGTTGTGGCTTTTTTATTTTCCATGCGTTCTCGTTCCCCAGCATGAGCACTTGGATGCAGGCGGACACTGGTAGTGGGGATTAGAGTTTTGGTGCGACGTCCCATAAGATGTTGAGCTGAACTAGTTGTCATATCTTCTTGAGGGGTATTACGCATGTTCAGTAATCCAAGATAGGGATCTTCTTTGGCTCGATGGCACTTCTTCATCATTATTTTAACAGATTTCACTGCGGCTTCAGCTGCACCGTTGGATTTAGGGTTTCCAGGACTTGAGGTTTCATGGCAGAACTTCCACGTCTTTGCAAATGACTGAAACTGATGAGATGAGAACTGTGGACCGTTATCACTTATAACAGTGTCAGGTATGCCATGTCGGGCAAAGTGGTGCTTAAGTTTTGTAATGACGGCCTCCGAGGTTGTTTCTGAAAGATAGTCCACCTCAATGAATTGACTAAAGTAGTCCACAGTCACAAGGTAGTCTCAGTTTTGGATGGTGAATAGGTCAGTTGCCACTTTCTCCCAGGGACGTTCTGGAACTTCATGTTGATAAAGAGGCTCAGGGGATTGCTTAAATTAATAGGATGCGCAGACATCGCAAGACTCGACAAACATCCGAATTTCAGAAGACATCCTAGGCCAGTAAATCAGCTCCCTCGCTCGACGTAGGCAGGAATTCACACCAGAATGGCCAGCATGCACCTCTCCATCATCTCATACCGCATAGAGCTCGGGATTACAACTCTCTCACCTCTAAGGATGACACCATCTTCAACAGACATCTCATCTCTATAGCTAAAATATGGAGCCAAGCAATCTGGAAGGCGAGTCTTCTCATTAGGCCACCCTTGAACAATAACTACCTTGAGTCGCTTTAGAGTTGAATCCTCTTCTGTGGCACGGTGTATCTCCTGGAGGCGAGAATCACGGAATTGGGAGTAGGCTAGACTGTTCACAGAAAAGGAATCGTCTCCTGTGTCAGGTAGGGGAGCACGCGAAAAAGCATCAGCAATAGGGATCTCTTTACCGGGGCGGTACATCAGCAGGTACTGGTAGTCTTGAGTGCGGAGGAGCATTGATTGGAGTCGTCGTGGGGCACGAGATAGTGGCTTGTTCACTATGGACACAAGTGGTTTGTGATCTGTGAGGACCCTAACTGATCTCCCATACGTATAGTGATGAAATTTCTCCAATCCATACACTATGGCTAACATTTCTTTTTCAATCTGCGCATAGTTTCTTTCAAATTTAGACAAGGATCGACTGGCAAAAGCTACAGGCTTCCCATTTTGCATTAGCGCAGAGCCCAGACCATACTCGCTAGCATCATTTTCCAGGGTAAGCTCATCACAGGGGTTGTAAAATGCAAGTACTGGGCTACATGTAATCATATTCTTAATTTGATCAAAAACTTCTTGTTGACTGGCAGACCACACCCAAGAAACATCTTTCTTTACAAGATTATGTAAGGGATATAAGACAGATGATGAATTGGGAAGAAACCTTGCAAGATAGTTAACAATGCCTAAGAAGCGTCTCAGTTCCACTACATTTGTAGGAGCCGAGTACTCACATATAGCTCTAATTTTGTCAGGATCAGTTACCAGGCCATCTTTTGTTATACATTGTCCCATGAATTTGACATTATCATTCCTCAGAGTGAGCTTGTCCTTATTTAGCTTTATATTCATTGCCTGACACCTCTTAAAGAATTGCTCCAAGTTGGTGTCATGCTCTTCCAGAGATTTCCCATGAATTATCACATCATCAGCTATGCACACTATACCAGATAGACCTTGTAACGCCTTAAGCAGTCTTTTTTGAAAGATTTCTGACGATACTGACAAACCAAAAGGAAGCCGGACCCAGCGGTATCTGCCACAACATGTTTGAAAAGTGGTTAGGAAACTAGATTTTGCATCAAGTTTGATGTGCCAGTACCCAGAGGCAAGGTCAGCTTTAGAGAACACTTTTGACTGGCCCAACTCGTGTAGTGTGTCCTCAAGTACAGGAAGAGTATAACGCTCTCGGAGCAAAGCTTTGTTGGGTTCTCTAGGGTCTATACAAATTCTAATGTCACCATTCTTCTTAGGTGTAACAACAATCTGACTAACCCACTCAGTTGGTTCACTAACAGGTACAATAACACCTAAAGTTTCTAGTCGATCAAGTTCAGACTTCAGCTTAGTCTTAAGTGCAATAGGAACTCTCCTATCAGGCATAATGGTTGGCTGCACCTGAGGATCTAATGAAAGTGTCTGTACACCTGGCAGGGTACCTAGACTGCCACTCAAAATCTCAGCTTTACAGTCAGCCTCAGTCACTTTCAGAGCATCCACACATTCAAATGCATTTTCATTAACCGTGATTAGACCCATTTGTCTGCTAGCCCGAAGTCCCAAAAGAGGGGCTAAATTTCCTTCAAACACGACAAACTCTACAGAATACTTCTTACCATTCCTTGGATTCTTAATGCTTCTCCTACACACACCCAAGGGAGTTTGAATGGAGTTGTTCCAGGTGGTAAGAATTCTATTAGTCTTCTGTACATTCCTTGCATACTGTACTGGTAGAGCATTGACTGATGAGCCAGTGTCAATCTGGAAAGTTACCTCTTTATCATCCACCAACATGCAACATTTAACATCCTTACTAGCAGGCTTTACAGAGTTCACAGACATGCAATCTAGAGAATTTACCCATTCTTCATCAGAATTAGAACTCTGGGAGTCATGTTCACACTCAGCAACCTGGCGTACAGCTTTCTTTCTGGACCTAGAGGATTTATCAGCAACATTGGCACTACACATGCTTGCAAAATTATCTTTTTCACCACACTTCCGACATTTTTTCCCAAAAGCTGGACACCTACTCTTTGCAAATACATGTGAGAGACCACAAAACTTACACTTTCTAGACACACTGTTAGAACTAAATGCCTGGTTAGATTTGCCTGGTCTTGACCTAACTTTATTCACAGTTTGAGGGTTCAGGACTCTGGTTTGTGACTTGGCACTCTCAGCAGCTTTACAGGCATCAATACAAATCTCCAGAGTTAGATTTCTCATTTTAATTAGCTCAGTACGAACACTGGAGTCCTGAATACCCAACACAATTCTGTCTTTCATCAAAGACGTTTTACAGGAGTCACAATAATCACATGTCTTTACAAGAGTTTGCAAATCTGAATAAAATTGATCAAAAAGCTCTCCCTCTTCTTGGTTCCTAGTATTAAACATGAATCTCTCATATGTAACATTAACTTCCCCAATGGCAAACTGGTCAAATTTGTCGATAATGTCTTTCACTGTTCTGTTAGCTTCTTCACTGTCAAACTGGAATCCATTGTACACCTTGAGGGCGTCGTCTGCTAGGTATTGTAGGAAAGTAGCTACTTGAATGTTCTTTTCTTCAGTGTGTATCTTTGCAAGAAGAGCATACATACTCCAACGTTGTTTAAACAGCTTCCAGTTTTCCGCCACATTTGTTCCCAAACAGAAGGGTTGGGGATTCTTGACACCAGCATGTCGGCAGTCTTGGTGAGGGACAGAGCTGTTGTCAGTCATCCTGGCACGCTTGTAGATCACAGGTACACGTATCAGTAAGTTGCTAGAAGATAACTTGACTCACGGGCAGGAGAAATCAGCAGGTTCATATTGGTCCGACATTCGCAGATTTGAATGTTTCGGCAAGGGCAGCAACACAACACAACAGCATTTCTTCCAATACACAGCATACTCGGGATTATCCTCTCATCTCCACCTTCACCAGGCTGCCACCATGTTTCGTGTTCTTAGTTGTAGTAGTAATGGGCATGGTGAGTTCAGGTATAGAGGTCAATGCAGGTAATGAAGAAGAGACAGGTGGAGTGAGACAGCTGTGTTTATTCTCTAGCCGTTAGTAGTGGGCAGACCCCCTTGCATTGTGGGTAATGAGTTAGGTGGCGCCAAGCGCGGTTTATTCAAATCACGTAACAACCTTGAGATGGTTCGGCCATATGGATCATATGAGAAGCGAGAGAATGACCCTTCTCTAGCGGGTGCTCTGTGGCCGTTTTGGGCCTTTCTGGGCCGTTCTGACTGCTATATCAACCATCAGTATGAAAGGAACTGTATTGCGCCGAAAACTAGGTGGAAATCGCTACACAATGACGCCACATACAGCTACGTAGCGCTCGTGGAGCACTGACAGTGTTACCTCGAAGATGGAAGTTTAGCGGATTTTGCTACCTTGCTCACTTTTAGCGAACTATTGGTTACACTGTTATCCACACGCGCGGTGGGGGAACTGGAGTTAGTGTGGGCCGGGAGGCCACAGATGTCGGACGTATGGATCATTACTATCCCACCCATTTTCACTCGATTTCCACCCTTTTTTCACCCGTTTTTTGCCAGTTTTTTCAACTCGACTTATGTGGTGAGCCGCTTTTTAAGGGTTAAGAGAGTGTAGTGTGTACGAATGTGAGGTAGAAGGACAGAGAGGGAGATGTAGACCGAAAGAGAGGTGGACTGATGGAGTTAAGAAGTATATGCATGAAAGCGGTACTGGATGAGAGAAGGGGCGTCAACTGACTGGGGACAGAGGTGAATGGGGACATTTCGTTTGTTACCACTCCTTCGGGGATCACGGCGTCCGGCAATAGATAAATAGAACTAAATGTAAGTGACTCATCCTATCTCTCCGTCTCTCTCTCTCTCTGGTATGACTTCTCCAATCCCCCATTCATTTACCTTCCCACCCTTCCTACGACAAGTTTCCCATCCCTCTTCTCTCCCCTCCCTTTCCTTTCCCTGTGTTTGTACGATAATGGGAGGGACAAATGCCTGATATTTATGTGAAGTGTGTGTGCGTGTGTGTGCGTGTGTGTGTGCGTGTGTGTGTGTGTGTAGGTTATGTGTGCTTGTGTATGAATGAATATAATATGCATTATAGCATTATATATATATATATATATATATATATATATATATATATATATATATATATATATATATATATATATATATATATATATATATATATATATATATTTATACATATACTGTATATGTGTGTGTGTGGTGTCTCAAAAATACCTTTCACATATTTCAGAATGAATAGAACTACCAATAATAAATATACTTTATGTGACGGTTTTGGAAATATCTCATATTTAACGGGATATTGCAAATTTTAGTTTAAATAGGAAAGTCTAGGGGATGAAAACGTTTTATTCCTAGCCACCCCCTCAGGGATCAAGACGTCTGGCAAAAGATAGAAATACAGTATATGTATTTACTAGCTGCAAGGTACCCGGCTCTTCTAGGAAGAAAATCGAAGTATGGGCTGTCAATCTTGGGTTTGGGGGGGGGGGGGCCTCTGTCCCTCTCTCCCTGGAGGGTCAGGGGGAAAAATGTCACTTAAAACCTATTCTGGCACCCCCTTATGATGCATGCCAAATATGTCCATCATGAAAACTGAGGGAGTTGGAGGGGGGGGGGGGGGATTCCCCCCACTTACCTATTCTGGTAGCCCCTTAGTATGCATGCCAAGTATGGGCTCTCCATCTTGAACAGTGAGGGATTGTTTCGTGAGCAAACAGTCAGACAGGAAACTCACAGAAAGACAAAACTCACAGAAAGTGCCCTTTATTAGTATCTATCTATCTATTTATCTATCTATCTATCTATCTATCTATTTTGAGTATTTTAGGTAAAATAATTAAATAAATAATAATTTTGTTGGTTAAGTGTCAGTAGTTTACACTATTTCTCAACTTCCTTCTTTACTATGAATTTCCCAGTAGAACTAATCTCATTCTGCTGGGGATCTTGTATACTCAACTAAATTTCATGCCGAACCAAGGTCGGAGGGTATGGTGGGTGGGGAGAGAGCCTTCTGCTTCTCTGCCTTTACCATCCACTTTATAGTAAATATAATTTTATAGTTATATATTGACTGACTAGTAGGGACCGCAAGGTCTGTGCAGTATGTGTAGTTATGTAACTCTATGTACCTATCTATTAATATACTGCATACTTTACATAAGGATGTGAAAGACGATTGAAAGAGTGAAGGTTATTATCATTTTGCATATAGCTAAAATACATGCTAACAATAATTCATACAGGTATAGTTATATATGTAATATTTATAAATATATATTCTAATAATGAATCATAGATCTACTGTATTCTATGAATGAATATATAATGCAATCACAGGCATCTCGTCTTCACAAAAATATAGAACAATAATAATATTAAAAGAGAGATAAATAGAGAGAGAGAGAGAGAGAGAGAGAGAGAGAGAGAGAGAGAGAGAGAGAGAGAGAGAGAGAGAGAGAGAGAATAATAATAATAATGATAATAATAATATATATGATAATATTAATAATCATAGTATTATAAGTATATAGCCTATAAAAATAATAAAAATAACATAAAATAATATTTCAACAATAATAACAATAATAATAATATTAATTTATTGATTGTTTATTTGTACCCACCAGTGGGCGAAGACATTAATTGGTCGATACAATAATTATAAAAGTAAATTTAGCATTAATAGGAGTAAAATATAATTTAAGAAAGATATATGTACAATTGTACATATTATACATATATAATTATAGCATGGTAACAATTTTACTGAATAATAATAATAATAATTATAATAATAATAATAATTATAATAATAATAATAAGATTAATAATGATAATACAAAAAATAGTAAACGATACCAATAAAATAATTATAAAAAAATAAAAAAATTACAAAATCTAAATCTAAAATCTGAAATCTCGGATCTCATCACCAAGTCAGCAAATCGCGCCAAATCCACCTTTTTATTCCGAACCTACCAAATAGTGAGTCGCGGCATTAAACCTCTCAGACCGAGCAGCCCTCTCCTATGAAGCTCTGAACCTGAAAGTTTCGCGGGGAACTACTTGGCTTTGTCTTAGGTTCTGGACTCACTCACTCACTCTCTCTCTCTCTCTCTCTCTGTAGTTAATGTATTAGGGTTAGTATACTATTTAGGTTAACACTCTCTAGTACATAATTGTATATATCTTCTGTAATCATTGGATATATTAGTATTAATAGACCCATCTCATATAAGGATACAGAGGTAATTCACTATAATTATATCCAATGAGTTTATGTATTTAAGAATAGGAAAGTATATCACCATCAATATACCCAATGATTATATATATCAATTCTATACCCTTTAAAAATTTTACTCATACACTTTTTATGACCTCGATTTCTAGCAGTGCATGGTTAATTCTGTGAATTCGAAGCCAGCTGATTCGATACCATATAGTTTGGAGAATCTGTAGGGGGTATTCAGTTGTCTATGTGCCTCGAGGGTGGACACTACGTATTTTTTGTGCTCTGCGTTGGAATTATTTGGTGTGTAATCTGTAACATATGCTGGTAATTTCAGGTATTTTGTATTTTTTGTCTGCATCATTATTTTTGGTCTATTATCATGTGTATTTGTCTTTCCTATTTTCAATTTGTCTTTGCTTTCACTCACACACTCACTCTCACTCTCTTACTCTCTCTCGGGTTTGCCTAGTAGTATTTACCATTTTATATATTTTTCTGTCATCTTGTCTTTCATTACCCCCCCCTCCCCCCCCCCCCCCCCCCCCCCCCCCCCCCTCCTTCCCACATGGAAAACATACCTATCATCATCACTAGAACAAAAGTTATACATATTCTTCAGGTGTATATATTCATTCTGTTCACTTTTCAAAGTTATTTCCACATTCTCATTTTATCCCAAGCCCGAACTAGGCCTAGTATTATAAAAAAAAAAAAATCCTGTGTCTACCTGTTAATCAAGGGACTGGGGTGCTCGATAAGGGGCTCCATTCCTGAAAATGTACTTGACTTAGTGTGCTGGCTTAATAATCCGGAAGGGCTGATAGCCTCTGAAGTCCTATTTTAACTAACTAAATAACTGTTAATCGTGTGTGGTATCCGAGTGACCATATCCTACGTGTCCTGGTGATGACCTAGGATGACTAACCAACAGGTCCTATGATGGTTCGTGCTTTGACCCTCGCTTACCATGACCAACAGTAGTAGTACTAGGTCACTGTAATCACAATGCCAAGTACCTCAAGTCACCGTAACCCGGCCTCTGTTTTGGACCATGAACATACGGAGGTGACTGTACTACGCTATATTATCATGGTCGACTTGCGCCATTATCACTGCCATCATTCGGAGTCTGGTAGATCAATGGTTGGATCCTGGTGCACTGTTAACCCTGGCCTGGGGTACCACACACGATATTGATCTTTTTAATTAAGTCAATTATTTGTTTTATTTAATTTTGTTTTTGTATTTATATATTTGTTGCAATAGATAGAAGAAATACTTACAGCCATACATCTTATATGATATTTATATAGCATTATGACAAAGACGAATGGATGTACTGTACCACACCGAACCTAAGCATTGAGATACTTTGATTAAATTTAGCATGAAATGGACGATTCTAAAAAGAACAGAAAGAACATACCCATCCTCGTGAATATCATTAAGTGAATGTATCTCAATACTATCACCATAGTCATAGATAGTATCAACACCCTAATCATCATTACTAATACAGTATCATAGCCATTATATATACATCATCCTATTCATCATTAAACCATTATCAGTCACCATAATCATCTTTAGTAACATCATACTCATTATTAATCATCAGTCATCATCACCTTCTATTTAGAGTTGCTTTCCTAACACTGTTGTTAGCATTAGGTGTCTTGCTGTTGGTGTTGTCATCTTTTAGTGGTTGTCTTTTTTTTTGTAATAGCTTGCCTCTTATTATTCGGAGTTGTATTCGTTTTGTTATTTGAAGTTGCTGTCCTATTTTTGTTATTGAGATTGTTTTAAACTTCTATATATTTATACTTTTTTGTATTTTATATAGCGTATCTTTCATCTCAATATTTGGAGTACATTGGCCTGATGAAGCTATATGCGAACCGTTGTCAACAATGTGCTCCTCCTCATATGGTGTTTATTATATATGTTGTCTGTTTTTATAAGTATACGGTGTTTTTATCAGGTTCCCAATGTTTGTTATGTAGAGTGTTTTCCTTCTTTTGATGGGGTGTGACTAATGTTTTCCTTTTTCACAGGAGGAGGAGGATACATGACGAAGAAGAGGAAGAGTACAAAGGAGAAACATAAGGACAAGAAGGAAGAGGATGAAAAGGAAGAAATAAATAGCTAAAACATGATATTAGGAGAAATGTCACGTATAATAAATGTATGCTATCCTATATAAATATATGGATAATCAATAGTCTGTTCATTGTGACACCCTACCTAGTCCCTTGTAAATCAGGAAGGGCTGGAGCAAATGGGATGTAAACGTCCAGACCTATTTATTGAGTATAATTATCAGCTCCATTGTGCAGGTAGTTGGTCTATGTGAGAGAGAGAGAGAGAGAGAGAGAGAGAGAGAGAGAGAGAGTTGAGAGATACATAGATATATTTACACTTAGATATATAGATAGATAAATAGATAGATTGATAGAGAGAGAGAGAGAGAGTAATGAGTAGTTTGTGAGATAGATAGATAAATAGATGCGTACATAGATAGATAGATAGATAGTGAGAGCGAGAGCAATTAGTTTGAAATAGATTGATAGATAGATAAATATATAGATACATAGATAGTGAGAGAGAGAGAGAATAATGAGTAGTTTGTTTAGGATTTCTAATTAACTTTGTTAATTACATAAACTTAAGGGAAGAATCAGTGATCAAGGCAGTGTACGAAGAAATCAAAAGAAGTTACAATAAAGACGAATGGGTAAAAAAAGTGAAAAGAGTAAATCAAGAAATCAATGAGTGGAGCAGAAACAAAGATATTATCAAAACAGAAAATATAAAATATCGTAAATAAGATCGACACAGAAAGATGAAAACAAGAACTTGACACCTAACACCAGTGTTAAATTATATAAAGAAAAGAAAAGTGAGATAAAGGAAGAGCAGTGTTATGATAATACCCCAGCATCAATAACCTTTTTCAGGTGTAGAAGTAATACACTGAAACTAAACGACCGGAATCGTTTTATTAATCAAGACACAAAGTGCATCGCCTGAAAATCGTGATAATTTTTTACTATATTGTGAACATTACCAAGACATTAGAAACACCAGCAAAATATTTGATAGGTCTTACACAAATAATAAATTAGCTGCTATTTTATTCAGAGAAGAAGAAAACAGAGGATATACAATGAACTATAAAAAGAATGTGGATGGAAAGGCAAAAGTTGAAAAATCAGTAAATAACCGAAAACTAAATCAATAACAAATAGTGGGGGGGGGCCGTTGAAAAGGTGATCTCCCCGAACAATCACCAGACCAGGATCAAAACAAACAACCCCGGGTTCTCGCCAGTGTTTAATAATTCGCTATGTATGCTCGTAATACAGTGCCAGTTGCTATAGACTTGCATGTGCGTGTACTTGAAACTCGTGTGCCATTGTTGAAGCTACCGTGGAAGCGGAAATAAGAAGAGAAAGGCGAGAAATAAGGGGATTTATTGTTGGCGGAGATGCCGCTGTGGGCCTGCTATAGAAGCTGGCATGCAGGCAGCAGGAGTAAGTAGCCTACTGCATATTCTTTGCATCTACTACTGTATTTGGCGAACTCATTACTTTCTTAAGCTGATGTAAGACAGTAAGAGTTATGGCCGTGGTTTTAATGGTAAACCTGACTTTTTGGACCGACAGCGATTTCAGTCAGTTTTATTTTGTTTTTTGTAATTTTTCCTTCAGATATAGTGTTGTTTTATAGCCTACTGAAGAGGAGCGGAAATGAGTATTTACCCATTATCCAACAATCTAAAAACACGCCCCCCACAAGTGGGGAGGGCTATGAAGTTCAGGGAAAATGAGGGGTTAAAAGCGTAAAAATACAATAATATAGCGTTTTGTATTAAAACTTGGCTCGGGTTTTCCCAAATTGCAAACCCATACAACCAAATTTTGTGAATACCCGAGCCAACTTTTGACGAAAGCTGGCTCGGATTTCACGGGGTGGAGGGGGTAGCCTAATATCTCATGTTATAAAAATAGTCAACTTTGGGAAGACATTAGCCTAACCTAACAACCTTACCTAACCTATCCTAGTATTATGGGTGGGGGCTGTCGCCCCCACACCCCCGCTGGTTGGGTTAGATTTTTTTTTTTTTTTTTTTTTTTTTAATGTTCTAGGCTATTAGCCTAACCTAACAACCTTACCTAACCTAACCTAGTATATGGGTGGGGCTGCTGCCCCCACACCCCCGCTGGTTGGGTTACTTTTTTTTTTTTTTTTTTTTTTTTTTTTTTTATGTGCTAGGCTATTAGCCTAACTTAACCTAACCTAACCTAACCTAACCTAGTATCTGGGGCTGCCGCCCCCACACCCCCGCTGGTTGGGTACTGGCTGAAAAACTTATTGTTTTACAGTAGCCTAGGCCTATACATGTATTTTAGCGTTTTTGTTTTTTTCTCCCTTATAATACATTTCAGCTCTTAATGCCATATATAGCAATGATGTATATGCTCTACCGGACCTATTAGGCCTAAACAGATCGATGGGCTAACTGTCGGTCCAAAACATCAGTATAACCGTTTTAATCAATGTTTACAAAGTAGGCTATTCGATTGTAGGGACAGTAGGGGACATTGTTGTTTAGAAAACGGAACAATCTTGTCTTGGCTCGTGAGAGAAAACTGGAGCCTAGCCACCCATATTATGGTGAAATAGGCTTAACCCGTGGAGCCCCGGCTAGGTTTGTATTGTTTGTTCACCAGAAACCGGCCGGTTTTCAAAAAATTTTTTATTCCAGAAACAATAGCGAATGGGTTAGGAATGAAGGAAAAACCACGAAAAACCGCTCAAAAAGCTTAAAGAATCGTCCTACAGAGCCCCCGAAAACGTATTTTACAAGAGTAAAAAATTTAAGGCAATTACCCCAAAAAACCAGGTTATTGCGCGCTGGACTTTGAGAGTTTTCAACCATCGGCACGGTTGCGTGGGATACGTACACAGTTCCCATACAAATCTGAGCCCTCTCGAGTGGCTACACCTGAGGTTACGGTCGGAGCAATTAGGGTGACTCGTCAGACGCGTCGCTGGGGCTGTGCGTTACATACATCGCCGACGCGTCAGACGCGTCGCTGGGGCTGTACGGGTTAATCGCCAAATGTGTTTTTCGTGTTTTCCTTGTTATATTCTTTGTAGGCCTAGTTATATATTTGTTTCACCGTGAAACTTTCACTAGATAGTTTCGGCAATGAGGTCAATTTCAAAATGTTTGTTCCTGACGTTAGGACTAGGTCTATAGGCTAGGCCTAGGCATAACAATAATGTGTACGGTATTGGATTGATATTGATTAGTTTATTTTGACAATTTTGTTTATTATAACGATGCAGAAAATCTCAAAGACCATAATATTAATGGATTTTTGTTATGCCCTGTTTTTTCTACAGGTTTAACTTGGGTAATGTGAGTTCTGAATGACTGGGTATATAAGGCTGCATGCACAATACAAGGTATGAGGAATAGAGAACACAAAATAAACACACGGTAACACGACACAAGTTCACGTTTATTGAAGTAAATAAATAAAGAGCATAGAAAGATAGTTATTTTCGCACAAAACAAATAATAGAAGGGAACTGCTAGCATTAGCGGATCTGGATGGAGCCTAGTCTCCCACTTCCAACGTTCAGGTATATTCTTCTGATCACGGGTTTAATTAGCAAGTTTTTATTTTACTGGAAGACCTCAATATATTCGTATAATTCAATGTCACGGATTTGACCTCTTGCTGGCTGGTCGCGTGCCCAAGTAGCAACTCACAGTTAGGATTAGACAAGCGTATAATGTAGAACACGGAATCTCTAGTAACCTCATGGGGGTACTGAACTAAGTTTTATATTCTTATGGCAGAAATACGTAGAACACAAATCAGTGGGCGAACGTTAGATATCACTAGAGTTTTAATATCTGAATAAGGTAATTACGAGAGTCAAGGTCGCCTGTTAATTAAAGAGCACTGATCGCTTAGTACGTCCCAAATGGAATGGTTAAATATGAATTACACTGGGCAAGGTCTTAGCCACTTTATAGAAAGTTAATAAGTGAGTATCAAGCTAGTACTATAACACTTAGTACTAGCAACATGAATCTTGAATAGTATGGGTAGATCTGGTCCTGGTTATCTTGCTTCCGGTGATGTTGGGGGCTAACGACTGGTTCCTCGGCCGTCCAGATGGTCCAAAATGTAGGAAGTTCTCAAGTCGGATCTCTTGACGATCGTTGCTGGCTACACACTTATATACCCACGAATTTGTGTGAAGGTTATAAGGTGCACGTTAGGACTTGTACATGGACAGATGCTTCTATCAGTCTTCTCTGCCACGGAGTCTGCCGGATCTGGAATCTCAACTCCGGAACAACACAAGGGCAGAGCTAGAGGTAAACTGCAGGGTAGTGACCACTGGTTGGTGTCTAGCTTTCAACTGATTTGACTGGGGGCGGGAGTTAGATTTATAGGCTCGGTTCTGGACCCTGTAGACAGTAGGGATCTCGAGTCTTATGGACTTAATTGAGCTCTCAATAGATATGGGGACTAGTAAGATGGTATTTACTGTTGTGGCACATGGCTATAGGAAAGCCTTTATATTTTCATATAACTGAGCCTTAGTAAGAGGTACTATTTTGGCTATACTGGAAGTATTTAGGGGAGAGAGACTGGATCTACTTTGCGAGGAGGATGGGGACAGCTGTGATAGGAGCGTCTCTCTAGATTGTTCAATCTTCATTCTATGGTATAGCTGAGGTGCTAATTTAGTGATCAGAGCATGCAAGAAAGGTAAATGGTTTATTGTGAGTTAATAGAGGTTAGTAAAGGTGTTAGTCATGCATGGTTAGTTCATTGATAGGAAGAATTCCTGTGCTACCTGGCAATGACTCGAAAGTCAAAACAGGGGCCAGGTATACCTCCGCGGGGGTGGGGGTCTCCCTCCTCGGGTGGGCAAAAAGGGGGAGCTGGGCGCCCTCTCTCTGTGATAGTCGTCCGGCGGCTGTGGCTAGGGGCTTGCCATATCACCAGTGTTTGTAATAACCCTCTGTGTATGAGACAGATGTGGGTGTCCTTAATACCAAAACCGAAGGTGCCTTAGCTAGCTGGTTTTACTCGGCTGGTTGTTAATTGTAGGGTTTGCTGGATGTGGTGGAGACTGGGTTGCTAACTCTGCCACATTTATCTGGAAGTATGGCAATAGAAGTTAGTTACTGGCGGGGCGGCTAGCCTCGCACCGACGACCATTGGGTGCAGGGTTGTGAATGGGTTGTAAGAGAATAGATGGCATGCAAGGGGCTAGTAAAGTTCTAATGTTGTTCTGGCCTACTAAGTGAAGGTAGGCTGGATAGGAGTATATATATAAAAGGTTGGAGAGCGTTAGCAACGGACAATTCAAGGATCTTCAAGAGGTATGAGAGAGAGGCTAGGTCGGACAAGAGTCGAGAAGCGCGGGTGTCTAATTGAGAGGGGGGGGAGAGTTCAAGGGCTACAGGGAAATTTTGCCCCTAAGGTCCCTGGGCGTGGGGGTGGCATTAGGCTACAATTGATATGGAAGTTTGAAAAGGCAGTAGAATACGTTAGCCAAATGCTACCGGGGAATGCAACTATGGGGTGGTATAGGAGTCTGGAAAAGATAGAGTTATGTGATCAGTCCGAGGGTTATGGATACTATTAGTTGGCCCTGGGAACTGCGTTTTCTATTAAATATAAATACCAACAACAGCGGCAGTTCGTAGGGGTACTTAGTTATTGTTTCGGGGTACTTATGACAGATACTGGTAACCAGGTTATCTTATACAATCTCTGGTTGGGGTAAGAGGTGTAAGACACGAAGTAAATTGGCGTAGTGTGGGCTGTGGATACGAAGGAGGCAAGGGGAAGACGTATGACAATTGTGGAAAGTAAATGGAAAAAGGTGAACACAATGGCGGATAAAATACTTAACCTAAGGATTGCATACATCGATGAACGATGACATTATAGTCGTCGTCCTAATAAGGTGATGAAACCTGGTTGATCTGTACTTGGCACAATACGACACAAGGACAGTGCCGCTATGTCGCATCAATGCTGGTGGCAGTTAATATTATAGACTTAGTTACTAGAGGAACAATGCAAGGGGCGACTGAGCACGGGTTACATATATCTATACTCGTCATGGAAAATGATATACGAGGTCTAGGGACAAGCGTGGGTGTTTTAACTTCTAAGATATACAACATCTACTTCTCGGATGTAAGAACATACATAGATATAATTATGGCTGTCTGATGTGTTGGCATTGGCTCAACGTCGGGACAGGGCATGGGTGTTTTTAATATGAATGTATATTCCTGTTCATCATCTTTGTAGCAAGGACAGTGCCGCTATGTCGTATCAATGCTGGTGGCAGTTAATATTATAGACTTAGTTACTAGAGGAACAATGCAAGGGGCGACTGAGCACGGGTTACATATATCTATACTCGTCATGGAAAATGATATACGAGGTCTAGGGACAAACGTGGGTGTTTTAACTTCTAAGATATATAACATCTACTTCTCGGATGTAAGAACATACATAGATATAATTATGGCTGTCTGATGTGTTGGCATTGGCTCAACGTCGGGACAGGGCATGGGTGTTTTTAATATGAATGTATATTCCTGTTCATCATCTTTGTAGTTAGGAGTGTAGGACACGAGGGGGTTAGTGTACGTGAGGTGTGGAAAATGGTCAGTTTAGAAAAGGTAAATGGGTGCGTCCTGGAGCTGTTTAGCCCTGCGGGCTTGGGCCTGTCTGAAATGGCTGGCTCGGTCAGCTGGTCCTTTCGTTCTGTGGACCTTTCTTCGGGTGTTTCTGTGTGGTGTTCGCTCGTGGCTTCTGTGGTGGGCTTCTTGTTCTGGGGCATTTTACTTCCCTCTCCTTCATTATAGGCTCGTCCTCGAGCCTCAAGGGTGAAGTTAAAAGAAGCATAGTGATGGTGGGTCATTTTCAGGGTATTTAGAAAGTTCCACCAAACACGAGAGCGACGGTCAGGTTTCTTTTGCAGGTCAATGTATACCTGTAAGAATGTGTCCTCTGTGTTGTGGTGGGCGGCTGCCCGGGCTTGGTGTGGGTGTGGTACATGGGCCAAGTGTCCAGTGGGGGTCTTTACTTTAACCTTTCGTATGAATGGTTTGTAGCTTTCCCCCGTGGGGGTCGGAGTGAGGTGTGTGGGATTGACAGGAAGTCTGTTTAGTGTGGTGAATGGGTTTCTAACCGAAAGGGGATTCACGCGTGACAACAGAGCTGGGGATGAAGGGGGAATGTGAGTCTGGGTTTTATTTGGTTTTCTTGGGCGGTGTTGTAGGTTGGGAATATATAGTGAGGCAATGCGCAAAATCGGTTTAGGTAAGGTGGGTGAAGGAGGTGTGTGGGAAGGAGGGGGTGTGTGTGTTGTGTGGCTTGGGTCCTTAGTGTCAGAACGGGGTGTTATTTTTGTATCGCTGTCTTTAAATCTGATGGGTCTGTTGATTATTCTGCCTCTGGCAGTCCTGGTGGGAAGGTAGATGTTTGTCGTGGGACTTGAGTCGCTCGACGATGTTTTATAGTGAGGGGAAGCACGTTTTATAGGTAAATGACATGTGGGGGTTTTCTCGGGGGTGACTTTGGGGGGGGGGTTTCTTAGGCGGAGGTTGGTTGGGGGTTCGGTGAGATGAGGAGGTTGGTCGGTGTGTGGGTGGGGTGGTGGGGATCGTGGAGGGGAAAGGGGCGGATGCGGGAGGGGCTAGACGGGTGGGTAAGGAGTGTAGATTTAAGTTGGAGGGTTGGGGGTAGGGGCGTGTGTTGTTTGATGAGGTTGGTGATTTGCTGGTGATTATTCGTCTTCTTTCCCTTTGTGGGGGAGAATTCGACGAAGAAGAAGAAGAGGAGGAGGAGGAGGAGGAGGGTAGTGGTCTGGCAGCCCTACGGAACTTGGTTAGTAGGGTGTGTTTTCTGGAGGTTTTAAACGATGTTTGTCGTGGGCGTAAGTTGTAGCGTGAGGTTACTGAGGTAGATTGTGTGGTGCGGTTGGGTGTGTACTTGGTTTGGGGTGGGGGTGGTGGTTTTCTCACTGTGGTGCCTGGTGGAGGTATGTCAGGGCTAGACGGGAGGGTTTCTGTTGTGGTCGGGGTTGTGGGTGGAGGTTTTTGTACTTGGCTAAGTTGGGGAGGAACTTGACTATCAGAAGTGAAGGAAGGTGTCATGGTGGAAGAGGGTGTGATATTGGGGGCTTGGGGTTTGTGGAGGTTAGTTGGGGGGGTATGTTGAGAAAAGATTTGTCGGTTCGGTGCTGGAGGGCTTAGGTCCTTAGGGGTTTGTATGGGAATATTCGTAGACTGAGTGAGGGGGTGAGTAGGGGTGTTTAATTTAGGGTCGGACGTGTGGGGTGGGGTAATGTCTTGTGGCTTTAGAGGTTTAAACGCTCGGACGAATCTAGTTCGGAGCGTGCGAGTCACGCCGTGATAGTCGATGGTGACTTGAAAGGCATTTGGGACTTGTATTACGGTGTAGGGTCCGACATAGCGAGGGCCTAACTTGTTGGTGATAGGGAGGTTGGCTACCATTACGGTGTCATGGATGGCGAAAGGGTTTTTGTCATCGATGTTATCAGTTTTGGTGTCTTGACAGATCTGGGCGGTATGGAGGGTGTTTTGCAGATGTTGCAATGGGTCAATTGTGGAGGTGGTGGAGGGAAGGTGAGCGTGGTGGTGTGGAATGGCAGTAACAGGGGGGGTACACCGTAAACACGTTCATGAGGGGAAATACCGTCTTCCCGAGGACAGGTGTTCATACCCCACTGTATCATCTTTAGTTGTGATGGCCAGTCTGAGGTATTAAGAGCAATCATTCTTGTACGTAACTGGTTGTTGATGGTGCGATGGCTGCGTTCGCAGATAGCATTTCCTTGAGGCCAGTACGGGGATGAGTGTTTAATCTTGATACCGCATTGTTGGGTGAATTGTTGCCAAACGTGTCCACTAAACTCGGGGGCATTGTCCGATAGAAGAGCAAGGGGAAGGCCGAATATAGGGAACACTTCGGTGGCAAGCAGTGTGGCGACTGTGGTGGCTGTGTGGTCTTTAACTGGGCAGGCTATTAGAAATTTTGAATATACGTCTACAAATGTGACGATATAGCGGTTGCCAGCGTAAGAAGGAAACGGGCCCATGATGTCGAGGGATAGGACTTGGAACGGTTTGTTGGCAGAAATGGTACCAGCTGGGCCTGGGGTGCGTGATCTATCCTTTCCCAATAAACACGGTTTGCAGGATTCTGTCACTCCTTGTGCAATTTTGGAGGGGTTGGGGGTCCAGTATTGGTCTGTGAAGATCTTTAACATTTTCTTTTGTCCAAGGTGTATGCCGTTTCCCTCGTGGATGGCAATCATGTAGTCGTGGGCTATGGTGGGGTCCAAGATTATGTGACCAGTGTCTGTGGCAAGTTGATCTCCCCAGCGAGTCAGTCTCCTGAAGACGTTTAACGGTATCCAGGGGGGTCTGATTCGTGCTTCCCAAGATTGAATTAGGGAGGGGGCTGGGGGGGCATTCTGTCGGGAGGTGGGGGTAGATACCAATTGAGTGTTTTGTAAGGCGGCTAGGTTGGTGGGGGGGTCTTTTGGTACTGGCAAACGTGACAGGGCGTCTGCATTAGTATGGAGTTTGCCGGGACGATATTGTATGGTAAAGTCGTAGTCCTCTAGTGTCTCTCTCCAACGTACCAAAATGGCTGAGTTGGTTTCGCACCTACGCAGCCATTGTAAAGATTGATGGTCGGTAATTATTTCGAGTTTTGCGCCCAACACAAATGACCGGAAGTGGCTGAGTGCCCAAATGATCCCTAAGCACTCTCTCTTGGTGGCTGCGTAATTCTGTTGGGGTGGGGTGAGTGTGTAGCTGGCATACGCTATCACATGTTCCTTTCCATCTCTGAATTGAGCTAATACTGCACCTATGGCGTACAGAGATACGTCGGTATAAAGACGGAAAGGTTTCTGGTAGTCAGGGAAAACGACAATAGGGGCTTGGATTAGCTTTTGCTTCAAAGTGTTAAACGCGAGGTCTCTTTCAGGTGTCCAGGCGAACGGGGTGTCTTTGTGGGTAAGTTGGTGGAGGGGTCTGGCTATGGTGGCAAAGTGGGGGACGAAACGTCTGTAGTACGTGGCTAAACCTAGAAACGAACGTATTCCTTTAACCGTGGTGGGTGGGGTTTGGTTTTGTATGGCTTGAAGTTTCTTTGGGTCTGGCGCAATACCATGTTCAGATATCACGTGTCCGAGAAAATCTACCTTATTCCGGGCAATCACGCACTTTGAGGGTTTTAATTTCAACCCGGCGGCTCGGATTCTTTGCAGGACTTGTCTCAACCTGAGGAGGTGTTCTTCCCAGGTTGGAGAGTACACAATAATATCGTCCAGATAGGCTAGGCAGGTTTCCCAGGTTAGGCCATGTAATACCGTTTCCATCAAACGGGAGAAAGTGGCGGGTCCGTTACAGAGGCCAAAAGGTAGGACGTTAAATTCATAGTGATGGCCACCACTAGTGGAAAATGCTGTTTTCTTTTGGTCCTCGGCCTTGATAGGCACTTGCCAATACCCTGCTTGCAAGTCGAGGGTAGTGAACCATTTGGATCCGTATAGGGAGTCAAGGGAATCGTCTATTCGGGGTAAGGGCGTAGCGTCTTTAATGGTTATGTCATTTAACCTCCTGTAATCGACGCAAAAACGGGTTGTCCCATCTTTCTTTTTGACTAAGACAACAGGGGAAGACCAGGGGCTAATGGACGGGGTGGCAATCCCGGCCTCTAACATTTCCTGGACTTGGCGTTCCTCTTCCTGACGTTGTATGGGGTTCTTTCTACGGGATGGTTGTCGTATGGGGGGGCCTGTGGTGTTAATGATGTGTTGTTCTACATCCGTCTGTCCGATTTCGGTGGGTTGTTGGGCAAAGACGTCACTGAATTCCAGCAGTAGGTCGTACATGCCGTTCTTTTGGTAGTCAGATAGTGTCTCAGGAAGAGGGGGCAATTGGAGGCTGGTAGGGGTGTCGTTACAATGTATGGGGAGGTCATCGAAAGTTTCGAGGTCTCCTATAATGAGACCTTTCGGTAATGTCAGGGGTTCCTCTGAGATATTAGCCACGAGAATGTGGTTGATACGAGCGGGAATGATGGCGGGTTGTAAGAGGCAACGATGGGGGTTGGGGGATGTGTTAGTGGGGGAAAATACCATGTGAGTTTGGGGTATGGGCCGCAGGTTCACCCATTTTTGATGGTGGGGGGGAATTTGGCATTTATCCTGAACTACCGCTGGGCTAATGATGGTGGGGGATTGACTGGCGAGCAGGTGCTTGGTACTTATAAGGGGGGCAAGGTCACTTTGGTGGGGGTCACGCGTGAGGGGGGGATTAACGGCGCGTGTGAGAGGATCAGTGGGGCGCGGTGTGAGGGGGTTAGAAAATGGGATTTGTTGGAGGGACTGCGGAGGGTTGGTGGGGGGAGCGTTGTCGGTGGCAGTAACGGTTTGTTTGGCGTTTATGTGGTTTGGTGGTTATGTTTGTCATGAGAGGGCGAGTCAAGTGTGGGGTTGTGAAGTTTTCTAGGGGTGTGAATTGTGTGGGGGTGGAAGGGAGCTACTGACGAAAAACTGTCACAAGGGGGATTGGGGGGGGTGGTGGAATAGCTGGGCATTTCTGGGGGCATGGTGGGAACATGGTTGTGTCCCTCGGTCGGCACGCGTGAGGGGGGGATTAACGGCGCGTGCGGGCGGTTCAGAAGGGTACGAGGTGAGCGAGTTAGAAAACGGGATTTGCTGGGGGGACTGCGGAGGGTTGGTGGGGAAAAAGTTAGGTGTAGAACATGGGTTATTGGTGTAGGACTGGTGTATTGATTTGGGGTTGTTAACATTTCTGGGGGCATGGGGGAAACATTGTTGGGTACATCGGTCGGCATTTTCTCTGGAAACATGTGTACATAAACTTTGGATAGAATTAGGGTTACATATATCAGAGTCTGTCCTGAAAACATGGGAGGATTTATTCTGGACAGAGTTACGAGAATTGAGGGGATTACCGAGGGGGAGTTGCTTGGACTTGTCTTCTTTCGTTTGTTGAGGCATTTTTTTACTGAATTGAGTGAGGTTTTGAGAGATCTCGGGGCAAGGGGAGGTTTTAGGAGTCACCTTAGTGCTAGCTGCAACTTGGTAACCCTGAATCAGGGTTTGTTGAGGGGGAGGTTGTTTTTTCTTTTTGGGAATGGGTTTCTGCGTGATTGGTTTGTCAGAGGCTTTGGGCTGGAATTTGTTTTTGAATGAGATCAGCCTTTGGCCGCAGTCAATCTGGGCCTCTAGTTTTTTAAGGAGGTCAAGTCCAAGGAAACCATCATAATGTTTACAGTTGGAGGAAAATACTGTAAATGTGTGATAACAACGAGCATGGGGGCCAGGAGTGGTTACTGATAGGGGTAAAGTGTCTCCTAGGAGATTTAAGTAAGTATCAGCAGCTGAGATGAGTTCTGTTTTGGTGTTTAACAAAGGGCCAAATCGTCGGGGATGTTTTTCATAGTAAGATTTGAACAAACATGACTTGGCAGCTCCCGTGTCGATTAGCAAGCGGACAGGAATGTCCTTGATTTTGGCCATGTAATAAATGGGGGCAGTGCGACTAGTTATGGCGTCCCCCGCCGAGCCCATCGTGGGCGGGGGATACTTTAAAAATCCTGGGGGTCGGTATCTACCTCTTCCAGGGTTTCCTCGGTATCGTCTGAGGTCATGGTATGGGGGGCAATTTCTTCCTCTTGTCCCCACTCCTCTTCATTTACAGAAATGCGAGGAGTAGAGGGGCGAGGTTTGGCAGAGTCACGAATTTGGTGGAGGGCACACTGAGCATTACAGGCAGGGAAATCATAGGGGTTGATAATGACTAAGGTAGGGTTTTTACTTTGGTAGGTGTTGTAGTTGCTGTTCCGGTTGAAGATTCTGCGTGGCTGAGACGGTTGGAACCGGGGTCTACTGGGTTGGGGCTTGCCGGAAGGGTAGGTGGGTCTGTTGTTGAAAGATGAGGCTGGGTAGGCATTGTTGGGGTTTTGGTGGTTGGTTTGCTGCGGGTGCGTGGGAAACCTCTTGATTGCAGCGATTTGGGTGGGTGCTTCTGTGCGCACGGCCAAAATACGTCGGATCGTGATGAGGTCTTTTTTGTATCCGACGAAATCGTGCACCCGGAAATGGTCTTTTACTGCTGAGGGCAATATCGACACAAGGTTGACCAGAATTTGCTGTTCTTGTTGGATTTTGGTCTACGTGGGGAAAGAATTTTTTATGTGTTGGGCAAGTTTACTCACTGTGGTATCTAGATCGCCTTCGAATTTCGTGTCTAGGATACGGGTGTGGGCCACGAAAACGCCCAACGAAGGTTTAATGGCTTCTATCACTATTGTGCGAAATTCGTTCCAGGTGAGGTCAGGGTGCACTTGATAGGCCACCAGGGAAACGGCTTTTCCCAGGTGTGGTAATGTTACGGCTATTTTGTGTGCGTCCGTGGTATAAGTAATGTCAAGTAAGGGTTTCACTACGTCCATGAATACTTCGATCCCATAACTTGTTTCATCATAATTTGGGATGGAAGTGTGGGTAGGTTGCGCCATGATGTTCTCGTGTTCTAGCTGTTCCAAACTTGCAATGTAATGCAACCTTTTATCCGAATCAAGAACCACCGCAGCCGCCAATGTTATGCCCTGTTTTTTCTACAGGTTTAACTTGGGTAATGTGAGTTCTGAATGACTGGGTATATAAGGCTGCATGCACAATACAAGGTATGAGGAATAGAGAACACAAAATAAACACACGGTAACACGACACAAGTTCACGTTTATTGAAGTAAATAAATAAAGAGCATAGAAAGATAGTTATTTTCGCACAAAACAAATAATAGAAGGGAACTGCTAGCATTAGCGGATCTGGATGGAGCCTAGTCTCCCACTTCCAACGTTCAGGTATATTCTTCTGATCACGGGTTTAATTAGCAAGTTTTTATTTTACTGGAAGACCTCAATATATTCGTATAATTCAATGTCACGGATTTGACCTCTTGCTGGCTGGTCGCGTGCCCAATTAGCAACTCACAGTTAGGATTAGACACGCGTATATTGTAGAACACGGAATCTCTAGTAACCTCATGGGGGTACTGAACTAAGTTTTATATTCTTATGGCAGAAATACGTAGAACACAAATCAGTGGGCGAACGTTAGATATCACTAGAGTTTTAATATCTGAATAAGGTAATTACGAGAGTCAAGGTCGCCTGTTAATTAAAGAGCACTGATCGCTTAGTATGTCCCAAATGGAATGGTTAAATATGAATTACACTGGGCAAGGTCTTAGCCACTTTATAGAAAGTTAATAAGTGAGTATCAAGCTAGTACTATAACACTTAGTACTAGCAACATGAATCTTGAATAGTATGGGTAGATCTGGTCCTGGTTATCTTGCTTCCGGTGATGTTGGGGGCTAACGACTGGTTCCTCGGCCGTCCAGATGGTCCAAAATGTAGGAAGTTCTCAAGTCGGATCTCTTGACGATCGTTGCTGGCTACACACTTATATACCCACGAATTTGTGTGAAGGTTATAAGGTGCACGTTAGGACTTGTACATGGACAGATGCTTCTATCAGTCTTCTCTGCCACGGAGTCTGCCAGATCTGGAATCTCTCAACTCCGGAACAACACAAGGGCAGAGCTAGAGGTAAACTGCAGGGTAGTGACCACTGGTTGGTGTCTAGCTTTCAACTGATTTGACTGGGGGCGGGAGTTAGATTTATAGGCTCGGTTCTGGACCCTGTAGACAGTAGGGATCTCGAGTCTTATGGACTTAATTGAGCTCTCAATAGATATGGGGACTAGGTAAGATGGTATTTACTGTTGTGGCACATGGCTATAGGAAAGCCTTTATATTTTCATATAACTGAGCCTTAGTAAGAGGTACTATTTTGGCTATACTGGAAGTATTTAGGGGAGAGAGACTGGATCTACTTTGCGAGGAGGATGGGGACAGCTGTGATAGGAGCGTCTCTCTAGATTGTTCAATCTTCATTCTATGGTATAGCTGAGGTGCTAATTTAGTGATCAGAGCATGCAAGAAAGGTAAATGGTTTATTGTGAGTTAATAGAGGTTAGTAAAGGTGTTAGTCATGCATGGTTAGTTCATTGATAGGAAGAATTCCTGTGCTACCTGGCAATGACTCGAAAGTCAAAACAGGGGCCAGGTATACCTCCGCGGGGGTGGGGGTCTCCCTCCTCGGGTGGGCAAAAAGGGGGAGCTGGGCGCCCTCTCTCTGTGATAGTCGTCCGGCGGCTGTGGCTAGGGGCTTGCCATATCACCAGTGTTTGTAATAACCCTCTGTGTATGAGACAGATGTGGGTGTCCTTAATACCAAAACCGAAGGTGCCTTAGCTAGCTGGTTTTACTCGGCTGGTTGTTAATTGTAGGGTTTGCTGGATGTGGTGGAGACTGGGTTGCTAACTCTGCCACATTTATCTGGAAGTATGGCAATAGAAGTTAGTTACTGGCGGGGCGGCTAGCCTCGCACCGACGACCATTGGGTGCAGGGTTGTGAATGGGTTGTAAGAGAATAGATGGCATGCAAGGGGCTAGTAAAGTTCTAATGTTGTTCTGGCCTACTAAGTGAAGGTAGGCTGGATAGGAGTATATATATAAAAGGTTGGAGAGCGTTAGCAACGGACAATTCAAGGATCTTCAAGAGGTATGAGAGAGAGGCTAGGTCGGACAAGAGTCGAGAAGCGCGGGTGTCTTTGAGAGGGGGGGGGAGAGTTCAAGGGCTACAGGGAAATTTTGCCCCTAAGGTCCCTGGGCGTGGGGGTGGCATTAGGCTACAATTGATATGGAAGTTTGAAAAGGCAGTAGAATACGTTAGCCAAATGCTACCGGGGAATGCAACTATGGGGTGGTAAAGGAGTCTGGAAAAGATAGAGTTATGTGATCAGTCCGAGGGTTATGGATACTATTAGTTGGCCCTGGGAACTGCGTTTTCTATTAAATATAAATACCAACAACAGCGGCAGTTCGTAGGGGTACTTAGTTATTGTTTCGGGGTACTTATGACAGATACTGGTAACCAGGTTATCTTATACAATCTCTGGTTGGGGTAAGAGGTGTAAGACACGAAGTAAATTGGCGTAGTGTGGGCTGTGGATACGAAGGAGGCAAGGGGAAGACGTATGACAATTGTGGAAAGTAAATGGAAAAAGGTGAACACAATGGCGGATAAAAATACTTAACCTAAGGATTGCATACATCGATGAACGATGACATTATAGTCGTCGTCCTAAGAAGGTGATGAAACCTGGTTGATCTGTACTTGGCACAATACGACACAAGGACAGTGCCGCTATGTCGCATCAATGCTGGTGGCAGTTAATATTATAGACTTAGTTACTAGAGGAACAATGCAAGGGGCGACTGAGCACGGGTTACATATATCTATACTCGTCATGGAAAATGATATACGAGGTCTAGGGACAAGCGTGGGTGTTTTAACTTCTAAGATATACAACATCTACTTCTCGGATGTAAGAACATACATAGATATAATTATGGCTGTCTGATGTGTTGGCATTGGCTCAACGTCGGGACAGGGCATGGGTGTTTTTAATATGAATGTATATTCCTGTTCATCATCTTTGTAGCAAGGACAGTGCCGCTATGTCGTATCAATGCTGGTGGCAGTTAATATTATAGACTTAGTTATTAGAGGAACAATGCAAGGGGCGACTGAGCACGGGTTACATATATCTATACTCGTCATGGAAAATGATATACGAGGTCTAGGGACAAACGTGGGTGTTTTAACTTCTAAGATATATAACATCTACTTCTCGGATGTAAGAACATACATAGATATAATTATGGCTGTCTGATGTGTTGGCATTGGCTCAACGTCGGGACAGGGCATGGGTGTTTTTAATATGAATGTATATTCCTGTTCATCATCTTTGTAGTTAGGAGTGTAGGACACGAGGGGGTTA
Source organism: Paralithodes platypus (assembly GCA_032716605.1). Taxonomy (NCBI): domain Eukaryota; kingdom Metazoa; phylum Arthropoda; class Malacostraca; order Decapoda; family Lithodidae; genus Paralithodes; species Paralithodes platypus. Next base: position 11,592,413 of record CM064506.1, on the reverse strand, counting down.
GTGTACGTGAGGTGTGGAAAATGGTCAGTTTAGAAAAGGTAAATGGGTTCGTCCAGGAGCTGTTTAGCCCTGCGGGCTTGGGCCTGTCTGAAATGGCTGGCTCGGTCAGCTGGTCCTTTCGTTCTGTGGACCTTTCTTCCGGGTGTTTCTGTGTGGTGTTCGCTCGTGGCTTCTGTGGTGGGCTTCTTGTTCTGGGGCATTTTAATTTTAGTTATTTGTTTCGAGCTGTATTTGGTCAAGTACGGTACCGGTACTATATATTACTTATGTTAGTACTCTAACCTAGTAGGCTACCATTTCTCGAAATTTTTATTTTATTCTTTAAAAGGTATCATCTTAAGGAAGTTTTTCACAGTTTAGTATACTTTTACACTCACGCGTACTAAAAGTTGCTCAGGGGTTGGTCCTTCCTTCCCCTACTCCACCCTGGGCAGGTGGAAGGGGGGAGTCGGGTCCAAGTCTACCCCCACCTTCCACCCCCAAACTATCCCCAACTCCCCCACCTTCCTTCTCTAGCTGGCAGTTAGCGACGATTTTTCTCTTGTATTACAAATTATTGTTAAACAATCATTGCACATGCTTACAATGGTCAACATTTAAAATATATCAATTATGTACGGTTAAGTACGACAGGTTGGGTAAGAGGTATCCTCACCAGGATTCGAACCCACTCACTCCAAGTATATTTGGGAGAGTCGGGCACCGTAACCATTCATGGCCCGACTCTCCCAAATATACCTGGAGTGAGTGGGTTCGAATTTAAAATATATTAGGAATGTATTAATACAATATACTGTATAATTGTATTCTCAAAATGAGTTTCTATACACAACGTGGGTTAGAAGAATCTCGGTTGTAGTGGTCTTGTCTCTCTCTCTCTCTCTTAACACGCAGACTATGAGGTCAGTTCATGCAAGTTTTTAAAATATGTAATGGGTTTGATAATGTGTATCATAGCAAAAAAAATAGCCTCAATATGAACAAAATACGCAACCATGGCTGGCAGTTAAAATTGAAAAGGTTCAGCACTAGTATTTGTGGAAACTTTTCCCATTTATGATCTGTTCTACCTGGAACAAACTTTCCTTAGTAGTTGTAAACATTTCCTCAGTTGAGCAGTTTAAGAAGACAGTAGATAGTATTTTGCACACTCTGTAAGGAGTGATTTTTTTTTATCTCCTTCCACTTCGAATATTTCCCTGTAATGGACCGCAAGGTCTTTGAGATACTAAATATTCCTTGTAACTCATTGTAACTATCATAGCACACACTTTGTACAACCAAGATTTAACGGGTCTGAATGTGGTATATTTCCCTTCATTAGTGTGTGTGATGAATGTTGCCTGCATTCGCTACACATAAAGTAGAGTTGATGGTAAACTGTCTATTTATCCTATTCATTATTTAGGGGTTTGTAGAGGTGAGAGGCTGGGATCACAGATAGAGACAGAGAAGGGGGAAATGAGAAGGCGATCCCTGCTACTCAGGGGCACTATACTCAAACCTTACTAAAAGTTAACACCGACTTTGATAGTAATTTGTATCGAGTTCTACATTTAATTGATTAAAGACAAAATGTGCATAGGCCACATAGAATGAAATGCAGACCGTTTATAGTATGTATGGTAGTGAATAAATGGGAGAAACAGATTGAAATGATAGACGAAACAATCAATAATAGTCGCAACACTATTCAAGCCAATATTTGCCTTTAGTCCTTTCCTTTAATGATATAAAAGCCCGACTGTGTAAGTGATATGAGAACCTAGGAGTAGATCGTAGAGGGCACATTGATGTGTATTGCAATAATGGTGAACATAATATCCTGAATACTGTATGATTTAATTACGGTATTATTATATTAAAATCACATTACCGGTAAGTCTTGATCGTAGAAAATAGTGCAATGAGAGAGAGAGAGAGAGAGAGAGAGGGGGGACCACTACAGCCGAAATTCCTCTAACCCACGTTGTGTATAGACACTCATTTTGAGAATGCAATTATACAGTATATTGTATTAATACATTCCTAATATATTTTAAATGTTGACCATTGTAAGCATGTGCAATGATTGTTTAACAATAATTTGTAATACATGAGAAAAATCGTCGCGAATTACCGGTACTAACTGCCAGCTAGAGAAGGAAGGTGGGGGAGTTGGGAATAGTTTGGGGGAGGAAGGTGGGGTAGACTTGGACCAGACTCCCCCCTTCCACCTGCCCAGGGTGGAGTAGGGGAAGGAAGGACCAGCCCCTGAGCAACTTTTAGTACGTGTGAGTGTACATTACTTTTGCACTTGTGACTCACACGGTTCTCGGAAATCTCAACCAGTTAGCCTAGATCTCAACCAGCGTCAAATTGTCAACTCGACCAATAAACCATTAAACATTTCAACCATCTGATTCCAACCAGTGCCAAGTAAACTAATGCTAATATATGTATAATCGGTACTTATTACCGTACCGAAACTACCACTAATTATTTCTCAATATTTGAAGGCATAGAATAAGGATGTTGCAAAGATCATGTTAGAATTTGTTTCAACCATCGAAAATGCATTTTATGTACACTAGGCTATATAAAGCACTGAAAAAAAAAAAAAAAAAAAATCTCCCAATAACTCACCGTATTGACGGCGGCAATACTTATTAAGCCCCTTGCAAAATAAATACTGATTTCAATATTTCATGAGAAAAAAGATAGGCATATTTTTTTTTTCTGTTTTTTTTACTCTGAAAATTACGTACAATGTTTTAAGATCGCTGGATTATGGGGGAAATCATTTTCCGGGGATCGTAACTAATTTCAACTATACTCTATTTTTTTCCAGCTGATGATAAATTGAACCCCTTAGTAGTTGATTTCTCGATACTTAGTGGAAATATGTGAAACTACTATGTCTGTGTGTCGTTTTAATTCCAAGTTATCATAATTAACATCATATTTCGCTACAAAATCCACCTTATAGTTCAGTTACAAAGGTAGACCGTAGAAACATGACAATTTACTCTCGGCTGGAAAACAATAGACTATAGTGTATAATTATAAAAGTTACCCAAAACCAATAAAATATCCATGGGAAAATTAGTGGTAGTTTTGGTAATATTTTCTTTATCTTGTATTATCTGAGCTAGAATAATTACATTTTAGTAGATCACTTGGTACCGGTAATAGATTATTCAAGGTAGGCTAATCGACTCATACGCCTACTTGCTAACCAAACCAATCATACGGTACCGGTACGAGTTTATTGCCGTATCGGCATTTGACTTAGTAACCAGACATGGTCTTTCTAATGAGTTCTATGACTATAGATTTGATGTTTACCATCTCAGGCCCCTAATCTCTCTCTCTCTCATCCCATCAACCGCCTATTTCTAAAGTACCGGTACCGGTGTCAAAAACGCTCAGGTGGAAATATCTTGCCAGTGACTGAAAATAGTCGTTCCACTGGTGAAGATAATGCTGGCATTCTTAAGTATTACATGACAACTGGAGCAAGACGTTTGTACTTGGCACCTGCATTCTTCCAGAAAAGTCCTTGTTGCCCTGAGTTAAGCCAGTGCCACACGAGCGCTTTTTCCGGCAATTTTCGATGAGCAAGTTTTTTCTCGTACTATTTTAAGGTTCTTTTGCATTGGAATCGGGAATTAGATCGAAAGTAGATTATGTTAGGTAGTTAAATTCTTACAGAACTTAAGTTTTGAAGCTGCCAGACTACAATTGCCCGTAAAAATTGGCGGAAAAATCGTGTGACACCGCCTTTAACCCAGGAGAAAATGTCGGTGAAGCTCAAAAGGAGTCTTAATGAATTGACACAAAGGTGACAACTACACCCACATATCTCGAGTTAAGATAAAATCTCTCGAATTACTCTCTGTGGGGCAATTTTTGTCTTCTAAAAAATACCTCAAACAATAACACCGCATTAGTAGGCTACCGTATATGGTACAAAATATTTGGCGCGGTTGATTGTTCATTACTCTCAAGATTCTGCGTCAATAATAGCATGTTCATAATAAATATATTCATAATGTTCATGTAATATCTTTATGAACTTAGGTTTGTATAATATAGGATATATTAGATTACATTAGGTTATTTAGACAAGGTTAAGCTAGATTAAGATATGTTAGGTTCATATAGGTTAGTTTACATAAATCAAAATTTAAATAATAGGTTATGTTAAAATAGGTTAGGTCATGTTAGTTAAAGCTAGAGTACAAACTAAACTAGAAGGACATTGGCAAGGTTAAGTAAGGTAAGCATAATATTTCTCATGAACGAAGCATGTCATGGATTTTGTCTTAATTTTGTTTTGTTTTGTCCTTCGTCTATTTCTGCATGTAAATATACATGCAAGTTGAACGACATGACATGAATAGACCTATAGGGAAGTTGAGACAAACAATAATTTATTTTTTATGACTTTAATTTATGCCTCGAAACATGAAAGGGGACAGAGGAAGTAGTAGGAGGTGAGGAAGGGAGCTGGAGGAGGAGATGAAAGCATTAGGGGTTCACCCAACATGTGTGTGGTGTATCTTTTGAGTTTCTTTGCAGAGTAGGACGGACAGGACAAACACGACCAAAATCATTAGGTTAGGCTACGTTATTCTTATGAATTTTGTCTAGGGGTATTTTTTTTTTTTTTTTTTTTTTCTATATTCTAACTACTCCCTCTCGGGCATAGGCTGAGAGCCTGTACATTCCACCGCCCAACACGGTGAAGCCCGTGAGGTCTTGTTCCAGTCTGGGGAGTGAGACATGCGAAGCATCCATCATGGCTCGAAGCAGCTCCATCTCTGAAGCGGCCGGTTGCTTCGCTCAAGTGCTTCACCGTCTCACCCTCCAGACTCAGACCCTCACTCTCAGAACGCCACCTATTGAGCAGTGAACTCACTAGGCATTGTCCCCCTGTAACATATTTTGAATATGGGAATATTCATACAGTGTTATTTAATCAGGGAACAACGAGGGTATTTTTTTTGGCATTTCGGTGGGCTTTGTGGTAATGCACTGATACTAGGTACAGCACAAATTCAATCCCAATAATATCTTCCCATTGACATATCGGGATTTGAACCCGGGTCCATTGGATTACCAATCCAGTGGCATGACCACTCCACCACACCTCCCCTAAACCTAAATTTGAAGACTTGTGTGTGTGTGTGTGTGTGTGTGTGTGTGTAATGTGAGTAGTAATATCAATATATGTACAGTATGCGCATATCTGCCAGTGTACGTGAACATAATATTATGCTTGATGTGTGTGTGTGTTTTGTTTGTTTCTCTTTTTTGTTTTTTGTTTTTTTACATACTCAACCTCCAATTTTACACTGGTGCAAAACCTAAATTTTTAAAGCACATCCTCCCATATTCGTTCTCTACCTCGCTAAAACATTACGACCCCCCCCCCCCCTCACACACACACACACACACACACACACACACACACACACACACACACACACACACACACACACACTTACAACCCAACCATCAATCTATTACAGCTGTTAGATATAGAGTAGTACTTATAGCTACATAATTATTGTATAGGCCTATGTTGCAATACAAAATAATTTAATCCATGTGTTAATATTTTACTTAATCGATTATTACTGTCAATAACTGCATGATACCTGTATATTACAATGTACTGTACCACAAAGCCCACTGAAACGCAAATAAATACCCGTATTGTTCCCTGATTATCATGGCGACCGTCCTCAATAGAGGTTTTTCTGGTGCACTGCGACCGTCCTCAATCGATCCAGAGCATAAAAAAAAACTTAGAAAACACCCCAGTGGCACTCAAAACAAAGCAGTTTGTGATTAGGTGAGATAATTCCCATCCATTACTTGCTACCACTCCTACATATGTGTCCCAACCCCCCCTCCCCCCTTTTCCCCTTTCCTCAATTATCAGCTATTTTTCTTCTTATTCCCCCTTTTATTATGTAATTTTCGGCGCAAATTTCCCTCTCCCGGTCTCTTAACACGGGTGAGGCAGCTAGAGATCCTTGCAACACAGAGACTTCTACTCAGACTCGCCAGTGTCGCTCTTCAGCTCAGAGGGAGCATATACGTCCCCCCAGCAAGTTCTTTCTCCTGGTGTTTTTGTTCAGCTTGGAGGCTAGGTATCGAACCACTAACAACGCCTGGTATCGGGCCACATGCAAGATGTTGCTGACCAGAAGAATGAGCTTCGAGCTTCAATTTTCTCCTGATTTTAACACTTGCTGGTGTTGCACCCAGTGGTTCTGTCTTAGGACCAGATTGGCTAGTGTCATACGTAGCTGGCTGACGAAAACCCTGAACAGAATTGCTAGTCTCGTACGTTGCTGGCTGACCAAAACACTGAACACTTTCTCGTCATTCGTCCGAGGGAAGCCTGTCTTGTCTTCTGACCAAGAGCCTAGTCTCGAACCTAGGGGAAATCCAGCCTTTAGACCAAGGTCTGCTAGTCTTGTACCTAGCTGGCTTATCCTGGTCAATTTGGCTGGGATGGTCTATCCTCCTTTTGGTGAGTTCTGGTTCTTTCCCGTGGGGGCTAGATGGGCATGGCAGATTCTTGTCTTGTTTTTTGGACCCTCTGACCGCACTCTGGGAAATGGTCAGGTCACGAGCGGGCACCTGCAGGGATGAAGGGTGCGCTGGTCCTCTAGTCCTTGTGTGTTGGTGTCCTTCTGGTACGGTATTTTTGGTGGTGCTGATGGCTGAAATTTTCATCGTGGGCATAACAGTTTCATTGGTTTTGTACTTTCCATGACCTTAGTCAAAATCCTGAAAAGATTGGCTTTCTTTTTTCGATGAAAGTTGAAGTTGTTTCATTAAATTATCTTCCAATTAACTTGAAATAGGTTTACGGTCTTGAATATCTCATATTAACTAAATGTATCTGACTCATCCTCTCTCTCTTTCTCTCTCTCGCTATCTCGCTCGCTCGCTCTATCTCTCTCTTCTCTCTCTCTCTCTCTCTCTCTCTCTCTCTCTCTCTCTCTCTCTCTCTCTCTCTCTCTCTCTCTCTCTCTCTCTCTCTCTCTCTCCTCTCTCACTCTCTCTCTCTCTCTCTCTCTCTCTCTCTCTCTCTCTCTCTCTCTCTCTCTCTCATGCCGACCAATGGTCGGATCTCTCTCTCTCTCTCTCTCTCTCTCTCTCTCTCTCTCTCTCTCTCTCTCTCTCTCTCTCTCTCTCTCTCTCTCTCTCTCTCTCTCTCTCTCTCTCTCTCTCTCTCTCTCTCTCTCTCAGCTTCCCACCACAACTTTCCCATCCCTCTTCTCTCCCCTCCCTTTCCTTTCACCGTGTCTGTATTATAATGGGAGGAACAATGCCTGATATTTATGTGAACTGTGTGTGTGTACAGTGTGTTTGTGGATGAATGTATGCGTGTGTGTACTGTACGTGTACTGTGTACATGTGTGTGTGCGTATGAATGATTATGTGTCTAGGTGTGAATATAATTGCAAAATGTAGCATGGTTCTAAGCGATAAGTTGAATAGGGTCCGTGGTGGCAAGATTAAATAAGTGTCTGATTTATGGTGTCCTAGTAATGCCTTTCCACACAGACCACGCGTATTACCATATCATTCTCTCTCTCTCTCTCTCTCTCTCTCTCTCTCTCTCTCTCTCTCTCTCTCTCTCTCTCTCTCTCTCTCTCTCTCTCTCTCTCTCTCTCTCTCTCTCTTCTCTCTCTCTTCTCTCTCTCTCTCTATATATATATATACTGTATATATATATATATATATATATATATATATATATATATACAGTATATATATATATCTATAAAATATTTTCGATTGTCTGTGTGTGTGTGTGTGTGTGTCTGTGTGTCTGTTCTTTATGCATGGCCACATTTTTAAAGCTAGAGCGTTCATACTTGGTATGCATGGTAAGGGGGTCCCTAGGCAGGTTTTAGTGAAAAAATAGAATTCCCCAGGGTGAAAGGGACGGAGAAAATGGGCGCGAAATCGGAAAAATCGCCTTTGGGTTAAAAAAAAATGGCCGTTTGGGGCAGAAGGAGGCCTCCGATCGAAAAGGTGTATGGAACGAAAGTTGTTCGCAGCCCCCCAAAATGGGGGTACGGATGAGGTCAGATCCAAAATCGGAGGTCATTTAGCGGCCGAAATCGAGGTCGCCGTTTAATGAGGCACAGGGAGGTCAAGGCCGGTGATTATGGTAGTAGTAGTATTGTGATGATTGTGGTAGTAGTCATTGATGATGGTGATTATGGTAGTAGAATTTAAACCTGGGCAACGCCGGGTATCCCTGCTAGTCTTCTATATAATATTTACGGTTGTCTGTCTGTCTGTCTGTCTGTTCTTTATAGGCGGCGGCCGCAGTTTTTAAGCTAGAGCGTTCATACTTGGTATGCATAGTAAGGGGGTCCCTAGGCAGGTTTTAGTGAGAAAAAAAAATCCCCAGGGTGAAAGGTACGGAGAAAATGGGCGCGAAATCGGAAAAAGGGCCGTTTGGGGCAGAAGGAGGCCTCCGATCGAAAAGGTGTATGGAACGAAAGTTGTTCGCAGCCCCCCAAAATGGGGGTACGGATGAGGTCAGATCCAAAATCGGAGGTCATTTAGCGGCCGAAATCGAGGTCGCCGTTTAATGAGGCACAGGTAGGTCGAGGCCGGTGATTATGGTAGTATTGATGATGGTGATTATGGTAGTAGTAGTGGTGGTAGTAGTGATGGTGATTATGGTGATTACCCGGGCAACGCCGGGTACCCCTGCTAGTCTATATAATATTTATGGTTGTCTGTCTGTCTGTCTGTTCTTTATAGGCGGCCGCAGTTTTTAAGCTAGAGCGTTCATACTTGGTATGCATAGTAAGGGGGTCCCTAGGCAGGTTTTAGTGAGAAAAAAAAAATCCCCAGGGTGAAAGGTACGGAGAAAATGGGCGCGAAATCGGAAAAAGGGCCGTTTGGGGCAGAAGGAGGCCTCCGATCGAAAAGGTGTATGGAACGAAAGTTGTTCGCAGCCCCCCAAAATGGGGGTACGGATGAGGTCAGATCCAAAATCGGAGGTCATTTAGCGGCCGAAATCGAGGTCGCCGTTTAATGAGGCACAGGGAGGTCGAGGCCGGTGATTATGGTAGTATTGATGATGGTGATTATGGTAGTAGTAGTGGTGGTAGTAGTGATGGTGATTATGGTGATTACCCGGGCAACGCCGGGTACCCCTGCTAGTATATAATATTTTCAATTGTCTGTGTGTGTGTGTGTGTGTGTCTGTTCTTTATGCATGGCCACATTTTTTAAGCTAGAGCGTTCATACTTGGTATGCATAGTAAGGGGGTCCCTAGGCAGGTTTTAGTGAAAAATAGAACTCCCCAGGGTGAAAGGGACGGAGAAAATGGGCGCGAAATCGGAAAAATTACTTTTGGTTTAAAAAAAATTGCCGTTTGGGGCAGAAGGAGGCCTCCGACCGAAAAGGTGTATGGAACGAAAGTTGTTCGCAGCCCCCCAAATTGGGGGTACGGATGAGGTCAGATCCAAAATCGGAGGTCATTTAGCGGCCGAAATCGAGGTCGCCGTTTAATGAGGCACAGGGAGGTCGAGGCCGGTGATTATGGTAGTAGTAGTATTGTGATGATTGTGGTAGTAGTGATTGATGATGGTGATTATGGTAGTAGTAGTGATGGTGATTATGGTGATTACCCGGGCAACGCCGGGTACCCTGCTAGTACTGTATATTTACAGTATACTAGCAGGGGTACCCGGCGTTGCCTGGGTTTAAATTCTACCATAATCACCATCACTACTACCACCACTACTACTACCACTACTACTACCATCATCAATCACTACTACCACAATCATCACAATACTACTACTACTACTAGTGAGTTCACTGCTCAATAGGTGGCATTCTGAGAGTGAGGGTCTGAGTCTGGAGGGTGAGACGGTGAAGCACTTGAGCGAAGCAACCAGCCGCTTCAGAGATGGAGCTGCTTCGAGCCATGATGGATGCTTCACATGTCTGACTCCCCAGACTGGAACAAGACCTCACGGGCTTCACCGTGTTGAGCGGTGGAATGTACACTGTACAGGCTGTCAGCCTATGCCCGAGAGGGAGTAGATGGAATATAGGAAAAAAAAAAAAAAACATAATCACCGGCCTCGACCTCCCTGTGCCTCATTAAACGGCGACCTCGATTTCGGCCACTAAATGACCTCCGATTTTGGATCTGACCTCATCCGTACCTCTATTTTGGGGGGCTGCGAACAACTTTCGTTCCATACACCTTTTCGATCGGAGGCCTCCTGCCCCAAACGGCAATTTTTTTTTATTTTTTTTTTCAATTTCGGCCTCGAAACAACCTCCGATCGTGGCCTCGCCCCCTCTATGACCTGACCCAGGTCAATTGACACCCACATGCAAAGTTTCAGCTCCCCAGGTCCAAAACTGCGGCCGCCTATTAACCCTCTCACGTTCTTGACGCAATTTTGAGCCTATTGGGGATACTTTAAAGCCTTTGTTACCATCAGGGGTATTTAGAAACATTTAGTTTAGTTACTTTAACCTCTGCAGTTGTCTTTGAGTTAGCTGTGGGCAGAAAACTAATTTTGGAGAGGTAATTATAAGAGTGAGAGAACTATTTCTTATTGCTAATCTGGCAACCTCTGCGTCATATGGCGTGAGAGGGTTAAGAACAAACAGACACACGAACTGATTTAATATATATATATATATATATATATATATATATATATATATATATATATATATATATATATATATATATATATATATATATATATATATATATATATATATATATATATATATATATATACCGGTATATATATATATACTGGTATTATATATATATATATATATATATATATATATATATATATATATATTATATATATATATATATATATAATATATATACCGTATATATATACTGAATATCTCCCTCTCTCTCTGGTTATTGATCATCCCTGTGTTACCAATTTGTCACCATAATACCCAGCAGTCACCACCACCACCTCCCTCCATTCCCCCAACGATGATAAAATTACTTAGTCCACGACCTACGTCACCACCACTACAACTACCGTTATCACCATTACCAATACTATCCTCCTACTACCTCTATTCTCAATTCAAATCCAAAGGTGGATATTGTGTGTACAGTATGTACGCAAAAATCTTTCTTGCTCTCGTGTTCTCAACTTTTACTCTTCTGAATTGTCATCTATCTGGCTTAAGCTCTAACTAAATATATTTGTGCTGTTTATCTCTCCCCTAATTCTGCTGGCTATCCAAAATTCTTTGACTATCTTACTTCTAAAGTAGAACACATTCTCTCCATCTCTCCCTTCTCTGAAATCTCCATCTTAGGAGATTTCAATGTTCACCACCACCAATGTCTCTCTTCTCATTTCACTGACCAACCTGGTAAGCAAGCCTACATTTTCTTTCTATCCTAAATGACCTAGAGCATTTAGTTCAGCACCAAACCCGTCACCCGGCCCAACATTCTCTACTTATATCTAACCACTAATCCTTTTGCTTACACTGTAACTCTTCTCCCTCCGTTGGGCTCCTCCGATTATAACATTATCTCTGTCACCTGTCCTGTTTCTCCAGGACGTCTTTCTGACTCCCCAACCGACGGCTCTTGTGGCATTTTGGCACTGCCGACTGGGAGGCTCTTTGCCAGTACTTCTTTGATTTCCCATTGAATTATTTTTGCTTCCGTGGCCAGGGACCCTTAGAGAGTGCCGAGCGCATTACTGAGGGAATCCTTTCGGTCATGGAAGCATACATCCCATTTTCTTTCTCTCAAACTTACTCACAATAATTATGGTTTACTCACGCTTATTTTACTGTTGTTTGCAATAAGGAGAAAACATTCAATCAGTACCGTCGCCTTCAAACTCAAGAATCCCGTACTTAATATGTCTCTGCCCGGAATCAAGCCAAATCTGTCCTTCGACTCGCCAAAAACTCTTTCAATAATATCAAATGCTCTGAACTTTCCAACTCTAGCTCTTCACAAGCTTATTGGCACTTAGCTATAATCCTCTTCAACAATTTCACTTCCTTGTCTTTCCCTCCTCTTTTCCATTCTGATGCTACCATCGTCACCTCTTCCTCTGACAAAGCTGAAATCTTCGCTCAAACTCTAATTTCCTTTCAGACCACTCCATAGCTGCTGTTGTGGACGGCCATCGCTCACTTCCTTACCCTATCAACTCTGGTGTTCCTCGACACAGGAACTTTGCTCAACCCTGGCCCTCACGCTCCCAAGTACCCGTGCCGGCTTTGCCAACGTGCGGTTAAGTGCGGGCAGCGGGCCATCCAGTGCGACCGCTGCTGTGAGGCCTCCATACACCGGGGATGGTATCATGTTAGTTGTGTTGGAGGCTTCACAGCTGTGTTTGACGGAATAGTTGAACAAAGTCTTTCGTGGATCGGCTGGGACTGTGGGGCCCCAAATTATAGTTCCTCCCTCTCCTTATCCTTACATCCTTATCCCACATCCAACAGATTCTCTCTCCTGGATCCTACCCCTCCTTTAATATCCTTGCACCATCACCACACCAATTGAACCCCAGAGAGGAACCATAGACTAACAGCTAGGGAAGACCCTGACAATTCCTCCCTTTTCCACAACGGACTGCATAACTTATCTCCCGCACACCATTCCACACCATACCATAGCCCGATCTAATCATAGACCTAAATCACTTTCCATAATCCCAATATCATTACCTAATTCCTCAACCATCCTTAGTCCTACAGCTACTACCACCATCACCCAAAGCTCTCTAGCTAAAAGAGAGCCATCCACCCTCAGAGCCCTCATAATTAATTTCAGAAGCATTATAGACAAAAGAGCCACCTTTCACCACACCCTTATGACTTATGACCCAGACATTTTTATAGGGACAGAGACATGGCTCACTGACATTAGAGACAGTGAAGTCTTCCCGACGGACAGTCCCTATAGCATTACATTACACAGAAATGACAGAGAGACTGGAGACCACGGTGGAGTTATGATAGCAATGAAGCCAGGACTAGTTGTAACCCAAGCCAATCAACTAAACGTGGACACCGAAATTTTATGGGTAAAGACGCAGATACAGGGCTGAAGGTCACTTTATATAGGATCTTTATACCGGCCCCCTAGCTCTAACGTAGAATAGCTGGAGCGCCTTTACGATTCTTTATCTAGAATAGATCCCTCCAAAAATATATGGTTGGCTGGAGACTTTAACCTCCCAGACATTGATTGGACAAGTAACACGACACTCGACAACCCCACCTATGAAAGCGACATAATACTACCAAATATTGACAGAAGATCCCTACACGAAAATTTCATTGAAATAATCAACACTCACTCACTCTCACAAACAGTACTCGAACCAACATACACACAATCTAGCGTAATGAGAAACAACCCAAACATTAGACATGGGGTCACATCCAACATCTTAGACCTATTTCTCACAAACAACACCTATTTGATAACACGGACACAGGTAGTATGGTAGTACTTGGCTTGAGTGATCATGACATGGTACTAGTTGACACAAATATAAAACATACCATACAGAAATAATTACCCAGAAACATTTACCTATACAACAGAGCTGACATATGGGTGCCATCTCCCGGGACTTAGCTGAATATAAAGACACTTTCTGTTACGTGATTTGAATAAACCGCGCTTGGCGCCACCTAACTCATTACCCACAATGCAAGGGGGTCTGCCCGCTACTAACGGCGAGAGAATAAACACAGCTGTCTCACTCCACCCGTCTCTTCTTCATTACCTGCATTGACCTCTATACCTGAACTCACCATGCCCATTACTACTACAACTAAGAACACGAAACATGGTGGCAGCCTGGTGAAGGTGGAGATGAGAGGATAATCCCGAGTATGCTGTGTATTGGAAGAAATGCTGTTGTGTTGTGTTGCTGCCCTTGCCGAAACATTCAAATCTGCGAATGTCGGACTAATATGAACCTGCTGATTTCTCCTGCCCGTGAGTCAAGTTATCTTCTAGCAACTTACTGATACGTGTACCTGTGATCTACAAGTGTGGCAGGATGACTGCCAACAGCTCTGCCCCTCACCAAGACCGCCGACATGCTGGTGTCAAGAATCCCCAACCCTTCTGTTTGGGAACAAATGTGGCGGAAAACTGGAAGCTGTTTAAACAACATTGGAGTATGTATGCTCTTCTTGCAAAGATACACACTGAAGAAAAGAACATTCAAGTAGCTACTTTCCTACAGTACCTAGCAGACGACGCCCTCAAGGTGTACAATGGATATTCCAGTTTGACAGTGAAGAAGCTAACAGAACAGTGAAAGACATTATCGACAAATTTGACCAGTTTGCCATTGGGGAAGTTAATGTTACATATGAGAGATTCATGTTTAATACTAGGAACCAACAAGAGGGAGAGCTTTTTGATCAATTTTATTCAGATTTGCAAACTCTTGTAAAGACATGTGATTATTGTGACTCCTGTAAAACGTCTTTGATGAAAGACAGAATTGTGTTGGGTATTCAGGACTCCAGTGTTCGTACTGAGCTACTTAAAATGAGAAATCTAACTCTGGAGATTTGTATTGATGCCTGTAAAGCTGCTGAGAGTGCCAAGTCACAAACCAGAGTCCTGAACCCTCAAACTGTGAATAAAGTTAGGTCAAGACCAGGCAAATCTAACCAGGCATTTAGGTCTAACAGTGTATCTGGAAAGTGTAAGTTTTGTGGTCTCTCACATGTATTTGCAAAGAGTAGGTGTCCAGCTTTTGGGAAAGAATGTCGGAAGTGTGGTGAAAAAGATAATTTTGCAAGCATGTGTAGTGCCAATGTTGCTGATAAATCCTCTAGGTCCAGAAAGAAAGCTGTACGCCAGGTTGCTGAGTGTGAACATGACTCCCAGAGTTCTAATTCTGATGAAGAATGGGTAAATTCTCTAGATTGCATGTCTGTGAACTCTGTAAAGCCTGCTAGTAAGGATGTTAAATGTTGCATGTTGGTGGATGATAAAGAGGTAACTTTCCAGATTGACACTGGCTCATCAGTCTAATAATAATAATAATAATAATAGTTCTTAAAGCTAGCGCATGCTAAGCTAGCTAAGGATAGTTCAATAAGGCCGATTAGGCGTATTTCCATTGGGGTCCTGTACTACTACCCCATCCCTTTGCTCATGAGGGATGGTAACGACTCAGTGCTTGTGAAAAATCTTTAATGCGCCGAGCGTGGGCGCGAACCCGGGCCTTCTGGGTGGAAGTCCGAGACACTAGTCACTACACCAAGCGAGCCGCTAACCAATGCTCTACCAGTACAGTATGCAAAGAATACAGAATACAGTATACAGAAGACTAATAGAATTCTTACCACCTGGAACAACTCCATTCAAACTCCCTTGGGTGTGTGTAGGAGAAGCATTAAGAATCCAAGGAATGGTAAGAAGTATTCTGTAGAGTTTGTCGTGTTTGAAGGAAATTTAGCCCCTCTTTTGGGACTTCGGGCTAGCAGACAAATGGGTCTAATCACGGTTAATGAAAATGCATTTGAATGTGTGGATGCTCTGAAAGTGACTGAGGCTGACTGTAAAGCTGAGATTTTGAGTGGCAGTCTAGGTACCCTGCCAGGTGTACAGACACTTTCATTAGATCCTCAGGTGCAGCCAACCATTATGCCTGATAGGAGAGTTCCTATTGCACTTAAGACTAAGCTGAAGTCTGAACTTGATCGACTAGAAACTTTAGGTGTTATTGTACCTGTTAGTGAACCAACTGAGTGGGTTAGTCAGATTGTTGTTACACCTAAGAAGAATGGTGACATTAGAATTTGTATAGACCCTAGAGAACTCAACAAAGCTTTGCTCCGAGAGCGTTATACTCTTCCTGTACTTGAGGACACACTACACGAGTTGGGCCAGTCAAAAGTTTTCTCTAAAGCTGATCTTGCCTCTGGGTACTGGCACATCAAACTTGATGAAAAATCTAGTTTCCTAACCACTTTTCAAACATGTTGAGGCAGATACCGCTGGGTCCGGCTTCCTTTTGGTTTGTCAGTATCGTCAGAAATCTTTCAAAAAAGACTGCTTAAGGCGTTACAAGGTCTATCTGGTGTAGTGTGCATAGCTGATGATGTGATAATTCATGGGAAATCTCTGGAAGAGCATGACACCAACTTGGAGCAATTCTTTAAGAGGTGTCAGGCAATGAATATAAAGCTAAATAAGGACAAGCTCACTCTGAGAACTGATAATGTCAAATTCATGGGACACTGTATAACAAAAGATGGCCTGGTAACTGATCCTGACAAAATTAGAGCTATATGTGAGTACTCGGCTCCTACAAATGTAGTGGAACTGAGACGCTTCTTAGGCATTGTTAATTATCTTGCAAGGTTTCTTCCCAATTCATCATCTGTCTTATATCCCTTACATAATCTTATAAAGAAAGATGTTTCTTGGGTGTGGTCTGCCAGTCAACAAGAATCTTTTGATCAAATTAAGAATATGATTACATGTAGCCCAGTACTTGCATTTTACAACCCCTGTGATGAGCTTACCCTGGAAAATGATGCTAGCGAGTATGGTCTGGGCTCTGCGCTAATGCAAAATGGGAAGCCTGTAGCTTTTGCCAGTTGATCTTTGTCTAAATCTGAAAGAAACTATGCACAGATTGAAAAAGAAATGTTAGCCATAGTGTATGGATTGGAGAAATTTCATCACTATACGTATGGGAGATCAGTTAGGGTCCTCACAGATCACAAACCACTTGTGTCCATAGTGAACAAACCACTATCTCGTGCCCCGCGATGACTCCAATCAATGCTCCTCCGCACTCAAGACTACCAGTACCTGCTGATGTACCGCCCCGGTAAAGAGATCCCTATTGCTGATGCTCTTTCGCATGCTCCCCTACCTGACACAGGAGACGATTCCTTTTCTGTGAACAGTCTAGCCTACTCCCAATTCCGTGATTCTCGCCTCCAGGAGATACGCCGTGCCACAGAAGAGGATTCAACTCTAAAGCGACTCAAGGTAGTTATTGTTCAAGGGTGGCCAAATGAGAAGACTCGCCTTCCAGATTGCTTGGCTCCATATTTTAGCTATAGAGATGAGATGTCTGTTGAAGATGGTGTCATCCTTAGAGGTGAGAGAGTTGTAATCCCGAGCTCTTTGCGGTATGAGATGATGGAGAAGGTGCATGCTGGCCATTCTGGTGTGAATTCCTGCCTACGGCGAGCGAGGGAGCTGATTTACTGGCCTAGGATGTCTTCTGAAATTCGGATGTTTGTCGAGTCCTGCGATGTCTGCGCATCCTATTCATTTAAGCAATCCCCTGAGCCTCTTTATCAACATGAAGTTCCAGAACGTCCCTGGGAGAAAGTGGCAACTGACCTATTCACCATCCAAAACCGAGACTACCTTGTGACTGTGGACTACTTTAGTCAATTCATTGAGGTGGACTATCTTTCAGAAACGACCTCGGAGGCCGTCATTACAAAACTTAAGCACCACTTTGCCCGACATGGCATACCTGACACTGTTATAAGTGATAACGGTCCACAGTTCTCATCTCATCAGTTTCAGTCATTTGCAAAGACGTGGAAGTTCTGCCACGAAACCTCAAGTCCTGGAAACCCTAAATCCAACGGTGCAGCTGAAGCCGCAGTGAAATCTGTTAAAAATAATGATGAAGAAGTGCCATCGAGCCAAAGAAGATCCCTATCTTGGATTACTGAACATGCGTAATACCCCTCAAGAAGGTATGACAACTAGTTCAGCTCAACGTCTTATGGGGGACGTCGCACCAAAACTCTAATCCCCACTACCAGTGTCCGCCTGCATCCAAGTACTCATGCTGGGGAACGAGAACGCATGGAAAATAAAAAAGCCACAACTGCGGAATGCTACATGAATAGAAGAAGCCTCAAACCTCTGTCTATCGGGGATACCGTGCGAGTACAACCAATAAATGATCCAAAGAAGGAATGGAAGGAGGCAACTGTGGACAAACGACTGAATACCCGAAGTTATGAGGTAACAACGAATGACGGAGTTACGTACAGGAGAAACCGTCTACAACTACGATCTTCAACACCGGCCAGGACACCTAGAAAGACTTGTAATAATGAAAACATAACACCCGTATGTGATGCGTCCTGGGCACCTGAGACTGTGAGTTGTGAGGACTGTATCAGATCTCCTGTAGTAGGTGACTATGTTACTAAGTCGGGTAGGACAGTTAAAGCACCCACAAAGATGAACTTGTAAATATGTCATTTCTTTTTCTTTTCTCATATCTTGATCTGTAAGGAATTAAGTAATACCCGGTATTTATTTAGTTAACATTTATTCTTTCTTGTTCTTATCAAACCATGCACATAGTATATAGGATACTTGCCATTTAATTATAATGTGCCTGCATATGTCCATGAATGTTGTTCAATGTAAGCCATCTCAGTAACACAACTATTTTATGATTTATGCTTTGTTTCTGAAGGGGGAAGATGTTACGTGATTTGAATAAACCGCGCTTGGCGCCACCTAACTCATTACCCACAATGCAAGGGGGTCTGCCCGCTACTAACGGCGAGAGAATAAACACAGCTGTCTCACTCCACCGGTTTCTTCTTCATTACCTGCATTGACCTCTATACCTGAACTCACCATGCCCATTACTACTACAACTAAGAACACGAAAAACTTTCCTTGACAACGACCCTATGGCCAATTCTGTTGAAACAAATTGGACCAGACTCCACGACTGTATTCAAGACAAGACACATCCTCAAGAAAACTGTAACACGTAACCAGTCACCCAAATGGTTCAATAGATATCTGCACAGACACAAGGTAAAGGCATACAATTTTACAAAGCAGCCAAACGTTACTACACAGAACACTGGGAATACTACAAGAATTCACAAAAAAACACTACAAAGATAAATTAAACAAGCCGAAACTAAGTACCGGTACACTGCTACTTTTCTCACAGACAACAAACACAACCACAAAAGGTTTTACAGCTTCTTCAAAGCACGCAAACAAGACTCGACTGGTATAACAACATTATTACATAACGATTCTCTGGTCACACACTCACAGGATAAAGCACAGGCACTTAATTCGCAGTTCCAGTCAGTTTTTACGCAAGAACAAGCAGACTTGCCGGAACTGTCACCATCACCAGACCCGACTATACCCTCACTGACTATACACACCGGTGGAATCGAGAAACTCTTATCTGAGGTAGACATTGACAAAGCGACTACATACATACATACATAACATTTTAAGACTGAGTGTTCCACACATAAGTGCAGTTTCAGTCTCTTGTCCTAATGGTGGCGTTCCAGGCAACCCTGTTAAGGGCTGCTTCACTTGTCAAGTTCTTGGATTTGAGATCGGCGCGTATAGTCCGATCCCAGGTCTTCCTCGGTCCACCCCTTGGTGCAGCTCCCTCCACAATCACAGACCTGCATTTTGTCACCCAATTTTGTTCATCCATTCTCTCCACATGTCCATACCATCCCAGTCTACTTGTACGCATCACCTCGCTAATACTCTTTATACCTAAACGTCTCCTCAGCTCAACATTTGTTATTCTATCCTGTAGCCTGGCCCCACACATCCATCTCACCATTCTCATCACTGGACCAAACAATATACCCTTCAGGATACTTACGGCGAATGCTGCCATTCTTGCCCCTATCCTGCGGATTATGTTCTCACAAACACTTAGTACCGGGGAACTTCCCCACGACTGACTTTTGGTGAACGTGACCCCCATTTTAATATCCGGAGACAGAACCCTCCCAGTTAATTATAGGCCTGTTTCTTTAACCTTAGTTCCTTGCAAAAAATTTAGGCCTGTTTCTTTAACCTTAGTTCCTTGCAAAATTTTAGAACACATCCTCCATAGACATATAATGGACCATTTTAACAACCAAAATATACTGACTGACTCACAGTACGGCTTTCGGCCTAAACGCTCGTGCGAGACGCAATTACTTGTAACGACTCATGACATATCCCAGTCGGCCAGTCCCTAAATGACCCTAAAATCAAACAAGTTGACGCCATAGTCCTAGACTTCGCCAAAGCCTTTGACAAAGTCCCCCACCGTAGACTGTTAGCTAAACTGGATTACTATGGAATCCAAGGACCACTTATTCACTGGATTAAGACTTTCCTAACCAATCGAGAACAACATGTTGTTCTCGATGACTCCCACTCATCTTCTGTTCCTGTAACTTCCCCAAGGCCCCGTCCTTGGTCCCCTTCTCTTTCTCTCATACATCAATGACCTTCCATCATCTTCAACTTCTACTACTAGTCTTTTTGCAGGCGATAGTTCAGTATACCGACCAATAGTTGATAGGGACGATTGCCTTCGACTTTAAAACGACTTGACAGCCCTTGAAGACTGGGAAGCCAAGTGGCAGATGACCTTCAGACCACACAATTGCCACCACATATGCTTTACCCACTCCAAGAAACCTGTCCCCTTTGCCTATAAACTCCATAATACCAACCTTGATACAGTCCATTCACATAAGTATTTGGTAGTCCACCTCTCATCAGACATGAGGTAAGCACACATGTGAGTAGCGTCAGGGCAAAAGCCAACAAAGCCATGGGGTTCCTGCGCAGGAACTTAAGGAGGTGCAACGCAGACATAAACATTTTAGCTTTTAGAACATTAGTTTGACTCCACATTGAATTCTGCGACACCGTCTGGGATCCACACACTCACAACAACATCAATAACAAATTTCCCCGCAGCATCCAAGGGTGGAATCACCTTCCATCTCATATAGTTAACAGTCCCACTCTTGATAATTTTAAAGCTAGGATCACCAAAAAAAATTCTCCTTATCGTCATCCTTCCCATTAGCCCCTTGACTCCCCGCACAACCCCCGCGCATCATGCTGCCCATGTGCAGCCCTTTGTTAAAAGCTAAAAGTAAAGCTAAAAAGTACTCACTATTTAGACTATCCTATCCAATTATAGACACACTTCGGAAACTGTTAAATCCCTATTCAGCTAACAAACTTCCTTTCCTCTCAGCAAACAACTCTGTACCAGTGCAATCATCTGGACACCTTGAAATACTCCGAGCAAACTGCACATATAAATACCAAGAAGAAGAACTTGAAATAATGATAATATTTACATAATTATAACCAAGATCTGGTATCCAAATTATTTAGTTAACCATAATACTTTAGTCATTTTCTATGAGTGATTTTCAAAGAAAATATTATTAAGGGATAACTAATTTAGCATAAGTGAAAATTTCTTTAGCATTAATATTTACAATGAGGGCCCGTAGACGGCGTAGAGTGTTTCTATCGGGCAACACAGTGTAGCCTACAGGGGATTATGGGTTGGGGCCAGGATCAGGGAAAAGAGGAAGATATTGTTTGGTGATCCTAGTCTATAAACTTTATAAAGTGTCAGGTGTGGGACTAATATAATTCGGTGCGATTTTACTTTACTAGCGAGCAAATTACAGGTACTACCATGGACTTATTAGATACTTTTATTAGGTTTCCACGCATCCAACACCAAGTTACATCCTTTTCTGGTAGGCTTTAAGAAACACCCAAAAACGAAATGGGCACTTTAATATTAATCATTTTCGACGAAATATAGGGATAACTCTGTGGAATAGCTGCGTTCACGGTAGTAACGTCCATTGCTTTGTTTACATAGCGCTCGAGGTTAGTAGGCTACTTCGCGCATCTATTTTATTTCCCACCTTGGCAGTCCAAATTAAAATTTAGGCCCCCCCCTAGACTTATTGTCGTTATCGTCGTCTTCGTGGTGCAATGCATAAGTGTGTTGATTTTCGGTGTGAGCATCCTAGGTTCGAATCCCCGGACTGCCACATGTGTTTGTTAATTTCATTAATCGAGTTTAGGAGTAAAGTTGGTTGGTGGAGAGAACATAATAATATATTAACCAGCAGGGGGCAAAATAGCAACAGCAAACGTAACTAACCTTGTGTGTCATGTAAACAAACCGACTATCGGAAGAGGCGGTAAACTCCCCATTTTCGACCCAAACGCGCTGTTTTATCTTGTCGAAAACCACATTAAAACGTTATTAGGGTGTAGCTTGTTGATGGATGATTAGAAACCTAAAATAAATCTCTAATAAGTCTGTGAGGGTACCTGTAAATTGCAC
Source organism: Paralithodes platypus (assembly GCA_032716605.1). Classification (NCBI taxonomy): domain Eukaryota; kingdom Metazoa; phylum Arthropoda; class Malacostraca; order Decapoda; family Lithodidae; genus Paralithodes; species Paralithodes platypus. Next base: position 11,570,204 of record CM064506.1, on the reverse strand, counting down.
GCTAGTAAAGTAAACATGCATCAATAACCCTCTCCCACTTGGAACCGTGATTAGCGAAGGTGTCCTTAACCCATTGGCTGCGGCTATGTTTGGGCTATTTAGGGCATATTCAGGCACTCCTGAATGATAAATCAAGCATCTGTATTAAATGAACTGTATTCTGCCGAAAACTAGGCGAAAATAGCTTCAAAATGAGACCAGAACGGGCCCCGTACGTGGTCTGGTTCACCCGCAGCGGTGCCAGTGAAACGCGGGAAACCCGCTATTTGGTAGCACTCGCTCGCTTGGCTACACTGTTGTGTGAGAGAGAGAGAGAGACCCGCGCGAGACACAGTCAACCTCAGTGGGCCGCTCGCTGCTCTGAGGAACGGAGGTGGGCCCCTCACGCTCCCGCCCACTGACACTCGATTTTCACGGTTTTTACAGGCTTTTAAAGCCTGGAAATTGCTGTAACTTGTCAGGACGTTCCAGAACGTCACCCGCAACGAAAGGGTTAAATGCACGAATATGTGATTAGCGTATTTGAATGCTTTAGAAATCAATGGAAGATAGGGAGAAAGCATCATGGGTAAGAGAGCAAACCAAAGTCAAGGATATTCTAAAAATTATAAAAGAACAGAATTGGATCCAAGATGGGCAGGGCATGTAACAAGGAGAGGACAATAGTTAGAGTAAAAGACTAACTGGTTGGACCCCCAGAGAAGAAAAACACAACAAGAAAAGGCCAGCCAAGAGGTGGAGAGACGAGATAGAAAAAAATGCAGGGGTAACATATGACAACGACGTTTCGACCCTATAAACCAGAACCGGCTACCCGCTGCAGACATAAGGGTGGCCAGAAGCGGCTGAGTGTGGGCAACCTTCCTGCATCGGCCCGCTGCAGGGACTCCGCTGTGCTAGCAATAATCAAAACATATTAAATAAATAGGCCTACACAAATGAAATTTCAGTTGTTTTCTTCATTATAACTTCATTAGCTTGATTTTCGAACATGATTCTGAACACAGAAATATGTAGTTACAAATTTTAAGATTACTTTCTTGAAAATGTTCTCCCACAGGGTAATGGTTAATTGATATGCCCGGTTCCAGCCGTGGCCTTCCTCAAGAACGCACGACTATTTGGCCAAGCAGTCTATGGAACAAAAACAATAATATCTAACAAGAAATTCACCCCACCCCACTTCCCTAGCATCGGCGAGTAATGGTGGGTGTTACTGCGGTGGCCCGCTGTATGAGCAGACCAGTTGGCGAGCCGCCAGCATGTAAAGTCAGTGAAAATAGGTTATCCTAAACAGACCTCGGATGCGGAAATACCCTGAGCCGAACAGGCCAAGTGGGATATCTCTATTGGTCTAACTGGTAAGGTGTCTGCCTCACACCCAAGGGTCGAGAGTTCGTGCCCCCACCAGGGCATGATATTTTCGTGAGGCTATTTCCGCATTTAACGAAGTTTAGGTGTGTTGGTAAAATTGTTCAGATGGTTGAGAGTAAGATCGGAGCTCCATAAATCCTCTTTCGGGTATGGTGTAAAAACCGATCCCCACAGGATAAGGAAGGGGAGAGGAGAGACCAGGGAGTGTATGTGAGGCGCGCTTGGGTTGGATTGTGGAAGTTGCCAGCCGCCCAAGCGAGTTGCCAACTGGGCAGTTTGTAGGTGCGTGTATGCACCGCTCAGTGAAGTTGACTCACCATTCCCATTCATCTCTCTGACGGACTCTCGGTCGATTCGGCTCAAGCTTGTTCCTCTCTGTTCGTTCCTCTCTGTCCGGAGCTTTCGCTTCCCGGAAGGTGAAGTAGTGTAAAGTCAGTGAAAATAGGTTAGCCTAAACAGACCTCGGATGCGGAAATACCCTGAGCCGAACAGGCCAAGTGGGATATCTCTATTGGTCTAACTGGTAAGGTGTCTGCCTCACACCCAAGGGTCGAGAGTTCGTGCCCCCACCAGGGCATGATATTTTCGTGAGGCTATTTCCGCATTTAACGAAGTTTAGGTGTGTTAGTAAAATTGTTCAGATGGTTGAGAGTAAGATCGGAGCTCCATAAATCCTCTTTCGGGTATGGTGTAAAAACCGATCCCCACAAGCACACGCCACAGACTCTCATCTTTCCGTCCCTCCTCCTGTTCATGCCATCACAAATCCTCCTTACACCGCATTTTGTTACCCCATCTCTTTCACATATTTCTGCTTTACATCAGGCTGCAATCACACTCCTCTACCTGCAACACATCCTCCCCTACATTATAATACTCCTTAGACAGCATATGCATACTAAGGGGGTGCCAGGATAAGTTTTAAGCTGGGGGGTGGGGTGCCCCCCCCCAACTCACTCAGTTTTCAAGATGGAGAGCCCATACTTGGCATGCATACTAAGGGGGTGCCATAATAGGTTTTAAGTAACATATATTGTCCCCTCACCCCCTGGGGGGAAGGGGACGGAGATGGAGAGCCCATAATTGACATGTATACTAAAGGGGTGCCAAAATAGGTTTTAAGCAGGGGGGGGGGGGGGGGGGGGATTAGAAGAACACCCTCACTCCCTCAGTTTTCAAAATGGCAAGCCCATATTTGGTATGCATACTCAGGGGGTGCCAGAATAGGTTTTAAATAGGGAGAGGGAGGAACCCATCTAACTCCCTCAGTTTTCTAGATGGAGAGCCCATACTTGGTTTGCATACTAAGGGGGTCCCAAAATACATTTTAAGCAGGGGAAATGGGTAGAGCCTACCCCCCCAACTCTCAGTTTTCAAGATGGAGAGCCCATACTTGGCATGCATACTAAGGGGGTGCCAGAATAGGTTTTAAACGGGGTTGGGCGGATGGATGGGCGGAGCCCCGCCCCTAACTCCCTCAGATTTCAAGATGGAGAGCCCATACTTGCCATGCACATTAAGGTGCCAGAATAGGTTTTAAGCCAAATTTATTTTGTCCCCTCACCCCCCTGAGGGAGGGGGACAGAGATGGAGAACCCATACTTGGCATGCATAATAAGAGGGTGCCAGAATAAGTTGTAACCGGGGGGGAGAGGGGAGCTCCCGCCACTCCCTCAGTTTTCAAGATGGAAAACCCATACTTGACATGCATAGTAAGGGGGTGCCAGAATACGTTTTAAGCAGGGGGGGTAGGCAGAGCCCCCCCTCCCCCAACTCTCTCAGTTTTCAAGATGGAGAGCCCATAATTGGCATGCATACAAAGGGTATGACAGAATAGGTTTTCAGGAACTTTTTTTTTTCCCTCACCCCCTGGGGGAAGCCCCCTAGGAGGAGGGGGTTGGAGCCCCCCGCCCCGCCCCCCAAAAAAAAAAATAGACAGCCCAATGCCCATACTTTGATTTTCCCCCGGGCAGTGCCGGGTACCTCAGCTAGTATATATATATATATATATATACCGGTATATATATATATATATATATATATATATATATATATATATATATATAAGGTACACAAGTATTGTGACCATGTAAGGAGGTGCTAGGATTGTATTATGCAGTACTTGGTTGATTGAAGACTGGTTGATTCTCGTTGATACTCTCGAAGAATCTCTGCTTCTAATATAATAGATTTTATAGAATTGCCGCAACCATCCTTTTCATAAAAATATAGGTAAAGGGAAACTACTTATCCAGCCACTAGTTTATTATTTAAATAATGAGGGCTTTAAATTATAAAAACAGGAACAAACTTCGAATGCAGGAACAAACTTGGTAAACAGGAACAGAATTATTGATAGTAGATAATTCAGGGAGTATTCCCCATATAGTGGGAAAACCTCCACTAGTCCTAACAGTTCCCAGCCTTCTGTCTAAGTTAACATAACATTTCTCATACATTTTTCTACCCTTCTCCACCCCTTCAGAGGTGATGGAAAATTCCAATGAACAGTTCCGTTTCACGTGGACAAGCCAAGGTGACTTAAAGAGTGCTTGAGTAGGGTGTTGCTATATCTGACACGGGAATACAAGACCCGGAGAATGACATTGAGTCAACCTCTAGTCTAGTGTATAGCTGCCTGGATAGATATACCAATTCCCTGGAAGTAAATTATCTTAAAATTATATAAGAGTTGTAATAATTTGTCCTACATTTAATTCCAAATATAACATGTAATATGTATATATATACTTTATATATATATATATATATATATATATATATATATATATATATATATATATATATATATATATATATATATACTGTATATATCAATCAGCATTAGCCTCCGAAAATTGGATTCTCATACGTTAACGCAGACTATGTGTCTAGAATTAATTTCCTAAATTGATGTTGTTCCCTCACACACGAAGTATAATAAGTAGTTTATTTAAGCATGATCACATATCACTGCCACCACTACCGTCACAGTAATCCCGATGTGACCACCACTAGTCCTGTCACTGCCAGATTTTATCTTCATAACAATTTAGACAATACGATTATTCCAAGTTTTTGTCATTAGTTACATCAATACCAACTCACCACATCCGGTAAGGCACGCTATCTATTTCTATTACGTTCATTAGCAAATGAAAATACTTATATAATTAATATAAAGTTCAAGGAAGAAAGAACTTAAACGGAAGAGAATATAGAAAATATTGGCCATCAGAATATATGTACGCTCTGTACAGTGAAACAGAACAGGATATGAGTTACATTAACAGTGATTATCGCTGACACGTTACTTAGAGAAACATGCATATTTAGTTATTTGATTATGCCTAAAAATCCTGGACTTATAATAATCGATAGAAATGTATTTTTCCATATTATTGCCAGATTCTGATATGGATTCTGGGTAATATGTATCTATCAGGGTAAGCTAGATAAAGGCAATATAAAAATAGATTCGAAACTCGCGGTCTAATTCCTTTATCACTACAGGCGACAGGGTTTGCCATCAACTTCCTAAGCTCAAAATATCTTGCATGGTTTTGTTTACTATTATAGATCAAAATTTATGGCAAACCAAGACAACTGTGCAGTATCAATCATGCTTTAATTTGCTTTAGACATTAATAATATGGAAAGGGATTTTCCCTGAGCTATGCCCTTTAAGGCAGGTCGAGTAGCTACTAATTTGCCATGGTGTGTTACTCGGCCCATGCTAGCTATCCAGCAGACCCCTCTAATCTATCCTAGTTAATATACTGTATGCATAAATTGTTTTGGTGCGAGATATCTTGACCAGGTAAATAGTCAGTAAACCCTCTCTAACTCGGACTAATTGGGGGATGAACAAGTCCGAGAAGTCTTATTTTCCGAGATGTCCGAGCCTGACTTATGTCCGACTTATACAAACAAAGTAGTCCGATCTAAAGGGGAAAATCCACGCCAGCATAGAACATGGAGATGACCCTACCACTCGCTACACTTTACAATACAGTATTGTATGTGAAATTCATCATAAAGGCAAGCAAGAGCATGATATTATTTTTAGCGGGCAGTATATTGTAGTAATATACATAGTAATTATAAATAACACAATAGTTAAAAGGCACATGCTTGAATGCGTCCTAAATCTACTTTTAACCGAGTGAGTGAGTGAGAGAAAGTGCTGTTGTCATGGCTTATAGTGACCCACGAAGCAACACACACACACACACACACACACACTCTCAGTCAGCTGACTTGGACTTGAGCGATGATTTCCTGTAGTTCGAATTAATACCGGTATGCATGAAAGCAGTGGAGAGTGACTTAACCCGTACAGCCCCAGCGACGCGCCTGACGCGTCGGCGATGTATGTAACGCACAGCCCCAGAGACGCGCCTGGCGCGTCACCCTAATTGCGCCGACCGTGACCTCAGGTGTAGCCACTCAAGAGGGCTCAGATTTGTATGGGAACTGTGTACGTATCCCACGCAACCGTGCCGATGGTTGAAAACTCAAAGTCCACGTGCGTGCGCGCGAGCGCGCAATAACCTGTTTTTTTGGGATAATTGCCTTCAATTTTTTACTCTTGTAAAATCCATTTTCGGGGGCTCTGTAGGACCATTTTTTAAGCTTTTTGAGCGGTTTTTCGTGGTTTTTCCTTCATTCCTAACCCATTCGCTATTGTTTCTGGAATAAAACCATTTTTTGAAAACCGGCCGGGTTCTGGTGCGCAAACATTACAAAACTAGCCGGGGCTCCACGGGTTAAAGTATGGTTACAATGGTGAAATTAATAAGCAATCAATAATCAGTAATCAATATAATCAATTATACTCCATAATCAATAATCAATAGTTGAACAAGAATAAACAAGCTGAAGCCTTAGGCGCCTCACCTGCGATCGAGCAATCCAACGAGTTAGGTCACGACGTCTAACCCCCGCAATATTATAGCTTCTGGTACGAACGAAGGCACGAAACGAGGTGATAAAGAAACAGATGTTGAGACTACCAAAGAACTGAATTACAGACGACCCTTGAGCCTCCCTCTGCCACTTCTGGAGCTACCGCGCATAGCAAACAACCCAGAGCTGCTGGAGTTATAGAATCTGATCCAAGGACACACCCAATGGGGCCCTGGATCAATATTTCAACTAGCTAACTACCCGTTGGGAGATGGAGCTAACCCGAGTCCGGAGAGAGGATTGAAGCGAGAGACCTAGACGCCCTTCCTAGGCCTGAGAGAGGAGAGCCGCCCCCCTCCCCCCTTCGACGCCCCTAGAAGAAAGAGGAATGGATGGAGGAATAGCCAACAACGAGGTGATAAGAGACGAGACGCCCTGGCCCTGGGTGACCAGCCTTCATCACCCTTTTGAGTTGCAATAGGCGTTGAGTTTAGGCTGAACACATTTCATTCTAGATTTTATTTGACTTACAGAAAGTTCAATGAAAAATCCATGAAAACATGTGCATTTATTTTTACTTCTTTAATATGTCTCGATTATGGCTAACTTATATGGAACTCCAGAGAAACTTTTAATAACACACATTTTAAGTTATTCGAAGTAGCATTTAACAATGCTTTAACAAATTAAGGGTGCCCATATCTTCCAGTAGCCATGAAGCAGCTGAGCGATGTAACATTTAATTACTTTAAAAAAAAAAAAAAAAAAAAATGCTTTCATTCAAGGTAGACAATTTAAATGGTTAAAACATTTAAATATATATATTCGATGCTCATTCGTTATTATTAGAAAACAAATTTATCTTCAAAACATATAATTTGTATTTATATATATAAATACGTGAGTTGCAGTTGGGATGTGTGTACATGCTTAGATTGATATGCAGGATTCGAAGTTGCATAATAAATCGTAGGCAGTGTCCACCATTCTTTAACTGTCTACGTGGTGCGATGCATAAGGTGTTGATTTTCGGTGTGAGCATCCTGGATTCGAATCCACGGACTGCCACATGTGTTTGTAAATTTCATTAATCGATTTTAGGAGTATAGTTGGTTGTTGGAAGGAACATAATAATTGATATTGGTTCAGGGGTAATTTATCGAGAGGACTTCCCTAGTGGTTAAGGCCCCATTAATTGCTCTTTCCATTCACATATGCATAGCCTACGTGAGTTGCAGTTGGGATGTGTGTACATGCTTAGATTGATATGCAGGATTCGAAGTTGCATAATAAATCGTAGGCAGTGTCCACCATTCTTTAACTGTCTACGTGGTGCGATGCATAAGGTGTTGATTTTCGGTGTGAGCATCCTGGATTCGAATCCACGGACTGCCACATGTGTTTGTAAATTTCATTAATCGATTTTAGGAGTATAGTTGGTTGTTGGAAGGAACATAATAATTGATATTGGTTCAGGGGTAATTTATCGAGAGGACTTCCCTAGTGGTTAAGGCCCCATTAATTGCTCTTTCCATTCACATATGCATAGCCTACGTGAGTTGCAGTTGGGATGTGTGTACATGCTTAGATTGATATGCAGGATTCGAAGTTGCATAATAAATCGTAGGCAGTGTCCACCATTCTTTAACTGTCTACGTGGTGCGATGCATAAGGTGTTGATTTTCGGTGTGAGCATCCTGGATTCGAATCCACGGACTGCCACATGTGTTTGTAAATTTCATTAATCGATTTTAGGAGTATAGTTGGTTGTTGGAAGGAACATAATAATTGATATTGGTTCAGGGGTAATTTATCGAGAGGACTTCCCTAGTGGTTAAGGCCCCATTAATTGCTCTTTCCATTCACATATGCATAGCCTACGTGAGTTGCAGTTGGGATGTGTGTACATGCTTAGATTGATATGCAGGATTCGAAGTTGCATAATAAATCGTAGGCAGTGTCCACCATTCTTTAACTGTCTACGTGGTGCGATGCATAAGGTGTTGATTTTCGGTGTGAGCATCCTGGATTCGAATCCACGGACTGCCACATGTGTTTGTAAATTTCATTAATCGATTTTAGGAGTATAGTTGGTTGTTGGAAGGAACATAATATATATATATATATATATATATATATATATATATATATATATATATATATATATGTGAGCCTGAACCTTACGAGAGTGAGCGTCCTCATATGAGCCAAGGCCTAAAACAATACTTTCAAAACATCCCACGGGCACTCAAAACAAACGAATGTGATTAAGTGAGATAATTCCCCTCCATACCTCTATTACTCCTCCACATGTGTTAAAATCCCCCCCTTCCCCCCCCCCTTCAATTATCACCAATTTTTCCTCGTATTCCCTTGTTTATCGGTTTATAGAGAGCGTGGGAATAGAGAGACAGCACTAGCATCAGTCTCAGGGTGTATTGCTCGCGCGCCTCTCGCCTCATGACTGGACGGTCGGCAATAATTAGTCTTTTTCACCCCCCAAATACTATTCCCACTTGTTTTGTTGTTGTTACATGTTAATATCTTCATATTAAACGTAAAATAGGCGCATATGAATAAGTAATAACGATATTTATCGTAAAATGACGAAATTCGTCGGGATTTACTCACAATACCTTCGCCCAGCGCGACGTTTTAAATACCATAGGCTCGCCGCGCTCAGGTTAAACCCCGGGCCAGCATCAATGGTTCACTGTGACCCCCATACCCTTCTTAACCCGTACAGCCCCAGCGACGCATCTGACGCGTCGGCGATGTATGTAACGCACAGCCCCAGCGACGCGTCTGACGAGTCACCCTAATTGCTCCGACCGTAACCTCAGGTGTAGCCACTCGAGAGGGCTCAGATTTGTATGGGAACTGTGTACGTATCCCACGCAACCGTGCCGATGGTTGAAAACTCTCAAAGTCCACGTGCGTGCGCGTGAGCGCGCAATAACCTGGTTTTTTGGGGTAATTGCCTTCAATTTTTTACTCTTGTAAAATACGTTTTCGGGGGCTCTGTAGGACCATTCTTTAAGCTTTTTGAGGGGTTTTTCGTGGTTTTTCCTTCATTCCTAACCCATTCGCTATTGTTCCTGGAATAAAACCATTTTTTGAAAACCGGCCGGGTTCTGGTGAACAAACATTACAAAACTAGCCGGGGCTCCACGGGTTAATAACCCCCAAATATGACAGCCCATTACAAATTATATACAAAATTAAATATAATTAATTTGACTATATATCTATAGGTATATTGCTATTAGATATATGTTAATGTTTACACAATTATATTTACATTATTTTAAACAGGAAATTATATATGTGTACGTATGTTCCCATCATTCTAAGTAGCATAACACTTAATTATTATTTTGAGATAGTCCACAATGAATCCTAATAATTCTAATGTATTCTTGCCAACAACCACTTCACATGACTCGGCTAACTAAATGGTAGTAATAAAGGCGTTGATACAGTTTTCTAATATTTAAGCCGTTATTTATCCACATTAGAATACAAACACAAAGTATGTATATTACGTAACATTGGTTAATTAGTTTCTAGGTTAAAAATTTGATTTAATTTTATTATTTAATGAAAAAACATGTAGTGTAGTTTTATAATATAGTACACACCTTACAGGTAAAGCCGTGTCTTAAGCTTAAGGATGGCAGGAACATCTACCAACAACAACAATAACTGCATACTGCTTACATATGGTAAGGTCATAAAAACTTTTCTATCTACAGTAGTATCATTGGAGCATTATCAATCTTTCTTTCCCATGAATACCAAAGTGGATTCATTATAAATAGACCATAAATCTTGGTCCCTAAATCAAATAGGACTGTTCCAGTCCAGCTGATATTTCTTTCTGGGAAGAGTCAACAGCGAGATAATCGTTGATATCTACAGCCACTTGTTTTAGCCATTATTGAGTTAGAAGAAAATAATAGTTGATATTTCTGGCCTAATTATAATGAACACACTATAGATCTCGGATTCTTGAAGAATATTACAGTGATTAAATATACTGCTTGGTGTTTTGAAGTTCATATAGCACTTGGTTCAGGAAATTATGTTATAAAAACTTGGATATTAATCATTAGTAATATACTAGTTATCTAAATCCCATTTATATCATCTAATTAGCTTTGAGATTTTCACATCAATGACATATGCATATGTAAAACATACACCCCTACTGGTATGTGCTTTATTAGCATTTATATGAAATACAGAATATACACACAATATATATATATATATATATATATATATATATATATATATATATATATATATATATATATATATACACACTATACAGTATATTATTGTATAGGCCTTTATATATTTTGTTTCTGTGTGTATGGAGACAAAAGGCAAAGATGAAACAGTGAAAGAGAGCCACATTGAAGATACGTTAGAGCTATAATGTCTGGACACACGGAGATTGAAGCAGTCTAAGCCACAGGATGAGGGAAAGACAGGTTGAGGGAGAGTATTCCAGGGCTTACTTGGTGAGTAGAAGAAAGAATGGGGAAATAGGATCACTCTTGGGTTAGAGAGTTGGACAGAATATGGGTGGTAGTGTAGAATCATTAACTCCTGTCCACTCACCGACTCTCTGCAATCTCTCTCTCTCTCTCTCTCTTCGCCACAATGTTGCATCTCTCTCGCTATTCTATCGCTACTACAATAATTCGTGTTCCTGAGAGCTCTCACAGTGTATACCACCTCCTCTACGTAGGGTACATAGTACCCGTCTTGCAACACAATCCCATTATCCCACCCCTACTCTGTGCAAGTCTCCAACCCAAGAGTGAAACGATACTCCCAATCTGTCTTCTATTCAACAGCTGAGCTCTAAACTCTCTCCCTGAATCCATCTTTTCCTCATCCTATTACTTAAATTGCTTCAAACTCTGTGTGTCCAGGCATTTTGGCTCAACAATTCCTTGATTTTGGCCCTGTCACTCTTTCAACTCAGGGGGAGGCACTCGTCACAGGCAGTTTTGCCTTGTGTCTCCCTCATCCACATAGAAGAAAAAAAAAACACTCACAGCAGGAATTCCAAAACTCGCGTATGGGGGCCATAACACACCTATCTTCTGATCTCTCTACTATCTCTAATTGGGGCAGTGAAACCTTGTTATTTTCAATGCTTCCAAAAGCATTGTTCATAGTTGGTGAGCGTCTAGTTTGGTAATGTGGGCACGTGGCTTATCTCTGTAAAGTTGAGTGACATCCCCGAGTTAAGGAGATCTTGAGGAAGGCCAAGTAACTAATGGCTGAGGAAATTCAAGCAGCCATGACAGTCTGGGTCCTTGCTTGGTGAGACCCTGGTGTAAAGTCAGTGAAAATAGGTTAGCCTAAACAGACCTCGGATGCGGAAATACCCTGAGCCGAACAGGCCAAGTGGGATATCTCTATTGGTCTAACTGGTAAGGTGTCTGCCTCACACCCAAGGGTCGAGAGTTCGTGCCCCCACCAGGGCATGATATTTTCGTGGGGCTATTTCCGCATTTAACGAAGTTTAGGTGTGTTGGTGAAATTGTTCAGATGGTTGAGAGTAAGATCGGAGCTCCATAAATCCTCTTTCGGGTATGGTGTAAAAACCGATCCCCACAGGACAAGGGAGAGGATAGGAGAGAGCAGGGAGTGTTGTGAGATTCGCTTGGGTTGGGTTGTGGAGTTGCCAGCCGCCCAAGCGAGTTGCCAATTGGGCAGTTTGTAGGTGTGTGTAGCATCGCTCAGTGAAGTTGACTCACCATTCCCGTTCATCTCTCTGACGGACTCTCGGTCGATTCGGCTCAAGCTTGTTCCTCTCTGTTCGTTCCTCTCTGTTCGGAGCTTTCGCTTCCCGGAAGGTGAAGTAGTGTAAAGTCAGTGAAAATATGCTATCCTAAACAGACCTCGGATGCGGAAATACCCTGAGCCGAACAGGCCAAGAGGGATATCTCTATTGGTCTAACTGGTAAGGTGCCTGCCTCACACCCAAGGGTCGAGAGTTCGTGCCCCCACCAGGGCATGATATTTTCGTGAGGCTATTTCCGCATTTAACGAAGTTTAGGTGTGCTGGTTAAATTGTTCAGATGGTTGAGAGTAAGATCGGAGCTCCATAAATCCTCTTTCGGGTATAGTGTAAAAACCGATCCCCACACTGGGGAGTCGAGTCAGAAGGTTGGTAGAGCTATGCACATACCAGAGTTGGTCCCCATTGATTAATTTATATAAAAATAACTTTATGACATTATCGATTAATGTCTTCTATATTCAATACTTATATATTTGTTTCTTATAGGTCATATTTCCACAGCAACAAAAGTGACTCAACCATCAGAAACCACAAATGAACCAATCCAATCAAAAGGATTCTCACTGCCTTCAAAGTTTCAGGTATTACCGCTTTCACCCTTTTATTGTCAAACATATATATAAATAATTATTATTAACAATTATTGTTTGCTTGTTTTCTTTGCTCGTATATATGCCCACAAAATGCATCACATCAAGCGGTTGGTTAGTGTATCTATCTGTCTTTCCTGCATTGGCACAGTCTGCAGAAAACAAGTTATACCTGTGTTACTACATGAGTATCAGTGTTATATATTCCCTGATATCTTAACAAATTTATATCAATGGAAACTGTTATTGGAGAAAGGATAGAAGAAAGGAGAATAATTTTACGAGAGTATAATGAAGAGTTTATTTTCCCAAAATGTATTCTACTTTATTTTTATTTTTTGTATTCTAACCAGGCGAATTTGCACTTGGTCATAATGAGCTACACAACTCTACTTAGAGGTGATTGGCTGTTGGCATTGTGTTCCAGTAAAAATGTTCAGTTGCAAAACCAACCATAATATTACACAGTATCATGAGCCAATCAGCTTTAAGTAGAGATTCTAGTTCCAAGAGACCAAGTGCAAATTCGATTATTTTTTTCAATACGGACGGCATCGATATATATATATATATATATATATATATATATATATATATATATATATATATATATATATATATATATATATATATATATATATATATATATATATATATATATATACCGGTATATATATATATATATATATATATATATATATATATATATATATATATATATATATATATATATATATATATACAATACTGTATATATACATACTGTATATATAATTATATATTTATCTATTTATTTTTTTATTTATTTTTTTTATGTGACGTGGTATTTTGGTCATCTATTCTTTATGACGAGTTAAGAAATCCCGACCTTCATCTTCTCGTAACTTAAATAGGAATTGACCAACCGAGCTGATATTTCAACCATTTGAGAAGAAGTGAAACTGATAGCCTGTTTTCTCCGGCCCTACTTTTATTACAAGCGATTAAGGCTCACTATTTCTAGACTTGTGATAATGAACGGAGTACTGTGTTAATCTGGCATCACTAAATTGCTGAACAATGTAAGTTAATACTTTATGTGCCTATACTTCATAGGTCATGACAATCCTCCTTGGGTCCCTGTCATACTTGATTTTCGGGATGATGTTATCCTGGCCCAACACCTTCACAGCACACCTGATGATCGATAACACCACCCTGTTCGGCTCTCACCTTCTCCTTTCTGATCAACAGCTTGACTGGACAGGTAAATATAGTAACATAAACATAATTCATAGGTTTACATTGGTTTGTATTAATATTATTTAAATCTTAAACAAACAACAAGGGCAGATAAACTATGATAGACAAAAATCCCCATAAAACCTATCAGGAATTTCACTGGACCTCCATTACTGTATCTTCTACAGTCTGTTGGATATTCTTTCTCCTGAAACAAATTATAGAAAACCAAGATGTTGATACTGGTCTTAGGCTTGCCTCTAAAGAAATGATACTCCAGCTCGTCTTTCTGTTAAAAATGTGAAGTCCAAGCTCTAGTGGTGTAGAACACAATGATAGGCATCACTACATAATATTGTCTAAATATTAATAATCAAATCTTCCAAATTGCTAAAAAGCAACATCAACACTGATACTCTGATTCGTCCACGGTACTTGTCCTACTTTGAATGAGTTAAAGCGACACTATATAGATTGCCAAGGTAACCCCCCCCAGGCATCTTTGCTGCATTGTTATACTAATCAACTGCATTAGCACCTACTTATTAATACATACAGACATACATAAATCCGACACCTTGCTTCCAAGTGAAGCACCCCAATAAGGTATGGCCATGGCAGAAACTGCCTCCAGGCTCACAGACATGCCCCCACTGTCCCACTCCACAGTGCAACCTCCACTGTATGGATTGAGACCATTAGCACTGAAGAAGCAGACCCAGAGCAGCCCCTCACCTAGATGGCAGTTCCAAAGATGGCTGTTTTACTATTTTATTTACCCCCGTGTAGGCCGTGGCTGGAAGCATACCGAGCACAGCAGTGTTCTGAAGATAGGAACCTGTGAGCCACTGCTGCAAAAGCTGAGTGCACCATCGAAGTGGCGGGCGGTGGGGTCTCTGTATCCCTAAGCCACAATAAAAATATATTGGAAAATAGTTAAGGTACTGTAGGGTGTGTAGCACTTATGAATCTTAAGATCTAGCTAGAATTGCTCTTTATGTAACTGAGGCACAGAGAAAAAGTAGCAAAGGAGGCCAGGTGGTGAAACAGGATATCTAGGAACCTTATACTCCACCAAAAGCTCTCCCCGGGAGTACTTCCCTGAATGAATGGTGCCTCCTCTCGGTTTATCTGACTGCAGCTCGACCTGTCGCCTCATCTTCTTCTTGCTTCCAGCTCGTTTCCATATGCGTGTCCCCACGTGCGATGGAGGAAGTGAATGCAGAAAAGGATATAGGAGTAGTGATAGACAATAAGTTAAATTTCTCAGAACATTTAGCGGAAAAGATAAACAAAGCCAATAGAATTGTAGGGCTGATAAGGAGGACATTTGTGTCACTTGACGAAGAAATCTTCAGGAATCTCTATACAGCGCTGGTTAGGCCGCACCTGGAATATGCGAACCAGGTGTGGGCTCCATATATGGTAAAGGATATAGAAGCAGTGGAGAAAGTGCAGAGGAGAGCTAGCAAGCTAGTACCAACGTTGAAGACCGCGGGCTATGAGCAGAGGTTGAGGACACTGGGGCTTCCGACACTGGCATATAGGAGAAAGAGAGGGGATATGATAAGAGACTTTTAAGATAGTGTCAGGAAAGTATGATGAGGATGTGTGTGAAGGTATCTTCTTGATGCGGGAGGTAACAAGAACGAGAGGACACTCTAAGAAAATTTATAAAGAAAGAAATAGGCTTGAGAAGGCAAAGAACTCATTTTGTGATAGAGTGGTAAATGAGTGGAACGCACTGCCCCAGTATGTAGTCGATTCCAAATCAATAAGGGAGTTTGAAAGTAATCTTGATAAAGCATGGGGAAGACAAGATTTGAAGTTTGATTATAAAGCAAAAATACAGAATAGTAAAAATGTTGCGTCTGCTACCGCCGCCGCCAACACCGTGAACGACCGCAGCAGTGCAAGTACTGGTACTGAGCTGGATACACAGGCCTAGTTTGCCTTTTTCCAGAGGATCTACTGTAAGAAACTGTAAGTGTGTACATACAGTAGGTCACTCCTCAGGTAGCCGAGTTTGACATTTCAATAATGAGAGCTTTACAAGCAAGCTAATTGATGCCCAGACTATGTACTGCTTCCTAGACTTTTGTTTTGTCTATGTGCATGAAGGAGACAAAAGGCAAAACTGCCTGTAACAAGTCCATTGTACTTCTTACCCGGACAAGCATATTGAATAACCCAGTTGAGCCTCTATAATAACAGCTTGACACTGTCAAAGTTAATTGGATAGGTCACCGAAGAATAAGAGGAATATTGAATTGTACATCAGCAAGATAAGAATTGTTCAATCACGGAAGATACACTATTTGTGTTTCCCATGTATCCTGTTTGTTAATATGCCTCAATTCTCAATATTCCTCCCATTACATTATCGAGCACACAATTAATAACACAAAGTTCTATGTTTATATTTATTAAAATTTATGTACTCAGACATACTATATCTAATAAAATTCAATAAATATCAACATTCAGCCTATGAAAGTTTAAACATTTTTATGAAAGGAGGTGTATTAATGTTGCCAATAATATAGTGTTGAATAATTAGTTGCCAAAGAATTAGTCAATACAATGTATAAAATATGCCTCACATCATAATATACATTGTAATGTAGTTAAATCTATATTCCGCCATTTATTCTACTATTCTACAGCATAGTATATGAAGCTGCTGCCAACTGTATGTTTGGGATGATGGGTTATTCAGGTGAGACATTTATAAGTACTAGCGAGCCCCAACAAATACATACAATTCTTTGCTGTACATATATCATCAGAACATCAATTGTATTCCTTCTATTGCTTCTTCTTCAAGGATTAAACATATCAGAGTTCGTGGGTCACAGGACAAAAACAAAACAAATATATATAAATAATATATAGAACATAAATAACAAAATAAATCCACAGCATATATTATATATTTAAACGACTGGGCAAACTAATTCAATAAATGTATTGCTAAAGCAACTGCGCAAAATAAATACATTGTATATTTTTGTTACTAGGTAGTGTTCTGTACATGGTGTGCAGCGTTGTGTCGGTGCCGGTGGGGTGGCTGGTGGGTCGTCATGGTCGTCGCCCTATATTAATTGCGGCCATTGTTCCTTTAACCTGTGCCTGGACACTCCTAGCCTTTGGCTTCAACTTTCAAATGATTGTTGTGGGCAGGTGCGTTTCAGTGTTCAGTGTATTTCAACTGTCATGAAAATTTAAAAAAATAACCTATGAAAATAATATATACCAAAATAATCCTTTGTCTTGCTGTGTATACTCTACATTCAATTTGAAAACAATGACGTATAGTACCATAGCTCTTTTACTGAGACTTTCTGTGCTCCATCAATTTATCCAATATGATAGATCTCTTGCAGATAAACCCAACCGGTAGCTGTGTTTTACTGGTCCCGTCGCAAGCCCATCATCGTAAGTGATCCGTCACAAGATCATCGTAGGGCGGGAAAAACACAGCTTGCTCTAAACCAGCGACTGACAGCGGTGGGAACGGCGAGCTTGTGATGGGACCGGAAAAACAGCTATACAAAAATCAAATTAACTCCTTGCGACTCATATGACACTATAGCGTCATATGGAACTTATGACCAAAAACTCATATGACGCGATCGCGTCATATGGACTTATCTACATGCCTCTCCAATAAGTTTATGACGCGATTGAGCGTCATATGGAGCTTAGTAAGTCCGGTAAGTTAGATGAAAATCTGTCGGTTGGTGGCAACCCCAGGTTTCTCCGACAATTCTAATGGCCAGCAGTGTGGTTTTGACAGTTGTGTGGTGCAGTGGCAATGATACCGGGCTCCCGCCTCCGTAGACTTACTGGAACATAATATGTCGCAAGGAGTTAAATGGAATATTTGTTTGTATTTCAATATACCTTAACCTGATACATACTAAAGATCAATATTTCAACATAACCAGTTCCTATTACTATCGCTTCATAAAACTTCATAAGTAGGCTATGTTTTTGAAGTAATAAATATGTAGATGTAAATGTTAATGGCATATTTCAGATGTGTGATGGGTGTGGGATTTGCAATGCTTGCTGTACCTGGTAGGTCTTATATTGCCGAGATCTCAAACACCAACATCCGTGGGATGGCGCTTTCTTTCCTGGACGTGATAAGAGGTCTTGCTTATGTGGTGACATCTGGTCTTGGGGCGATCCTTCCCTGGTATCACATAGCCTTCTTGAACCTTGGAGTAGTATTTATCTTCTGTGCAGCCTTCATCTTTATTTTGCCAGAAAGTCCTAATTTTCTTATCATTCAGGGAAGAGATGAGGAAGCACTTCATATCTTGCGGCGCCTAAGGCCATCGTCTGATGATGTCCATGAAGAATTAATGCAAATCAAGCGTTGTAATGAAAGTATAGATAAAACTAAGGGTTTTGCTGCCGTTCTTAAGTGGGATGTCATAAAGAAGGCTCTTGTTATTTTCGGTATCGATATTATTGGTGCACTTTCTGGATGCGAGGTTACGAGAGTAAACTTGAGCCGAATGATGAAGAACTCGGGAATTACACTAGATGCTAATATAAGCTCCATGATAGCCCTGTCGATGCTTATGTTTGGCAGCTTAGCAATGACGGCCGTGGTGGACCGTCTGGGTCGTCGTGGTTGTATTATCATATCATTGTTGTTGATGTCTGTGGCCTACACTATATTAGGGATCGTGACCTACCTGGCCCCACCTCCACCTTATCTGCAGCTCCACTTGCTATCACCACCAACCAATATCACACAACCTATTTATGAAGACATCGCAAGGTGAGAGTAAAAGATAAAAATATGTATTATATTTATGAATGAACAAAAATGTGGATAGCATCGAAGATATAGGTAAAGCAATTACGTTTTAGGATTCAAAACCTCTAAAGCAATAGCAGGTAACAATTTTTAATATGAATAATATTCAGTACCTTAGAGAGCGCATGTTACTTATTTAACCTCATTGAATACATCCTTTCAAGACTCTTATCTTGCCCAGCGTCCCTGGACAAACTTGATCTATCTCAGATCAGTTTTGGTTGATTTTTCACTAGCAACATAATATTAGGCACTATTCCCTCATGGACACCCAAAGAGGAATATGATTAATTTAAATTTAATACAGTTATAAAACTGATAATGCGCAATTAATTGGTCCTAGCCAGGTAGTGTCCACAAGGGAGAATACCATTGGTGTAACACATTATAATCCCAAAAGGCTACTAACTGAACTATCACCCATATCAAGGCCTTGGGTCTGGGAGCCATGCTATAGCTTTTATGCAGGAAGACTTATTGGCACAGCAATGTATACATTTGGAATGGTCTCACTGGGGTGGAACTTCTCTACATCAACAAACTGCTACAGTTAGATATAGTCCGTGGACTAAGGTGAAAATCGGTTCTATCAGAGTGAGTTCTTAGCTACAATTATAATTTACAAGACATTTCTTGTAATGTAGTGAAGATTATATTTTAATATAATAACCTCTGTTAAAGAGTTCCATTATCACTTGATAGCCGTATATTGAAGATTAAGCTGTATGGCCCATCGACTAATATAGAAGGGAAAACAACTAACTATATAATCTATCTATCTATTGCCTGACGCCGTGATCCCCGAAGGGGTGGCCACGAACGAACTGCCCCCATGCACCTCTGTCCCCAGTCAGTCGACGCCCCTCCCCCAACCAGCACCGCCTTCGTTCATGTAGTTCCTCACTCCATCCTTCCACCTCATATTCGGTCTACCTCTCCCCCTCTGTCCCTCTGTATATATATAACTATATAATATCATTTTATTATAGTAACTACCTATTAGGTAAGAGATGTCGAGGTATGGGGTGAAAGTTATGTAATAGGTAAGTGGCATACTTACTAGTTGCAGACATGGAAATGTAGAACATCAGAATACTATTGGCCAGTGGAATTTCTGACAAAAAATTTGTATGTTGATATAACGTTTGCGCAGGAGCAATTAGTCTGCCGCATGTCAAAGTTTAAATATGAGGTTAAAGCAAAATTGAGTCGGTGAATGATTGATGTATGAGTAAGGACAAGCAACATATGCTATCCGTAAATTGCTTCTGGTGCCGGCAATCTCGGCTTTTGACAAAATATCTCAAATTTTAGTATAGGAAATTATTGCCGTCCAAATATAAATAGACCCCATCGTAGTCCAGGTGGGTGGCAGACTAGGCCATCATCCAGTACCAGCTTTGACTATCAGGCAACTGGTGTTGCAAATGGCGATTTACAAAATTATTTTTGGCGATACACAGCTGTTCACATAAAATCGTTCCGTTCCCACTCTGCAATATAATGTATGGAAGTAAAAATAATGTGATTAACTAACAAGACCAAGATGTCATAAAACCATTAATCTCACGCATCAATTAACTACTACATCAGAAACTACACTTCTATATCGATCATACTAATTTTACTTCCATACATAAAATCGAGGTGTTTACAATATCATGTGGTCAACTGTACCTAGCTGCCATGAGACTTGAAAGTTGTCCTTAGGTTCAATGCCGATGACCCTCTTGTGATTATAACTGTATCTCTAAATGGCTAACGTCACAAATTTGTCAGCAATCACATGATCCTGGGGGTACAGTCATGCCTGTTCATGTCGTCTGCTAGGTGTAAGGACCTAGTGTGATATGCCAAGCTTAAAATTGCATTTATCACCACCACACCAGTCTCCAGTACACAACAACCATCACAACATAGCCCCTGCACCCCTTCCTCACCCGGAACAGCCCCTGTGCCACCAACCTCCATCCCGAGATAGCTATCATCAGCCTGCCAGGAGACACAGAGTTCAACCGAGCCCTTCTCGCCCTCAACACAATCAACAGGAGAATCACAGCAGGAGACATTACCACAGCCGACCAGGAGTAGGTACAAGAAAATCCCCTAACCTCAATAAGTGAGGCTCGATGCTCACCAACTAGGCCCGAGGCTAGTATGTCCACAAGTGAGGCTCAATGCTCACCAGCTAGGCCTGAGACTAATACATCCACAAGTGATGCTCAATGCTCATCAACTAGGTCAGAGACTAGTACTTCAACAAGTGAGGCTCGATACTCACCAACTAGATCCGAGACTAGTAACAAGAGACACACCTTTATGACACTTAAAGGAAATGATTCGAGACCTTCCACCAACAAGAGACTCACCTCCACACTAATGAAAGGATGTGGTTCGAGACGGTCCAAACGAAGAAGTCCCCAGTAATGACAACATTTAAAGGAAGTGGTTCAAGACCTTCCATAGTACAATCTCCCTTTTGTGATCCCTTATATAAGTCTCCCTCTAAGACTGATATTTTTACATCGTTCCCTAGACGCGAAATTACACTTTCTCAAAATTTACGTCAATCTGTCTCTATTCTAGAGTCCCTAGTCTGTGCATATGTTACATTCCTTTAGGAAATAACAAAATATGCCAGAATACCAGCTCAGCACGCCAAGTTCACAAATAGTCACTAAGTCCCCCTTCGACACCAGGGAATTCATCAAATTAGATAACAGTTATTGTAACTGTTAAAGTCCCTTCTTAATAAAAAGTGTACTAACCTTTCAGCTATTTAAACATCTTAATGGGGGATAATCCCTAGCTGGAAGCTTGTGTAGGTGTGAGTATGGCAGAGTTGTTCCCGTATAGTTACGCAGAGGCCTGGTAACTTGGTGATTAGTCAGGCATGTAACAATGTAACTATAGGGAAAAGATTTAGCCTATGTTAGGGATAGCATGTCTGGATATTTAATAGGCAACTGGAATAGAACTTAGTTATGTTAGAGGGGACCTGAAAACCAGGCTACAGCTAGGCAAGCGTCCGATGAATATTAACTTGGACTAATGAGTTTCCAAGAAGTTTGTGAGCATTCGAGGTTCTAGAGCCTGGGAGCAGTCTAGGTTTTCCTGTTCGGGATTTAGCCGTTTTGTACAGGAAGTCAGGCCAGAGGGCAACTGTAGAATCTTGGGAGCATTCAGGGAGGGCAAGAGATAATTTTCCCCTACCTGGCTCTCTGCTGCAGATATGTAAGAAGGAAAAAGGGCACGGTGATATGTTGGTCTCAGGTGTGCTGTGTAGTCCAGTGTGGTTCTGGTGAGAGGGGTAGGGGGGATAGCAGCAGAAGGGCTCTCTGGATACGCTGAAGGATCCCCCCCTTATCGACCAATCAGGTGGCGTCCCAGGTGATGCCGGCTGCTCGCTGGGGTTGGCCATTAAGCACCGCCTCTTGGGAGTGGGGGAGGATTGAGGGGGTTTGTTATGATGTGTGCGGGGTGGACCAGGTGGGCTGTAGCCGCGTTTTCTATGTACCTGGTGTTGAAGGGGGAAACATGGGTATTTCTGGGAAGGGGGACTTGGGTATTTGTGCAGCACATTTTCTTATGTACTGTATAATATGAACAATGTGTAGTTCACTCTCATCCACTTAAAAAGATCACAATCTGATTCCAAATAAAACCACTACTTTTGCCCCTCGGTGGTAACCCGGGAACTGCGGGAAGACTCTTAAGAGTTCGCCCGGCGGACTGCGGGAAGACTTAAGAGTCAGAGGGAAAAAAATCAATTTAAAAAACCGAAAAAAAAAAAAAAAAAAAAAAATGATTTTTTTTTTTTTTTTTTATTTGCCCCTGGGCCATGCTAAATATCACTCCTCCACCTCCCCTCCTTCCCTAGTTTCCTCCCCTCCTTCAGTTATCCCCTATTTTCCCTGTTGTTGTTGTTGTTCCCTAAGCTGCCTGGCCGAACAGCCCCGAGTCCCTGAGAAAGGCCATGGCCATGATCGGGCTTTCCCACAGAGCTCTCATTGAGTGTAGATTGTGTTGTTGGCGTAAGTGGTTGTGTGAAATGCAGTCTTCTATGATGTGTTTAATGGTATGGGGTGCTGTGTTACATCCCGGGCAGGCGTCGACAACGGAGTCATCCAGTCTCTTCTGATAGCTCAGGAGAGCTGGATGGTGTCCGCATCTCAGCCTGGCCAGGTGGACTCTGTCCTCGCGAGGAAGGGAGGATTCGGAAGGATGGATTTCGGGAGGTCGTGCATGCAGCTGCGTGTTGTCTGTGAGTGAGTGGATGGATCGGTGAGAGATATGAGTATGGATGTGCTTTTGGAAGTTGGTTCGGGGTGGGCAGGGAGGGAGAGAGGACAATAATTGTGTGTGATGCCGTGTGCTGGGTGTTGTTTTGATATTTCTTGGTGTCTGTGGGTGTGTTGCCATGTAGTTTAGTGGGTGGTCTTGGTTCGTGGAGGCTGCTGCCAGGAATTGAGTGCCTCTCATGTCCAGATGGTCTTTGACTTTGAGGATTTTGGTTTCTTGATGTAGGTGATCTGTGGGTGAAGTAGCTGTGCAGCCTGTAATGATCTTCAGGGCCTTTGTTTTGAATAGTCTGTAAGGTCTTATGATGTGTTTCAGCTAGGTTAGAAGCCCAGGCTGGGCTTGCGTATTCCATCACTGATCTTATGTATTGTTTATATACTGTGGTGGTAGTTTCTTTGTTGTGTCCAAATTTTGTGTGAGCAAGTGACCTGAGGGCGTTAAGTCTGGGTGTCGGTTTCTTTTTAATGTTTGTGGTGTGCTGTTTGAATGTCATATGAGTATCATATGTTACTCCTAGGATTTTGGGTGTGTGTGTATGTGTTAGGGGTGTGTTGTTTATGGTGAGTTGAGGGATGTATTCGTGTTCTCCTGTCCAACTTGTGAGCAGGGTTGCGGTGGATTTGGCTGGGGCTAGATTAAGTCTGTTTGTAGTGCACCAGCCATGTAGTGTGTTGAGATAGGGTTGAAGGAGATCTGTTGCTCTTTTTGGGTCATGGTGTGTGCATGTGAGTGTTATGTCATCTGCATAGGAGGCTAAGTTTATTTGGGGCGTATTGGGTGTAGTTATATCGTGCATGTACCGATTGAAGAGTGCGGGCGATAGGACGGATCCTTGTGGGACTCCGTTTGGAAAGTTTCTGATTTTAGATGACTGACCGGCAAAAGATACGTGTGCACATCTGCCTGCTAGGAAGTTGGCCAGCCACCTTTTTGTGTTGTTGTGCATGTTTGTGTTGTAGATTTTGTTTGTTAGGCTGTGGCGGGGGATGGCATCGAAGGCTTTACTAATGTCGAGTGTGGCTAATAGTGATCTGTGTGGTGGTCTAGCTGAGTTGATGCCGTCGAAAGCTCTTTGTGTAAGGTCTGTGAGAAGAGTGTTTGTGGAGTGCAGTGGCCTAAAGCCATGTTGTGTTGGAGCTAGGGGTAGGTCAGGTGTAATTAGTTGTAATACTAGGCGTTCCATGACTTTGGAGGGGGAGAAAAGGAGTGTGATGGGGCGGTGGAGGAGGGTAGCGTGGGGTCTTTGTTGGGTTTGGGGAATGTGATGATGATACCATGCTTCCAAATGTCTGGTATTGTGTTGTGTGAATAGCTGTAGTTTGATATGTTAGTGAGTGCTTGTATGCCTTGTGGTCCCAGGTGTCTGAGGTGTATGTTGCTTATGTTGTCTAGGCCACAGGCGGGTGAGTGCTTGAGATTGTTGATGATATGCTTTGTCTGGTGATTGGTGAAGGGTGTATAGTCAGGGTCTGTGGGGAATTGTCTCTTACGTCGGATGACACGTCGGTCGTCTTTGTGAGGTTTTAGGTGGCTGACATGTGAGAAGTGATTGATGAGAGTGTTTGCTTGTTGTTTACATGAAGGAGTAGAGTCTGTTGTTGTGATTGCAGCATGTGATTGTGTTGTGTTGCTGTTGGAAAGTGTGATGCTGTTTAGTTTTTTGGGGTTTGTTTTGTGATCAAGTGTTTGTAGGAAGTTATTCCAATTTAGTTTTTGTTGTTCTTGTATTTTGTTGTTAGTTTGGGTGTTGAGTGCTTGAATTTGTTGTGTGATGTTTTGTGTGTGGGGTGCTGGGGAGTGTTTCAGTATGTCGCGTTGTCTGATGAGGTTTTGAATTTCTGGTGTGAAGTTGGGGTTGTGTCTTTTTCTGTTACCTCTTGGAATGTGTTTCTTGTCAGCATTTTGGATAGTTTTATTGAGTATGTGTGCAGCATTGTTGATGTTAGTGATGGGTGTACTGTTTAGAGTTGTGAAGTGTTGTTCTGTCTCATTTGTGAATGCTTCCCAGTTAGCTCTTTTATAATTGGTGTATGTGTGTTTGTGGCTAGCTGGGGTGAGTCTGGTTTTGGTGGTGATAATGATCGGGAGGTGGTCAGAGCCTAAGGTTCTGACCTTATTTTCCCTGTTATTCCCTTTTCCTGTGGTCTATTTTCGTGCTAACATTAGCGAGTTGGTAGCAGGGCGTTGTCATCACTGTTAGCAAGCGAGTGCAAGAGAGAGAGAGTATCGATCGACAGACTCTCTCCAGAGGTGGAGAAAAGTGGTGGGCTGGGAGGTTGCCTCAGCCATACATTGTGTAACTCCCGGCCTGTATCGCCGATTTTGACCATCCAAACGCCGTTTCCACTTGTTTTATTGTTGTAACAGGATAATACCTTTATAATCAACCTATAGGCACATATGGATAAGTATTAATGCTATTTATGGTAAAATAAATATGTTAGTGATGGGAACAGCTCAAATACGTCAGCACAGGAGTGTGGTGTCTCATACCCCCCATGCGCACTTCAGAGGTTAAGATGTTGGAGTGCTGCACTACTAGCCGGAGTTTGAGCCCTGGCTGAGTCATATCACATAAATATTTAATAACTACAAGTTTTACTTTCTTCTCTTGATACAAATTTTTACCATCTTGAATTAATGTAATTTCAAATCCAAATATCAATGGGAATTGTGGTGGAGAGAGGCACAGGTTTTAATTCTTTAAGGTGTGAATTTATGGGCTGAAATCTCCCTCTCTCCAACAGAATCCCAGCGTTTATAACTTATGATCTCCGCCTACAAATGACGTAATAATATTCAAGTATGAACATACAAACTGACTCTCCAATCTCTTACTTGATCTGACAAGGGGTGTGTCAAAAGTTCTCAAATACAGCATATCCGCCATAGTGATAACCCAACGTGACATCTGGTGTAGCCTACAGTAAATCATTTGGTCATGCTATGAGGGGTTCAAGACTCCGCATACATACATACCTCAATACAATAGACAGACTACTGTATCCAGTATTGTTAAGTGATGATCCTGTGGCTGTGAATTTTGGAAATGAGTCTTTGGAGCTGGTGAACAAGTTTTGTTACCTAGGAGATACCATCTCTGCCGGTCGTGGGACCGAGGCTGCCACTGTTGCTAGAATTAGGTGTGGCTGGGGAAAGTTCAGAGAACTGATGCCAATCCTGACCATGAAAAGAATGCCTCTCCCCCTGAAGGGAAAGGTGTATGGCTGTATGCCTCATGTGTTAGAAGTGCAATGACGTATGAAGTAAAAGTAAAAGTAGAGGATGTCAACAGAATGGAGCATAATGAGATGAGAATGGTGAGATGGATGTGTGGGGTCAGGCTAAAGGATAGAATAACAAATGTTGAGCTGAGGAGACGTTTAGGTATAAAGAGTATTAGCGAGGTGATGCGTACAAGTAGACTGGGAGGGTATGGACATGTGGAGAGAATGGATGAACAAAATTGGGTGAAAAAATGCAGGTCTGTGAATGTGGAGGGAGCTGCACCAAGGGGTGGACCGAGGAAGACCTGGGATCGGACTATACGCGCCGATCTCAAATCTAAGAACTTGACAAGTGAAGCAGCCCTTGACAGGGTTGCCTGGAACGCCGCCATTAGGACAAGAGACTGAAACTGCACTTATGTGTGGAACACTCAGTCTTAAAATGTTATGTAAATGTAAAATGTAAACCTATAGGATTATAATATGATACCTACTATGATTATTATTTTTTTTTAAATTATATACAGTACTAGTGCAATTATGAGTAAATGTTTAAGTATTATTAATATACAGTATATAATATATATATATATATGTGTGTGTGTGGAGGTATTAACCTTTGGAATAATAGGTATATACTGTATATACTACGTATTAGGGAACAAACATACGCTAGGAGGATTTAATCCTTTCAGTATTCGAGGACAGTCTATCACTTTTTCTGGCTAACATGAAACCTTTTACTCAAATTTTGAAGGCTCCTAGGAAACAGAGGGGTAAAATTAACCTTTTGATTCCAATTCCTTAATGATCCGAGTAAAATTGTCTACTAATAGCCAGAACGAAGGGAAGAAAGGTGTCAACGTATCTTGAAAGGGATATACAGTATATCTATAATGTCCCTTTTCAGTGCAGCGGCCACTTCGCCTCTGATGTGGGTGTCCCTCATTTGCTTCATGCTTATTTGCTTTGGCATCTTTTTTGGAATTGCCACCGTGGCTCTCACTGTGGCAGTGGAGTACTTCCCAACGAACATCAGAGCAGAGGTATTAACTTGGCAGTTGTTTTTACCAGTTTTTGTTTTATTGTATTATTATCATAATTCGACTGTTATATACAATGTCACAAGTCTTCAATACATTGAAGTGACTAAAATAATACTAAGTCAGACACTGCTTGAAGCCAGCATCATCGATGTTACTGTATTCTTAAAAGGTATTCCCCAGAGACACTTGGCATAACACAGCTTTTGTTGTCTGAGTTGTTCATTTTGAATGCTTGTTAGTTCACAAATGAGTAAATTAATCAACTTCATGAGCTGTATGCAATCATAGATTCTAGTAATTTCTATAAATTATGAAGTTTTAAAAAGATTACCACCCCTGTAGGATGAGCACATTATAGGCGAGCAAAAGATAATAATAATAATAGTAATCGCCTGGTTACTTATATAGCGCCCGTATCTCCTCCTTCGAGGATTCTCAAGCGCTTGACACTTCTATAATCAACCAGACTATTACCCATCATCCTTGCTCATGGGGGAGACGGTAACCACCGGCTATATCTCAGAAAAACGTTTCAACCTGAGCGGGGATTGAACGCGAGACTGCAAGATGGGAAGCAGTGATGCTATAAACCGAGACAGTTGGACGGCTGGCTGTAATTTGTTGTCTGATACGTTTGGTGGATGGCTAGAAATGGGCCATAGTGAATGCTCCACTATCAAACCGAATATATTCAGTATCATTTAAAATCCTTACTGTTTCTATCTGTTGATCTTGGATGACATCACGGAGCTGTAGGCTAAGGAATGAGGTAAACTAGTGCCTCATTTTATGCCACTTATCACATGAATCAACTTAAAGTCCGTATCTGTGGGCTCCCCTATTGCTGCAGCTAGATAATAGTGCTGTACATACGACTGGCTATCCCAGCTGCTCTCCAAGCAAACAAACTCCTCCCCCGTACCAGTGTTTTTTTATATCAACCCTGTCCGACATGTTACTAAATTACTTACGGGTTGGCGGAGCGCCCGGTATTTCCCCCACAACACTCTCTCTTACACTGAGGTACCGGTAGAAGTCGGAGGTATTTGGGGTTGCCACCAACCAACAGATTCTGATCTAACTTACCTAACTTACTGATCTCAATATGACGCAAATGCGTCATATAACTTATTATTTCACTAAGTTCATATGACACTCTTGGGCATACCGCCATATGACGCGATCGCGTCATAGATGTCGGAGGGTGTTAAGTACAAGGTAGTTATAAATAGTTTTATAATATTGGCATTTTTTTTCTATACTGTTGAAGTGTTTCATACCACCTGACATAGCTGAGGTGTGACGTTACGTAGAATACTAGTTAGCGTAGTGCATCATGCTTCCAGTGTTCTACATAAAATTATATATTATGTTCTTAGTGTGGATGCACAATATTTGAATATTTTCAGCAAACTGGATCAAATTTACTAATGATTTACTTTATAAACTATATTTCTATTTATTCAATATCATTTACTCTCATTGTGGTGGCTTCTATAGGGAAGAATAAGCTAGACAGCTATTTTTCCACTAATTCCACTCAATATACGTTGCCCTAGCGCCATATCAGTAGCCCTGAGCGAATTGGAACAAGCTCCAATGAAAAGATTTTTTCAAACTCTACCAATAACATTCACCATCCCCTCCATACCTCCTCACACCACCCAGGAAAATGTATCAATATTTTGCTTGTTTCGCCATGGACCAGCTGACCCTCACTTTACACTCGCAAGCAAAACTATATTATTTTCTTCTTCACGTCCACTCGCAATAACTGGATGATATTTACTGTTATTTTTTCATTTTTTTGTTTACAAGACAGTAAGAGTTGCTAAAATTAATATAAAATGAACCTCGTATTCGTACCTGGTATATGTCATAATTACATGGAGAAGAGGCTCTGTTTTTGTAGATTTTCAACTTCTAAAACACCTCATCATTGTACATACACTCTACCTCAACCAATGCACTAATCACACTGATCTGAGTATGGGTGGCAATCTAAGAACCTCCTGGAAGCGTCTGGCAACAAGCAGGGCGGGTTGGTGCAACAAACTCAAGTGGTACTACCAGAACGTATATGAACGTCAGCCACAGCGTAAGCCTTTTTTACATAGGGCGTTATTTACATCGGCCGCAGTGAAAGGGTTAATAATTAATATGCAAAAATATACAGTATACATATTTTTTACTACAATATACAATTCCAAAAGATAACAAAAATAATCCCAATATGGTATATTCTTATGAAGAAGACTTCATACCAGAATGGTTAAATTGGTTTACTTTAAGTTTTCATTAGTCGATATATGATAATTTATGATTTTTTTTTACTTGTTTGTTCACTGCAGGGAATTTAGATATATCCTTCATGAGAGTAAGCAAAGCTGTATAAATAAACTTGTCTATAATAATCGTATACGTATGTAACTATGTATAGTTGCCAAAGCATGTACAGTAGACCAACTAAGTTTTGCGACAATATTAGGTACGTGGCACCTGTCTAGTTTGTATTCCCGTCCCAAGCCCATGTGGTGTGTCTAGCAGGGACCCGTGGTGTCTAGGCAGGCGCCACCGCCAGGGCACACAGACACAGTACTCGTGCATGCTGGGCGCTAATGACAATATTGCTATCATTATTTGTTTGTATCATATTAGAAGGTTCTCTCGCTCTCTCTCTCTCTCACTGAGGTTAATATCAATAAATTTTCACGCTACACTATTTGTAGATTAATTAGCACACACACGCACACACAGAAACGGAAGGCAAAGTTCAGCGTTATAAACCCACATTCTTCACTGATTTCCTTGATAAAACAATGAGGTGTAAATAATTGTGTTCTTTTATCTAATTAACCCTTTCAAGATCCGATACGCTTTTCTGTTCTGTGTTATGGTGATTATTAGACGGTTTTATTCAGATTAGGAAGGGTATATGGAAGTCAGAGGGATGATCGAGATAGTCTTTACCCTTTTAATAACCACAGATCCTTCCTAAGCTGCATAAAATCATCTAATGATAGCCAAAATAAAATGCTAAAATGCATCAGAGCTTCAAGGGGTTAACACTCTTTAGATAATACAGGTATGTTATAATCTGCATCATCTTGCAGTGCTGGGTCAACGAATAGTTCTATTTGCAACATCTGCATCAGGTAATATTATTAATGATAATAACGTGTATTAACCCATACTGTACCGGTGACGTCCTTTTCTTCCTATTCTAACAACTATTACGCGATTTTATTCAGCTTCGGAAAGACCTCTAGCCATAATAAGGCTTCAAACTATCTCAACCAACTCTTTTAACTACCACATATCCTTCCTACTGTATATATGGATGGAGTCATGAAAGAAATACTATCAAGAGCAGTGGATGTTGGTGTATCGCTGAAAAGGGAGGGAATTGAGTGGAAGCTACCTATACTGCTGTTTGCGGATGATACAGTTCTGATGAGTGATAATGAATGGGAGTTGCAGGGTCTGGTAAATGAGTTTGGAACAGTGTGCGAAAAACGGAATTTGAAGGTAAATGCGGGAAGAGCAAGGTTATGGTCTTCGAAAGGGGTGAAGTCACAGAGTGTGAGGTGAAGCTGAACGGTCAGGCTATGGAGATCGTCAACTCTTTTAAGTATCTGGGCAGCGTGTTGAGTAAAGATGGGACTATGGATGAAGAAGTGCGGGTGAGGGTACAACAGGGGAAGAGGGTTGTAGGAACGCTAAAAGCAGTAACAAGAAATAGGGTGGTCAGTATGGAAGTGAAGAAGTCCTTGCATGACAGTGTGGTAATCCCGACACTGACTTACGGAAGCGAAGCATGGACGTTGGTTGAGAGACTCAGACCAAGAGTGAGAGCAGTGGAAATGAATTACTTAAGGAGTGCGTGCGGAGTTACATGGAGAGATAGACAGACTAATGAGGAAGTAAGAAGGAGGTGTGGTGTGGAGGTTGATGTGCTGGAAAGTGTGAAAAGGAACAACTTGAGATGGTTCGGCCATATGGAACGTATGGAAAGCGAGAGAATGACTAAGAGGGTGTACGAGAGCGAGGTGGAGGGACAGAGAGGGAGAGGTAGACCGAATGAGAGGTGGAAGGATGGAGTGAGGAAGTACATGAACGAAGGCGGTGCTGGTTGGGGGGAGGGGCGTCGACTGACTGGGGACAGAGGTGCATGGGGCGGTTCGTTCGTGGCCACCCCTTCGGGGATCACGGCATCAGGCAATAGATAGATAGATAGATATCCTTCCTAGGCTGCATAATATCGTCTAAATATAGCTAGAATAAAATTGAAAAGCCGTCGCTGGTATTCAAAGGGTTAATATACAGCTAAAGTGCTTACTGTTTCTATGAGATACTATTAGAATATAGAAAATTATCGTTACCATATCATGATTTTAGAATCTAACTTCGATGAAATTATGTCTACCGGTACTATGGAAATATATGGGAGTATATCTAAACATTATTTAGTTTACCGGGTATATAATTTAAGTTCCATTTTACATTATTTTAAACACACACGCACGCACACACACACAGTGGTCCGTAGCATATTGGTTAGCGCACTTGGTTCACAGCTAAAAGGACACGGGTTCCATTCCCGGGCTGGAAAGAAACATTTGGGCAATTCTTCTTACACAATGCGCCTCTTTAGACATAGCAGTATAAATAGGCCTCTGGAATAAGCCACTTACGACGTCTTTTTTAGTGTTGGTGGTCTGTTACTAGCTGGAAGGGTACCGTACAGGTCAACCAAACACTCAAAATCCAGATATCGGCAATTGGCTGATTACAGATTACATGCATATCTACAGCCACTCCAACCATGTATTAACATTTCACGCAATATATTCCCAGGTCGAACTTTTTTTGGTAAAAAAAACAAAAAATGTGAAGCTGTAATTATTGGAAACTGAGGTGATCAGAAAATCCTCAATACTCTCTTGCCCACATCACACCTAGTCATCCATTCAGCAAGTCATGGTTCATCAGGCTGCTAAGGTTGCTGAACGTGGTAGTATGGTTGGGATGAGCGAGAGTGGGGTGTCGGAACATTTACTGGTGGCAAAAAAAGTGGGAATAAGTGTTATGCCCTGTTTTTCTACAGGTTTAACTTGGGTAATGTGAGTTCTAAATGACTGGGTATATAAGGCTGCATGCACAATACAAGGTATGAGGAATAGAGAACACAAAATAAATAAAAAGCATGGAAAGATAATAATTCTCGCACAAAACAAATAATAGAAGGGAACTGCTAGCATTAGCGGATCTGGATGGAGCCTAGTCTCCCACTTCCAACGTTCAGGTATACTCTTCTGATCACGGGTTTAATTAGCAAGTTTTATTTTACTGGAGGACCTCAATATATTCATGTAATTCAATTTCACTGATTTGATCTCTTACTGGCTGGTCGCGTGCCCAAGTAGCAGCTCACAGTTAGGATTAGACACGCGTATATTGTAGAACACGGAATCTCTAGTAACCTCATGGGGGTACTGATCTAAGTTTTATATTCTTATGGCAGAAATACGTAGAACACAAATCAGTGGGCGAACGTTAGATATCACTAGAGTTTTAATATCTGAATAAGGTAATTACGAGAGTCAATGTCGCCTGTTAATTAATGAGCACTGATACGCTTAGTACGTCCCAAATGGAATGGTTAAATATGAGTTACACTGGGCAAGGTTTTAGCCACTTTATAGAAAGTTAATAAGTGAGTGTCAAACTAGTACTATAACACTTAGTACTAGCAACATGAATCTTGAATAGTATTTGTAGATCTGGTCCTGGTTATCTTGCTTCCGGTGATGTTGGGGGCTAACGACTGGTTCCTCGGCCGTCCAGGTGGTCCAAAATGTAGGAAGTTCTCAAGTCAGATCTCTTGACGATCGTTGCTGGCTACACACTTATATACCCACGAATTTGTGTGAAGGTTATAAGGTGCACGTTAGGACTTGTACATGGACAGATCTTCTATTTAACTTCTGCCATGGAGTCTGCCGGCTCGGGAATCTCTCAACTCAGGAACAACACAAGGGCAGAGCTAGAGGTTAACTTCAGGGTAGTGACCACTGGTTGGTGTCTAACTTTCAACTGATTTGACTGGGGGCGGGAGCTAGGTTTATAGGCTCGGTTCTGGACCCTGTAGACAGTAGGGATCTCGAGTCTTATGGACTTATTTGAGCTCTCAATAGATATGGGGATTAGGTAAGATGGTGATTACTGTTGTGGCACATGGCTATAGGAAGCCTTCATATTTTAATATAACTGAGCCTTAGTAAGAGGTACTATTTTGGCTATACTGGAAGTATTTAGGGGAGAGAGACTGGATCTACTTTGCGAGGAGGATGGGGACAGCTGTGATAGGAGCGTCTCTCTTAGATTGTTCAATCTTCATTCTATGGTATAGCTGAGGTGCTAATTTAGTGATCAGAGTATGCAAGAAAGGTAAATGGTTTATGTTACAATATTGGTAATAATATTGTAAGCTAAATATATAATCTACAGGCGAGCCGATATCAAGGCATGGCTTCCTAAACCTCCCTTGACGACAAGAGGCATGTAACCAGACTCCCCCAAATATATGTGAACCCCTATCCAGTGTGTCTCATTAAGAACCCGATATATATACCCATATCAACAGTTTATTGTGAGTTAACCTCTGAAGTGCGCATGGGGGTAATTGGAAACGTCCCCCTGTGCTGACGTATTTGAGGTGTTTCCGCCACTAAAATATTCATTGTGCCATTAATAGCATTAATACTTATCCATATGCGCCTATTATGGGTTGATTATAAAGGTATTAACCTGAAACAACAATAAAACGAGTGAAAACAGCGTTTGGATGGTCAAAATCGGAGATATAGCCCGCGAGTTGTATAATGTATGGGTGAGGCAATCTGCTTTCCCGCCAATTTCCCCCAAGGCCACTGAGACACAGTCGATCGATACTCTCTCTCTCTCTCTTGCACTCGCTTGCTATCAGTGATGACCACACCCTCCAATCGGATTTCTAATGTTAGCACGAAAATATACCTCAGAATAAGGGAATAACAGGGAAAATAGGTGATAACTGAAGGAGAGGAGGAAAGTGGGGAAGGAGGGGAGGTAGAGGACTGAGATTTTGCATGGCCCAGGGGCCAAAAAAAAAATAAAAAATAAAAAAAAAAAAATATAATTTTTTTTTTTTTTTCTAAAGTTGATTTTTATTTTCTCTGACTCTTAAGAGTCTCCCCGCAGTGCGCCGGGGGAACTCTTAAGAGTCTCCCCGCAGCTCCCGGGTTAATAGAGGTTAGTAAAGGTGTTAGTCATGCATGGTTAGTTCATTGATAGGAAGAATTCCTGTGCTACCTGGCAATGACTCAGAAGTCAAAACAGGGCCAGGTATACCTCCGCGGGGGTGGGGTCTCCCTCCTCGGGTGGGTAAAAAGGGGTAGCTGGGCGCCCTCTCTCTGTGATAGTCGTCCGGCGGCTGTGGCTAGGGGCTTGCCATATCACCAGTGTTTGTAATAACCCTCTGTGTATGAGACAGATGTGGGTGTCCTTAATACCAAAACCGAAGGTGCCTTGGCTAGCTGGTTTTACTCGGCTGGTTGTTAATTGTAGGGTTTGCTGGATGTGGTGGAGACTGGGTTGCTAACTCTGCCACATTTATCTGGAAGTATGGCAATAGAAGTTAGTTACTGGTGAGGCGGCTAGCCTCGCACCGACAACCATTGGGTGCAGGGTTGTGAATGGGTTGTAAGAGAATAGATGGCATGCAAGGGGTTAGTAAAGTTCTAATGTTGTTCTGGCCTACTAAGTGAAGGTAGGCTGGATAGGAGTATATACATAAGAGGATGGAGAGCATTAGCAACAGAAAATTCAAGGATCTTCAAGAGGTATGAGAGAGAGGCTAGGTCGGACAAGAGTAGAGAAGCGCGGGGTCTTATAATGAGAGGGGAGGAGTTCAGGGGGGCTATAGGGGAATTTGACCCTAAGGTCTCTGGGCGTGGGGGTGGCATTAGGCTGCAGTTGATATTGGAGTTTGAAAAGGCAGTGGAAGTACGTTAGCCAAATGCTATCGGGGAATGCAACTATGGGGTGGTATATGAGTCTGGAAAAGATAGAATTATGTGGTCAGTCCGAGGGGTTATGGATACTATTAGTTGGCCCTGGGAACTGCGTTTTCTATGAAATATATACCAAAAAAAGCGGCAGTTCGTAGGGGTACTTAGTTATTGTTTCGAGGTACTTATGACAGATACTGGTAACAAGGTTATCTATACAATCTCTGGTTGGGGTAAGAGGTGTATGAACGAAGCAAATTGGCGTAGTGTGGACTGTGGATACGAAGGAGGCAAGTGGAAGACGTATGACAATTGTGGAAAAGTAAATGGAAAAAGGTGAACACAATGGCGGATAAAGATACTTAACCTAAGGATTGAATACATAGATTTATGGGGCGATGGGTCTTCAGAAAGCTTAGTCTGGCAAGACAAGATGTTAGGGAATGTTAATATTAATACTTAAACTAAGGATTGCATACATCGATGAACGACATTATAGTCGTCGTCCTAATAAGGTGATGAAACCTGGTTGATCTGTACTTGGCACAATACGACACAAGGACAGTGCCGCTATGTCGTATCAATACTGGTGGCAGTTAATATTATAGAGACACTTAGTTACTAGAGGAACAATGCAAGGGGGCGACTGAGCATGGGTTACATATATCTATACTCGTCATGGAAAATGATATACGAGGTCTAGGGACAGGCGTGGGTGTTTTAACTTCTAAGATATATAACATCTACTTCTCGGATGTAAGAACATACATAGATATAATTATGGCTGTCTGATGTGTTGGCATTGGCTCAACGTCGGGACAGGGCATGGGTGTTTTTAATATGAATGTATATTCCTGTTCATCATCTTTGTAGTTAGGAGTGTAGGACACGAGGGGATAGTGTACGTGAGGTGTGGAAAATGGTCAGTTTAGAAAAGGTAGGTAGGTGCGGCCTGGAGCTGCTTAGCCCTGCGGGCTTGGGCCTGTCTGAAATGGCTGGCTCGGTCAGCTGGTCCTTTCGTTCTGTGGACCTTTCTTTCGGGTGTTTCTGTGTGGTGTTCGCTCGTGGCTTCTGTGGTGGGCTTCTTGTTCTGGGGCATTTTAATAAGGATGGGTGACAGACCGACATAGAAGTGGAGCTAAGGGGAAAACCACGTCATAATAGGACCAAGAAATTAAACAGTGTATGTATATGTATACTCTGTGCAACTTTCCAACCCAAGAGTGAAACGTTACTCTCAAACTTTCTTCTACTCAACAGCTGAGCTCTGGAACTCTCTCCCAGAATCAGTCTTTCCCTCTTCCTATGACTTAAATTGCTTCAAACTCCGTGTGTCCAGGCATTTTGGCTCAAACATCCCTTGATTGTGGCCCTGTCACTCTTTCAACTATGGGAGAGCCACTCGCTATAGGCAGTTCTGCCTTTTGCCTCCCTCAATCACATAGAAAAAAAAAAACATTATGCAAAACCTAGCCGAACACTACTGTCAAAAAATAGTGCTAAAAAGATATATAGAGGACTTCTGTTTCGGACGGACCCAAAGTTGAGTGATCAAACCTGTAAGTCCTTAAATAAACTGGCAAGGGTTGTTCTCACATAGGACAGGTCCGTTCGGGGGCATGTTGTGTACGGCCACCCTCATAAAGTGGAGTTAGGTGTCTGGTAATGGATAGATAGATAAACCAATTCTTACGTTATTACAAAAGGGTAAACTCCTAGACTCACTAAGACTGACAATAAAGCTAAATAAAATCGCTATTTAATACTACCACTCACTCACATAACTTGTCCCAGGTTCATATCTTGGCAACTGTACATTAGTTAACTCTATAGGGATCTTCTTATCAATTTGTATGCTGCATTTCTTTTATTTTATTTTTTCAGGTAGCAAGTGTGTGTTACGGTGTTCGCCTATTACTGCTGTTTGTGAGTGTTCAACTGTACTCGGTTATGACTCAGTGGTTGACACACGCGGGTCTCTACTGGTTCTACGGGTCCTGCTGTGCTCTTGGGGCAGTTTATACCTGGGCCGTCATTCACGAGACCAATCAACACACTATAGGATGACAACAACAACTAATCATCTGTAATACTTGTATATCTGGTGTACTTTCTGTTTTGTGCGTGTATATATACTAGAAAATAATACAGTAGTTTAATGAGGCTATGCTGTTTGTGAACATATAGCTAAATATTCTTTTCTTGAAATACAGTTGTAGATACCTCAGTCATGGGATACTATGTCAAGTAATGCATCCAACATTATGAACACACACTGCATAACATTGATAAATCTTGTAATATCCATTTAGGCATTTACGCAGTTGGACATATTGTAGACACCAATCGAGCAGTGCTATACCCAGGGGAGGTCTCATAGGGATTTGATAAGGAGTTGCTGGAACCCCTGTATTATTTGTCTGGCCTCCCTCACTGTTTCTCTTTGTGTCTCACCTACACAGAGAGTAAGCCAGCTAGCTCCCACAAATACCTCCTCTCCTTATTCATTTCACTACACTAAATATGCACACCAAAATATATATACATATACTGTATATATATATATATACTGTATATATATTATATATATATATATATATATATATATATATATATATATATGTAAAATCAGATAGTTAGTGTCAAAATAGCAGTAAGGCTTATGTGATTAAAGGTTTAAAAAATATCAGAGATAATATTAACCCCTTCAGCACCATGATGCCTTTTTACCATTGATTCTGGCTGAAGTTAGACGATTGCATGCAGTTTAAGAAGGAACTATGTTAATTAGAGGGTTTATAGAGATAGTAGTTACCCCTCTTTGTCCTAGAGGTAGATTATAATGTAAAACTTGCAAAATAAACAAACTAAAATTGGGACGATACAAGATAAATGCAAAAGAACTGATCAAAATCGCTATGTGGAAACAACGCTTGATAAAATAAAATTTTGAAATAAAAGAACACAATCCACCACATAGGGTGTACACAACTACATGAGCAAGTCAATTTTTTTCCCAAGTAAACTGATCGCACATGTAACAATGCACCTCGTCATGTTCAAGTAATTAGACAATTTGGGAAGTCCGGGACGTACTGGTAAATTTTACTAAATTCTGTATGAATAAAGAAACTACAATGTATATCAAATTTTATATTAAGCTAAATTTGCAATTTGACAAGATATCAACAAAAGTACAAAAAACATACATCACTCACTAACGATAGTGCTATCGGGTAGGTAGGCCTACCTGTAAG
Organism: Paralithodes platypus; assembly: GCA_032716605.1. Taxonomy (NCBI): domain Eukaryota; kingdom Metazoa; phylum Arthropoda; class Malacostraca; order Decapoda; family Lithodidae; genus Paralithodes; species Paralithodes platypus. Next base: position 11,531,564 of record CM064506.1, on the reverse strand, counting down.
CATAGCATGCTTCAAGTTACCCTAACAATTACTACCCTACTAATAACCTACATTTATTGTACAAATAAACTAAGGAAATCGCAAAAGCAGGCAATTGATCCTATCGATAATGAATAGATACAGTATAATAAATAAAAATATTTGAAAATATGAAGAAGGCACAATAGATTTAAACAAAAGAGTACTCTTTTAACAAGAACAATTAATTATAAAAATAATAATAATAACAATAGAAAAAATTAAATATTAATACATACAGACAAAAAGTAAGCAGAGGTTATAATAGAAACTTCAAGTTAATAATGCTTGATTAAAATTATTGATATCACATTTTAAAATACAGTCACAATAATTGACCTTAAAGGTCATGGGTTGAGATAAACATGGAATAATAATCGCCAACCTACACATAATTATCTTGAAAAATGCAATGGCACTGAAATAATTATTTACAATGGTATAAAGGATTTTGTGGACCGTCTACACCAGACCTGTGACGTCATAGTGACGTCACACCAGTATCCTCATCGTGGACTGGATGGTGGATTTACACTTCTATGACGTCACAGGTCCTGTTTAGACGATCCACAAAATCCTTTATACCATTGTTAACAATTATTTCGGTGCCATTGCATTTTGCAAGATAATTATGTGTAGGTTGGCGATTATTATTCCATGTTTATCTCAACCTATGCACCCCCACCTTTAAAAAGATTAAATTTATACAACAATTTACTTGCAACAAACCCTCTGTCTACTAAGAGTTTGTATAGTAACCTAGCTCTATCCCAAAAGTCTTCTACTCTGGTACAAATTTTACAAAATCTTATTAGCTGGGAATAAAAACAATTATAAGTTATTTTACTATCGATATTACTATTAGGGAAAGAAAAGTTTATTACGTTAAAATTAAAATCGTCAACTTTGTGGTATATTTTAAGTGTGCACTGTTCATTAACCCGGGAACTGCGGGGAGACTCTTAAGAGTTCCCCCGGCGGACTGCGGGGAGACTCTTAACCTAAGAAGTGCGCATGGGGATAATTAGAAACGTCCCCCTGTGCTGACGTATTTGAGCTGTTTCCATCACTAAAATATTCATTTTACCATAAATAGCTTAATACTTATCCATACGCGCCTATTATGGGTTGATTATAAAGGTATTAACCTGAAACAACAATAAAACGAGTGAAAACAGCGTTTGGATGGTCAAAATCGGAGATATAGGCCGCGAGTTGTATAATGTATGGGTGAGGCAACCTGCTTTCCCACCAATTTCCCCCAAGGCCACTGAGACACAGTCGATCGATATTCTCTCTCTCTCTCTTGCACTCGCTTGCTAACACTGATGACAATGCCCTGCTTGCAACTCGCTAATGTTAACACAAAAATATACCTCAGAATAAGGGAATAACAGGGAAAATAGGTGATAACTGAAGGAGGGGAGGTAGAGGAGTGATATTTTGCATGGCCCAGGCCCCCCCCCCCCCCCAAAAAAAATCGATGTTTAAAGTTGATTTTTTTTTCCTCTGACTCTTAAGAGTCTTCACGCAGTCCGCCGGAGGAACTCTTAAGAGTCATCCCGCAGTTCCCGGGTTAAGAGTCAGAGAAAAAAAAAAATCAACTTTTGACATCGAAAAAAAAAATATATATTTTTATTTTTTTATTTTTTTATTTTTTTATTTTTGTTTGGCCCCTGGGCCATGAAAATCTCAGTCCTCTACCTCCCCTCCTTCCCCACTTTCCTCCTCTCCTTCAGTTATCACCTATTTTCCCTGTTATTCCCTTATTCTGAGGTATATTTTTGTGCTAACATTAGAAATCCGGTTGCAGGGTGTGGTCATCACTGATAGCAAGCGAATGCAAGAGAGAGAGAGAGTATCGATCGACTGTGTCTCAGTGGCCTTGGGGGAAATTGGCGGGAAAGCAGCTTGCCTCACCCATACATTATACAACTCGCGGGCTATATCTCCGATTTTGACCATCCAAACGCTGTTTTCACTCGTTTTATTGTTGTTTCAGGTTAATACCTTTATAATCAACCCATAATAGGCGCATATGGATAAGTATTAATGCTATTAATGGTACAATGAATATTTTAGTGACGGAAACACCTCAAATACATGCGCACAGGGAGAGGTGTCTAATTACCCCCATGCGCACTTGTTAGGTTAACAATCTGTATATTTATATCAAGAAAATTTTCAACTTCATCATTTACGTTACCTTGTGTGAGAGGGATTATAAGCTAAATAAAATTGTCTAATGTTAACCAGAATATGGTGAAAATTACATCATCGTGCTGAAGGGGTTAATATGATAACTGGACGACTCGATCAGTAGACCATTTGACCAGTAAATCTCAACAGTGCCATCTTAACCAATACTGATAGGTACGGTTAGGTTAAGTTAGGAGAGATTGGGACGTTTTTCTGGTCTTCCTTCTCCCTTATGTTGAGACCCATTATTTTTCAGGTATTAAGACGTTAGGCCCATTAGTTCGGCGATTTTAAGACCATTTCTTTGTTAATATAAAGACTTTTCATGTCATTTATGTGTTGTTTTTATCCCTGGCGAGCGATGGCGAGCCTCTAATTTATGAAAACAAACAAAAATTATTGAAAATTGTACAAATTTATCTTGAAGGGCCTTGGGCGGATGTTTTTATAAGCTTGATGGAGGTCTACGGAGGAAACAAAAACAATAGTAAAAAGATACATAAATGAGCAAATAAATACGCCCATGCCCCCTTAAGATCTGCTGCTCAATAGGTGGCGTTCTGAGAGTGAGGGTCTGAGTCTGGAGGGTGAGACGGTGAAGCACTTGAGCGAAGCAACCAGCCGCTTCAGAGATGGAGCTGCTTCGAGCCATGATGGATGCTTCACATGTCTCACTCCCCAGGCTGGAACAAGACCTCACGGGCTTCACCGTGTTGAGCGGTGGAATGTACAGGCTCTCAGCCTATGCCCGAGAGGGAGTAGTTGGAATATAGAAAAGAAGGAGAAAAAAAAAAAAAAAAAAAAAATCTTGGTACTGGTTTAAATGGTCTACTGATATAATCGTCCAGGAACCCTAATGCGATGCTAAGTTTTTAAGAAATTAACAAACAAAAAATATATTTTCTCCTGTAGGCTACTGAATAAAAATTCTAATTTTATAATTGACAATACTTTAGTGTATATTTAGCCTCATTACATTAGGAGTAGTAGGAAGTTTTTGAAATTTGCATAGATTCAGGCACTTTCTTCAGATAAAATATATAGAGCGATATCTTTAAGTTTGCTACACCGAACGAATGGTCGAGTGTGTTTCCTATGTTTTTCCGGGGACTTTCGATCAACATTTTTGTTTGTCACAGCATTTTGAGGCACCATTATATATAAAATCGACAAATATACTGACGTTTGAATGTTATATTTACCGGTATCTGCATTATAATAAAACATTAATTTAGAAGCTTCCAGAATATTGTTGCCCCAAAAAGTGGCCGGGAAAAGGTGAACAAGTTAATCTCTTATAATTAGTATACCTTGCCCTCCTACTCAAATCCCTTCTTTTCGGTCTCGTTATTCACACACATAACTCGGGAGTCTAGCTACTTCTCCAGTCTTCCATTAGTATTGTTCTATCTTTATATGATTTACTTCTTGAATATGAGCTATATGTGTCAACACTGAAATACGGTACTATTATCTCTTGTTTGTCTGGAATAAAACATAAATGTAGGCCTAGTCAAAAAAAATTGTTTAGACCCTTCATTGCATAGATACAAAGCTAAATCAAATGTACTGTACTTGCATTTGATAAAATAGAATATATAAACATTGCATATCATAATCCATATACTGTACTTAGGCTAACCTCCCCCCCCCCTCTCTCTCTCATCATCATAGGAAATGCATAGATTACAAGGTCAGCTCATGGAAGTATTTTGAATAATAAATGGGTCTGACAATGCAGATATTAACTTAGCCTCAATATAAAATACAACACAACTATGGCTGAAATTTAGATATTGATAGGTTCAACACTAGTGTATGTGGAAAATATTTCACATATTTCTACTTGAAATAAATATTTAAAATATTGGAGTGCCCAAATAATTCCCAAGCACTCCCGTTTGGTGACTGGTAATTAATCTCAGCAGGGTTTGAAGTACGGCTGGCACAGGCAATTATATGTTCACGTCCTTCCCGGGTTTGGGTTAGCATTGCACCTATTCTGAATTGAGATACACAGTAGGGTAGTGATTGAGAGAGTGAGAGTGAGAACGGAGAAATGGATAGGCGACGAGCAGGGAGGTTTTAGGAAGGGAAGAGGATGTGTAGATCAGATTTTTACCCTGAATTGTGTTGTGGAGAAGAAACAAAAGGTGTATGTTGCCTTTATGGACTTGGAGAAGGCCTGTGACAGAGTGGATAGAGAAGGTTTGTGGAAAGTACTTAGAATATACGGAGTAGATGGCAAGTTGCTGAAAGCAGTGAAGAGCATGTATGAGGGTGCAAAGGCGGCAGTACGTGTGGAGGGTGAGCAGAGCGAGTTCTTTGACCTGAATGTTGGTTTGAAACAGGGGTGTGTGATGTCCCCGTGGTTGTTTACTGTATATATGGATGGAGTCGTGAAAGAAATACTATCAAGAGAAGTGGATGTTGGTGTATCGCTGAAAAGGGAGGGAATTGAGTGGAAGCTACCTATACTGCTGTTTGCGGATGATACAGTTCTGATGAGTGATAATGAATGGGAGTTGCAGGGTCTGGTAAATGAGTTTGGAACAGTGTGCGAAAAACGGAATTTGAAGGTAAATGCGGGGAAGAGTAAGGTTATGGTCTTCGAAAGGGGTGAAGTCACAGAGTGTGAGGTGAAGCTGAACGGTCAGGCTATGGAGATCGTCAACTCTTTTAACTTCCCTACTACGCTTAGAAGACATATTCCTCGGTGGTTACCACATACTCCTCTTTCCCCTTTGCCCTTATATAGGGGGACTATTATGCCAGTCTTCCAGTCATCGGGTGCACTCCCCTTCTCCCATGCTAGTTTGCACATTTTCCATACTCATTCGATCACTATCTCACCACCATACCTCAACATTTCCCCACACACTCCATCTGTTCCTGGTGCTTTTCCCAACTTCACTCTTATACATAATTTATTAGGGACAATGTAGGTCTATGGAATCCTTATACTTTACTCATGTATAATCCACTGTGGGAGAATAATTTTGATCACATTTATAAAACCCGGTATTATTTAATAGAAAAAACGCCCATTCTAACTCACTAACATATCAAACTACAGTTACTCACACAACACAATACCAGACATCTGGAAGCATGGTATTATCATCACATTCCCCAAACCCAACAAAGACCCCACGCTACCCTCCTCACACTCCTTTGCACCCGCTCCAAAGTCATGGAACGCCTTGTACTACAACTAATTACACCCGACCTACCCCTAGCTCCAACACATGGCTTCAGGCCACTGCACTCTACAAACACTCTTCTCACAGACCTTACACAAAGAGCTTTTGACGGCATCATCTCAGCTAGACCACCACACAGATCACTACTAGCTACACTCGACATTAGTAAAGCCTTCGATGCCATCCCCCGCCACAACCTAACAAACAAAATCTACAACACAAACATGCACAACAACACAAAAAGGTGGCTGGCCAACTTCCTAGCAGGCAGATGTGCACATGTATCTTTTGCCGGTCAGTCATCTAGAATCAGAAACTTTCCAAACGGAGTCCCACAAGGATCCGTCCTATCACCCGCACTCTTCAATCTATACATGCACGACATAAATATACCCAATACACCCCAAATAAACTTAGCCTCCTATGCAGATGACATAACACTCACATGCACACACCATGACCCAAAAAGAGCAACAGATCTCCTTCAACCCTATCTCAACACACTACATGGCTGGTGCACTACAAACAGACTTAATCTAGCCCCAGCCAAATCCACCGCAACCCTGCTCACAAGCTGGACAAGAGAACACGAATACTGTACATTCCTCGACTCACCATAAACAACACACCCCTAACACATACACACACACCCAAAATCCTAGGAGTAACATATGATACTCATGACATTCAAACAGCACACCACAAACACGAAAAAGAACTGACACCCAGACTTACCGCCCTCAGGTCACTTGCTCATACAAAATTTGGACACAACAAAGAAACCACCACCACAGTTTATAAACAATACATAAGATCAGTGATGGAATACGCAAGCCCAGCCTGGGCTTCTAACCTAGCTGAAACACATCACAAGACCTTACAGACTAGTCAAAACAAAGCCTTAAAAATCATTACAGGCTGCACAGCTCACCCACAGATCACCTAGGCCTACATCAAAAAACCAAAATCCTCAAAGTCAAAGACCATCTGGACATGAGAGGCACCCAATTTCTGGCAGCAGCCTCTACGAACCAAAACCACCCACTACACTACATGGCAACACACCCACAGACACCAAGAAATATCAAAACAACACCCAGCACACGGTATCACACACAAATACTGTCCTCTCTCCCTCCCTGCCCACCCCAAGCCAACTTCCAGAAGCACATCCATACTCATATCTCTCGCCGATCCATCCACTCACTCATGGACAACACGCAGCTGCAAGCACAACCTCCCGAAATCCATCCTTCCGAATCCTCCCTTCCTCGCGAGGACAGAGTCCACCTGGCCAGGCTGAGATGCGGACACCATCCAGCTCTTCTGTGTTATCAGAAGAGACTGGATGACTCCGTCGTCGACACCTGCCCAGGATGTAACACAGCACCCCATACCATCAAAAACATCATAGAAGACTGCATTTCACACAACCACTTACGCCAACAACACAATCTACACTCAATGAGAGCTCTGTGGGAAAGCCCGATCGCGGCCATGGCCTTCCTCAGGGACTCTGGGCTGTTCGGCCAGGCAGCTTAGGGAACAACAACAACAACAACGCCCATTCTAATCAATCTCAGAGCTCTTTCGGACATCCTCACTGTTTACAAACGCCTTCTTTATGCAGTATAATCGATATTTACCCCCTGCTGGCAACATAGAGGACGATTTCAATAATTCATAGGGGGGGGTGACGGGGGGCAAAGCCCACCCTCAACCCATTGTGTATCCCACATTGGAATTATAATTAAGACCATGAAAACACTCATTTCTCAAAATCTGGAGGAAAAAACATAAAAAATAAGGGTGCGAGCCTATTCCCTATAATGTAATTACCGACAATCCTTTCCTCCATCACCCACTTCAGCCAAGGCATCGAACTTGTTTTTAAGTTCTAGCGTGTCTCTTCTTGGCTTGCACTTAGTGCCACTCGTAGCCACTATCCTCCAGGGAGCTCCACCATCTCTAACCGCACTAGCATAGCTCTTCTTCTCCGCCAGAGTTAACGGAATGAGTTGTGTTACAGGGCGTACGTCGTGTAAGCACGTATGTTGATGTCAAACAGCGGGGCTGTGGGGGCAGCAGCCCCCACCCATAATACTAGGATAGGTTAGGTAAGGTTGTTAGATGCAGTTTTTACCACCATACACTCCCTGCTGAATAGCAAGGCTAGGGTGGGTGCCCTGATGAATCAGGGACTTAGTGAATAGTTGCCACTGATTGCTAGACTGCACCGTTCACCAACAGCACTGACATCTGCCAATAACTCACTGGCTGGCCCGAGGCTCGAACCGTCAACCTCCTGCCTGTACGGTTCGAATCTTAGCCCTGTCCGCAACGCGTTCCGTTGACAGCGAGCAAAAAATTGCTTCGTGCGACCGCTTTGCTAGGCTAGCAGCACTGTCAATAGGCTGAACGGGACACTAGCTAGCATTTTTTTGCTTCGCATATCAGCTGACCGCACATAACAACCATCAGTGACAGTCTTCATATATATGTATTCGCTTAATAAAACACTGAAATTGCGAAATGTATCACACTCGATGAAAATATATGTTGTAACAACCGGAAATTAGGCTATAATATCGTATGAGCCCACGGTCTGCATAAAAACGTATGCAAGAACAGTGGAAACTTTAATAAAACCCTCAATTATATACTGATGCGAGTCTAATATCCAATATATATATACTTGTAAATAACTGTAGCCTAATGGCTCTTTTTTTTAACTACTCCCTCTCGGGCATAGGCTGATAGCCTTTACACTCTACCGCTGAACACAGTGAGGCCCGTGAGGTCTTGTTCCAGCCTAGGGAGTGAGACATGCGAAGCACCTACTCACGGCTCGAACCCAACTCCATCTCTGAAGCTGCCTCGCCCCCGCGCTTCACAGTCTCACTCCCCAGGCTCGAACCCTCACTCTCAGAACGCCACCTATTGAGTAACTCACTAGGCATTGCCCCCCTGTAGCATATTTTGAATATGGGAATATTCATACAGTGCTATTTAATCAGGGAACAATGAGGGTATTTTGTTTTGGCATTTCAGTGTGCTGTGGTAATGCACTGAAACTAGGTACAGCACAAATTCCATCCCAATAATATCTTCCCATTGACATACTGGGATTCGAACCCGGGTCCATTGGATTACCAGTCCAGTGGCAAGACCACTCTGCCACACCTCCCCTTTTTTTTTTTTTTCTATATTCCAACTTACTTCCTCTCGGGCATAGGCCGAGAGCCTTAACATTCACCGCTTTACAATGAACAGTGAAGCCCGTGAGGTCTTGTTCCAGTCTAGGGAGTGAGACATGTGAAGCACGTAGAGTACAACGAGCACCTGCCATCTTGCCTTCACATGAGGCACGGTGCTCACTCATGGCCCGAAACGACCCCATCTATGAAGCCACCTCATTCCCGTGCTTCACTGTCTCACCTCCTACACTCGGACTCTCACACTTACACACACACAACGCCACCTGTTGAACAGATAACTCACCAGGCATTGCACCCCTATAGCATATTTTGAATATGGGAATATTCATACAGTGCTATTTAATCAGGGAACAATGAGGGTATTTTATTGACGTTTCGGTGGGCTTGTGGTAATGCACTGATACCAGGTACAGCACAAATTCCATCCCAATAATATCTTCCCATTGATTGATCGGGATTTGAACCCGGAACCTTTGGATTACCAGGCCAGTGGCAAGACCACTCCACCACACCTCCCCTTATAGTGTATTATACCTAAAGGAATAGTGTACACACTGTACAGCGATGGATATTAGGCCTATCACTTGCACCTCGCATTATTAATTTGTTTAGTACTTACGAGTTTTCATTGAACATGTAGGCTACCATAAATATTTTTAAATGCATATACGATGTACAGTATTGTGTTTTACTAAGTGACTTTACAATATTATTTGAGGACTTAACATATACATGAAAATATCGGGAAAGTTGGTGAACATGTCAAGACACAGTACTAGGCTATGCACATTTGTTTTTCATTATACATTTACAGTTCCATATCTTTCAAAGTACAGTATGGTGGTGACCATTATGAGTAACTGACGATTTTCCGTGCTTGAATTATTAAGGATGCATCTGGAGGTGGAAACAGATAAATGGAGCTCCATTTGTTCCACTCTACCAGAAATGCGTCCGGACCCCCCGCCGGAGTTAGACTCCGACGCGTGAGGTACTGAGGGAGCCTGTGGCTTGCCTCCGACGCGAACAAGTCCACTTGTGGATGGTAGGGCTATGCAATCAACTTTTGAAAGATGTTTTGCCTGAGAGCCCATTCTACTTGAGTGCTCTGTCTCCTGGACAGAGCGTCCGCCCATACATTCGCCACGCCGGGCAGATACGTTGCGTGAAGATAAATCTCTAGCCTCGCGGCTAGCCGAAATATCTTTTCCGACAACCCTTGTAACACTCGTGATCAGAGGTGGGCAGGTGCACGCCATTTGGCGCTCTGCGCTCTGCGATCCGGTGCGCATTACCAATATAGAGGAGCGCGGAGCGAGGAGCGGTAAAATTCTGAAATCGGAGTGCAGGCGGGGAGCGCAGCTAGAAATTCGCGCTCCTATCTGGCGCTCCGGAGGCGATTTTTCCTGTCAACAACAGGTACAAGAACGTCATTATCGTGTACAGTCATCGTACCGTTCGTATGGTGTTACCCGAGCCTGTCTGACTGTCTGATAGTCAAAAGACACTATAGACTTCAGAGACTTTTATCATTTTATGGTATCGATACTATCGGAATGTTACTTGAATGTATGGGTGGGAGGGTGGTTTGGGGGATGGTGGGGGGAAGGTAGAAGCGTAATTGACTCGTGTTACAAATATGAAGCCGATTGGTGAGGTAGTTTCGCCACCACAGATTTTATTTGTTTTCCTTATCTTCGTACGGATACGCTGGAAGTGGGTTGTGGGAGGAAGTTGGGGGTGTGGTGGAGGGAAGGCATAAGGGTAAGGCACTTGTCACACAAATATGGAACCGATTGGTGCAATCGTTTCGCCGCCACAGATTTTATTTTTTGTTTTCCTCGTGAGGTGACCGATAGTCAGCGAGTGGGTGGGAGGAGGGGTTTGGGGTAGTGGTGGTGCCGTGGTGGGTATGCAGAAGGGTAAGGTACATGTGGTAAAAAACTAAAAATATGAAAGCCATAGGTGCAGTCGTTTCGCTGCTACAATTTTTTTTCGGCGAGTCAGTATATAATTATATACGGACCTGGCACTGGGCGTGACAACTGACATCTGACAAGACCCTAGTCCCGGCCGTATATATATAATTATTATAAATTATATACCGTCGGACCTGGCAGTTTCGGACCTAGTTTCTCAGTTTGGACAGTTTCTGTAATTCTTTATGTCATATCATAGATATCAATGGACGGTCACAATGTCACAAACTCACAATGATATCAATCATATCATATCATTGACATTTGCAATGATATCAATCATATCATATCATTGACATTTGATTCATTGATATGACATAAAGAATAACAGAAACTGAGAAAGTGAGAAACTTAAACAGTTAAGCTTCAGAAAGACACCATGACTTGAGGTTTTTTGAATGTTTTGAATTCTTGGAATTTAGTGAAGTGAAAGACAAAGGACAAAGTGAAGGACAAAGGTAAATAATTAAATAACTTCTAGAAGCTTTTTTTTTTTTTTTTTTTGTTATATACCTATTTTTGGGAGCGCGGAGCGCAGGAGCGGGAAGCGCATCGGGTCTGCTGACAAAAGGAGCGCGTGAGCGCTGCCGCATTACCTTATGTCTGATGAGCGCGGAGCGGTGCCGCATTACCGGTCCCACCGGAGCGCGCCCACCTCTGCTCGTGATCTCACCGACCCTTGCTTTTGAATGCATGTCACTGCAGTCAAATTGTCCATTCTGAAGGCTAGGGACTTTCCCGCCTGGCTTGTGCCGTGCTTCTGTAAGAAGAATAGTGGGACTAGCAACTCCTTGGCATTGATATGAAGAAGATTTGACATTGACCATCGACCCTGACTCTGGTGGCCTAAGTTCGATTGGTAACCCCACCCCAGGGTTCCTGACGCGTCTGTATCTACCCAAACCGTCGGGGGTGGAGCTGTCCAAGTCAAGTTGGAGTGAATAACTTATGGCTTCGCCCAAGCCGCCAGGATGTTGTGGATTAACCCGGGAACTGCGGGGAGACTCTTAAGAGTTCCCCCGGCGGACTGCGGGGAGACTCTTAAGAGTCAGAGAAAAAAAAAATCAACTTTTGACATCGAAAAAAAAAAATATTATTTTTATTTTTTTATTTTTTATTTTTGTTTGGCCCCTGGGCCATGCAAAATCTCAGTCCTCTACCTCCCCTCCTTCCCCACTTTCCTCCTCTCCTTCAGTTATCACCTATTTTCCCTGTTATTCCCTTATTCTGAGGTATATTTTCGTACTAACATTAGCGAGTTGCAAGCAGGGCATTGTCATCAGTGTTAGCAAACGAGTGCAAGAGAGAGAGAGAGAATATCGATCGACTGTGTCTCAGTGGCCTTGGGGGAAATTGGCGGGAAAGCAGCTTGCCTCACCCATACATTATACAACTCGCGGGCTATATCTCCGATTTTGACCATCCAAACGCTGTTTTCACTCGTTTTATTGTTGTTTCAGGTTAATACCTTTATAATCAACCCATAATAGGTGCGTATGGATAAGTATTAATGCTAATGAATATTTTAGTGACGGAAACACCTCAAATACATGCGCACAGGGAGAGGTGTCTAATTACCCCCATGCGCAGCCGAGAGGTTAAGGTTGGAATTGTCCTTAGTGTTTCCGCCGGTGAAAGTGGAAAACACCTGTTTCCTTCCAAGATAATTCTTTTGACCTTCAGGCGACCTAACGGTACCGTCAGTTGTATCCAGTTGAGTGAGCCTATCAGAGATTCCCAGATCTTCCTCGTTGTCGTCCGGGAGTGTAGAAATCGGAAGAATTTCCTGTGAAACCTCTGACGATTGTCTACACTCTGACTCAGAGTTAGTAATTCGGTATCCCAGATAAGGCCCACCCATTGGATTTGTTTGGTGGGAATGAGAGATGACTTTGCTAAGTTTACCCTGAACCCTAATACTAGTTGAACATGGTGAAGGCACATTATCTTGGATTGGGCTACCACTAGCCAATCGTCTAGGTACCATAAAATCATGATTCCCTGTTTGAGCAATGGTAGCAATGCCTGTCGGACTAATTTTGTGAAAACTCTGGGTGCTAGATTTAATCCAAAGGGCATTCTTTGGAAGACAAACGTTTGATCCCCGTTGCGTAAGGTTAGGAACCTCTGAAAGCGTTTGTTGATGGGGACATGCCAATAGGCGTCTTTTAGATCTATCGAGCACATCCATCCTTGTGGTGGGAGTGACAACCTGATCTGATTCACTGTCAGCATCCTGAATTACTGATTGTGAATATGGGTGTTGAGATATGAGAGGTCTATCACCGGCCTCATCTGAACACTGTCCCTTTTTGGCACCAAAAACAACCGGGATATGAACACTGGCATTGACGTAGGACTGGGGATTATGATCTGCTTCTGTGCCACCTCTTTGACAATGGATCCCACCTCTAATGAGACTCGGTTGAATTCTGTGGGGAAACGTAAACGGGGTCGCCGGGACCACCGCCACGAGAGGCCTTTGCGGACTACTGTCCTTGCCCATGTTCGCCGGGGCCATGCTCGGAAATGATCTCGGAAGTTGCCAGTCATGCGACTGGTCTTGTCCGGCAGAGCTTCTCTCGGATCCGTCTCGCCTTGTCTTGGCATTGGGAGTGAGAGAGCCCTGTGGTATGTCTCAGTTACTGGAGGGTGGATGTGACTCTGACTTTGGCTTGGGGGGATGAGAGGTCTTACTACCATTGCTGCTGGGTTGACCCCTGTACTGGCCCCGAAAGCCCCTCCCTCTGCCCCTGAAGCTACCGCGCCCTCTATGTGCCCCGCAATGCGCAGGGGTTGTGAAAGTCTTTGCTGACTGCTTGAACTGTGACTGACCACGAAAGGAATTGAACTGTGACTGATCACGAAAGGAACTTTTATGTTTGAATTTCTGTCTGGCTGCCTGCTCTTCTTTGTGTTTAGAAGTGGTGGCAGTTGTGTGGTCTAGAAGGAACGTTACTAACCTCCATACATCTTAGGTGACTAAAGTATCCGTAAAAATATCGGATAGGAGTAACCTTCTACCGATCTCAGCCGGAAGTTTCTTCACCAAATGTACTCTCATATCTTGGCGGTACCATACAGCCTCAAAGAGAGCTGTCCGGATGTCGCCAAGAAATTGAACTGAGTTTTGGAGGAGAAGACGTCTGGTCAGAGAAAGGGCCTTCTGAGATCCGGCGTCCGTAACCGACTCAGCCGTTCTAGCTAGAGAGGCTGCTAGTTGTTGGTTGAGTAGGTGTGGAGACGCCAGTCTCCAGACCTTCTGTCTTACTTTATAATCTTTGTCAATCCAAGCCTGTGTGAGAGGGCAAAAAGGTTCAGGTAGATCACACAAAGATAATTTTGGGGCCCCCATGAAATCAAGTATATGTTGGGGAATACTGTCCGCCTTGCCTACTGGCATAGAAAACCAATGATTGTCTTCTGCTGGAATTTGGTGACTATTTTTGTTGGTGATGGTGCTGGCCAACAAATGGGCCTCAAGTCCCCAAGTAACCCAGTGCCCACGCTCCTCTCCCGTAATATGAACTAAAGAGGTCCCATGAGAGTCCCTGAAAGGAATGGAATTTAGTTCTGGGGTCAAGCTCTGCAACGCTTTTAAGTCATTAAATCCATCAGTTTTAGACCAGTCTGAAAACAGTTTTCCGGCGGAATCAGGGGGCAAGGCGGGGGATGATGTGTACACAAAAAATTCAGGATTGAAATAATGTGGGATGGCCTGAATAACAACATAAAGTACCTCTCCTAATTGGTTCTTGGCCCTTAATTTCTTCTTTCCACTTACTTCTATAACCCAGTCTTCTGGGACAGGTAACTCGCCTGAATGCAAGGTGTGTGCGAGGTCTGGGCGTAGTGGGGTAACTATTGACCAAGAAGTGTCTGGTCCATACAAGAGCGGCATAGGGCCCATTTTATTGGGGATGGACTTGTCTAGTGGGGGAGCTAACAAACCCGAAAACAATATCATGTGAGGTTGTAAGAGAGCAGAGGTGCCTGGAATTGAAGCCATAGGGCTGATTGTGGGGGCAGGGGGAGGAGAAGTTACTGTAACTTGAGGATGTACCACTACTTGCCCCAGAGGTCGCACTGCCGGGGGTACAGGAATTGTGGTAGTCGTCTGTCTCTCACTCTTAATGTGTCTCATAAAACCAAATAGTTCTCGTAACTCATTCTGTGTCAACTCAGCCTCATTGTTTTGTTCAGACTGGGGTGCGGGCTGTGACACTACCGAGCCCTGCGTCCCAGATTGTTGAGAGACTGGTCGGTGGCACTTCCTCAGTATATCCCCCCATATATTTTTTAATGATGTAAATATTCCCACTTCCCCTAGTATTGACATTCTCGGTGTAATATTACCTACTAACTTGAGCTGGACACATTATGTTAGAAGCATTGCTAAGAATGCCTCTAAAAAAATGGGACTCCTGTACAGAGTTCGAGAATTCTTCACTGACGAGCAGTTGGCCGTAATATATAAAAGTCATGTGCGTTCTCAGATGGATTACTGTTCACCTCTGTGGAGTGGAAGTGGAGTGGTTGCATTGAGGCAGTTGGACAAAATTCAAAATAAAGCTATTAGATTAATCAATAACCCTGCAATCACACAGGACCTTCCTACATTATCCATACGAAGAAACGTTGCATCCCTTGCATTATTCTACAGATATTTTCACAGCAATTGTTCCGAGGAACTTGCTTCAATTGTGCCGCCTCTCCACATCTTTCCCCGTAGAACTAGGGCAGCTGAGTGCCCATGAATTTACACTTTCTCCTCCACAATGCAGAACTTCTGCTTATCAAAATTCATTTATCCCTAGAACTACTACTCTTTGGAATTCACTTCCCTCAAACTTACAATCTACAAGTTTAAATCCAGTTGTTACAAACATTAAATGAATGGAGGATGCCTTTAGGCACATGGACCTTTTTGTTTTATCTGTGTTTTTCCTTCCTCCGTTCATTGTCTCTTTCAAAAAAAAAAAAAAAAAAAAAAAAAAAAAATCTCCATTAGTGATTCCGTTGACCGGGTCGATAGGGCTGGGTGAGTTTCCCACCCAGGCTCATCGACCTGGGCATCGGTATCATATGTATCTGTTTGGTATTGATAGGAATCCTCATGACTGGGGAGATTAATCGTATGCAAATCTGTGACCTCAGACATGGGGGGGTTCCTGAACAGGTGTATGCCTACCTGGGGAGCTCTCCTGTCTCCCCCGGTGAGAAACTACACTGCCACTTCTTTCTTCCCCTAACACAGGTAAAGCGACAGGTTCTGGTGTAGGTTTATGGGGGATAGTAAATTGGTGGGAATAGCCTGAGACCGTACTAGATGTATCTCGTGATGTCTCTCTTCTCGCTGAGGATTTCCGTTTAGATTTTGACGGTTCCTTAGCTTTCTTCTTACTTGCTGAGGAGGACGTCTTATGCCGGCTCGACTTTGGTTTGTCCCCGGCGGTTAATGCGGAGTCAAAGTTCGAGCGGGGCCTTTTGGCCCCCTGGTCATCTGACGGGGGCTTAGTTTGTGGCAAGGGTGACCTCGACCTATCTCGCCGGCTGGGTGAAGCTAGTTCCTCCGGCGTTTTTTTGTCCCGAGGTCTCTTTCGGTGGCCGGAAGAGTCTTCCGAAGAAGATCTCGGGAGGGGTGAGGTAGTCTCTGGACTCTTTAGTGAATCCTCCAGAGTTTTATCATCTAACTGGAGGGATTTATGAGCCTTTGTTTTACAATATGTTCCATATTCAAATTTAATATTTTGGAGAATAGCCTTACATTGACTATTTCCATCATTAATCAATGCATTGCGGAGGGCTGAACATTGGGGACAAGATTTTGATAAACATCGACCTCTCGAACGGTCTAGGCAAGTGACACACTTTACACAGGGTAAGTGTCCCATGATTGCTAATCTCTGGCAGCGCAGAGCTGAACAGAAAAAATATCTACGTCCATGATTACCTCCTCACCCCCGCAGAGATATTAGACTTCCTAGGTGTCTCCCTGTCGAACCTGAATGAGAAGAAATTTCAAGAATCAATGCTCATAAGGACATGCTAGGCTGGAATAATATACTGTACATATATAATCTCTACGTTAAGAGAATAAAGTTTGAGTAACTCTTAAGCAATCTTAATTCCCTTTGTAATGCCCTCGAAAATGTCCCGCACCCACAATAATACTAACCCGAGTTGACGTCAGGTATAGCGTAAAATAGTCGGAGATGGTAAGTCCAATAAACTCATCACGTGATAACACCACGAGACTATCACCTGGTTCTTAAAAATCGGACTAAGGTTGCTATACTTTTAGTACGTCCGTGGCAGTACAGTGGGTTAGCGCGCGGGCCTGGTGGTGATGGTTGGGTCACTAACCAGGGTTCGAACCCCACCCAAGGCATCTCAAAACCTGTGGGTTTTTAGGGGGGTTAAATTCCCTTCAGAGGTTCGTACCCCGTGCCAGGTACCAGGAAAAGTTGATCCTAAAGGTAGCCTGGGGATATTTCAGGAGACCATAAATTCCCTTCACACCCGGCATTTCATTGGTGGCAGCTAGGGAACGTGACCAGGTAGCTACGTGGAGCACCCGTCACGCGAACCCTATACCAACAATATTGAGATTGCTGAGGTAATACAGCTACGATACCTTACGACCTTAAAATAGGCTAGGGACTAGCCTAGTTAAAGAAGGATGTAATGTAATGCCCTCGAAAATGTCCCGCACCCTCAATAATACTAACCCGTAAATTCCCTTCACACCCGGCATTTCACCCTTCACGTTAAACATTTCCCAGAAATGAAATAGAGTATAGTGTAGCCTATTATGTGCTACTAATTTGTAAAAAAGAATGAAGTTTGAATAATTCTTAAACAATCTTAATTCCCCTTACGTTAACATTCCTTCGAAATGTTAATGAGTATTGTTACTCAGTTACTTGTTCGTCAAGGGGAATCCACGCAATGCGAGCTAAGCTCATTATTATCGCGCCTCCTTAACTGGGAATGTATTGCGTGAAATGCATGTTAAGTGTTTTATGTACTGTTGGAATGGCTGTGGATGTGTGTGTAGTCTGTATTTAGCCAATTGGCGACATCGGAAACGAAGGCTTAGGGTGGATCTGTTTGGTACCATTCTCACTATAGACGGTACCGGGCGAGACGGTACCGTCTCGCCCGAAGGCTTAGGTAGCCATCAGCTTAGGTGAACCATATGATACCCATCTCGCCTTGTACCATTTTTGCCAACCCCAGATGGGACGTCACAACGTCGTCCACTTATTCCAGGTACCTATTTACAGCTAGGTGAACTGAGGCTTAACACATGAAAGGAGACAAGCCCAATTTGTCTCCGCCCGGTCTGGGATTGAACCCCCGAGCCTATTCTGTGCTACCAGTTTATAAACTTCTTACCCAAGTGCAAAAAACACTGACCTCATTCGTCTTGTGATACCTGAATCAACCCCGGCGATTTTCGAGCGCTAACACGGATTATTTTTATTCTAAATCCGGCGGATAAATCTCCCATGATAAAGCAAAACAGTAGAACTGGGAGCTACAAGACCGAAAAAAGGGTGAGTTTTATGTCTCGGCTTCGCCGTAACTGGTGCGGCGATTGCTTCACCTTGATTCGCGCGGCGATTGTGGGTCCCACTTTTTTTAATATCGGCCGGCGTAATGTTAGTCTATTTCAAGGCCAAAAGATTTTAATTGTTGGCGGCGTAAAACGTGATTACGAGGGGGGCTTCGCCGTTATCCTTCGTAACTCGAATTACTGTTAGTAACATGCTGGCACTAAATGCCTTAAAATAACCCAAATTTAATTCCTTTGCAAAACTGTTCCAGTCGTGGAATATTGGATTTGTCTGTCTTAGGCCAGAGTTATTTTATTGACGGTGAAAGACGTGATTAAGAGGGGGGCTTCGCCGTTGTCCCTCGGATTTAATTCGTGCCGGGGACCCCTGCATCGTACTATATGCCTTAAATAACGCAAACTGAATTCATTGTAGACCCGTACCCGGCGGTGACTACTGAATTTTTTAATATAGCTCAGTGTGTTTCCCGGCGGGAGACCCCACGGCACACCCTGAGGCACGTTCTTTTAATGTTCAGTCTCACTAGAACCATAAAAATCCCGCCAGAAGGGGGCCCCTTCGGTAAGTATATAGGGATAAACAACGTGTACATAAATGGCATGGTTATATATCATGAATAATCAACAATCAGTGATAACACTCCTTAATCATATATATATGCAACCTAATGAGGCCAACTAGATGGGAGCCCTTGTTGATGAGTTCGTTAATGGCTCAAACCTGCGATCCAGCATCGATCCCGCCAACTGTAGAACACATGTTGATACGATTGCAGAGTAGAATGGCTCCGTGCCGGGTCCCTCAACTAAGTTAGAAAATCCAATGGCACTAGCCCCGAAGCATACTTGTTGCACACCCTGAAGGGACCGAGCAACAGGCTCCAGTTCACCCTAAAAGAAGCCTCATGCCTAATAAGTGAACTAATAGTGGGTTAGGATAAGAAAAAACAACACTAGGGGCGACGTTCACAACACGAATTCCCCTCAACTAACACGAATGCTTAGACCCAGAAAAACAGTCTCCAGGGCCCGAATTTAACACTTCAGCCTACACCGAATCTATAATCTAACCTAATTTCAGCACTGTCATGGACAATTGAGCAAGGACTCACTATATGATGAAGTAAGGTGACGAATGGGGTGTGGGCAGGAGCGTCGGGGACCTATGTCCTATCAATAAGGGCCCAAGGAGTATAAGTAAGGATACGCCCGCGAAGCGGGGTGCCAAGCGTGCCCAACAGCAGACGCATGGAAAGCGCAAGCCAGGTCTAGTTTAATTTTTATTTTGTAAGCTTTATTTATATTACTAGTTTTTCCTAGTAGTGGACCCACATCATAAGGACGAGTCCGTGAGTGGTTATTAACCTCTGAACTGCGCATGGGGGTAATTAGAAACGTCTGCCTGTGCTGACGTATTTGAGCTGTTTCCATCACTAAAATATTAATTTTACCATAAATAGCATTAATACTCATCCATATGCGCCTATTATAGGTTGATTATAAAGGTATTAATCTGTTACAACAATAAAACGAGTGAAAACAGCGTTTGGATGGTCAAAATCGGCGATACAGGCCGCGAGTTACATAATGTATGAGTGAGGCAAGCTCCTTTCCCGCCAATTTCCCCCAAGGCCACTGAGACACTGTCGATCGATACTCTCTCTCTCTCTCTTGCACTCGCTTGCTAACAGTGATGACAATACCCTGCTTGCAACTCGCTAATGTTAGCACGAAAATATACCTCAGAATAAGGGAATAACAGGGAAAATAGGTGATAACTGAAGGAGGGGAGGAAAGTGGGGAAGGAGGGGAGGTAGAAGAGTGATATTTTGCATGGCCCAGGGGCAAAAAAAAAATAAAATAAAATTGATGTTTAACCCTCCTGGCCCGGGCAGGCTCTCAAAATGACAGTGTGGGCTACCCGGGCGATCTGGCCGAAAAACGTCTAGGCCTAGGCTACCGTATTTTTGTTTAGTTTAACTGCTAGAAATTTCCCACGCATCTATAAATGTAGTGCGGTTTCCAATCTGTAGACTGGCGTTCAGTAGAGCTCTCTATGTCAACTGGTTCAGTTGTGATGACGATTTCATTGGAGAGCACTTGCAGGCGATGTTAGCAATATGACGATCTTTTCACTACTGAAACAACGACATACAGACATACAATAACAAACGAGTCTTCTCTTTCTTGTTTTCGGAGGTGCGGTGACGTAACGATCACTTTGTTTACATGCGTCGGACGCACGGCGTTCAGACCAAGCTGAATAGGCTTTCAAGCTTACAGATTTTAAAATGACACCCGGGCTCCTGCCCTTAATTCGTAGTGTCATTTTAAAATGACAACCGGGCCAGGAGGGTTAACCCTCCAGCCTCGGTTACGCATTACATAAATATTCCCCGAGACCCGGGTGTTTTGGCCGAAAAACGTCTAGGCTAGGCTACCGTATATTTGTTATTCTGACTTCTTCCCGCATTCCCGCGCATCCCTAAGCGTAGCTGTGTTATTTACCTGTAGAATGGCATTAAGTAGAGCTCTCTAAGTCAACTGGTTCAGTTGTGATGATGATTTCATTGGAGATAACTTACGGCAACAACAGCCACTTTACACTACTTTTCGATACTTAACAACAACATACAGGCACACACGAACAAGCGACGCTCTCCTTCTTGTGGCCGGAGATGCGGGGCGTCGGTCCAGCCGGCTGTTGTTTACATGCGTCGGACCGACGCCTCACACACCAAGGTCACAGGCTTTCAACCACTGGTACAATGTTGTACCACCCGGGTTCCTCGGGTCAAAACAAAATGGTACACACGTGTACCAGCCGGGTTTGGTTAAAAAAAAAAAAAAAAATCTCTGACTCTTAAGAGTCTTCCCGCAGTGCGCCGGGGGAACTCTTAAGAGTCTTCCCGCGCCTCCCGGGTTAAGAGCGTTTCGCTCACGATGTAAGGCAATCGTATTTTGAGTTCTCCTTGGGCGGGAAGTTTGAACAGCAAGCTTAGAGTTCAACGATTGGCCATTACCTACGTAAGGCGCATCGTCAATGATAAAGGAGCCACTAATAAATACTGTACATACATGCAATACTGTAGGCTACCCTTAAAAGCAGGTAGCATCATATGATACCCTGGGTAATTCTGTAGCGCTTCGGGCCCTATCATATTATGAGGGATTGTATTTGTTTGTATTTCCCACACTATTTGGTTGTTGTTGTTGTTGCTGTTCCCCAGGCTATCTGGCCGAGCAGCCCCAAGGTCCTGAGCAAGGCCAAGGCCATAACCGAGCGCCCCCAAAAAACCCTCCCTGCTTACCACTAATAAAGCCCGGGTGATCGAAGCCACTCCAAGGTGGGGAGCTGAGGAGGGTGCAGAAACGCCCGGGAAACCAAAGCCCCACCTCAGCAATTATGGAGGGAAAGTTGAGGGGTAAAGGAAAAATGTGACGCTTTTGCTCCCAATCTGCCAACCTCTAGGTTGGCAGTAGGGCGGTCAATCCACGGAAGAGATACCGTCACTTGAGATCTATAAAATATATATGTACAGGAACAGTCAGAGTAAGTTATGGGTATGGAAGAGATCGCTCAGCTCTCACTCTGATAGACCAGCCCATCACCACATGACTAGAACCCAATCCTCTCGGCATCAGCTAAGAAAGGCCCTAGAAAGCTGCCTTTGGCGGGGGGATAGCTCCCCTACTTCAACTCCTTTCGGGGTTGGGCACCCGCGCCATTTGGTTTTAGCAGGTTGTACCAAAAGCCTGGCTGGATTGCCAGAAGCCATCACGCTACTTATCCTTTAACTTATCCATCACGCTACTTAAAATTTGAGTGCGTAGTGTGCAAAGGCGAGCTTGTGTTAAGTGATGATCCTGTGGCCCGTGAATTTTGGAAATGAGTCTTTGGATCTGGTGAACAAGTTTTGTTACCTAGGAGATACCATCTCTGCCGGTGATTGGGCCGAGGCTGCCACTGTTGCTAGAATTAGGTATGGCTGGGGGAAGTTCAGAGAATTGATGCCAATCCTGACCATTAAAAGAATGCCTCTCCCCCTGAAGGGAAAGGTGTATGCCTCATGTGTTAGAAGTGCAATGACGTATGCCTCAGAAACATGGGCCGTTAATGTAGAGGATGTCAACAGAATGGAGCGTAATGAGATGAGAATGGTGAGATGGATGTGTGGGGCCAGGCTACAGGATAGAATAACAAATGTTGAGCTGAGGAGACGTTTAGGTATAAAGAGTATTAGCGAGGTGATGCGTACAAGTAGACTGGGATGGTATGGACATGTGGAGAGAATGGATGAACAAAATTGGGTGAAAAAATGCAGGTCTGTGATTGTGGAGGGAGCTGCACCAAGGGGTGGACCGAGGAAGACCTGGGATCGGACTATACGTGCCGATCTCAAATCCAAGAACTTGACAAGTGAAGCAGCCCTTAACAGGGTTGCCTGGAACGCCGCCATTAGGACAAGAGACTGAAACTGCACATATGTGTGGAAAACTCAGTCTTAAAATTTTATGTATGTATGTATGTATGTATGTATCCACGAGAGCTGAGCACCCAAGAGCACAGACCTTGTAAGCAGATGAATGTGTCGTAAGGACTAATCATCCAATATTGGAATTGTAAACACTTCCACTTCCTCACTTGATTATGTATGATTCAGAACCGCCAGGATCAAGATTGTGATGCCTACGTGTAGGCCATAACACAAACTTTATACCGGTACCACTTTTTTTTCATGTAACCCTTTGTTTAGAGCGAGTTAGTGAATAAACTTGAACATTGTGGAAAGTTCCTGAACGCGACTAGGGATTATTCCCACGTGAAACACACTTCTTCGCATCACCAGTGTCGAGTCAACAGATGACATTGGAACGAGAGCATGATTCTAAAGGCCCGTCCACACAATAAGTTTCCAAGTTTGGTAACCGAGTACGATACTCATCAGTTTCGAAGCATCGCAACGAAGCACGCTAACAACATTGGATCAACAGCTAGGCTGTCCACCCGTATACTGACTCGCCTGTTACTGTCTGGGTGCCTGACTGGCTGCTGGCGCCATTATTAGGTGTTTAACCCTTCCCCCCCGGGGGCCCCCTCCTAAGGACAGTGTCAGGTACCTGGGTGATTTGGCCGAAAAACGTCTAGGCCTAGGCTACCGTATCTTTGTTATTTTAACTGCTAGAAATTTCCCACGCATCTCTAAACGTAGCGCAATTTTCAATCTGTAGACTGGCGTTGAGTAGAGCTCTGTAAGTCAACTGGTTCAGTTGTGATGACGATTTCCGTGGAGCGAATTTTTCCACGATGTTGACAATATCTGAGCTTTTCAGACACTAATTTCGTCATACCATACAACAACAACATTGATCCGACATCTCCTTCTTGTTTTCGGAGGCACGGCGTTCAGACCAAGCTGAATAGGCTTTCAAGCTTACTGCCTGTTATAAGGACGCCCGGGGTCCTGCCCATCTGCCGCGGTGTCCTTATAAAAGGACAGCCGGGCTGGAAGGGTTAATATCAAGAGTGCAGCTGTTATCAAGTGTTTGAATGTACTGCAAGATTTTTGTTATACTGTATGCCAAGAAATTTGAATCCCTCTTCTTGTAAGCTTCGTTTTTTACTTTCCACAAACAGTTAAAATCCCTATATTTATTAAATAATGTAATTGTGATGTTCTTTGTCTAATCAAATGGAGCTTAAATACTTGTAGGGGATTCTTGTTGTTCCAAAGTTGGCTCTTGAAGTGCAGCAACGTCATCCATCCTTGTTGGCATGACTAAGTGTGTGTGTGTGTGTGTGTGTGTATTTGTTTGTGCATGACAATGTAGGCCAACCAGGTGGCAGGTGCCAAGGCACGAATATTTAGCTCACAGAGTAAAATGCTCGAGCAGGGATGTTGCTTCAGTCTTTACGTGTCCACACGGTCAGTTTCCAAGCATGCTCCATTGCCATGTTGGAATACCACACTCAGAAACTGATCATGTGGACGGGCCTTTGCTTGGATGTTAGAATCCAGTAAGTACCCCAAACCCTTTTTTTTTTTTTTTTTTACTAATTCGTATATTTACTATTTACAGCCACCTTAATTAAAATTATCAAATCTACCTGCTGGTGGTAATATCTGTAGGTACTTTAGATACTTTTCGCTGCTAAGGGGTTAAAGCTAAATAACCTTTAATTTTCTGGTATATTGGTCAAGCCGACCCGCACCCAGTTACACAAACATGCTTTGTCAGGTTTGGACTATTTACGGTAGGATGCCAGAACTTGATTTTCAGGGCGTTGACATTGAGCTTATTGCTTAAATACTTAGCTCTCTCCTGAAACTTTTACATATTGCATAGCTACCACAAACATTCTCTCTAGAGTGAAATAAGAAATTCATGTATGTGTGTCCTTTCAGCAGTCATGTGTAACTGAGCCCAAATTGAGTAACAATGCATGTGAGATTAATTACAATGCATATCAAAAATGACGCTGCATAATGCAAGATACAAATATTACAATATTTGTTTTGATACTGCTCAGCCATTGCATCATTCTTACAAGTCCTATATTTTTAAGGTTTTAGCACCTTGTTATGTTCTTACTATATTATTTGTTACAAGTGTAAATCATATTATTCTGGCACAATAAATTGACAAAATGACGACATGTTTTTTTGTATGTATGTATGTATACACTCAGGCACATACCCCATTGCTGGGGGTGGCTGACACGAGACAGAGCCCGAACGGAAACAACATTTAAAGTTCCTATTCTCAGAGTTCGGGACCACTGTCGCGTTCTCTTGCCCGTTTCTCTGTCTCGTCAAGTAGAAGAATTATACAGTGGACCCTCGGGTAACACGGTTTTTCACAAAGCGGTTTTGCTCTAACACGGGTACCTCAAATGTGATGAGTCACCTTTAACCCGGGAATGGCGAGGGGGGGGGGTAATGAACTAGCTCCCCATGGGCGAGCATATGGGCTCCATCCAGGCCTATAATCGTCATTTTACGATAAATATCGTTATTACCTATTCATATGAGCCTATTTTACCTTCACTATGAAGATAGTAACCTGTAACAACAATCAAACCAGTGAAAATATCATTTTTCTGGTCAAAATCGCGAATATAGATGGACCAGCCCATTCATGAATTATGGAGAAAATTGAGGCAACCCCTCCCTCCACGAGGCCTCAAGCCACACTGAGCCTACTCATACACACACTCGCTTGTGTAACACATCCGCTAGGCACGTAAGCACATCCCCCACACAGTTTGCTAATGTTAGCACAAAAATATACCAACAAATTAGGGAATAACAGGGAAAATAGGTGATAATTGAAGGGGGAGGGGAAAGGGAGGAAGGAGGGGATGTGGAGGAGTGATATGAGGTATAGGAAAAAAAAAAAAAAAAAATTGTTTAGTGATGTTTAAATGTTTTTTTTTAGGCCTCCCTCTGAAGAGCTTTTCCGCCGTCGCCCAGTAAAACTTCTTACGAGCTTTTCCGCCGTTTACGGGTTAAGACAGTATTTTCCTTGCTCTAACACGGTTTGCCTTGGCTCGGGGAACGCCACCGACTTAGTTTCCCTTCCCACCCATGCTTAGGCAGACAAAACCGAGCAGTCCAAGTGTATTTTATGTGCCAGCCCACCCTTCTAGACCACCCTTACCTACCTTTTTGTTGCCCTTTTGCTATCATATGTTATGCATATGGCATGTGAAGTATGGTTGAGTGTTGCTTGGTCGGTATTTTGAGTGATTTGTGGTAGGTTTTAGGGCGGAGAATGTTAAAAAAGGGGACTTTGGGCAAGTTGCTAGAACGAAATGGCTTAATTCCTATATAACCTATGCTTTACGTAACACGGTTTTGCGTAACACGGTGTCATGGCAGGACAAATTACCAGTGTTACCCGAGGGCCAACTGTACATGTTTTTTTAACTTCACTGAACCCATTTATCAGATACAGTACTTCTGCTCGAATTCAAAACAGTGGTTTAAACCTTGGATTTCAGGGCAGGATTAAACCCTGGATTGGGATTACTATATCCAGAATCTTACACCAAGGTTAATACGTATTCAAATCGCGGGATTATATAATTCATAGATCGAGTACTCCACAGATATAAACATTCAAGTCTTAAACCAATCACAGCTTTGTAAATTACTGCAGTTAGTGAATAAGCACAAGAGTAATGCTGAGTTGCCAAATTATCTACTGTATATAAATATCCGTTGTTTTCATAATTTCCTTGTGCGCAGGTGAACCAAACCCCGCCTCCCCCCCAGCTAGCCCACAACATCCTGCATTCATGGTGAGGAATACAGTATTGCAGTGTCTTATTTATTCTTTATTAGTATAATGCCCTATACTTAGCAGTTTTGGTGCTATTTATACCGTAGTAATAATAATAATAATAATAATAAGCATGTTACTTATTTCTCATAAGCGCCAATTTTTCCGAAGAATTCACTAGCGCTCGAAAAGAGAAAGAAAAAAAGAACAAAATTAATGCATCAAAAGAAAGCTTATATACAACACACATTTAACAATCACTAGCAGTGGCAAAATAGCCTAAACTCTATAGCCATCTGTCATGACACCTCTCAAGATCATAGCTTCTCTCAAAGAGAAAAGTCTTAAGTTGTCTCTTGAAGCATTCAACAGAACTCAGTTGTCTCATGGACAGCGGCAACCTGTTATACAACCTCGGAGCCATGTAGGAGAATGACCTCTCAAAGAAAGAAGACTGCTGGAAAGCCCTTGGTTAATCAAGACGAAAAGGGTCATTGTCATGATGCACACCTACACCATGGTGTGCCGGTGGGCGCCTGAGCAGCTCCGCAAGGTACCTAGGCTCACCAAATTTGAGAACCTAACACAAACAAAACTTAAATTCTATTCTTGCTCTTACTGGCAGCCAGTGCAGTTTTATGTGAAGAGATGTAGTAGGCGTTCTAGGTGGAACACCAAAAATGAGTCTTGCAGCCCTGTTAAGAACAGACTGAACTTTCTTTAAAATATAATTTGGAAGACCCACCAACAGGGCATTGCAATAATCAACATAAGAGAAGACACAATAAAGCATTAATAAGACAAGGGTTTCTACTCTACTGGAGGTAGGCTACTTTGATTATAGAACAGAAACATGTACAGTATACAGTTTATATGAGTATTGACAAAACAAAGTAATAAAATAGCAAGTTTATTCATAATTGTTTTTACCATCCCACCAATTAATTTACAAATAAACCAAACTAATGAAATCCATGAAAGTAATGAATACATGTGGTACTTACAAGCGGCTCGCTTGGTGTAGTGACTAGCGTCTCGGACTTCCACCCAGAAGGCCCGGGTTCGCGCCCACGCTCGGCGCATTAAAGATTTTTCACAAGCACTGAGTCGTTACCATCCCTCATGAGCAAAGGGATGGGGTAGTAGTACAGGACCCCAATGGAAATACGCCTAATCGGCCTTATTGAGCTATCCTTAGCTAGCTTAGCATGCGCTAGCTTTAAGAACTATTATTATTATTATTATTATAAGGACTTGAATCTAGGATACTCACACCAAAATTCCGCACACTAATCTTTACGCTATCAAGACAGTATGATCAGAATGGCAATTACAAAATGTGACAATAAGAATACACTTGTTTTATTTGACAGATTAGAGCCTGCTGGAGTTGGGGTTTATCTCGATGATTTGAGTTAGATCTATTTATCTATTGCCTGACGCAGTGATACCCGAAGGGATGGCCATGAACGAAGCGCCCCTATGTACCTGTCCCCAGTCAGTCGACACCCCTCCTACCAGCACCGTCTTCATCCATATGCTTCTTCACTCCATCCTTCCACCTCTCTCTCTGTTTATCTCTCCCTCTCTGTCCTTCCACCTCACTCTCGTATACCCTCTTAGTCATTCTCTTGCTTCCCATACAG
This sequence comes from Paralithodes platypus, assembly GCA_032716605.1. Taxonomy (NCBI): domain Eukaryota; kingdom Metazoa; phylum Arthropoda; class Malacostraca; order Decapoda; family Lithodidae; genus Paralithodes; species Paralithodes platypus. The sequence goes on along the minus strand of CM064506.1, from coordinate 11,503,433 downwards.
GTTCCATATGGCCGAACCATCTCAAGGTGTTCCTTTTCACGCTTTCCAGCACATCTACCTCTACACCACACCTCCCTCTTACTTCCTCATTCGTCTGTCTATCCCTCCATGTAACTCCGCACACACTTCTCAAGTAACTCATTTCCACCCCGCTCACTCTTGGTCCGAGTCTCTCATTCAACGTCCATGCTTCGCTTCCGTAAGTCAGTGTTAGGATTACCACACTGTCATGCAAGGACTTCTTCACTTCCATGCTGACCACCCTATTTCTTGTTACTGCTTTCAGCATTCCTACAACCCTCTTCCCCTGTTGCACCCTCTCCCTCACTACTTCTTCCATACTCCTATCTTTACTCCGCACACTGCCCAGATACTTAAATGAGCTGACAATCTCCATAGCCTGACCGTTCAACTTCACCTCACACTCTGTGGCTTCACCCCTTCCAATGACCATAACCTTGCTCTTCCCCGAATTTACCTTCAGACAGCCTGCTAGACGTGCTACACACACAGGAACGGCCCAGCTGGCAACTCGTAGAAGGCAAGCGACTGACATAATCATGGCCATAAGTTTTTGAAGCAATCCCGAACTGAATCGCATCTTATTTCCTTACCTAATATTTACACTTCGGAGGTTCTCTTATGTTTTGAAATGGTTCATACTGGTTACTGGGCCACGATTGAGAAGCGAGACCCTGTAGTACCAGAAATCGGCTAACCTTCGCCATCTAAATTTGGTATCAATACCCTCTCTTTGGAGACTAAAGGACTACAGTATACTCAAATGCAGTAGGCCTATATATTCATTGTATTTGCACTTCACACAAAACTCTTGGTGAGAATTATCTAGATTCTACTCCCGGACTTCCCAAACTGACTAATTCCTTGAACGTGACGATACTGCGTTGTTATGTGTGCAATTATTTTGCTTGGGAACCAGATTAACTTGCTCATGTAGTAATGTACACCCTATGTGGTGGATTGTGTTCTTTTATTTCATAAATTTTATTTTAGTATGCGTTGTTTCCACATAGCAATTTTTATTAGTTATTTTGCCTTTATATTGTCTTTGTCCAAATTTTGGTTTGTTTAGTTTGTAAGTTTTACATTTCAATAAGAATTGAACTTTCGATTAAATCAAAACTAAACAGTTTTCCAACTCATTATGTAACAAACACAAGTTTGATTAAATTGAATAGAACTTTACCGTTTATGAATAAAACTTGCTTGTCATACCAGAGGTAGCTCTCCTAGAGATAATATCATGCATATACAGTATATAACTAAAAGACGGTTATATTCATAGCTATGACCTGGAATAAAGCATTTGGAGCATCTAAGTAAATCCAAGGATTCCTCTGAATATTTTATTCATATTTACATTGATAATATTTTGTTTTAATTTTTGAGAGAGAGAGATTAGTGACTAGTGCAGAAAGAACACCAAAAGACTTTAATCACTCCTATCCAGAGTAAGGTTTGGCATCCTCTACTCAACCTTAACCGTTTCTGTCTGAATCTCTTACTGTTCTACTTTTCCTTCTGGGGGCAGGAGGCTAGGAATCCTCCCCTCCTTGCAAAATTCTCCTACTCAACGGGACATAGAAAGGGGCGAGGGAACACGAAGGTGATCCCGGACCTGAGTATACATACATACATATCTAGGGTATTTCATGTGCCTGGGCACCACACTGAGCAGTTTTTATTTACGTCAGACAAGGCATCTTCGGATAGTAAAACTAAATGTTTTCTTCAGATGTATGATCTATGGGTAACCGTCTTGGTGGTGTAATGATTAGAGTGTTTAAAAATCTGTGTGTGATAACCCAGGTTCGAATCCCAGTGGATCACAAAATTATGTGCTTTCATTAATTTCATTGGAGGTGTTTAATGTTGTGGTCAAATTAATAAAAAATATAGATTAATCATGGGTGAGAAGCACTATGGCCATATTGTTAAACCACTTATATATATTACAGGGATTAACCCATGGATTGCTAAAAAATGGACAAAATAAAAGGTCAAGTTGAGGAAGGGAGGGGGAGTGGGGTATAAAGTGGGGAAGAGTGGAGGATGTGGTATAGGGAGATACAACTGATTTCTATACGTCTTAAACTTTGAGAAATTTCCTGGCACTGGCACGGTATTTGAAGGGTTCTTTTTACAAGTTTAAATACCGTGCCTTCCGTGAGGCCTATCGCACTTTACGGGTTTAAAACACTCTACTCCCTCCATAAGCCTCAAAATGCCCCTAAAAATGCTTATTTTTTTTATTTTTAAATCCGGGGATGGGACGCCCCCAGCCCCTTCTCAATGTACAGTAATTGGTCCCCCCCCCCCAACATTTGGGAGGTAGTTATGCCCCAATGCATGTGTATATACTGTATGTACAGTATATTATTTTTATTTATTTTGTTATACAATTTGTTTAACCCTTCCACCTCGGTTGGCCTCTTATACGCCACACAGAACTTCCACCGCCGACCTCGGTAGGCCTCTTATACTCCCGTGCATCAAATATGAGATTTTGAAGATCGCGGGCTATTTTTGTTGTTACGAGGGCGCTTGCAGCGCACCCACACTCGCACTATGACGCAACGTCAGTTGTTATCGGTCCGCCAATATGGATACATTGGAAAATAATTAAAAGCCTGTGTCCGACTCTGTGCCTAATTCTGCCGCGGCCCAACCAACACGTACGCCTAAGAATAATTAGAGGAAAGTGAAAACGAATGACATTCTAAGTCCTGGTGGTGTTTTGAGAGTGCTAAGTGAATTAGATCATAAAGATTTGTCCGATATTGAAGAGCTTGATAGTGTAGTGCCAGGGAAAGTGAAAATAGTGACGATGAGAGTGAAAAACGTCCTGTGAATGAGCTGGGAAGTGTCGCCAGATACGACGCTAGATTCTCACACCCCTAGTGCTCCCATAGCCCCTTCCCCTGCCAAGGTAGCTAGTTATTTTTATAGAAAGGCTATCCTGGAAAGTGCGCTGAAGAGAGCAAGAGAGGAGGCAGCAGAGAGAGATAAGTGAGGAAGATGGGAGGCTATTAATCACCGTAGTGAAAGTGACACTCTAATAAATCGGTGAAAGAGCAAGTGAAAAAAACAGTGAGTGAAAGTGACACTCAAATATATATCACAATAATGCCTAAAAGTGACATACCGGTAATAATTATAAGTGGAAGTGACACCCATATATGTCTCACATAAGTAGTTCTACTGTAATAAAAAATAACCTAACTCTGACGCGGCCCAACCAACACGTACGCCTAAGAATAATGAGAAGAAAGTGAAAACGAATGACATTCTTTAAGTCTTGGTAATGTTTTGGGAGTGCTAAGTGAATTAGATCATAAAGATTTGTCTGATATTGAAGAGCTTGAAAGTGTAGTGCCAGGGAAAATTAAAATACAGTAGTGACGATAAGAGTGAAATACGTCTTGTGAGTGTCGCCAGATACGACGCTATTATTAAGTGAAAATGACACATAAGAATGAATAACAATTAATATTATGATAATAATTAATAATACCATACTAGTAAGTGCAAGTGACACCTAAAATCGTGTACCGTACAACCATAAATGCCACAAATACAAACTGATATGCAATAATGCATAGCAAGCAATAATATTATAGTAATAGATAATAACTATAAAACTATCAAATTGTCACTGGTGCGACGAGTAACCTAGGGCGTACTAGCCGGGGCCGCGGTGACGCGTCCGAGCATGGCCTAAATCTTACGCGTAAAATCGTCATTTGCATGCTTTTATTGCTTATCTATGAAGGTGTAAAGATCGAGTGATATTGGCAAAAGGCCCGAGTCAGGGGTATAGGCGCGTACAATGACAGCCGAGGGCGGAGGGTTAACCAGACCACTGAGTTCCCAGATAGAACTCCTATAGGGCTGGCCCGAAGGATTAGATCATGATGTGCGATCAATCAAAGCAGAAATGGAAAGATCAGGAAGGGATTAAATGAAGCTAAGGAGAGAGGAGTCTTTTAGGAAGCAGAAAAGTCGGTAGGGGGAGAAGGACGGAGATTCTGATTCATGTACAGTATGTATGTATTGGAGGGAGGGCGAGATGATGGATGGATGGATAGATGGATAAGATAAATAGATAGATAGATACATATATAGCCTGTAGAAATGTTCAATTATTATCTATCTCTTCTTTAAATTTCACACAAATGATCAAGGTGTGGGGCAAACTATTGATTTTGGCTGTCCCTTTTCTTTCAATTTCACACAAATTATCAAGGTTTGGGGCAAACTATTGATTTTGGCTGTACTTCATTCAATTGCAGTTTAGTAGTTGATCAGAGCAGCATTCTTAAAGTAAGAAACAAGGCAGAGAGTTTGGTCCATGGTATCACGTACATTGTGCCATGATGTGCTCTGAACACTTGATATTTTCTCACACATTTCCTGCACTTCAGAATTTCCCATTACAAAATCAGCATGAAGCTTCAAGAATAATCCAAGATAACCCTGTACTGCCTCAAAGTTACACTGCTTAGACAGAGCCCACTTGATCATTTCCAGGAATTTAATGATGACTTCTTCGGATCCTCCGACATCAGGATCAAGACCTCGAAGTTCAACTTCTATACCTGAAGGCCCCTGTTCCATCAGCATCTTGAGAGCATCCTCATATGCCCCAGATTTTAGCTTCTTTCCAAATTCTGTCAACACCTCAAAAGACATTATAGATTTCACCTTTGATTTATCTTCACCTTTTTCTTGGTCAGTTGGTGCAAACTTGAACTCGAGACCCGGCACAGTTGGGAGAAAGAAAGGGGCAGACTTGTGAACTTTTGGTGGTTGGATGGGCTTGTTTCTCTTCTTGATGACATCCAGGCTCAGCAAGTTCAACCACCTTGATGTTGGCAGCATAGCTAGGGTGACAAGTTCTTCAGAGATTTGCTGCGGAGATTTATATTCATCCAGATCTTCTTCAACTTCATCTTCTTCTGGCTTGTCTGATTCTTCTCCTTCTTTTTCTACAAGTTGAGTGACATCAGCTCCAGTAGATGGAAGAGCTACAGATTCCACCTGGTGATCCTGAGACAGCGGGCGAAGGGAGAGATGGCGGAAACAAGCTTGATTCGACCAAAGATACACTCCAAGTTGGTCAGTGTGCGTGGTTGCTAAAAAGTCCCCAATAGGTGACATAGCGATGGAGGTCGGAGGAATGGGCACCGAGAAGCAATCCACACATGCACTGGAAGGTATGTCCCAGGTTCTGATGGTCTTGTCCAGAGATGTGCTGATGAGCCATTTGGAATCTGGGCTGATTGCAAGGTCTGTCACAATATTACGATGACCATACAACTTTCTCACAAGAGTCTTCGTATCTACGTCCACAATATGAATACTCCAGTCTTCGAGGGCAATTCCTAATAGTCCTGAATCTTTGTGCAAGATCATCTGTGATACGCAATCATCCAGTTTTAACATCTTTATGAATGAACAATCTTTTGTTTTCCACCACTTAAGCTCTCCTCCCTGTCCCCCTGTCACCACATACTGGTTGAGTCCATCAGTGACAACATCTCGCACTCCCCCTTCATGAGCAACTGGGCTTCCGTATGTTCCCCTGTGTATGCCAGACTGAATGTTGAATTTATCCACATGGCCTGAATCATAGCCAATCACCACAAAGTTCCCACAAACTGTCAGATCCACACAAGTAGCCACTACACTTGAAAACTCTTTGTCCTTGAACCTGTCATGGAGCAACTTGTATTCTCCCATTTTCTGCAACCCGACAGACCACGTTGTCACAAAGTCCTTCCCACGATGAACCGCTGCCATATTGTCCCAAGCCTTCTCTTGAGTCGTCCCTGATGTGAAGCGTGTGATGGCAGGCATTCTCCTTTTATCATAAACCACTCTACGTTTCTTGGAAGCTTTTTTGTTGTATGAAGCATGTCCCAGACTTTGGTTCAGTATATCAGTTACTGTTGAAAATATCCTAATGGAAGCATCTTCTCCGGCCGTTAAGATGTTATTTCCTAAGCTTCCATGGAATCTGGCATACAGAGGGGATCCGGAGTGACCATCCCGTATCTTGTGCTGTCTGGCCCCTCCGTCGGGAAGGTCAAATATCCACATCTTGAGAGAATTGTCTGGTGAAGAGGTGACCATTAACGGCTCATTAGGAAGGCACTCCAACCCACATACAGAACCAGAGTGAGCATCTCGAACTTGGGTCACCAGTTTCCTCTCCTTCAGATCCCAAATTGCCATATGCCCAATCTCACTGCCTGTCACCATTACAGGGAATCCATCTGTTCTGAAACTTACTCCGGTTATTTTGCCCCAGTCCTGATGGAACTCGACTACAGTTTCATCATACTTGATGTTGTGAAGAATTATCTTCCCATTACCAAGGCCAACTGCAATCACATCTGGTGCTGGTGCTTGCTTCAAAATGCACACAGCTGAATCCCATCCATTGAAGGTGTACAGCAGTTTACTTGTGTTCAGATTCCACAGCTGCATTTTCCCTTGTTTACTGCCAATCAATATTTTGTTGAGGTATGTTGCTGGATGGACTAGTGCAGAAATTTCAAATGATTTGGCAGGAAATTCCATCTCCATGTACAGTGATTCAGCCTTGATGTCCCAAACGCGTATCTGATTTAGTTTGTCCACAGCAATCAAGTGCGGACCGAAAGGAAGCAACAGGTGAACATTAGCCTTGTGCCCAACATATTTGTGCTTCAGCTCAGTTCCACGTCGCCAGGCAAATATGGTTTTGTCACAAGTTGTGTAGACATGGTAAGTATCTGAAGATAAGGTACTGATGGATGCTTCATGGGGATTACCAACACTCAAGAGTCTAAGTTTGGTTGCATCGTAAGTATGGAATGAGTTGCCTACCACGGTCACAATCAAGTTCTCCTTCCGCCTCTTGATGTAACGCACTTGCAATGGAACCTTGTTACTTACCAGGCCTAGAGCCCGGTAAGGCATGAATATTTTACTTCCTTCAGGCATGCTTAATGTCTACCATTTGAGAAGCAGCAATTCCTTGTTCTTGTTGGAATTGTGGGCTCAGTTACAACAGCTGTTTCTGCCCTAAGTTTGAGGCTGCATTAGAGAAATCCCATATTTTCTAATTTGATGACTCAAGTATAGCTGTGGTGCAGCAACCGCCTCTTCACTGATGTTGCAAAGCCACATCAGCCGGGGAATACCTAGGACAGCAAATCTGCAATAGAGAAAGGTAGTCATAGAAAATGGGTATTATAAGAGATTATATTCATAATTTCAATCATATGACGCCAGTTTGTATTTATTCTGATTATCTCTAAAAATAGTTTTAATCCAGAAGGAGCTGCTAGAGTTGAGTGTTAATTTACTGTACATATTAAAATTCTCGTTCATTTACTGTACTTATTAAAATTAACACAAGTTCCTTTGTCCCTTTGTTTACATCTGAATGTCCAACAGTTTTCAGGCAGCTGGCCGCATTTACGCTCAATGGCAGGCCGAAGTCTTAACCCTTTCACGCACGTATGGATGCCAGGGTTGCCGATTAGCAATCAGAAATGTATAGTTATCTCAATCTTATAATTACCTCTCCAAAATTAGTTTTCTGCCCACAGCTAGCTAAAAGACAACTGCATAAGTTGAAGTAAATAAACTAAAGGTTTCTAAACACCCCTGATGGTCACAAAGGCTTTAAAGTACAGTATACAAGAATAGGCTCAAATGGCGTCCTGTGCGAGAAAAGGGTTAATAAATACCAAAGCTAAGACAGGCTATTAAAATTCAAGGTAGACTGGGATATGTAAATGCATCTCCAGTAGGTGAGTAGGCCAGGCTACTCGGCAACAGCTTCTTATAGGCTAAATAGAGGAAAATATAATTAAATACTGTATACTGTACAACATATACAAAAAAGAGCATGACGCAACAGACACAAAATATATAACAGAAAATAAAACAGACAAGGTTGAGTTTATACTACTGTATAATGGAGGTACCTCGATAATAATGTCATTTACACAATCTTTATGACCCATACATCATTCCAATATATGTCATTACTGGTGCAAATTAAAATATTTTCCCTTAAACTTTGTGGATGGAAGCAGAAATGATGGCAATCTTGAATCAGTGGAGATTTATTTTCCCCTCCTTTCCACCAATGTTTAGTATTTCAACTTCTATATCGAGGAAGACCTGGGATCGGACTATACGTGCCGATCTCAAATCCCAAAAACTTGACAAGTGAAGCAGCCCTTAACCCCTACACCACGGAAGGGCTCTTGAACGCCCATAAAAAAGCATATATCAGCTACCCGGAAGGGCTCTTGAACGCCCAGTGGTTGAAAGCCTGTGAGCTTCGTGTGCGAGGCGTCGGTCCGACGCATGTAAACAACAGCCGGCTGGACCGACGCCCCGCATCTCCGGCCACAAGAAGGAGAGCGTCGCTTGTTCGTGTGTGCCTGTATGTTGTTGTTAAGTATCGAAAAGTAGTGTAAAGTGGCTGTTTTTGCCATAAAGTTATCTCCAATGAAATCATCATCACAACTCAACCAGTTGACTTAGAGAGCTCTACTTAACGCCATTCTACAGGTAAATAACACAGCTACGCTTGGGGATGCGCGGGAATGCGGGAAGCAGTCCGAATAACAAATATACGGTAGCCTAGCCTAGACGTTTTTCGGCCAAAACACCCGGGTTTCGGGGAATATTTATGTAATGCGTAGCCGGGGCTGGAGGGTTAACAGGGTTGCCTGGAATGCCACCATTAGGACAAGAGACTGAAACTGTACGTATGTGTGGAGCACTCAGTCTTAAAATTTTATGTATGTATGTACTGTATGTATGTATCAATGCAAAGACCAGTGGGGGACCGAAGTTTGGTTAGGTTAATGACAAAATATGGCTTGTGGGGGGTATAAGAACATAAGATTTTTTTTTTTTTTTTTAGAAAGACAGAAAAGAGAGAGGTACAGTAAAACCCTGTGCTTTCGTTCTCCTCGCTTCCGTAATCGATTTTGGTTTGTACTCTTTCGTTTTTTAGTACGAAAGAGTGAATAAAATCCAGTTTTCTGGGTCATATTCCTTCATCTGAATCACTATTTGTGCATTTCATGACTCCCTAACCTTTAATATACTACACACACATCTACGATATAACATACAGCTGGCCAATAAAACCCATAATGTATCGTTAAATAGACAAAGAAATCCCGACTGGTGATTCAGACACTCACTCTGCTATCGTTTGTCTTTCTTTCTCGATAGCAGAAGACTACAGCCAGCTTGAATATAAATATTTTCTTTAGCCTAATTAAGTATTCTATGTGGTGGGCTGACCCTTTGTCAGAGTGAGGGTTGGTGTCCTCTACTTCCCATGGCCTCTTCTATCTTTTTCTCCCTCTGCATCTCTAATTTTTTCAAATGGCGTAGAGATGCGGCGACCCCAACGCCCGCCACTTTCTGGAGTAGATAGCCTCCTCTGTGATGGAGGGGTGAGAAATTTCCACCACCGCTTTCTCCTGCGAGATGTAGAAATCAGCTAAAGGGGATCAGGGGTGGGGGGCCTGGTATCCTTCTCCCCTTAAATAAATCTACCAAAAAAACGAGACAGAAATAGGGGCGAGGGAACGCGTTCGTGGTCCCGGACCCTAAGAATAGGAGCTTTAAATGTGCAAGGATGTAGTACGAATGAGAAGCGAGAGGACATTAGAAGGTTATTTGAAAGAAGGAAGTATTCGTTAGAGAGACGCAGAGTTAGAGGGGATATGATAGAGGTGTTCAAGTGGGTTAGTGGGATTAACAAAGGGGACATGACAAATGTACTAAAGCTCAGTGATAGCGAAAGAACTCGTACCAATGGTTTCAAATTAGATAAATTTCGTTTCAGAAAAGATATAGGCAAATATTGGTTTGGTAACAGAGTTGTAGATGGGTGGAATGGACTACCAAGTGCTATAGTGGGATTAAAAACGATAGGGAGCTTTAAGATAAAATTGGATAAGCATATGGACGAGAAGGGTTGGGTGTGAAGGGGGATCAGCAGGGTTGGGCCAATCAGCGCTCTGCAGACCCCCGTAATCCTGCGTTAATCTCTAACCGTTTTGGTAAGATGATCCTCAGGGTATTAGAGTGTTGAGCCTATAATTGGGCTTTGTAATTGGGGTTGTGTGGGACAGGGATCTGCCTTGCTTAGGCCAATCGGCTTTCTGCAGACTCCCATTTTCTTATGTTCTTATGTTCTTATGATGTGCTTGCACTGAATGAAATAAAGATGAAAGGAGATGGAGAAGTGGATTTTGGAATTGTGATAGGTAGAAAGTCTGGAGTAGATGAGTGAGTCCGTGGGAAAGAGGGAGTGGCTATTATTGTGAAGGAGCAGTTGAGAGTTTCTAAAAGAGTGGAAAGAGGTTGAACGAATGGAAGACCCCCATTGAGATGGAGAGACTGTGTAAGGCAAGCTTTGGATGATAGAGGAATGACTATAAATCAGGCAAGAGAAGTGGTAATAAACAGGAATGAATGGAGAATGCTTGTGAATAGATTAGTGAACACGTGGTCATTTGGGGGAAGGGGTCGGGCGCAACTTGGACTAGATAATAGTTAGGTTAGGTTAGGCTAATGTTAACACCATTCTTACTGGCTTTTTCCACGTGGATGCGTAGTTGTATAGGGTAGCCTTAGATAAGATTAGGATCATAGGATGAAGGGTGGGATTCCCATTGCTTGCTCTATCTTGCCAAGAAGAGGTGTCAGACGTGAATGGTTGTCCAGAGCAATTGGTTTTAATTGCTGGCTGGCAAAGCTGTGCAAAGAGTTGTCATTACCATTCATAGACAACTGGAGCCTCTACTACGGTAACGATAGCTTGTACACAAGGGACGGGGTGCATTTAAGTAGGAAAGGGATAGGGATGCTAGGAAAGTTAGTTGATAGAGCAGTTGAGGTGGGGTTTAAAATTGGAAATGCCCCATCAAAAGAAAACAAAATAAATTAGGTGATAGAAAAAATAGTCAGGAAAGGAAATTAGATGTTATTAATAACAGTGAAACAATAGGTGACAATGCAGTAATAGAAATTAGTCATATAAATAGTGGTACAATATCTACCTTAGTACAAGATAATAACAACAGTCAAATAGATACTAATAGAAGAAAAGAAGGTCCACCAGACACCAGTAAAAGAAATACATTGAGATTATATTACACAAACTGTAGGAGTTTATGTAATAAAATGGACGAACTTAGAGCACTTGTTAGCAATGAAAATATAGACATAATAGCGCTTTCTGAAACTTGGATTAATACAGAATCCAAACATTTTTTAGCAGAATTTGATATACCAGGATATAGTTTGTTTAAATATGACCGAACAAGTAGGAGGGGCGGCGATATAGCAGTGTTTGTCAGTTCATTAACCCTCTATTGGCGGCCCACAACATAAGTCGAGTTAAATAAATTTGGACTATGTGGCGGCTCACAACATAAGTCGTGTGGCAATTTCAGCACGTAATGTTGCTGAGAGAGAGAGACAAGTGGTGGCAGGAGAGTAGCGAGCGTATGACTGCTCCAGACCACCGCGGCGGGCCTACTGACATGAATCCCACCCTCCTCCACTCGCTACTTAGTGAAATGTATGGGGAAAGTACCGAATTACATGGTTTTTGCACTCGTGTTGCGCGGTTGTTGCAAGAAAACTAGCGGTCATACAAGGATCGTTGTGGTGTCATTGGAAAGCTCTGTTTATGCCCTTTCAGGGATAGATACTTGTTTTACGCTCTGGGTCTTATTTAGGCATGAAAATGATCACGTAAACAGCCCTATTTTGGCTAAAAAACACCCCGCTGGGCGGTACATATAAATAGACCGCCTAGCCCCGCTCTGGGTCTTATTTAGGCATGAAAATGATCACGTAAACAGCCCTATTTTGGCTAAAAACACCCCGCTGGGCGGTACATATAAATAGACCGCCTAGCCCGCCAATAAGGTGTTAAAATGCTGTACTAAATCAGGTATTAGGCTAAATAATGATAACGAAAGTGTTTGGGTAGAGGTTAGCGAAGGTAGCGAGACCATAGTTATTGGAGTAATTTATAGATATGAGTAGTAATGAAGGTAAATCTTTATGGCAGGAAGTGAAAATAGCATCAAGGTTTAGCAATGTGTGCATTATGGGGGATTTTAATTTCCCGAAGATAGATTGGCAGCATCAGATCGGCGACTCAGATTCTGAGGAGTTTATTGAGGCGGTACAAGATAGTTTTTTATTTCAATTCATTGACTCGCCGACTAGAGATAATAATATCCTTGATTTAGTTCTCAGTAATAATGAACATATGATAAATAATGTTGAGATAGGGGACCAACTAGGAAATAGTGATCACAAATCTATTTATTTTAATATACAATGGACAGGAAAAGCTAAAGAGAATCCGTCACTTATCCCAGATTTCAGAAAAGCCGATTATGGTGGGATAAGAAGAGCCTTAAGGGTGGACCTTATTGTTAAACAATTAAGTCAGGATAAGCCAGAGTTAAGCTTGACAGCTACATATGAACAGTTTATATCTTCACTTCACAATGCGCAAAATAAATATATCCCCAAAAGAAGATTTAGATCGATACAGAACCAACCAAAATGGATGAATAATAAACTAATAGATCTTATAGGAAAAAGGAAAGGAATATATAGAAAAATTAAGAAAGGCGAAACTCACCTACTTATTTACTATCAGACTCTATCAAGACAGGTCAAAAAAGAAATTAGGACTGCAAAAAGAAATTATGAAATAAGGATAGCCAACGACTCAAAAAATAACCCTAAAGCTTTTTACCAACTATATAAATCTAAAGTTAGAAATGTAATAGGCCCCCTTAAAACTTCGATAGGAGAAATGACAGAAAATGATTTAGAAATGTGCAGTACATTAAAATGATTAAATAGTCAGTTTCTATCCGTTTTCACTAATGAAAATTTGGCACAGATTCCAGAAGTCAGTAAGGTATATAGCGATAGTATAGAAAATAGGTTAAGTACGGTTACTATAAGTAGAAATTATGTGCTTAAGGAAATTGACAGACTGAAGCCTCAGAAATCACCTGGTCCTGATGAGGTATATGCTAGAGTATTAAAAGAATGCAGAGATGAGTTAGTTACCCATTAACATTTCTTTTTAACAAGTCATTAGAAACAGGTATAGTTCCAGAAGCTTGGAAGCTTGCAAATGTAGTTCCGATCTTCAAAAAAGGTGATAAATCCATAGCATCAAATTATCGTCCCATTAGTCTCGCTTCAATCATAGGAAAGCTACTAGTCAATTATTGCTAGGAAAATGAGAAACCACTTAGAAACATTTAACTTAATCAATTCTTCTCAGCATGGATTCACTCAGGGACGTTCTTGCCTTACTAATTTGCTTAGCTTTTTCTCAGAGGTACAGTATATGAAGCAGTAGATAATGACAAATCATATGATATTATATATTTATATTTCAGTAAAGCTTTCGACAGAGTCCCTCATCAGAGATTGATGAGAAAGGTTGAGGCGCATGGAATAGGTGGGGCATTGTTAGGATGGATTAGGTCATGGCTAATTGATAGGAAGCAGAGAGTCAGCATAAATGGTACTAAGTCAGAGTGGGGATCAGTCAAGAGTGGTGTCCCCCAGGGATCTGTATTGGGTCCTCTGTTATTTATCATATACATAAATGACCTTGATTTAGGTATAACTAGTAGGATAAGTAAATTCGCAGACGATACCAAAATAGGGAGACCAATAGATTCAGATAGCGACATAGAGTGCCTCCAAAGGGATCTAGATACCTTACACGAATGGTCAGTAAAGTGGCAGATGAATTTTAACATTGACAAATGCAAGGTATTAAAGATAGGGAAGACAAATACTAATGCAAAATATAAACTAGCTAATGCTGAATTAGAAAACTCAGACTGCGAGAAAGATTTGGGTGTGTTTGTTAGTAACGATTTGAAACCTAGAAAACAGTGTATAAGCGTACGTAACAAGGCAAACAGGATTCTGGGGTTAATCTCAAGGAGTGTGAGTAACAGAACTGCCGATGTTATCTTGAAACTTTACTTGTCATTAGTGAGACCTCATATGGATTATGCTGTCCAATTTTGGTGTCCTTATTACAGAATGGATATAGATTGCTTGGAGAGAGTACAGCGAAGAATGACAAAAATGATTCATAATTAAATCTCATTAATCTCTAACCATTTTAGTAAGATGATCCTCAGGGTATTAGAGTGTTGAGCCTATAATTGGGCTTTGTAATTGGGGTTGTGTGGGACAGGGATCTGCCTTGCTTAGGCCAATCGGCTTTCTGCAGACTCCCATTTTCTTATGTTCTTATGTTCTTATAATATTAGAAATCTACCATATGAAGAAAGGTTGAACAAATTAGGCTTACATTCGTTAGAAAGACGCAGAGTTAGAGGGATATGATAGAAGTGTTCAAGTGGTTCAGTGGGGTAAATAAAGGAGACATGAAAAATGTACTGAAGCTCAGTGATAGCGAAAGAACTCGAACAAATGGTTATAAATTAGATAAATTTAGTTTCAGAAAAGATATAGACAAATATTGGTTTGGTAACAGAGTTGTAGATGGGTGGAATAGGCTACCAAGTGATATAGTGGGATCAAGAACGATAGGGAGCTTTAAGATAAAATTAGATAGGCATATGGACGAGATGGGTTGGGTGGGAGGGGGATCTACCAGGTGTGGGCCAATCGGCGCTCAGCAGACCCCTGTTATCTTGTGTTAATCTCTGACCGTTTTGGTGGGGTCAGTACTCAAGGTATTAGTGAGTTGGGCCTATAATTGGGCCTTGGGTGTGACAGGGATCTGCCTTGTATGAGCCGATCGGCTTTTTGCAGACTCCCATTTTCTTATGTTCTTATTTTCTTAAAGTAGCTAGCATGCAAGGGCTAGTTTTGTATCCCACGTACTAGGTCTAGGTTAGGTTAGGTTGGGTTGTTAGGTTAGGCTAATGTTAACCCCATTCTTACTAGGTTAGGTTAGGTAAGGTTGTTAGCCTGTTAGGTTAGGCTAATGTTAACCCTATTCTTACTAGGTTAGGTTAGGTAAGGTAAGGTTGTTAGGTTAGGCTAATGTTAACCCCATTCTTACTTCGTTAGGTTAGGCTAATGTTAACCCTATGAAAACCCAAACAAAGATTTTATTAAGGTTACTGTGTAATTTTAACATGAAAATTAGTAAAATCCGAGCCAAGTTTCGTCAAAACTTGGCTCGTGTTTTCAAAATGTCGGGTTATATGGGTATGGAAATTTACAAAACCCGAGCCAACATTTTAATAAGGTTAGCCTAGCCTACTGTGTTATTTTCATTTTTAAATTAGTTAAATCCGAGCCAACTTTCGTCAAAACTTGGCTCGGGTTTTCAAAAAGTCGGGTTTTATGGGACTGGAAATTGACAAAACCCGAGCCAAATTTTGGTTACAAATGTGTATTAGCCTATCGTGTTCTATACGCTTTTTACCCCTCAATTTCCCTGATCTTCATAGCCCTCCCCACTATCGGGGGGGGGGGGGGGGGGAGGGGGGGGGGGGTCTTTAGATTGATGGTTTAATCGAAGGCCTTTTTTTCTAGTTATTAAAAATGTATTCTATGGTGTATTATATGATAGGCCTATATAGAAGCAATAGAATTGTTAAAATGACCTGGGAAGTGTATATTAAACCAAATACAAAACTAAGAGCAGTGGGAGGGTTGAAAAGTGATAAAAAACATATCTCTTACAGTCTTACCTCATTATTCAAAGTTTTGTATTTGGTTTAATATACACTACCCAGGTAATTTTAACAGTTCTATTGCTTCTATATATTATATAATACACCATAGAATATGTTTTTAATAACTAGAAAAAAGGCCTTGTAGGCTAGGCGGCGCCTACTAAAGTAACTAAATAATTACGAAAAAGGCCGGATTTTTTTTATTTTAGGCTAATACAACAAATTTTCCGAGTGTTTTTTTATAACAAAATGTTTTCATTTACATCAATATATAGTGTTTGTAATTAATTAGATATCTCGGGAAAACCTATTTTCCCCATTAGGCCTATCGATCCATGTTGAGACACGTCCCCCGATAGTGATTTGAAAAGACATTAGCCTAACCAGGTAACAACCTTACCTAACCTAACCTAGTATTATGGGTGGGGGCTGCTGCCCCCACACCCCCGTTGGTTGAGTACTAATCCCTTAGTAAATACAAAAAAAAAAAAAATTTGCTGTCGATTATACAAAGGTGAAAGAAAGTCGATGAAGTCTATGGTGTTTACTCGGCAATCTTCAGCTTTGATTGTACATTGATAACGGGAAAGTACCGTATTGACAACCTTGTTACGAAAATTAAATTTTAGTACCATACTTTTATATTAGGTTTTTCTGAGGGTTTAACAAATGTTCATGATCTTTAGAGGTATCGATAACTGGAAGTACCGTATTGACAACCTTGTTACGAAAAAGACATTTTAGTACAATACTTTTTTTTATTAGGTTTCGCCGAGGGTTAAAACAAAAATTCTTATACTCTTTAGAGCATATAGATTCATTATTAATCTTCAAATATATCAACAAAATTTGTGGTATTAAAATAACATTAAACCAAAAGGCCTTCGATTAAACAATTACGGTCGGTCAATTAAGAAAATACGCATACAACGGAGCTGTTAGAGTAGGCAACAGGTTACAGATCGCTCCATACCCAAAATGTAAACACACATCCGTGGACTTAATCTAATACCGCGCACTAGTATTTGGTTTAATATACACTTCCCAGGTAATTTTAACAGTTCTATTGCTTCTAGGCCTATATATCATATAATACACCATAGAATACGTTTTTAATAACTAGAAAAAAAGGCCTTCGATTAAACAATTACGCTCAACTTTAACCAATAATAGGCCTACTGCCTAGGGAAGTGCCGATGGATAGGCATGAATCATGATTCAGAATGATGGTCAGACCAATTCTGGAGTATGCAAGTCCTGTCTGGAGTCCCTACAAAATTAAGGATATCACGGCTATTGAAAAAGTGCAAAGGAGAGCGACTAAGTTGGTACCATCTTTAAAGGACTTAACATATGAAGAGAGACTTCGGAAGCTAAATTTACCAACGTTGGCATATAGAAGAGCCAGAGGGGAAATGATAGAAACTTACAAAATCTTACACGGGGTGTATGAGGAGGAGGCGAGTAGGGGACTCTTCACGCTGCAGGAGGATGATCGCACCAGAGGACACAGCAAGAAATTGTTTAAGAGGAGGTCAAGACTCAACATCAGGAAGAACTTTTTTAGTAATAGAGTGGTGGAGAACTGGAATGACCTTCCTGAAGAAGTGATAAGTGTGAACAGTGTGTTAAAATTTGAAAAAGCATTAGGCTAGGCTAGATATAGTTTGGGGTGACCAAGTCTTCCAAGAGCCAAAGTTCAATGATTTTAAAGCCGAAATTAAGACACGTCCACCCAAGCCACACACCAAGTAATGAAATAAATTATGAGCCGGGTCTCATAGGCTGAACAGCCTCCTACCCGGGCATGTTCTGTGAGTATGCTTCCAGACTTTCAACCTTGGCCTAGCCTAGCCTAGCTAAACAAATGAAGGAATGATGAATCTGTCCGTCTCAATTAAAGACAAATACCGATTCGGTAAGAGAATATCATGCTAACGACGAGAGTGACATACTTGGTCAAAGTGGAGAGAAAATTAAGTCAAGAAATCCGTGATGACACGTGCAACTGCAGCGACTGCTTCTTCTTCTTCTTCTTCTGCGAGGGATGTAAACAAGGACAAGGCTTCTTCTTCTTCTTTAGAACCCGCCCGCAGACCGTGCAGATCCACAGGGCTGACCTTTGTATCGGTACTGGCTCAGAAACGTTAGTAGGAGGGAAAGTTTAGAGTAGAAGGATAGTTTAAGAGACAGTTTTGTTTGTTTGTATAACCCCCCCCCTCACCTCCGTTCCCCCCCCCCCCCCCCCCACTTCTCTTCCTCCACATTTTCTCCAATATCCTCTTCATCATCTCCATGTCTTGTGTTTCCATCTCCTGTGTTAACCCCAATAGCGCCCCTACCCCTCTATCTTCCCTCTGCTTAATCTCCTCCCACCCCCTCTCCCCAACTCTATTCCTCATGTACCTCTCCAACTCCTCTCTCTCCTCATTATATCTTGTACATTCGGTTACTATGTGTTCTACATCCTCCACTATTGGGTCCCCTCCCATTTCACATTGACTGCAGTGCGGTCCCACTCCATTCCATCTCCTTGTTCTCTCATTCGTTTCTAGCGATCCTGTTCTTGCTTTAAATAGGAGTTTTGATCCCCATCCCCCATCATAGTACAGTTCTCTAGCTGGTTTTATCTTCTCTCTATAATATGCCAGCGTGGCTTTATTTTCTACCCCCTCCCTCCATCTTCTTCTCCCCTCCTCCTTTATCCCTTTCTCTATCTCTCTGACACATCCCCTCCCATTCTCTAGTATGACCCACTCCTCTCTCTCATTTCTTTTTCTAAATTCCCCCCCCCCCCCACCCGGTCCTGTTTTATATTTATCCTCCCCAATCTTTTCTTGCACTCTGTTCCATTTACTTTGCTCGCTCGCCCATCTGTATACCTTCCCCGGCCACCTATCTTCCTCCATCCCCTCTAGCCTCACTTTGTACTTCCCTTTCGCTTTCCCAATCCTTTCCTCAAACGTACTCCACCCCATCTCCCCTCGGATTGCTTCTTGAGCTACGTATTTATTTGCCCCCAATCCTGTCCTCCCGATTTTATTCTGTATCGTTTCTAATTTCTTCGTTTCCGCCTCTGTTGTTTCTACCGCCTCTAAGCCGTACATTATTGCAGGTACTCCTAATCCTTTCCACAGCCCTCGCACTATTTCATAGCTATTCGCTCTTAGCCTTGTCGCGCTCCAGTCTTCCATTCCATTGTTGCATTTGTCCCACCTTTTCACTTTTCGCCTTCTCAAACCCTTTCTCCGTGATCGTTACCCCCAGATATTTATACTCCCATGTCTTCTTCATTCTGTTTCCTTCCAGTGTCCATTCCTCGTCTTCTTGAAGCTCTCCATTCATTTTCATCACCTGGATCTTTTCTTTACTAAATCTTACTTCAAGTTCCTCCCCGAATCTCGTTGCTTCCTCTAGTAGTCTCTGCAACCCTCCTCCCGTTTCTGCCATCAGAACTACGTCGTCAGCAAACAGCAGTACCCCCAGTCTTTCTTTGTTTATCTGAATCCCCTCCCCAACTCTTTTTATCCTCTGTGTCATTTCTTCCATATATAACGCAAATAATAACGGCGATAATACGCACCCCTGCCTTACCCCCCCTCTTGCTTTCTACCCATCCCGTTTCTATATTTCCTAGCGCGTACTTCGCTTTTGTTCCTTGGTACATCGATGTTATGATGTTTATATACTTTTCTGGTATTCCCCTCCTTGCCATTATTTTCCATAGCAGTTCCCTGTTTACTCTATCATAGGCTTTTTCTATATCCAGGAATGCACAGTAACCCATTTTTTTCTCTCTTTTCATTTTCCCCATCACTTTGCTTAGTATATAGATATTATCTGTCCCCCTCCTATCTCTTCTGAACCCATTTTGCTCATCACTTATTAGCCCGTTTCCCTCTATGGCTCTATTCATCCTTTCCTTCAATATCCCGCAGAAGAGTTTCCCTATTGTTTGTCACTGTGACTGGCCTGTAGCTTTTCATTTCCTTCTTACTCTTGTACCCTCCCTTGTGCAATAGTGTTACTCTCGCTTCATTCCATCTTTCTGGTACTCTCTCATTTCCCATTACCTCATTAAACATTTTCTTCAGTCTTCTTGCCATTTCTTCCCCCCCCCCCCCCCCCTCTATGTACATTTCATTTGGTATCCCATCCGGGCCGGTCGCCTTTCCCTTTTTTAGTGCTTTGATCCCTCTCCTTACTTCTTCTATTGTGAGCTCCCTTTCCATTTCCATCTTATCCTGTTCTGGTAGCCTTCTCTCTCTCATTTCCAAGTTCCATTCCCTCTCCTCCCCTTGTTCATTTACTCCCCCTATTTCCTCCCAGTATCGCTTTATTTCAATCTTTATTTCTTCTTGTCTTTATTATTCTATCTCCCACTATTAGTTCCACGCTTTCTTCCTCTCTACCGGTCTCACCTCTTAACATCCTATACCACTCCTTTTGGCCCTCTTTCCCCTTGCTTCTGATCTTTTCTACTTCTTCTTTCTCGTGTTTTATCATTGCCTCTTGTATTAGTATTTTTACCTTCTTCCTTTTCTCCTCGTATACCTGTACCGCTTGTCTTTCTTCTCGTTCCCTCTCTCCGCCTTCCCTCCTATTTCTCTCTATCATCCTTCTCCTTTCTCTGTTCGCATCCCTTCTTTCACTTCTTTCTTGTTTTATTTCCCCATTCCACCATGGTTTTTGTTTTCTTTTTCCTGTCCATCTTCTTATTCTTCCTATACTCCTTTCTGCCGCTCTATTTATGTCCATCATCAACTCTCCGTCCATTTCCTCTACGCTCCCCTCTCTTCTTTCCCCTATTTCTTCCAGGTAACCTCTGTATTCTACCCATCTTTCACTTTTTAGATTCCATCTATTAATCCTCCATCTCGTGTTTTCTTTGCTTTTCCATTCCTTTGTGTAGTTTATCATCATGAGTCTGTGGTCGCTTTGTATCCCTACTTAATTTTCTTCATCTATCCACATGTTTTGGATCTCTTCCCTTGCTCTTCCATTCGCTAGTATGAAGTCTATCGCCGATCTTTGTCCTTCTCCGTGTCTTACCCATGTCGCCTTCCCCTCTCCCATTGTTTGGTTCAGTATTTCCATGTCATTTTCTTCCGCAAATTGGATCAAGGCTTCTCCATTCCCATTTATCCTCTCCCCTGGTATCCCTATATGTGCATTCATGTCTCCCATTATAATTATCTCCTCTTCCTCCCTACCCCTTATCATTTCCTGTATTCCTTGGTACTTGATTCTGTTTTCTTCCCGTTCCCTTCTCCCCCCTTCCACCGTGAAGTACCCTATTATTGCTGTTATTTTTTCTTCCCTTCCATTATTCATCCTCGCTAGTGTCACTCCCATTAAATCCTCCATTTCCTTTGATTCTCCACCCTTTAGTTTCTCTATTTTCCATTTTGAGTTGTTCCTAATCATTAACCCTACCCCTCCCCCTTTCTTTTCTGATTTCTCCCTCCCTCTCCCAATGAGCGTATATTTATCCCCTTCCCATTTTGTCTCGCCCCTAAGGTGTGTTTCTGTTATTCCTATCATTTCCATTTCCCACTCACTCCATACCTCTTCAATGTCTTGTATTTTCCCTCTATTCGTCCCATTTATGTTTACACATCCTATTTTTATTCCTCGGTATACGTTACCCCCCTCCCCCCGCTCTTTCCCTTTGTTCTTCTTCCCTTTTTTTCCCTTGTTCTTCTGCTTTCTCTTCCTTTCTCTTATTTCTCTTTCTTCCCCTCCTCCTCCTTCTTTCTCTCCCACCGTTCTTTCTCCCATGTCTAAGTTTCCCTCTACTTCCTTTTCAATCTTCTTCTCATTTCCCTCTCGCTTTTCTTTCTCTTTTCTTTTATCTCATCCTCCCTTTCTCCTCCCGCTTCCTCTCTTCTCCCCTTCCTTCACCTTTCTGTGTTCTTTAGCCACTCTTTCCGCTGTTCCTCACTTTCTTCTATTGCTCTCCTAATCTTTCCCCCTACAGTCCATTTCCCCTTTTCTGACAGGTGTATTCCATCCCTCGCAAAATCTCCTGGGCTCAGCTTGTAGTCTGGGTCGATGTAGCCTACTCCTGCTTCATCCCTTGCCCATAGCCTTTTGTTCATTTCTCCGATATCCCTCTGTATTTTCTCATTTGTCATCTTTCTCTCTTTCTCGTATTGCCCCGTTTTCCCTTCCCTTGGCCTTTCTATAATTCCCACCACCCATACCATTACCATTGGGTTGGTTTCTTTGAAGTTTTTTATTCCTTCCATTACTGCTCCTACCGTTCCTTCTGCTCCTTTCCCCTCTAGCCCATTTCCTCCCCCTGTATCACTACAGTTCCACCTTCCCTCTTGTCCATTTCTGTATTCCTCAAACCTCGCATTATTCTTTCTATATCCGCCCCTGGGAGGCTTATCACACTTCTCCCTCTCTTTTCCTTGCCCATCAGTTCCTCCTCCATCACTGGGCACTGGGCAGCATAGAGTAATCTCTGCTGGGCAGTATCCAGATATTACGAGCGTATATAAGTTATATAGTTCAATCAACTAAATTTATAATAGCTTAATTAAAAGGAATTTTTGTCTCTTTCATGGAATGTTAGTCTAAATATAATTAGTTGCGTAATCCATTTCTTAGACTATAATGGCAATATGACAATTTATATCAACATCAATCATACATTATATTTTCCTTGCTTAGCATATTTGATCTACAATGTTGATATTATAAGGTAAAATAAATCCTTAACAAAACAAGTTGGCAGGTTAGTCCCTCTGACGGCGGCGCAGTGAAACCTCCAAAACATCATTGAACTAGGGGCCATCCGCCCATATCTCTTAATTTACCTCACTATGGAGCCCTACGAAGTCTTAGTTAACCAGCCGGTGGTGATAGATAATGTAAGTGTGGGGTGGTGTGTTTGGGTCACAGTAGAGGCTGTAAGATGTTATCTTCGTAATTATTGAGAGGAAGTGGGTGGCCGGGCGCGCCTGTCAAATGATCTGTTTGGCGATGACTCATGCAGGTTATTACACTGTTCACCCAATTGTAATCACCCTCTCTGGCATATGTTTTTTATTTACAGGTGACATTACTGATAGGGTGATGTTTCTTAGATGTAGAATAATAATAAAGTGAGGCATCAGATGTTTTACCTACCAACTGGCCCAGGTAAAAAGGGGTGTGAATGACCAATCTGCTTCTGTAACCTAGCCTAGGCCTATGCTAATTTTTTTTTAGAGTATGCTAGGCCTATAGCCTAACTCGATTTATAGTGGTGATGGGCTGGTCTATCAGAGTGAGAACTGAGCGATCTCTGCCATACCCATAGCTTACTCTGACTGTTCCTTTTACTTATAAATATATTTTCTAGATCTCAAGTGACGGCGTCTCTTCCGTGGATTGACCTCCCAATCTACCAAGATTGGAAGCCAAAGCGTCACATTTTTCCTTTGCCTCTCAACTTTCTCTTCATAATTGCTGAGGGGCACAGGGCCCTGGGTGGGGCTTTGGTTTCCCGGGCGTTTCCTCAGATCCCCGCCATGGAGTGGCTTCGGTCACCCAGGCTTTATTGTGGTCGGCAGGGAGGGTTCTGTGGGGGCGCTCGGTTGTGGCCTTGCTCGGGGCCTTGGGGCTGTTCGGCCAGGCAGCTTGGGGAACGGCAACAACAACTCCATTTATTTGTCACCAATTATTTTGACATAGGCTATTTGAACTTTTGAAGACATATGGAATCTAGCCTATATGCTCTAAGCATCATATTAAAATTAGTTTCGGTCAAATTGGATTTTATGTCACCTATGTGTTTTTTGTATTATAATCCTTTTTCTCATCAGTTTCTTCATTGATTAGTGTGTTTTAAGGTGTTTTTCCGGTAATTTTTTTTTAAAAGACTCGGCGTTATTATACATAATTTATTAGGGAAAGTGAAGCTCTATGGAATCCTTATAATATACTCACATAGATTCCGTTGTGGTAGAATAGTTTTGATAAGTTTTGTAACTCGATTTTGTCGATATAAATAGTCCCGCGCGTAAACAAACTCAGTCCCGCAATCTTGAGAGCTCTGCTACGGACGTGTTCGAAATGGAGTACCTGTACACTCGCTACGGTAAAGTGTTATGTTTTACAAAGATGTTACTGTATGTCTAATATATGAACCCACAGTAGCTGGCATGCAACTTGCAAGGGCTAGTGTTGTATCCCACGTACTGGGTCTAGGGCACTCTAGGGTTAGGTTAGGTTAGGTTGTTTGGTAAACCTGACTTTTTGGACCGACAGCGATTTCAGTAAGTTTTATTTTGTTTTTTGTAATTTTTCCTTCAGATATAGTGTTGTTTTATACTGAAGAGGAGCGGAAATGAGTATTTACCTATTATCCAACAATCTAAAAACACGCCCCCCACTAGTGGGGAGGGCTATGAAGTTCAGGGAAAATGAGGGGGTAAAAGCGTAAAAATACAATAATATAGCGTTTTGTATCAAAACTTGGCTCGGGTTTTCCCAAATTGCAAACCCATACAACCCAATTTTGTGAATACCCGAGCCAACTTTTGACGAAAGCTGACTCGGATTTCACGGGGTGGAGTGGGTAGCCTAATAATTATTTCATGTTATAAAAATAGTCAACTTTGGGAAGACATTAGCCTAACCTAACAACCTTACCTAACCTATCCTAGTATTATGGGTGGGGGCTGCTGCCCCCACACACCCGCTGGTTGGGTTAGATTTTTTTTTTTTTTTTTTTTTTTAAATGTTCTAGGCTATTAGCCTAACCTAACTTAACCTAACCTAACCTAACCTAGTATATGGGTGGGGGCTGCCGCCCCCACACCCCCGCTGGTTGGGTACTGGCTGAAAAACTTATTGTTTTACAGTAGCCTAGGCCTATACATGTATTTTAGCGTTTTTGTTTTTTTCTCCCTTATAATACATTTCAGCTCTTAATGCCATATATAGCAATGATGTATTTGCTCTACCGGACCTATTAGGCCTAAACAGATCGATGGGCTAACTGTCGGTCCAAAACATCAGTATAACCGGTTGTTTGGTTAGGTTAATATACTAGGTCTCGGAAACAAGATTCGTAGTTGCGGTAGTATTTACATCAAAACTATAGTTAACTATCAAAACTATTCTTGGAAAAATGTTATTTTAATACCACAAATTTTCCGAGTGTTTTATATAAAAGAAACTGGTCATTTGCATCAATATATAGTGTTTGTAATCAATTAGAAATCTCGGGAAAACCTATTTTCCCCATTAGGCCTATTGATCGATGTTGAGACACGCCCCCGATAGTGATTTGAAAAGACATTAGCCTAACCTAACAACCCTACCTAACCTAACCTAGTATTATGGGTGGGGGGCTGCTGCCCCCACACCCCCGCTGGTTGAGTACTAGTCCCTTAGTAAATAAAACAAACAAAATTGGCTGTCGATTATACGAAGGTGAAAAAAAAAAAAGTTGATGAAATCTACGGGGTTTACTCTGCAATCTTCAGCTTTGATTGTACATTGATAACGGGAAAGTACCGTATTGACAACCTTGTTACGAAAATTAAATTTTAATACCATACCTTTATATTAGGTTTTTCCGAGGGTTTAACAAATTTTCATATGATCTTTAGAGCTATCGGATAACTGAAAGTAGCGTATTGACAACCTAGTTACGAAAAACAAATTTTAGTACCATACTTTTTTATTATGTTACTGGATATTTATGATTTAAATAAGTGCTACGTTTTCGATAAATCTGGTTATTTGGCTTAGCAATTAGGGAAATCATGAGCCGATTTCCGACATTTCGTTAGGCTAGTCTTTTTCGATTCTCAAAATACGATCCAAGTTTTGCCAAAAATTGGCTCGGGTTTTCCAAAATTATGCTTGTTGGAGTTTGCAATTTAGGGAAACATGAGCCAAATTCTAAATTAGGTTACTGTAATTTCTTTTCTCTTAAAACTCGCAAAATCCGAGCCAAGTTCTGCCAAAACTTGGCTCGGGTTTTCCAAAATTCAGGTTTTATGGCTTTGCAATTTCGGGAAACCTGAGCCGGTAAATCTACAGTTATACTACCCCTCCCCCACTACCTCCCACCACCTCCCCCTTTCAAAACACGCCTTTTAGCGTGTTTTTGGATGGTTCAGCAGACGCGGAAACTGGAAAAAAACGTATTTTGATAAAAATTTATCACCAACCAGATCCGAGTTTTTCAGGTAATTTGTTATTGTTTTTTATTTGTTATTTGATATTCAGTGTTGTTTAATACCGAGGACCGTCACATTTTAGTATTTTTAACATTAGCCTAACCTAACCTAACTTAACCTAACTTAACCTAACCTAACCGAAAACTAACCTGTCTCGAGACCGGTCTAAACCCAGCTCATGTTCCCTGTTTATGGGTGCGCGACGGTCTAAACCCAGCTCACGTTCCCTGTTTATGGGTTCGCGAAGGTTTGTAATACTTCAATGTATCTATTTCAAGTCAAATATACATTTCCGCGCATCATCAAACCATTCAAAGTCTACTACTAATAATATTAACCCATTAGTACCAACAGAATAGCGACAAAATAGGGGTAGTATAACTGTAGATTTATCCCTGAGCCAAATCTCTAAATGAGGTTACTGTAATTTTTTTTTGTCTACAAACTCGCAAAATCCGAGCCAGCTTTGGCCAAAACTTGGCTCGGGTTATCGAAATATTGGGTTTTAGGCCTTTGAAATACCTTAAAACCTGAGCCAAGTTTTGCTAAAAATACGTTTTCATCGCCGTTTTACGCATTTAACCCCTCATTTTCCCTGTACTTCATAGCCCTCCCCACTATCGGGCGGTGTGTCTTAACCCTTCAGACCCGGAAGGGCTCTTAAACACCCATAAAAAACACACCCGAGCTACCCGGAAGGGCTCTTAAACACCCATGAGCTCAAAGCCTGTAAGCTTGGTGTGTGAGGCGTACGTCCGACGCATGTAAACAACAGCCGGCTGGACCGACGCCCCGCATCTCCGGCCACAAGAAGGAGTGCGTCGCTTGTTCGTGTGTGCCTGTATGTTATTGTTAAGTATCGAAAAGTAGTGTAAAGTGGCTGTTTTTGCCATAAAGTTATCCAATGAAATCATCATCACAACTGAACGAGTTGACTTAGAGAGCTCTACTTAACGCCATTCTACAGGTACGAAACACATCTACGCTTGGGGATGCGCGGGAATGCGGAAGCAGTCAGAATAACAAAGATACGGTAGCCTAGGCGTAGACGTTTTTCGGCCAAAACCCCCGGATTTCGGGGAATATATATGGAATACATAGCCGGGGCTGGAGGGTTAAGATCGTTGTATAATGGGGAAAACGGTTTCTCCGAGGGTTGTAATTATTTCCAAACACTATACTGTATATTGATGAAAACTAACAGGGAAAAATAAAAAAATCCATGGGAAAATTTGTGACGTAAAAATTGAGTTTTTCCAAAATTAGTATAACTCCATTTATTTGTCACCAATTATTTTGACATATTTGAAGACAGATATGGAATCTATATGCTCTAAGCATCATATTAAAATTAGTTTCAACCCTCGGCAAAACCTAATAAAAATATATGGTACTAAAATGGAATTTTTTCGTAACATGGTTGTCAATACCTTCCTATAGACGGCACCGATCGTACACACGCCATTTAGAACATGGGTGCTTGACTACTGATGTGACGTGTAAGAGGTAAGATTTTTACGCATAGGTTTAAACTTACGGAAATTAATGGGTAATAAATACCACGCTGAATACTATGAATCCGCTCTACCTGACATGCAAGGGCTAGTTTAGTATGCCACGTACTGAGTACTATGAATCCGCTGTTGCTGGCATGCAGGGGCTAGTTTAGTATGCCACGTACTGGGTACTATGAATCCGCTGTTGCTGGCATGCAAGGGCTAGTTTAGTATCCCACGTACTGGGTCTAGGTTAGGTTAAGTTGGGTTGTTTGGTTAGGTTAATATACTAGGTCTCAGAAACAAGATACGTAGTTGTGGTAGTATTTACAGATACGCCCGATTACTAAATGGGCGGCAGTAAGGGTTCGTGTTTTATCCCACGTAGGCCTACTAGGTACTGTACTACGGACACATTGTAGGCGTTAGGTGTGGATTAGGCTTGTATCCAATGTACTAGGTCTATGTTACTGGATATTTATGATTTAAATAAGTGCTACGTTTTCGATAAATCTGGTTATTTGGCTTTGCAATTAGGGAAATCATGAGCCGATTTCCGACATTTCGTTAGTCTTTTTCGATTCTCAAAATACGATCCAAGTTTTGCCAAAAATTGGCTCGGGTTTTCCAAAATTATGCTTGTTGGGGTTTGCAATTTAGGGAAACATGAGCCAAAATTCTAAATTAGGTTACTGTAATTTGTTTACTCTTAAAACTCGCAAAATCCGAGCCAAGTTTTGCCAAACTTGGCTCGGGTTTTCCAAAATTCAAGTTTTATGGCCTTGCAATTTCGGGAAACCTGAGCCAAATTTCTAAATGAGGTTACTGTAATTTTTTTGTCTACAAACTCGCAAAATCCGAGCCAGCTTTGGCCAAAACTTTGCTCAGGTTTTCGAAATATTGGGTTTTAGGCCTTTGAAATACCTTAAAACCCGAGCCAAGTTTTGCTAAAAATACGTTTTTATCGCCGTTTTACGCATTTAACCCTTCCTACCCGGTCTGCCTTACCTAAGGACAGCTCGGCAGAAGGGCCGCTACCCGGCCGTCCTTACCTAAGACCGCAGCTTAATAGCCTAATTAAGCTTGGTCTGAACGCCGTGCGTACGACGTATGTTAACAAACCCAAGCGTTGCGTCACCGCACCTCCGAAAACAAGAAGGAGAAGACTCTTCAATGTTATTGTTCTGACGTCAGACGAAATTAGTGTCTGAAAAGCCCCCATATTGGCAACATCTCTGCAATATTTGCTCCACTGAAATCGTCATCACAACTGAACCAGTTGACTTACAGAGCTCTACTCAACGCCAAAATACAGATTGAAAACCGCACTACGATTATAGATGAGTGGGAAAGTTCTAGCAGTGAAAATAAACATAAATACGGTAGCCTAGGCCTAGACGTTTTTCAGCCATTTCGCCTGGGTACGGGCAACCGTCCTTAGGTAAGACAGGCCGGGTAGGAAGGGTTAACCCCTCATTTTCCCTGTACTGTACTTCATAGCCCTCCCCACTATCGGGCGGCGCGTCTTAAGATCGTTGTATAATGGGGAAAACAGTTTCGCCGAGGGTTGTAATTATTTCCAAACACTATATATTGATGAAAAATAAAAAATATCCATGGGAAAATTTGAGACATAAAAATTGAGTTTTTCCAAAAAATGCCTTAACATTTGAGATACAAGGCTACAGGAGCTGAACTTTTCTGCTAATTTACCCGTCCACCTGAACTGCTTGGATACAAGGTTGAGTTTAGGCCTAGCCTAGGCCTACTGTAATGTAGGTAGGGTAGGCTAGGCCTTCCTCAATAATTATGTCATTTAGGCTAGCTTATACAATATATGGTAAACCTGACTTTTTGGACCAACAGTGGTTTCAGTTAAATTTAGTACTAGGCTAGGCTAAGTATTTTTTTTATTTTTGCATTTTTCTTTCAGGTAGGCTAGCTAGGCTAATTGTATACATGAAACTCTGACGTGTAGGCCTATGACCGCCGCCTAGCAAGGATACTCGCGGATGTAAACTAACATTCACGTGTCACAGTCATGTGACTCGCCAGCCTTCTCCGGACCTCCGATGACAATATTTTGGGAAATTGGGTCAATTTAAAGATCTTTTAATTAAATTGCTAAAAAATTGGGTACAATTTGAGAGACTCAGACCAAGAGTGAGAGCAGTGGAAATGAATTACTTAAGAAGTGCGTGCAGAGTTACACGGAGGGATAGACAGACTAATGAGGAAGTAAGAAGGAGGTGTGGTGTGGAGGTAGATGTGCTGGAAAGTGTGAAAAGGAATAACTTGAGATGGTTCGGCCATATGGAACGTATGGAAAGCGAGAGAATGACTAAGAGGGTGTATGAGAGCGAGGTGGAGGGACAGAGAGGGAGAGGTGGAAGGATGGAGTGAGGAAGTAGGCTATATGAACGAAGGCGGTGCTGGTTGGGGGGAGGGGTGTCGACTGACGGGACAGAGGTGCATGGGGGCGGTTCGTTCGTGGCCACCCCTTCGGGGATCACGGCGTCAGGCAATTGATAGATAGATAGATAGGGGGCAAGTAACAGCTGGCCAGGGGATAATTAGACCATCTACTGTCAACATATTTGACGATTATTATAATTTACGGGGGGGGGGGGGGGACCCGTCCTGTATCTAAAACCAACCCCCAAGTATAAAACAGTATAAGTTTAGGTAGAGGTATTTATAGGATTTAGGCCTGAATTTGTTTCCCCCACCCAAAACCCCCTATTCCCAAAGGGTCCCGTATTATTGTTGGGGAATATGGATTATTCATGTATATTTCTGCACCTTATAATGGTTACAAGAAGCATATCAATAAAAAGAAAAAAAACCCAGGAAAATATATTCGGCAACAGAACGGTTTAGAGGGGACATAACCTCGAGCGTCCTGTATAAACAAAAACGACGATCCGAAGCGACGACGGACTCCCGATTTTCGGCACAAACGCGCCGTTTTATTCTCTTCGAAAACCACATTTAAAAAGTTATTATATCGTTTTCAATACTATTACCGGACCAGAAAAAGGTGTAGCTTTGTGTTGGATGCGTGAAAACCGAAAACAAATATGTATTAAATCCTTGGTGGTACCTGTCAAATAGGTGCCCAGTAACTAAAATCGTACCAAAAATGTTTTCGATTGTTTTTATGTAGTTTAGAGTTGTGTAAGGGTGTTTTGATATGTGATAATAGGCGGAAATGCATACTGTATTTACCCATTAAACAACAATCTAAAAACACGCGAAAAATTACTATTTGGCCATAACCGTTTGCCGTGGGATACAAAATATGTTGAGGGGGGCAAGCCCCCCCCCCCCCCAGGATTTATTGAAATCCTCATATATTTAAACAGTAGGGGGAAAAAAACAAATTTTCCCTAACGCGAGACGCCAAGGCTACACTCGCGACGGATGTAAACAAAGCCACCCACCTCTTGCGAGGTAGGCGATATAGAAGATATTTCGTTTTTTTCAGGATCAGTAATAAATTATTACGGGCATTTAGACACATATAGGAATTAAATACATGGTATAAGAAACCTATAGGCCACGATAAAATCGATATATGAATTTAACCCTTCCTCCCCGGGTGTCATTTTAATATGACACCACAAAATAAGGGCAGGTGCCCGGGTGTCCTTTCAGGAGATAGTAAGCTTTCAAGCCTATTCAGCTTGGTCTGAACGCCGTGCGTCCGACGCATGTAAACAAAGCCGATCGTTGCATCACCGCACCTCCGAAAACAAGAAGGAGAAGACTTTTGTTATTGTATGTCTGTATGTCGTTGTTTCAGTAGTGAAAAGATCGTCATATTGCTAACATCGCCTGAAAATGCTCTCCACTAAAATCGTCATCACAATTGAACCAGTTGACTAAGAGAGCTCTACTCAACGCCAGTCTACAGATTGGAAACCACACTACATTTATAGATGCGTGGGAAATTTCTAGCAGTTAAAATTAACCAAAATACGGTAGCCTAGGCCTAGACGTTTTTCGGCCAGATCGCCCGGGTAGCCCACCCTGTCCTTTGGAGATACAGCCCGGGCCAGGAGGGTTATTTTTTTACAAGATCTTTATATTGTCCATATTTTGTTTACCCTGACCTAAAAACCTTAACAGACCCCCGCTGCTCTTAAAAATCATGTAGAAGACGTCATATTACTAGAAAGCACTGGGGTAGAGTGAAAAACACCTCTGAGATCCCATTGGGATTTTCTACATTAGTCACTTGGTCTATGACCAGGTCCTGTATGATTTTCTTTGCCTTGTACAGTAGCCTATATCTCTTTTTTTTTCCCCGCTTCTCTATGTATCTATTGCCGGACACCTTACTCCCGTTAATGAGGGTGGCCACAGAAGGCCCCCAAGCGGACCTATCCCCTTTAAGAGGGACAACCCAAGCCAGTTTACTGAAGGACTTACAGGATTGATCACTCAATTTAGGATCCGTCTGACTCAGAGGCCCACTAATACTATGTATCTTCTTGTTAGCACTATTTTTCTACAGTGGTGTTCGGTTAGTCCATCCACTAACCTGCCTTACACTTAGATAAGCAGTACGGATTTGTATCAGGTTTACTCCCCTAGACATGTTGCCGACCAAGGCTGACGAGTCCCATCCACCCACTTAGCCACCAGATATTACTCCCTGTTGCCTCCTTTCTTCCATGCTTTGAAACATCTTCATTTCTCCTTTATTAAATTTTCAACCTCGTCATTCCACCACCAGGAAGTCTTATGCCCTTAGTTTTGCCACAGACTTTGTCAGTGGCGGCAAGAAGGCTACATACATACATACATACATACAGTACATACATACAAGTTTAGCCCTTTCTCTGCGGGCATATTTGGGCTATTAGGGCATATTCAGGCACTCCTGAATGATTAATCAAGTGTCTGCATGAAATTAAATGTAATCTGCCGAAAACTAGACGAAAATACAGTAAACCTCGCTCTTTCGGACTAATTGGGGGAGACCCCTGTCCGAAAGTGTCAAAAGTCCGAAAGGGCCGAGTCCGAACTCACACTTCAGCCTTTCATACAAATCCGAAGTTTATAAGTCCGAAACTCGGCTCTTCGGTCCGAATGCGAAATAATTTTTCTCAGCCTTTCAGACAAATCCGAAAGGCTGAAATAATGTCCGAAGTTTATAAGTCCGACTACACATTCACCTAACCAGACAAGTCCGAAACTCGGCTCTTTGGTCCGAATGCGATTTAATTTTTCTCAGCCTTTCGGACAAATCCGAAAGGCTGAAGCATGAGTCCGAAGTTAAATGTAGTCCGAAAGTGTAGTCCGAAAAGCACGGAGGTATTTTCTCAGCCTTTCGGACAAATCCGAAAGGCTGAACCATGAGTCCGAATTGAAATGCTAGTCCGAAAGATTGAAGTCCGAAAGAGCGGGGGTTTACTGTAGCTTCAAAATGACACTAGAATGATCTTCGTAGCTTGCGGGGATCACCCGCAGCGCTACCATATACATTTGGGAAAACTCGCTATTTATTAGCTATGTAGCGCTTTTTTGCCTTTGGCAGCACTGCTGAGACCCGGGTCTAGGACCTCAGTTTGCCTCAGTGCATGGCTGGACGTGCTGACGGTCGGAGGTGGGCCCCTCGTGGTCCCGCCCACCGACACTCTATTTCTACGGCTTTTACAAGCTTTTAAAGCCTGTAAATTGCTGTAACTTGCCAAAACGTAGTACTGTACTAAGTTTCCTGCAGCCAATGGGTTAAAGACCGTTTTGTCCACAGAGAATGTGGTTACAGTCTCACGTCCCAAATGGCGGCTCTGTAAAGGGCTGCC
The DNA here is from genome assembly GCA_032716605.1 of Paralithodes platypus. NCBI lineage: Eukaryota > Metazoa > Arthropoda > Malacostraca > Decapoda > Lithodidae > Paralithodes > Paralithodes platypus. The sequence goes on along the minus strand of CM064506.1, from coordinate 11,470,161 downwards.
TCTGTTGTCAAGTTCTTTATTTTGAGATTGGACCGGAGTACCCGAGCCCACGTCATTCTAGGTCCACCCCTACGCGCAGCTCCCCCCACATTCACAGTCCGGCATTTCTTCACCCAGTTCTGATCATCCATTATCTCCACATGTCCAAACCAACCAAGTCGGCTCATGCTCATCACTTCATACATACATGTGTATACGGACATGTGCACACTTACTGCATGTTCTTATGTTCCTATATATGTATGTATATGTATGTGCGCACGTACGTGTATATACGTATGTTCTGTATATGAGTAAGTAAATAAATGTGTATATGTACTGTATATCACTTACTCTCATGGTTATTTTATGATAATTTGTATTCTGCACATGCATCATTATTGTATTTATTTATTTTGTTTGTAAACTAAGCTTACCATCCTCATATCTGTACATCTCATGTTCATCCACTAAATTGTAAAATGTGTATTTTCAGCTCATGAGGCTGCCATTCTTTAATAAACCGTTTATTATTATTATTATTATTATTATTATATCCAAAACAAGAAATATCCAAACTTTTAAAGCAAAATTGGATAAATGTAGAGAGAGAGACAGGACAACACGAGCTTAGGCTCAAATCCTGTATACTACAATTAGGTGAGTACAATTAGGTGAGTACAGTACATACATACAATTTTAAGACTGAGTGCTCCACACATACGTGCAGTTTCAGTCTCTTTTCCTAATGGTGGCGTTCCAGGCACCCCTGTTAAGGGCTGCTTCACTTGTCAAGTTTTTGGATTTGAGATCGGCACGTATAGTCCGATTCCAGGTCTTCCTCGGTCCACCCCTTGGTGCAGCTCCCTCCACAATCACAGACCTGCATCTTTTTCCCAATTTTGTTCATCTATTCTCTCCACATGCCCATACCATCCCAGTCTACTTGTACGCATCTCCTCGCTATACCTAAACGTCTCCTCAGCTCATCATTTGTTATTCTATCTTGCAGCCTGGCCCCACAAATCCATCTCACCATTCTTATCTCATTACGTTCCATTATGTTGACATCCTCTACTTTTAACGGCCCATGTTTCCGAGGTGAATAATGTATCCCCCAACACAAGCTCCTAGTGTGTGACATATGCCTAAATAGAGTTCCTGTTAGAAAGAAAGTTCATATGCCAAAAAGAAAGTATGGTTGTTGGAAAAAGAGGAGTACAGAGACAGATTCCACAACAAAATGATGGAAATCGAAAGGAGAATGGGTGATAGGCCAGTTGATGTTGATAGCAAATGGAACTTTATAGAGCGCAGCCTCCCACTTCTGAGGAATCAGTATTTTCCCGTAGTGTTGATGACAGTTTTCCCCACTGGTCACTACAGTGCCTAATTGTTTATTTTTTTATTGCAGGGCTCTGGTGTAATTAAAGCAGGATTTGCTGGTGATCAGACTCCAAAATGTCACTTTCCCAATTAGTAAGTATTAAATATATGCAGTATGTACTATGAATACCCGTAGCTATGCAGTGTACTGATTTTTTTTTTTTTTTTTTTTACGAAGAATAAATAAGAACATATAATTTAAAGATATTTGTATTCTCAATCGAGGCTTTACAGTACGGTATGTATCAACCTAAGTACAGTAAATGGTTGTAGTTGTTGTTCCCCAGGTTGCCTGACCGAACAGCGCCAAGGCCATAACCAAGCGCCCCCACAGAACCCTCCCAGCTTTACCACCAAGAAAGCCCAGGTGACCGAAGCCGCTCCCAGGCAAGGGGCTGAGGAGGTTGCGGAAACGCCCGGAACACCTAAGCCCCACCCAGGGCCCTGTGTCCCATAACAATTATGAAAGGAAAGTTAAGGGGCAAAGGAAAACATTTGACGCTTTGGCTCCCAGTCTGCCAACCTCTAGGTTGTCAGCAGAGGTCAATCCACGAAAGAGACACCGCCACTTGAGATCTAGAAAATTTATAAGCGAAAGGAACAGTCAGAGTAAAGCTATGGGTATGGCAGAGAATGCTCAACTCTCACTCTGATAGACCAGCCCATCAACACATGACTAGAACCCAGTTCTCTCAACATCAGATAGGAAAGGCCCTAGAAAGCCGTCTTTGGTGGGGTGATAGCTCCCCTATTTTAACCTCTTTCTGGGTGGATGGGACTCGTCAACCTTGGTCGACAACCCATCTAGGGGAGACAACCTTATAAAAATTAATGTGGATAGGATTCGTCAGCCTTAGTTGGCAACCAGTATTGGGGAAATAAACCTTATACAAAAAAATGAAGGGCATGCACGCCCATCGGTGCCACTTGCAGGGGGTGAACTCTACAACTACAATCGACAATATAGCTAGATGTCCATGCTGTACTTGATGTATAATATGAATAATTGATGAATTCTTTATATTTTGATATTTCATACTTTGTCTCAAAGCTTACCTTTAGCATAAGAGAAAGTAATGACCTGGGTACAGAAGTAATATGTAATAATTCTTTATTATTTAATGATATTCATCTATACTGAATAAATCAGTGTACAGTAGAGTTTTCTGGAATATTAAAATTATCCAGATTGAGAGGGTTATTTGGGTTATTGAGTCCCTTTTTAAACTGCATAAAAATCTGGTATTTGAAATATTTAGTTATAATATTTGCTTGACAAGACACAGTGTACTGGTATGGAAGCATTAATCTAAATACTGTAGTATTGTCTAGCATTAGTAGAAATAAAAATGAAAAAGTTAACCTGCTGAAGGTGTTAATTGAGAAAGTCTTATCAGTAGGCAGATCAAAAAGGTGTCATCGTATTGAAATAATGAAATTGTTGTAGCTGTCAAGTTTCAGAAGATGGATTCAAAGTAGCTTGAAACATTGAAGAGCCTGAGTGGAGTAAAGTTAGTAATTATAACTTGTGTGCAGGAGGCCTGTGATCAATCCCCCCAAAGTGTAAGTTTTTATTTTACACACTGTTATGGCCTCTCAACCCCTCTCTGTAATGGCAATTATAGGTACAGTACAGTAGACTAATGTTTAATTTTCAATTAATCCTAACATCTGACCAACATGATCAAATTTATTGCTCTGGTTACAAACAATATTCACAACCGTAGCCATTTCAACAGTATAGTATAGTAATATTCAACATGCACTTCACACACTACATATAAGAAATTATTAAAAGTTGGAGTCGCAGACTGAATGAGCCTCTTCTAAAAATCTTTTGTGGGATTGTTTCTCTTACTCAGTACCGTAGTTTATATCTACTTTCTGTAAATTGTTACCGGTATTTGTATATTTTATTTCAGTATCGGGCGGCCAAAGCATGTTCGAGTGATGGTGGGGGCATTGGAAGGGGACCTGTTTGTGGGACCCAAGGCGGAGGAACACCGGGGCCTTCTTTCTATTAGGTAGGTTTTTACTGCTCATCTTACCCTTAACCATTCTCACTTTTATGTTCGATTAGTTAGTGTCAAGTACAGTTCGTCCTCTCAACACGTGAATTTATCAGCGACATGCGGATTAGGAATTAGCGTATTAGGGATAACACACCTTATGGGAATAATTACAGTACATATGGTGGACACCTGCTCCGAGAATGACTGTTTGGCCAAAATCAGTAATTCTCGGAGCAGGTGTCCTATTTATCCCCCTCAATTGCATTAAATGTTGTACATAAGGCAGAGCTAGATCAGCTATACTGCCCCGGGATCATCCTCGTCCTCAGAGTTCCCTCACCCTTTTTCTTGTGGTCGATCACCTCCACCTTCATATTGTGAGTTATAAGTTTGTTCTTTTGTGGCATGATGAAGTAGGGACAAAAAAAACGATCACAATACACAAGTTGTTGTTATTCCCTAAGCTGCCTGGCCGAACAGCCTCGAGTCCCTAAGGAAGGCCATGGCAAAGGTCGGACTTTCACACAGGGCTCTCAAGGAGTGTAGATTACAGTACAGTACTTAAAAATCACATGCTTTGGCCCTTTGGGTCAGTGTATACTGGGGGAACACTGTAGGCCTAATCAGTTTCAGAAGGGGTTGTACATCGAAGTTTGATATCCAGACTTGAATGTCACCACTCAGCCATCCTTATTTGTCTGGATGGCTGAAACTTAAGTCTGGTTGTTTAAGTTAAATATCCGGACTCATGTTTCACCCATCCGGATTTGTCTGGATAGCTGAATATATATCCGGACTTTTGGCAGATCCAGACAGGGTTCTCCCCCAGTTAGTCTGGATGGGCGAGGTTTTACTGTATGTTTTGTGTTGTCTGCTACGATCCGTGCGGTGGGGAAATGTCCAGCGCTGACCCGGAGTTGCAGCAGGACCCCCGTCGCCCGCAGATGTCCGCGTACAGTGGAGTCTCGCATCTAACGAATCTGCATCTACCAACCCATTTGGAGCCCTACCCGATCTCTTAACTAACGATCTAAAATCCCTATCTAACGGCAATTATTCTGGGTGCCCGGGATCAAATTTGCAAATTTCCCGATGATCGCTGATTGTTTAACGCTACCTGGCGTCCCTCCCCGCCACTATCGTCTAGTGTTGCCAATTTAGCTACTTTCCCGCTAGATCTGGAGATATTTACTTTGATCTAGAGGCAAATTTGTACATCTAGCAACATGAATTCTAGCGATATTCTTGAGATTTTCTGAATTTTGTTAGTAATATTCTGGAGATTATGGTATAATTCTAGCGATTTTCGGCATTTGTTTACTATCTAGCCGACTGTATTTGGTAACCCTACTATTGTCAGTCCACGCCATACTCGATCCGTGTTCTAAAGTGCTTGTCTTGCCCCAACCTTTTGTTCTGCCTTCCAAAGTTCCATCCCATCTAACAATTGTCTGGCGGTGTGTTACGCCTTTCATGATGTCAACCCAAGCCTCAGTACTGGAGGGGGGAGTGGAGAGAATGAAAACATGCAAGAACGGAAAAGAAAAGTACCAGAGAAGAGGGCTAGGCTTACACGCGTTGGAAAAAAGTTGAATAAATATACGGCATATGCCAAAGCGAAAATGATTGAACTAATTGAAAAAAGGCCTCAAGAACTGTGAGATAGTGAAGATAACTGGGTTTCCCTGGGGGACAGTGCGTAACTTTAAGAGACAAAGAAAGTAGCGAAACTACAAGAGAAGGCGGCGGAGGCACGGGCAGAAAGGGAGGAGAGAGAGGGTGGAGGGGAGGAGGTGCACGTCACTTCCCAGTAGCCTCGGATATCTTAGATATCGTCTAACCTACACACCTCATTATTCACTCATAAATTGGTTTATTATTAATTCTTCTAATAATTAATATATTACATGATTTGTACAGTAGGCCTATTTATTTTATGTCTCAAAATAGTACTCGGAATGGCAAAAATAGGTGAAAAATGGGGATTTGGCCTAAATGTTGACACTTATTACCATTTTTCCCATTAATTTATGTATTTACATCTAACGAATCTGGATCTAACAAGTTTTTTTTTTTTTTTGGCACGTAATATTAGATTTTGAGATCCTACTGTATATACAAATTTGTTCTGTGTTGTGGCCAACTTTGGAATTTGGGGCGTTACCGGATCTTAACGAATCCGTGTATACGAAAAATGTGTACTGTATATTGAGGCCTTTCTATTTTTTTTTTCTTCAGATATCCTATGGAGCACGGCATTGTGACAGACTGGAATGACATGGAGCGGATCTGGCAGTATATTTATAGTAAAGACCAGCTACAGACATTTGCTGAAGAAGTCAGTACTCAAAACATATTTTGTAATTATTTTTCAATATCTATGGCATCTGATTAAGTCATGTAAAGTAGATATTATGTTTAGCTATTGATATATTCAGTTCTTGAAATAATAAAGTAAACTTTTAGTTTTTGTTGAAGTTCCCCAGACTGTCTGGCCGAGCAGTCCCGAGTCTGGTAGACCGACGCCGCCACTTGAGATCTAGAAAATATATAAGTAAAAGGAACAGTCAGAGTAAGCTATGGGTGTGGCAGAGAATGCCTAACTCGCACTATGATAGACCAGCCCATCATAGTGCATGGTTGTACAGTACGTCTTTACTGTTTGTAAAGAATTGACAGTGTTTCTTTTTGTTGGCCAAAGCCCTTGCCTGTGAGGGTTCTGAGGGCATTTAGTTTTTGTAAAGCTCTGTTGTTTGTGTTTTCTATATGTAGAGTAAATTTCATATACTTGTCACAAGTTACACCAAGTAATTTAGGGGTTCAGTTGAGGGGGAGTGGTTTATTGAGTAGTGTTACATGTGGGTAAAAGCGCAATTCGTTTCTGTCTGGGGTAAGCAAAGTGATGCATGATTTTTGGGGTGAGACTGTCATGCTATTTTTGTAGAAGGTATTGTTGTAGGTGGCTTGTTGATCGTTCGATTTGGAGGTACAGTAATGTGATACGATGGTGAGGTCGTCTGCATATGAGAGGATGTGTGTCGGGTATGGTTGTTGGAGATCATGAGGGACCCCGTTAGGTAGTTTACGTGCTTTGGATGTATGATTGTTGTGGGTGACCATGTCTGCCAGAGATGAAGTTTGTGAGCCATTTTTAGTTATCATTGTGTAGTGTGGTGTTTAGTATTTTTGTATGAGTATGTGTCAGGGGACAGTGTCGAAGGCCTTGCTAATGTCTATGGCTGCCATTGCTGTGTGGGAGGGTGGACGGGTTTGGTGTCTTGAATATGAATTGTTTTGTGCCATTTGTAAATATAGGTGGAATATTGGTGTCTAGTCTAGTGTATAACTCGTTTTACTGTTGCTACCTCTTGTGCAATTGAGAAAAGGTATTCAAAGCCGTACAATACCTGTACAGTATGGTTAGAAAATTTATATTTCAATTTAGCCTTAGTTTATTATTGATATTTACTTGGTGCTTCTTTTTTTAATTGACAGCATCCAGTCCTACTAACAGAAGCTCCCCTGAACCCTAGGAAAAATAGAGAAAAGGCAGCAGAGATATTTTTTGAGACCTTCAATGTTCCAGCGCTCTTTGTATCTATGCAAGCAGTTTTAAGTTTGTGAGTACTATTTTGTTTATTTGCTGCCACATGAATTTACTGTATACTGTAGAGAAGTGACAGATGAATCATGAAAGTTAGATTACATATTTGCTCATAGTCACATCAATATACGGTATAGTCATGAGCACTAATATCTACACAACCATTTGAATACTGTATGCTTTTAACACTTATATTACAATAGTTTACTATATCCATAATTCTTCAGAATTTAGCTTTAAAAGTTAATAAATTTAAGTGAATGTAATCTAATAAGTGCTTACTCCTAATCCTTTGATAGTAGTGAAAAGGTTATTACTTAGAACATTTCCAGAAGAAGACCTGTTTTTGGCCTCTAACCCTGGCTCATTAATTTTAAAATTTCATATGAGTTTCTTGGTTCACAGTTGTTTAGATGACATACATGTATCTGCCTGCCAATTCCTGGTCAAGGCTCATTTCAAACTTCTTACATTCTTTTAATTTACAACATAATCGTGCACACTGCTATATACATTTACTACTCTATAGTTAAACGAGAATTTTTTAATATCTAATGTATGTTGCGCTCTCTCCCGTCACAAATATACAGTCAGTCACCTCAATACACGTATTCTCAGTCCGCATTTACCCTAATCTGTGTCGAGGGGTCCAAAAGGTACTCAATTTCCTAAAACACGAATTGACCCCACAATACCCGGATTGCGGTTGAAGAGTGGTGTAAAAATGCTGTTTTTCGTATTACCCGCCATCGAAAATTGCCGAAAATGTGAGTGTCTCAGGCGGGCTACCGCCCATATGTATTTTTCTCCATCTATCTATCTATTACTTGATGCCGTGATCCCCGAAGGGGTGGCCACGAACGAACCGTCCCCATGCACCTCTGTCCCCAGTCAGTCGACGCCCCTCCCCCCAACCAGCACCGCCTTCGTTCATGTACTTCCTCACTCCATCCTTCCACCTCTCATTCGGTCTACCTCTCCGAATGAGAGGTGGAAGGATGGAGTGAGGAAGTTACTCCTCGTCAATTTATTGTGGGGTCAATTCGTGTTTTAGGAAATTGAGTACCTTTTGGACCCTTCGACACAGATTAGGGTAAATGCGGACTGAGAATACGTGTATTGAGGGGACTGATTGTATAATTTTTCTCCATAATTTATGTTATTCCTATTACGCGAATTCACAATACGCGACACGCTTTGCTGCCCATATAGTCGTGTTTTGGGGGGTTTGACTGTATGTTTTTTACTAGATACTGTATTTACACCTATTTTCTGGTTCTTCAATATTCACATGTTCATTATACAAGTAAAATATACACATATGGAGCAGTAATATTACTTTATATGGTAAATATATCAAATTTTGTCAGAAATCTTTTTACACGGGCGGCACGTTAAAAAAAAAACATGAATGGCGAGCTCCTCGGATTAATAATTCTATCTATTTGTTGCCAAAGGGGTGGCCACGAATGAATCGCCCTCAAGCACCTCTGTCCCCTGTCAGCCAACGCCCCTCCTCCAAGCCAACACCGCTTTCTCTCGTATACCTCTCAATCCCATCCTTCCACCTCACTCTCGGTCTACCTCTCCCTCTCTGTCCTTCGACTTCACTCTCGTACACTGTCTTAGTCATTCTCTCGCTTCCCATACATTCCCCATGGCCGATTCATCTTAGGGTGTTCCTTTTCACACTTTCCAGCACATCCACCTTCACACCCCACTGCTCTCGTACTTCCTCATTTGTCTGTCTATCCCTGCATATAACTCCACATACACTTCTCAAGTACCGGTAACTCATTTTCACCCCTCTCACTCTTGGTTTGTACTTCTCAAACAACATCCATGTTTCACTCCCATACGTCAATGTCGGGATTACCACACTATCATGCAATAATACCCCACAAGTTACCTCCTTCCATGCTGAAATGTCTCCATTCACCAGTACCCTCTGTGTCCTATTGCATAAAAACTCCCTTATCTATCCCACACAGTCAATGCTGATGTTATATGACCTAATCTTACTTAGTAACTTTTCGTGCGGAAACTTATCAAAGTTTTTTTTGAATTTGCACTAAACCACATGATGTTTATCTCTTTCCCCAGGTATGCGACGGGTCGAACGACAGGTGTTGTCCTTGATTCAGGAGACGGGGTGACTCACGCTGTGCCCATATACGAGGGATTCGCCATGCCACATTCCATCATGAGGGTAGACATAGCTGGCAGGGATGTTAGCAGGTGAGTAATTAAAAGAAATATATAGGGAAAAAGTAAGGGATAGAGAAGTGTGAGAGTGTTAGAGAATGATGATGTGAGAGTGAGTGAAAGTTGGAAAAGAAGAGAGAGGTACGTGATGGGATGAGCAACCAGTGTTAACCTAGACCCACTCGGTGCCCATAGAGGCCTATGATGGGTTTCATCATCATTATTATTATGATGCCCCACTTCCAGAGGAAGCGTCCCTAAAGGGATAGCCATTGCAGAAACTGCCTTCAGGCTCCCAGACATTCCCCACTAACCCACTCCACTGTGCTATTTCCATAAGGTGGATTATGACCATTAGCACTGAAGGAGCAGACCCAGGACAGTGCCTCACCCGGATGGCAGCTCCACCACTGTTTTGCTATTTTATTTACCCCAGTGGGACCCTGGCTGGAAGCATACCAAACACAGGAATGTTCTGAAGATAAGTACCATGGGGTCCAGTGCTACAAAAGCTGATTGCACCACCAAAGTGGCGGGCGTTGGGGTCGCCGCATCCCTACACCAAAATAAGAAATTGGAAAAAGAGTTAAATTAGTGTAGGGTGTGCAGTGCTTATGATTTTATGTAAGAAAGTAATAGTGTGTATTTTAAGATCAAGCTAGAATTGCTCTTTGTTTAACTGAGGCACAGAATACAACAACAAAGGAGACCAGTTGGTGAAACAGGATGTCTAGCAATCCTTATAATCCACTTAAGGCTCTCCCCGGGAGTACTGCCCTGAACAACTGGTGCCTACAACCTCCTCCCTGAGGGGTTTGCCATGCCAAATTCCATCTTGATGGTTGGCATTGCTAGCAGGTACATTAGCAGGTGGGGGATTAATAAAAAAGATATAGCAGGAGAGTGAGTGTCAAAAAGCTCAGGAGTGATGTGATAAGTTCAAGGGCCACAGGCCGTAGCTCGATTGGTAGAGCGTTCGCCTGCTAACCGTGAGGTTGGCGGTTCGAGCCTCGGGCCAGCCAGTGTGTTATTGGCAGACATCCGTGCTGTTGGTGAACGGTGCGGTCTAGCAATCTGTGGCAACTATTCACTAAGTCCCTGATTCATCAGGGCACCCACCCTAGCCTTGCTATTCAGCAGGGAGTGTATGGTGGTAAAAACTTTATCAGGAATCCTATTACATACTCCTTCGCTTTGCTACTAGATTATGACCATAAATTGTTTGCAACAGAAAGTGAGTGAGGCAAATATAGAATACAGTAATCACCCCCCTATCCGACCTGCCATTATCTGAACCTCACCAATTCCCGGACAGGTCATGGGAGATATAAATATATGAAGTAAAGTTGTTGTTTATGACTTTCAATTTGCAGCGCCAAAATTCTGAGTGACCGAAATCGCCGATATACGATAATTTACTTATTACTAAATATCTCTTATAAACATAACAGTAGGTATCCTACTTACCATAATAATAAATTATATTTCATAATAAACTTATATAAACCGAGTAATCTTGGCCAAACCAATATGCATGTTGTTGTGTTTACCACCGGTTTACTAAAGTGCCACTGTTATCGATTCGAGTGGGAGGGTTACCAAATAAAGCTCTTACCGCTAGATTTATCTGCTAGCATATTGTTAGATGTAAGACATGGTAAATATCACTAGAAATGTGTCTCTCTGCCATATGGCTTGAACATTGGCAAAATCCCAATAATATAACTTTGAAATTGCTCTGAAATATCTAAATTAGAGCTTAAATACAAATCGCTAGTGTAAATCATTGCTGCTAGATCGAAGTAAAGGTCGCTAGATCTAGTGGAAGTCGCTATACGTCGCTAGCATATTGTTCGATGTAAGACATGGTAAATATCACTAGAAATATGAGTCTCTGCCATATGGCTTGAACATTAGCAAAATCCCTATAATATCACTTCGAAATTGCTCTGAAATATCTAAACAAAAGCTTAAATACTGTACAAACTGCTAGTGTAAATCATTGCTGCTAGATTGAAGTAAAGGTCGCTAGATCTAGTGGAAGACGTCGCTATACGTTTTGGCATTACTGCACGATGCCGACACGGTTGGATGATTGGATTGGATGGCCATTGTTGTTTTTGTTCCAGGAGAGGGATGAACAGAATGTATTTCTTGTCCAAGTATAGCTATTTCATAGTCACACAGGATTTATTTGAATATATTTATGACCCCTGGTATGAAGGTATGTTGCCAATATAATAATAGCAACAAATAACTAGTTAAATTACTAATAACCTAAGAATAATGACAAATATATAGTTTACGGACCAAAATATTTATAATCCTAATACATTAACTTTGTGTATTCAGAAACTTCCTGGTAACGAACTGACCATGGCTAATATAGTTCGGTATTGGGGGTGATCACTGTAAAGAGAAAAAGTTAGAAAGTGACAAACACGGTTTCTATATACCGGTACCTGTACAAGGGTTTTGCCATGCCACATTCCTCTCCGGGAGGTCTGGGACCGGGGAAGTGCTGGAGGCCCTTAGTGACCCTTGGTCTTTGGGTCTTCTTCTGGGCGACCTAGATGGGTTTGATTTTTTAATTTTGTTTTTTATTTTTATCCTTGTTCGGGCTCTGTCTCGAGTCGGCCATCCCCAGCTATGGGGTATGTGCCTGAGTGTATACACATACAGTACATTCATTCCATCATGAGGTCCGATATAACTATTATAGATGTTACCATACCAATTCAGAGTGTGTGTGTGAGAGTGAGTTAGAGAGATAAAAAGGGAGTGTATGTCTAAATTTGTGTGAAAGAAGTTTGATTAATTTGGTAAGAAATCCCTTCAAGCTGATCCTCTTGTCATAATCAATGGTGGGGTAATACATTCTGGGAGATTGAGTATGGTATGGACATGAGAGAATGGAGGAGGATAATTGAGTGAGGAAAGTTACTATCATGAATGTGGAAGGTAGTGCACCTGAGTGTAGGTCGAAGAAGAATTGGAGGCAGGTAATGAGGAGTGATCTCCAAGTCAGGGGAGTGAATAGGGAGATTGCTCAAGATTGTGACACATGGAGAGCTGTCATTAGGTGAAATATCTACTACAGCTTATATATGTAATATAACAGAACTATTTTAATTTAAGTTATTTCTTTCTTTATAATTATCACTTTATATTAATATTTCAGATATCTGAAACTACTTCTAAGGAAGGAGGGATTGAACCTGTGTACGACGGCAGAGTTTGAGGTGGTGCGAACAATGAAGGAGCGTGTGTGTTACCTGGCCACCAACCCTCAGCGTGAGGAGAACGTTGAATCAGAAAGACTCCAATACCAGCTACCAGATGGATCCACGGTTGAGGTTTGTTCTCAGAGTTTTTGATAACTCCTCCCTGTGTTATTTCTTTTAATATTAAGTGTATAATTTCTTACATCTCCGAGTTTGGATATCATTCTTGATCAACACTTAATCGTTAAAATTGATTATACTACTGTATTACATTGTAATAGATTCAAATAGAAATTCATATATTTTCACCAACCCACTAATTAACTTACAAATAAACCTAATTAATGAAATCAATGAAACTAGTGAATGTATGTGGTACTCCAATGACTCGAACCTAGGATACTCATACTGAAATTCCGCGCACTAAGCATTACGCTATCAAGACAGTTAAATAATGAAATAAAGAGGATAGCTTATCTATACCGATACCCTCATATCCTAACCAATGATTGGCTGGGGGGTAGCCAATCATTTGTTTGTATTGTATGGATAGGAATGGGGGAGGGGCTTCTCTGTCGGGTTAGCTTGGCTTGAGTATACCAAGGGATGATATACAGTAATTCCTCACTTAAAGTTATGGTTACATTCCTGAAAATAGAGAGTTTGAAGCAATGTTTCTTTTATAATTTTTGTTTATGGTTTTGAACTATTTGAAGCATAACAAGTTTGAGTTAACTTTGCTCCCTAATTAATGAACAGTGTAATAATGAAACAACTTAAGAATGAGGCAACTTTAAATGAGGAATCCCTGTAAACTGTAAAACATAATTATAACTTTGTATATTTTATAACACTTTATGACTAATAAAATGGGTCTTATTTAGAATAGACTCGTTTTCCAGCCTGGGCAGGAACTCTCTAGGTTACCAAGATTGTCTGTATTTGCTAACTTGACATTCTTAGCATTTTTAGTGATTATCCTTATTGTTTTACAAAAATAGATATTCAGATATATTGAGTGAAAAACTATGATTACAGCAGATGACTATAAGTTAACTTGTTTCATCCCCAGGTGGGTCAGGCCCGATTCCGTGCGCCCGAGGTCCTCTTTCAACCCCACCTGATCGGAGACGAGAGCAATGGGATTCACGAGGTGCTGCTTAACGCCATCCAGAAATCAGATATGGACCTCCGCAAACTTCTCTTCCAAAACATTGTCATCTCCGGCGGCTCTACACTCTTCAAGGGCTTTGGGGATCGGCTACTGTCAGAGGTCAAGAAACTGGGACCTAAAGATGTTAAAATCAGGGTTAGATATTATTTCTCTTACAGTATTATTATTATTATTTAGTGTTCATACATATAATGGTTTAGCGTCGTTTTCCATTACATACATAATAGCGGCTCAGACGGGGTTGCCTTTCCGCAATTAAAGGGTAATACAATAAAGTTCCGCCATAACACTGCCCCATCATGTCATAACTGTGGCTGGTGTTTGCATAGTGCTAACCGTGCCTCAGCTAGACTCAACAAAGTCCCACTACAGTATCTGCAAAACTACATTAGCCTCAATAGTGCTACAACAAGACACTATCTTCTGGAGACTTGACTGTACATTAGGCAACTTGGACTTTACAACAAAAATTTCTGGCGTAGGGATGCGCTGACCCCACCGCCTGCCACTTTGGTGGTGCAATCAGCCTCTGGAGCAGTGGACCACTGGTTCCTATCTTCAGAAAATTCCTGTGCTTGGAATTCTTCCAGCCAGGGCCCCACTGGGGTAAATAAAATAGCAAAACAGTGGTGGAACTGCCATCCGGGTGAGGGACTGCTCTGGGTCTGCTCCTTCAGTGTTCATGGTCATAATCCACTTAATGGAAATGGCACTGTGGAGTGGGTCAGTCGAGGCATGTCTGGGAGGGCATTTTCTGCCATGGCCATCCCTTTTGGGGTGCTTCCTCTAGAAGCGGGGCGTCAGATTTGATGATGATGAATGAATATCTTGCCACAACAATGCCTTACCATGCAAACACTGTGGCCGACACTGGTTTGGTGCCAAACATTGCCCAGAGTGAGAGTTGAGCATTCTCTGCCATACCCATAGCTTACTCTGACTGTTCCTTTCGCATATATTTTCTAGATCTCAAGTGGCGGCGTCTCTTCCGTGGATTGACCTCTACTGCCAACCAAGAGGTTGGCAAACTGGGAGCCAAAGCGTCACATTTTTCCCTTGCCCCTCAACTTTCCCTTCATAATTGTTAAGGGGCACAGAGCCCTGGGTGGGGCTTTGGTGTCCCGGGCGTTTCCGCACCCTCCTCAGCCCTTCCTTGGGACCGGCTTCGGTCACCTGGGCTTTCTTAGTGGTAAAGCTGGGAGGGTTCTTTGGGGGCACTTGGTTATGGCCTTGGCCTTGCTCGGGACCTTGGGGCTGTTCGGTCAGACAGCCTGGGGAACAACAACAACAACAGTGCCCAGGTAAGACTAGTAGAATCCCGTGAGGCATGTATCTGCTCCTCACCAGCCTCGGCTGTGCCATATCATGATCGTGCCAATAACAATGCTTTATTGTACAGTAGTGCACCGATCTTCGCGGTTAATTGGTGCCGAGAATACCGCGCAAAGGTTTATTTTGCAAATATTGGGGCATTGATCTTATTGGAAAAATAGTAATTGGTTCCAAGCTCGCGCAAACAATCGCACTTTACCCCGATATTACATTAAATAAATACGTATTTATAAATACGTATTTATAAATACGTATTTATATTTATATATTATATATTTATATATTATATATTATAAATACATCCAATTAACACATATTATGAGTACAGTAGATTACTTACCAGACAGACAAAGTAACGTACTGTATTATGTATATCGTGTAGCTATTCGCAACTGCGCTACGAAAATGCTAATAAAAAGGAAGCAATATCAATTAATGTGATAATTAAAGCAACAAGTTAGACGATTAGGAAAAGAACAAAGTTGCAGGTGGGGGAGCACTTCTGAATGTGAAAAAACTCAACAGATAGTAAAAGAGGGAGTATCAATCAGTTAAATGTCTACAGTGGAGCCCCCATCCTAGCTGCTAATCGGTTCCGCAGAAATAGAGCTAGGATTGAAACATCCAAGATCGGGGCACTGTTCTTATGGGGATAATTAAATCGGTTCCGTGCTCATGCCAAAATTTGCGTCTTTTTCTATTTTTTGCCTATGAAAACATGTTTTATTGTACACAAATTAAATTTTATGCATTAGGATATACTGCATCATATAATACACCATAGAATAAGTTTTTAATAACTAGAAAAAAAAGGCCCAATATCTAAACAATTACCGCACTTTTTCCCAGTGTTAGGCTATGAAAACATGTTTTTTGTCTAGGCTACATCAAGTAGCCTAGGCCTAAATCTTATGCATTGTAAATAATAATGTAGACATGGCTAAATGACAGTCCTAACCATAAATACTGTAGATTGGGGCATTGTTTCTATCATGCAATTTTGTTTAGGCCTAGCCTAGGCCTAGGCCTAGGTTCTAAATTCGTCCAGCCACCCCTCAAGTACCCATTTCGCCCCAAATACATCCAATAAATACATATTTATGGTGAGTTATCTGCTCAACAGGTGGCGTAGTGTGTGTGTAAGTGTGAGAGTCCGAGAGTAGGGGGTGAGACAGTGAAGCACGGGAACGAGGTGGCTTCAGAGATGGGGTCGTTTCGGGCCATTAGTGAAGGCAAGATGGCAGGTGCTCGTTGTACTCTATGTGCTTCACATGTCTCACTCCCTAGACTGGAACAAGACCTCACAGGCTTCACTGTTCATTGTAAATCGGTGAATGTTAAGGCTCTCAGCCTATGCCCGAGAGGAAGTAAGTTGGAATATAGAAGAAAAAAAATTATGAGGAAAAGACGTATAAATACGTATTATGAGAAGATTACTTACCACACAGATTTTATTATAAATCATTGTCATACTTAGCCTAGCCTAGGCTAACATCGTCTAGGCTAGGCAATTCAATCGCTTTCGCCCGACATGGACTGGTCTTTGCTGTGTTTTGAGCATGAAATTCCTTCATTGCTACCACCAGGCCAACCATCCCTATCACTAGATGTACTAGAGGTTATAATAAACGCGATAGATAAGGGGTTCAGGTACAAAAAGGCTTGCAAACGGTTGTTTTGTCAACACACTGAACACAGATACTAGCTAAACTGCAAGCGTCTGCTTAGTGATGACGTCATACAAAGATGGCGGCATCTTGCGCATTTGACGATCGGATCTCAGATTCACTCGGATTTCGTCTCTAAACGGCAAGCTACTGGCAGATTCTTTCGTTATGTTAAAACAAAATTATTGTTTTTGTTTGTTTTCTAGTTTTATGTAGAGTTTTTTGTTATTTTTGCTATTTTTTCGGGTTTCGGCTGGGATTTTGATGCGAGGAATGAGGCTTTTGGCGCGAGAATTGAAATGGGGAATATTTGGTGTGTGGTGCGAGAATTGAATCAACGAAGACCGGTGTAGCGAGGATGGGGGCTCCACTGTAATTGAAAAATATCGAGTTCGAATATTAGAATAGAATAAGCGATTACGTTACAATCGTAAAGACAAACATGTAATTATGAGATAGGTAAAGCAAATTATGTTACACCTTTAGGTGTAAAGTCTCCCTATATAACCTTACATTTCAGATTTCCGCCCCAGCGGAACGACTGTACTCCACTTGGATCGGTGGGTCCATCCTGGCCTCCCTGGATACTTTCAAACGCATGTGGGTCAGCAAGAGGGAGTACGATGATGATGGAGGAGCTAGAGCCGTCCACAGGAAGACATTCTAATTCACCACCACTCACTCTACAGACAAGTACAGTTTGATAACCAGCACCCACAGACACAAGAAAAGCTAGTATATATTATATAGAATTTTTAGGGACATCTCCATAGAGAAAGATCAAATTTGTTCGGGAAAATAGGTTGTGTTAATCCTGCCCAATGGCGACTCCTGTGTCTCATTTGATATCATTAACTTCTGAACTAGGGACGCCCAGACTGGCGATGATTGGATAGAAACTCGAGAAGAGGATGACCTTTCAAAAAAATATAAGTTCCCCTAGAATTGTGGGCTTTACCCAACGGGGTGGCAGAATCTTGGGCCTTGGACTGGGCTGGAAGGTTTCCGTAATCTCCTCTATATAGGTAGAGCCAGGCAGCTATCAAGATACCTCTTATGTCTACCCACTGGCTGTGCCCTAAACGTAAACTGCAGGGTTCCTATAAAGGTTTCCTCTGGGTCAATAATTTAAGTAAAATATAGAGTGTGATCAAAATTTGTGAGGCAGGGGATATTCGCCCTTCTTTTGGATTGAACCAGTGCAAGATAGCAACATAACCATAACCATATTTGTTATTTATTTGGTTGAAAGGCCTACAGTGGTTCTTATAGTGTAACTGAGGGACCACTCTACATCTATGATTGTGTTTAACAATAACAGTTCACAAGAGGGGCAGAGTCACTACTCTGAAGGACAGTCAACACACTGAGAGTCTGGAGTTACCATGAGGTAGGAGTACAGTATGGCGTTTTCCACAGCCGGATGCCTTTTTCTGACGCATGCGAAAATCTGCATGAAAGGAAATTGTTTTACTTCCTTGTTTAGTGTTAAAATCAAAGGTTAAGTGGGTCATGAATATCATGAAGACGTACTGGACTTGTTTTCCTGACTATATAAGATATTTAAACACTCATTTGGCAGTTGCAAGATATATTTTTGCTACTGCCAGAAATATATAATTTGATTACTGATACTTTTGTTTCTAGAGGGTTTGTACATAATATTTAAAAGGAGGGTTATTTGTCGTATTAAATTTGGCTAAACTGGACTTGCAATAATTTATGTACTTCTTTCCTTAGTTTAAGTTTTAAATTAACATTCTTAATTCAGTAATAAAATAATTTATATTCAGCATGGCCTTGGGTCTGAATTATATTAATAACTAATTAATAACATTGGCATTGCAAAGAAATAGTTTATGAATATATTTGATATGCTTAGGGTTGTTTATAGTTAACAATGTGGGGAAATTATATAGTCTTTCGGATTTGTACACAAAATTAAGCTATGAATATCAACAATCAATATCCAAAGATATCACTTTAGGTTTTTATTTTTTTATTTTTTGTTGTTATTATTTGAGAATGATTTAGTCCCAAATTTCTTTGTGAGAAGATTGACAGCTGTTTTATGGGTTATAAATCTATCCAAATATCCACATATTAGTTTCATTATTTATACATTTGTGACATAAGGTTATTGTTATGAGCAGTCCTTTCCTTTACCAGAGATTTAATGAGGCAGTTTGAAATATTCTATAATTTCTGAAATGCCAAAGCTTTTGAAAGTATGAAAAATGTAATAAGACAGAAATGTATTCACTGGGTAATTCAGTATGATTGATATACCGATATAAGCTTAAACATTTATCTTCTACTTATGATTTTAGCAACTATGTAAGTTATCTCCGACCAAAATTAATTCTTGATAGATAGAGAATTATGTCTTCTATTCTATTCTATTTACTCAGGCCCAATCCCCACTTCTCCCTTTTTTTAATTATGTACAGTCGGCCCCGCAAGGGTGCGATTCTCCAACCGTGCGGCAGATGTCCGTGTGGTGCGAAAAAAGCAAAGCGTGCGTTTTTTTCGCCCAATAACCCCTGAAAAACATGAACTAAGGAAAGAATACCTGTACAGTATAGAAATGTGATTAGATATTAGATAGAATATGGGTATTACACTCACTTTGGATGGTTTATGTATGCGTGGAGGTTGGGATGTTGGTCTTACTGAGGGTCCGAGGCTCCTCAGTAAGACCAACATCCCAACCTCCACGCATACATAAACCATCCAAAGTGAGTGTAATACCCATATTCTATCTAATATCTAATCACATTTCTATACTGTGCAGGTATTCTTTCCTTAGTTCATGTTTTTCAGGGGTTATTGGGCGAAAAAAGGGTAAGTTTGAAGAGTCCCCGGACTACATAGTGAATTTCCCATAGGTACTTAAGCTCCAAGGGTGCGTTTTACAAGGGTGCGCGCATGTCTCGGACTTAGGTAACCGCACCCTTGTGGGGCCCACTGTATACAGTACACAGGAATTTTATTAAACGAGTACCGGTATATATATTTTCAAATTAATTATAAAAATATTTGTGTAAGGAGTCGTGAATACCAATATCTGTAGTATTTTCAGAGGCTTTGGCATTCTTGAAGATTTTAGGATCCCTCAAATTTCCAAGTTGAAGATACCAAATAACAAAGTTGTTAAGGGAGCCCACCTCGCTTTTTTTTCTCTTTCTCTCCCTCTCTCTTTAGCTTGTATCCATTCGGCCCCATTCAGCCTACTGTTTTAAGATGTTTACCCCCATCCAGGTGTCACTATTTTCCTGGCGAGCGGTAGCGAGCCAGCATATATATATTTTTGTTTTGACAGCAAGCTAAATTTGTACATTTTTCAATAGAAAAGTCTCCGGCGAAGCCGGATTTCTCCATACAATGTTGGCTCGCCAGGAGAAATCGACACCTGGATGGGGATAAACGTCTTAAAACAGTTGACTGAATGGGGCCAAATGGATACAAGCCAGGGAAAGAGAGAAAAGGAGAGAAAGATAAAAAAAAAACAGTGACCCCCCTTAAGCTTTATCAGTCAAAAACAACAAATTCTCTCTCGGTCTGGCAGTCTATGAAGGTTGTTGGTGCAGCTGGTTTGTTTACGCGCAATTTGTACACAAGTCACATGATCAGCACGTCAGTCTAGAGATCCTTTTAGTAAGAGAGATCAGCCATATTATACTTTATGCGCCATTTTGGTGCCGTAATTATCAAACTTATTAAAATGGTCATATGTTAGCCACAATATAGTGAGAAAAGCATAATCATACACTGCAGATGTTGATTTAGGGTATGATAGAAAAACACCAGGCTACTACATCATGGGTTGACATTTGAGACCCCCTAGTTTTTAATGTAAAACTTGCAAAATAAACAACCCAAAACTGGGACGACACAAGATAAACACAAAGGAACTAATCAAAATCGCGATATGGAAACAACGCTTAATAAAATAAAAATTGGCCAATCACTGTTATATTGGTGCCATTGGTGTCATATTCCTATTTTTACACTCGGTTATGTCCATACCCATAATAATCAACGGCTATAAAAAAAAAAAAAAAAATCAAGTAGTTTAACCAGACCACAGAGTTCCACAAAAGAACTCTCATAGGGCTGGCCCGAAGGATTAGATCAAGATGGACAACTAATCAGTCAAGATAGATAGGGAAGGACAGGAGGTGAACAAATCTATGAAGGTGAAGATACGCAGACATTCCTCGCCATTTCATGAGTTCAGCCGTACCACATGAGCTCCACAGCGAGCTCTTATAGGTCAGGGCTGAAGGATGAGGCAAGAACTGCTATACTGCAGCACCGACCAAGAAGTAATCAAGGGCAAAGAATGAAAGATCAGGACTAAGGTAGAAAGAAAATCACAGCGAGATGCAAACAAAAATGCACTACTGAGGGGAATCAAGTTAGCTCGGCCGCATCAGCAACCGAAGAGACAAATCATGTCAGGAGCCTACCACCTAGCCAGGCCAGGGAGGCATGTGATATAGGCTGCCCGAGGACAACCGAATGGGACAGAATAAGAACAGAAGGGGAAAAACATAGAAAGAGGAATGAAAAACTACGCAAAATTAGTCAAGCCAACGGCAAAAGTTTGAGGGGAAAGGGGAAAACTCCTAGACCCTCCCCTATCAAGCCCCAGTCGCCGGCCCCAAAGCCCCCCAACCTCGTCAAGGGACGTAGTAGTAGGAAGGCGGCTATACAGGTACAGTACAAGATACATGGTTCGGTCTGTGGATTAGAATTCTATATGATTAGTAATCAAATATATACCTGTTACTTGATCATTACGGGACCAAAATGGTGTCTAAAGAGAATGATAGCCACTCTTTCAACTACAGGATCTCGAGCTGAAATGCTTGTCTCCAGAACGCAACATTACCAAGAATAGGTTTAATTTTAATCTTGGGTTATACAATGTTATAGGCCTACCCACTGCTATAAATATAGAAAATGTTCTAATGTTTGTACTTAAAATTAGTTAAGCTGTTCACTTGAAGTTGCTTATATATTTTAATGTTGATAGTGGAATACGCTGAGAGAAGGCAATTTATTTAGTGGATTGTTTAGTACAGTTACACACTCTGTTACTCATGAAACTTTTAGTAGCCAGTTCAGAATACTAGTGACTAAGTGTTTCTGATGGTTACTCCTTTCAAGTTGAAGTTTGCCATATCCTACCTGAGAGCCCGTAAGTGTACAAGCCAATAATGTTAACTACTCAAGGCAGCAACAGTGCTGATATATATATATATATATATATATATATACTGTATATATTTAGTTTGATATATAACACAACAGAATCAGTACCAATAATATAAATGCTTTACAACAGTAAGACCACTTTTTGTTTATATGAACATGATGTGCTAGTTAGTTACAACCTAACTGGCACCACCCAAAGATTCAGCCTCACCCTTTAACTCTCTTGTGTATACAGTATACTACGCAAGTTGCTCATTATGGAAACGTGTCCCTAAATGCACAGATACACAATTCGTGTATTCAGCGATTCCCACAAACTTTAGAAATTAGATTATAAAAAAACTTGGGTACAATTTGCATTAAAATTGAGCTACCAGTAGCTATGTATGTCGAGCGTAAAGTGAAACCCTTTGCAACCCTGTGTGAGGCACCGTTAAAGCTGTGATCATAACCGAAGTGAGCCCAGTGATCAGTATCATGTTAATAGTGAGACGGGTATGATCGTCGGTCGGGACCTTTAAACTACAGTATCGCCATTAAGCAGTTTAGACCAGAGATGTTGAGTGTAAAATACGGTATGATAGTGTAGTGTACGTTAGAAGTGTTTTTTGTATTATATATATACTGTATATATATATATATATATATATATATATATATATATATATATATATATATATACTGTATAGTGTAAGCTGATATTAGTGTACCATATATAGCGTTTGAAATTCAAATGGATATAAGTGGTATGAATCATGTTTGACAAATGCGTATTTGAAATACTCATACAATGAGCTATATGCATGACTATATATAATCAATAGCTCTAAAATTCCTTAAAAAAATAAAATAAACCAAAGATGATAATTATACACCTATTATCGTGCGAGTTACGCACGGGTATACTGTACTCTTGTTTTATTGCATTCGTATAAATCAACTATTGACGATAAACAAATTCTGATTTCACCATTGAAATATGCGTCAATAATACTTATTTCATATATAAAAACCTAGTCTCTCAAAAATGTATATACTGTACAACGATACGGTTGGATGATGTTGGAAAAACAGTAATATTTAGTCCGCATCAATTTTATCGATTATTTTTTTATTTTTGTTTTCTACTGTAATAATGTAGATCGGCCTTTCCTATTGCTATTCAGATATACAGTTATGCTTTGTAGTAAAATTAATTCTTGTTGCTCAAATTTGATGTAGAATGAATATTTTGGTTACGCCTCGATATTTTTGAATTGCCAAATACAAGGTTTGATTTTATTCATGTAAAAACAACTTTTGATGATAAATAAATTCTAATGATACATTTGGAATGAGCGTGATCAATTATTACTCAGCATGTAACAAAATTATGACAGTGTAAACTCGGAAGAACAACTAAATATATATTATACAGTACAGTACAGTATAGCGATTTTCAATGTGATAATTTGATCTTGTGGATATTTTTCCAGTTTTATAATAGTATGGGTCTTGCTCTATCTTTGAATTTATAAAACATTGCATGTATATATATATGTATATACTCAGGTACAATACCCCATAGCTGGGGGTGGCCGACTCGAGACAGAGCCCGAACAGAAACAACATTTAGAGTTCCAATTCTTAGAATCCGAGACCACTTTCGCGTTCCCTCGACCCTTTCTCTGTCTCGTCTAGTAGGTGAATTTTACAAGGGTAGGAGGATTCCTAGCCTTCTACCCCCAAAGTAGGAAAAGCAGTACAGGAAAAGAGATAAGACAGAAATGACTAAGGTAGGGTAGAGGATGCCATACCTCACTCTAGACAATGCACGTAGAGGTGATTATTGTTTGTTAAAATTGAGCGATAACATACGTATATTGTCTCACGCCAGCGCAAATAGCGATTGAGAGTGAGCAGTAGTAGAAAATACTTACTCAATAACTTAAGTGAGAGTGAGGGGGTTAATTACCAGGGGAGTATAATAATCACTACACTATACTGGCTTTATTAAATGTGCTGCCACCTGATCGGTAACTGCTGTACTAGATTGTTGACAGCACAAGATATTTTATACACAGCAGTTCTGACCATTGATGGTGTATTTGGGGTCATCTCCCAAGTTGGCAGTGATAGAAATATTGATCAAACTTAAACCTTTTGTGTGAAAAATCTTGAACCTGGACCATAGTATCGCCAGGTGTATGAGTATACTGTATAAGGTAGATCAGGAAATCGTCCATCATAATTTTTGTGTCAATGATAGTATAAATTCATAATGTTGGAACATAATTTTATGTCCCCAACACTTGACACTTCTGGGCTTCCTTAGTTCACTCATTTTTGTCAGTACTGTATACAGTAACTTTTATAGTGAAGATTATATCAAGCTACTCAAATATGTGAGTACAGTATTTTGTGTTAGGCTGTGTGATTAAAACTATTGGCTTTTGCACAAGAGGGCTTAAAGTGTAAATATGGTATGGCAGATTGTTTAGAGGAGCGTAGCTTGTATCGTGCTGTATCGTAATGGTCATAATTTGATAAAGACATTACTCTCAATTGCTTCTGTGCCTTGATATATACATATAGCGAGAGATCCATTGCTTCTGTGAGACCAAAGAGTAGGCAGATTCACACCATCAATTTTTCTGGCATTATATATTTTGTCGGCATCTCGGGTCTGACAGCTTCTAGATTAAAGTTGATAGCACCATTTGAGGCGGAACACTTTATTTACTTATAGCTTCTTCAGTTGAAGTGAAAAAATTCCTCAAAGTGTTCCTTCTCAAACACAATACATAGCCTACATAGTTACATACTGTATACTTCAACCCAATGAGCCCCATGCTAAAGATAACTTAATGTAACACCCAGTCCCAGGCATATTTCATATTTGTTCTTTTTGTTTAATATTAAACATAAAGGGGTGGCCCAGGGTGGTCTTTGTGGGTAGCAAACTTCACCCCTCATTCTAAGTTACCATGTGTACAAATTTGGGACCCCTACGAGCCTTTTGGGAAGCATAAATGTATTAAGGTAAGGCGAGACGAGTCTATGTCCAATGGCCGACGCTGGGGCTGTGCGTAACAAAAGTAGGCGTCGGCCAACGTACAGTGCTGGAGGTGGATGGATTAATAACTGATTGATTCTTATAAAGTAACCACCCTGATCTGATGCTGGAAAGGTGACTGGTCAACTGACCTGACACACCTTCCATCAAATATCCATTTTCTCACCAACACATTGGCTACAGAATGTGGATAACGGGCATCCCCACCTACCACTCGACTGGTATTTATACCCACCTATAATACCGGTAATATACAATATCTTTACTCTAGTTGCTAATATTATTAGCAAAGATCCTCAAAAGGCTGCCTGAGAATTGTTGTTCTGACAGAAAACTTCCATAAAACTTGGTTGTATGCCTCTGCCACCAGATTACTCTAATACAGTTGGATCACTCTCGCCTCGTACAGTAGTGGTGAATTGCAACTTTCTTAACATAATAGTAGTCGCACCCTTATTATTCAATTTAGTTTATCCTTTTAAAGTGTGGCAATATTGAATTTATGTGGTGATGCAGTATTGGGATGAACAATATGAACATAAGCAAGTAATCATTCATACATCATAATTCTCTTCCTTGAAGCTTTGGGTCAGGATGGTCATGACAAATCTATCACCTTAGATATATCCAAGCCTGATGCTTCTGTTACCGGTATACGCTACTATTCCACCTTTTCCCATGCAGACTCAGAGAGATCTTTTTCATACTTCTGCATCAAGACATCTTTTATCTTCTACATTTCAGCCGTGGATTTGTTATCCCTATCTATATTGTTAAATGCATAATGTAACATTTAGTAAAATTATATACCTCAAGGACATTCTTAGAATACAGTTTGGTTGTACATGTATTGTATTTGTTTAAAGAGTTTTGGGTATGCAGGAATCCCATCAGCCATCACATACAAATTTTAAACAGTCACTCCTATAGAACGAGGGGCTGTACGCTCCTTAGAGATGTTAACTACAGCAAACTTTGTCCTTACTTTTATGGGACTTTCTGAAGAATAAACCTAGGAATCAATTTTTTTCCCCCATAAAATAAGGGCTTTTAGATTTTTGTATGTATACGATGATAATGTCAAATACAAGTACTAGAAATATTAAGAAGGAACAATAAGTAGCTACTTTATTTCATACTGCTTCAAGATGATCCATACAGTCAGGTACCCTGCTACTCAAACTCTCTAAGACCTTAACCCTCCTGGCCCGGGCAGGCTCTCAAAATGACAGTGTGGGCTACCCGGGCGATCTGGCCGAAAAACGTCTAGGCCTAGGCTACCGTATTTCTGTTTAGTTTAACTGCTAGAAATTTCCCACGCATCTATAAATGTAGTGCGGTTTCCAATCTGTAGACTGGCGTTGAGTAGAGCTCTCTATGTCAACTGGTTCAGTTGTGATGACGATTTCAGTGGAGAGCACTTGCAGGCGATGTTAGCAATATGACGATCTTTTCACTACTGAAACAACGACATACAGACATACAATAACAAACGAGTCTTCTCTTTCTTGTTTTCGGAGGTGCGGTGACGTAACGATCGGCTTTGTTTACATGCGTCTGACGCACGGTGTTCAGACCAAGCTGAATAGGCTTTCAAGCTTACAGATTTTAAAATGACACCCGGGCACCGGCCCTTAATTCGTGGTGTCATTTTAAAATGACAACCGGGCCAGGAGGGTTAAAGAAGAACGTTACAGATTGAGAAAGCTATAGGATGTATGGGACTCTACCATCGGCCTATGCCGTATAATATTCACGAAAGTTTTTACTCAATGATTATCTTGAATTTGGTAAGTATCTTCCTTAATACATTTTGTTGCCTCATGAATTCAATATTACCCCATCCTACTATGCTGGACTCTGCTTAGCATTTGAAATGTTACATAATTTACTACCAGTCTCAAAGGAGCAACTGTCATATTGTGCTCGTGAAAAAATATTTTAAAGATAATGCGAGTTGTAAGTTATGTACAGATATATCTTTACCTTGAGTTCAGTGTGATGTTAAACTGTTGATTCCTTTGATATGGTGGCATTATTTAACCCGTACAATACCGGTGACGTCCTTTGTATCATATTCTGGCATCTATTAGACGACTTTATTCAGCTTAGGCTGGACCTCTATCAATAATAAGGCTTCAAATTATCTCAACCAACCCTTTTAACTTACACGGACCTTTCTAAGCTGCATAATGTTGTTTAAATATAGCTAGAATAAAATATAACACGTCGCTGGTACTCAAAGGGTTAAATGTTATTGTTGCTATTCTTAGATGATTTTATTCAGTTTTGTAAGAATCTCTAAAGGGTGAAGGGGTCAAATCTATTTCCATTTGCCCTTTAAATGCCGAAGGTCCTTTCTTAGCTAAATTATATTGTCTAATGATTGCCAGATTATGTTATAAAATGGAGTCCTCGTACTCAAGTGGTTTATCTTCCTTATTGAGGTTAGAGGTCTTCTACCTTTTTGTGACATTGCCTCATCTAGCTTTAATCTTGTTTTCGAAGTACTGTACTCCCTATTTATTAATTTTACGTTTACAAATACAGTAGAACCTCATTTATCCAAAATCCATGAGAACTTTGAAACTTTGTATAAGTTAAAAACAAAAATTATGAACGTGGATGCCTGTTGTTAATTAAGTTTTCTAAATACTGTATAGTGGATTATTAATTAATTAAAATGTAAAACTTGCAAACTAAACAAACAAAATTGGGACAAGGACAATATAAAAATTTAGAATATTTTATTTTACTGTCAATTCCCATATATTTTAAACTCACTTCTAAGGTGTAGTCCCTGCAATCATACGCCAATTTTTATACTTTATTAATGTTTTTTTCAGATAATTTTACTCAACTTAGAATGAATCTCTTGGATTCAGATGGTTGTAGACTTATCTCATTTAACCCTCTAATGCTGCAGGTCCTTACTAAATTGGAAAACATTTTGTTTGGAATTTGAGTAAAAGCCAAGTTGGCATCACTAGATTGCCATTGTAAAGGCTTGTCCCTCAATACCTTCACCTGACCTGACTGAAGCTGAAACCAATAAAATACAAATGAATCATTGTAATAGGAACCAGTTTGCTTACTGAAGTTTTGGGTTAATCATGTTAGGGATAAATGAGGGGTCACTGTACTGCTTCAATCATGCTACAAACAGCTTGGTATAACAGCCGTACTGCGCTGTTATTTGGAGTGTTCTGCTGTCTAGGACAAAGGTTGTTATGGTTAATATACAGTAGGCTATGCTGCATTTTTAATAATCAAGTGCAATCAAATTAAAATTTAAAACTTGCAAACTAAACAAACCAAAACTGGGACGATACAAAATAAAGATAAAAATAACTTATTCAAATCTCAGTTATTCTAATTACAAGGCAGCCAGTTGGTCTGTAGACATCTTAATTAGTAGGGAAAAGTAGTTGGAATATTAAATGTCGTGCGATAACTCCTTTAATCTTATGATTATTATTTTTTTCTTGCTACTGTTGGATAGATTAATTATTTTTTTGAGACGTAAAGAAGTGTGACAGTTAATCTTTCGACTCTCCATGCCGAGTGCAATTATCTGGAGGTAGCTTGTGTATAAGTCTTAACAAAATTCTTGTTTAAAGTCGGTACAGTCATTTCGTTAATTTCACCTGCTGTTTGCCACACTGATGAATATGATTTCAGTGTACAGAAGAAGTTACTTAAGACAGCTTTAGCCTAATGATTAGGAGAGATCTATTCTTCATTCACTAAATATTTATTTTAACCTGAAGAAAATTTCATTCTGAAATGTCAAAAAGTAAAACTATGTAGTATATCAAGTAGTTACCCTACCTTGGTTTTTTAAAACAATTCTAGGCTATATACTGTATACTATTTTCATTTGGTGGAATAATTGATTGCAGTTGATTGTGACGAAGCATAGCAATATATATATATATACTGTATATACAGTACTGGTATATATTTCCCAGGAGCACAATGTTGTTTACATCTTGACTATCACAATATTCTAATTTCTTCTGTGCATCTAAACTTCTGAACCTTTGGTGAACTGAACATTTCCATTATTTACATTAAGATTATTTTGTATCTAAAATGAAGTAGATAAATATCAATGTGTTTACTTTTCCTAACATATTACATTTATAAATTTTTGGTATGCTTATTACTCAGATTTGTTGTCATGCTTGTAGTCATTATCAGCTGCATATGAACATTCTTATGACTTACATCAATATAAGCATTGAGTAGTCATTTACAATAAAATACAGCCACATGTACTCACAGGAAACCCCAATATATATAGTATGGGTGTTCTAGATGGAGTGGTGGATCCAGATGCAGTTTTTAATGCTGTGCACTCTTTTGATTGACAGGGCTAGGGCGTGCCCTTGTTACAGGGACTTAACTAGACATTTACCATACATACAATTTTTACATACATAACATTTTACATCCACCCATCGGGTGGATGGGACTCGTTACCCTTGGTCGGCAACTCATCTAGGGGAGACAACCTTATACAAATCCGGGTGGATGGGACTCGTCAGCCTTGGATGGCAACCTGTCTAGGGGAGTAAACCTGATACAAATCCGTACTGCTTACCTAAGGGTAAGGCAGGTTAGTGGATGGATTAGCCGAACACCACTGTAGAAAAATAGTGCTAACAAGATACACAAGAGGGCCTCGGAGTTGGACGGATCCTAAATTGAGTGGTCAATCCTGTAAGTCCTTCACTAAACTGGCTCGGGTTGTCCCTCTCACAGGGAATAGGTCCGCTTGGGGGCATTCTGTGTATGGCCACCCTCGTAAGGGGAGTAAGGCGTCCGGCAATAGATAGATAGATAGATAACATTATAAGACCGAGTGCTCCACACATACGTGCAGTTTCAATCGCTCGTCCTAATGGTGGTGTTCTAGGCAACCCTGTTAAGGGCTGCTTCACTTGTTAAGCTTTTGGATTTGAGATCGGCACGTATGTGAGGACTACGCCGGGATCAACATAAAAAATTAAATCCCTGATCCATCACAGCTTCGCATACAATGGAACCAGACTGTTCAACTGTATTCCAGCCTCTCTCAGGAACATGACCGGGGTGTCTTCCGACACCTTCAAAAAACATTTGGACATGTGGTTGGCCAAAATACCGGACCAGCCACCAACACCAGGATACCCCAGTGCCAACTCCAACCGACTTCTGGACCGGAGCATGGAAGAAAAGGAGCTGCCTGGTCGCAGTGGAGCCCCAGCTCAACTGTGTCGCTAATGGACGGAATACTTCAAAGTGTGTAAGTGTATAGTCCGATCCCAGGTCTTCCTCGGTCCACCCCTTGGTGCAGCTCCCTCCACAATCACAGACCTGCATCTTTTCACCCAATTTTGTTCATTCATTCTCTCCACATATCCATACCATCCCAGTCTACTTGTACGCATCACATCGCTAATACTCTTTATGCCTAAACGTCTTTTCAGCTCATCATTTGTTATTCTATCCTGCAGCCTGGCCCCACACATCCATCTCACCATTCTCATCTCATTACGTTCCATTCTGTTGACATCCTCTACTTTAACTGCCCATGTTTCTGAGGCATACGTCATTGCACTTCTAACACATGAGGCATAGGCTACACCTTTCCCTTCAGGGGGAGGCATTCTTTTAATGGTCCACTGGTTAACTCTATTAACCCCTTCAGCACGATGCTGTCTTTTTACCTTTTATTCTGGCTAAAGTTAGACAATTTTATGCAGTTGATAAGGACCTATGTTATTCAGAGGGTTCATTGAGATTGTACTGTACTTACCCCTTTGAGTCTTGGTAGTACATTATAAGCTAATTAATATCATCTAATGGTAACCAGAATAGGATGAAAATTATGTCCTCGTGGTGAAGAAGCTAAAAACACTCCTATGCTCAGTGTGCTGCCAGCCTGTGCCTCCATTTCATTTTCATTTTCTATGGAGCTCGTCCTGGAATCTTTTACGACTGAACCTCACGATTCTATACAGGACTGGCCATTTGTATCGGTACTAGCTCAGAGAAGAGTGTTGAGAGGGGAGAAGGGGTGTTGGAGAGAGAGGAAGCTGTTGGAGTGGCTTTGTTATGTGTGTTTAGTCTGTATACGTCGTCAGGATGTCCCCTGACTGGGTGCGGGCATGTGAAACATGCTAGGACGTACTACCACACCCACTAAATGTCCGCCGTGGCAGGGATTCGATCCCGGGTCTTGCAGATTCACACGTGAGCGTGCTCACCACTGGACCACCACGGCTCCACAGAAGTAAACAAAATAGCAAAACAATGGTGGAACTGCCGTCCGGGTGAAGAACTGCTCTGGGTTTGTTCCTTCAGTGCTAATGATCCTAGTCCACAATGTGGGAATAGCTCTGTGCAGTGGGTGATGGGGGAATGTCTTGAGAGCCTGGAGGGAGATTGTGCCATGGCCATCCCTTTTAGGGAGCTAGCAGGTCTACTTCAAAGAAACCATTAGCCGTCAGTGAGGCTTCCCAGGAAGTAGCAACGTGTTTTAGGAGGAGGATGAAACCAGTGTAGATATCAATATGTTCAGATTAATGCAAGTTGTGGAAGCCCGTCACTAAATTAACATCATCCCTTAACCCCGGTTGACGCCATATGACAACAAGCTTTTTAGCGTCAACTAATCAAATTTTTCGCGGGCCATATAGGCTAACAAAGGTACTAGGTTTCATCATCCACTCTCTCGAGCAACTCACGCAACACCCCTCCCCCCCCCATCTCTTGCTTGCACTACCCCATCCCTTCTCTCTTCCCTCCCACGCCGCGATCTGCGTCTGCGTCTGCGTCTAGTACGCACTCTAGAAAGCCAATTTATAAAGGAGATAAGGAAGGTGTACAGTCAGTCGGGCTGCGGTATGATTGGGCCTCGGCGTACTTGTTATTTGCCCTCCTGCTGGCAATATATATGATGATGATAATAAGTCATGGGGGGGGGGGGTGGCGGGTTGAGGGGTGCAAAGCCCCCCTCAACCCATTACTGTATCCCATGGCAGTCAAAATAGACGAGAACGTGATTGCCAGCATACGAGTAATGTAAACACTACATGGGCGGCGGCCCAACCGCCATGGGACCATAAGGAACACGGTATAAAGACAATAGAAAGGTATGGGCATGAGCCTATTACTGGAACCACGACAGTCACGTGATCGATCCCGTGTGACGTCACGTTTTGTACGACCCTACTGGTCTCTCGGCTAAATATGGTCACTTCATATGTGAGCTGGTCGTGTTTTTATGTCCAGGAAATACAATTATTCCATTGCCCTGAACATTGTTATCATAATATGGGGAAGCCAAGACATTGCGCGGTTAGTGGATGTGAATATGGTATAAAAATCGACGTTGGATATATTGGAACCGCGACAGAAGATGGTGACCTTCATTCGACTCGCCAATTTCTCCATCCAACTACCCGTCCAGAACTCCCAGATGACAATCCCTTATTCTTCAACAATACAAAAATCAATCCTTCATCTTCTCTCAATATTCTTGGTGTCTCTTTTTTTTTCTGCTCTCACTTGGAAGGACCATAGGCCTATTACCAGTCTTGCTAAGGCAGCCTCCCAGAAGCTGGGTGTGCTCGACTGCTCAGGGAGTTCTTTACCCCTGCACAGCTTCTTGCTCTGTACAGGGGCACAGTGCGTCCTTGTATTGAGTATTGTTCACATGTATGGGGAGGATCCTCTCACATATATATATATATACTGTATATATATATATCGGTATATAAAAATAGGCATGTTAAACGTTTTTGTTTGTTAAGAGTAGAGCGTTGGGCTAATTAAATTATTTCAAACTAATTTTTTAATAAGACTATTATGTTATAGAGATTTTAGTACACTTCCATTGCGCAATGTGTAGGAGTACACTTCCATTGCGCAATGTGTAGGTCTACGTTAACCCATAGGCTACACAGTACCGGTGACATCCTTGTTCATTATGTTCTGACAACTAATAGACAATTTTATTCAGCTTAGGAAGGATGTCTACCAATATAAAGGCTACATACTATATCAAATCATCCTTTCAGTTACCATATAATTATATCCTTCCTAAACTTAATAAGATCGTCTAAATATAGCTGATATAAAATAAAGAAATACGTCGCCGGTACACTAAGGGTTAAATAAAGAAGACTTTCTGACAACACAGCATTATAAATAATACTTAACCTGTGACAAGATGAGATGGAGCGGCAGCAGAGCGCGTGGTAAGTATGCAACTGGCAACCTCACCTCTCCACTGTCAACTCAACTCTCGTGCCTCGTGGTGCTGTGGGTCTGTGCCTCTGTGGTAGACGGTGACCAGCCAGTGTGACGCTAACAGTGAGAGTGGGAGGGTGTATTGGCTTCTTCAGTAATCCTTGTAAGTTACCTCGCTTTATTCTTCTTACAAGTTTTATTATTGTAATGCATTAGATTATAATTATACGATAGTTATATTTATCTTGAATTATACCTTATGCGGCGAATGCGTGATTTTACAAGTGTCAGAATGTGTTGCAAGTAAACAGTTAAGGTAAGGCCGTAAGAAGCTACTTCATGAGCGATTTTGCAGTCTAGTCTTTAGTCAGACATAGGTAAAAGGTAATCAAGATATATTGTTAAGTATAGTCTATATATCTTGTAGGCAATAGGTCTAAGACCAATGTGAATTGTTATGCACTCGAGGACCAATCTGATAATTTTTAAGACACTCTTGGCGTTATTAGGCCTAGCCTAGGCCTACTGATTTTGTTCATCCCAAAATTTCAGAATACTCTTATGCATCCATGATCCATAGAATCCTAAAAACGCGAAGGTAAATGTCTATAAGAGCTAAAACAATTATTATTGTATTTAACAGGAAGGTACGACGAGGTAAGTGAACAGTGATATGGTAGGCCTATAGGTGGCAGTATGTGGAAATGGATTATATAAAGGCATTCCGCCCCCTTTGACAAAAAGTCTATCAGAGGTAAGTGATATGGTATAGGCTTAGGTGGCAATATGTGGAAATGGATTATAAAGGTATTCCGCCCCCTTTGACAAAAGTGTCAATCTAGGTAACCTATCCTAGTATTATGGGTGGGGGCTGCCACCCCCACTGGTTGGGTAAATCGGTAGAAATCCAGTTGGGGTGGAGTGAGTAACCGTAGATTTTCGTAAGGGGGTCAGAGGGGGCGGAATGCCCTTATAATCCATTTCCGCATATTGCCACCTATACCACATCACTTACCTCGTCTACCTTCCTGTTAAATACAATAATAATTTGTTTGGCTCGTATAAGTGCAATTATAGAATAATTCCCACCAAACACCTTCAAAGAAATTAATGAAAGCATAGGGCCTTTATGTGATCCACCGGGATAATGGGATTCGAACCTGGGTTATCAGTCACACACAGATTTTTAAACACTGATCTAACCATTACACCACCAAGGCGTGACATGTAATCAATTCTTCCTACCAATAAATGCCTACAGTGGCCGATAGAGGCGCTGAACGCAATGTTTACCACGGTGCATTGTGGGAAATTGGCGACATCACTGAGCTATCCACCCTCCCTCTCCTTCAACAAGTCTTTATTATAAGCAGTTAGTAGAAATTGCTGTAGCTGACACATTTTGGTCTATGCATACTGGTGTTGTATATATTTTAAAATGACTTATTCACAAATATATTTACAATACAAAGTCAGCAAGTATTTTCGCTCCAATTTTGTTATGATAATTAATCAGCTTATAATTAAGTTTGTAGTCATTATTAGCTGCATATGGACTTTCCCATGACTACTATAATATATAGCACTTAGTGTAGTCGTATAGCCTACTGTAAAATAAAAACATGTAGAATCACAAAAAATCTGGTTATATCCTAGGTGTTGGGGTTTTGTTGATGTTGATATCGAGATAGGCCTAAACTGGTTATATCCTAGGTGTTGGGGTTTTGTTGATGTTGATGGCGACAGTCGTATCTCTGGCGCTACTTCGGAAGTGTCCACCAGATGTCTCTGGTGAATTCTTGGTAGGGTGAATTGTACCCTGGAATACTGATGAGCCACAGAGATATTACATCGCAGGTCCTCATTAACCCTTTCATTGCGGGACCCGTTTAAGAATGTTCTGGCAATTTGAATAAATTTACAGGCCCTTAACCCCTTATTGGCGGCGCTCGACTTAAGTCGTGCACCAATTTGCAGCAAGTTAGGAGCATTATTAAGGCTTTTAAAGGGTTAAAATTGAGTGCAAATGGCCGGGAGCGCAGCGGGCCAGACAGCCGACTCCCAGGGCTTACCGCCGCCCATTAACTCATGTTCCCTGTGTTCTCGAGAGGCCGGCAGTGTAGCCAGTAGTGAGCATAGCTGGGAAAAATATACCGAAATACGCTAAACTCCCATGTTTGTGGCATCACTGCAAGAGAACCACGAGTGCTACGTAGCTCGTTCTGGTCTCATTTTGAAGCTTTTAGCGCCTAGTTTTTTGCTAAATAATTTTTTTTCATGCAGATACTTGATTTATCATGCAGGAGGGCCTGAATATGCCGAAATGAGCCCAAAATACCCCGCTAGACAAGGGTTAAAGCCTGTGGAGACGAGTGCGTGTGAGTGGGAGCGAGGCAGACCCCTGTCCACTCTCCAGCACGGCGGCTGGGGCACTGAGGGGTGACAGCCATATCTCGCGAGACCTATGCAGCGCTGTCAAAGGCAAATGTAGCGCGACATTGCTCATTATTAGCGAATATTTGCTGATGTCTATGGTAGCACTGCGGGTGAACCCCACACGCTACGAAGCTCGTTCTGGTGTAATTTTGAAGCTATTTTCTTCTAGATTTTGGGTGATTAGGCCTACATTACAATTTCATTCAGACACTTGCTTAAACAATTAGGAGTGCCTGAATGAGCCCTAATATAGCGGAAATATACCCGCAGCAACGTAAGAGAAGAGAGCTTGTTCAGTACACTCCGCAGGCTTTTTCACTGTAGACTAGTTTGACCCTCAACTTCTCCCAGGTTGAAGATGAATGTATGATTTAACCCTTTTGTTTTAATGAAGTACCGGTACCCTATGAAGTAGATAAGACTATATATACTCACTAATGCTCTCCATTAACCTATTATTTTGGTTAGATACAGCTAATGCTCCGAAGCATTTGTCCCAGGTTCATGTCTTGGCAACTATAATCCATGAATATTAACCCACTGGACCCCAGCACCGCAGCATATACATCGGCAATATATGCTAAGCTAAACTCCAGCCCAGCATAGGGTGCGTTGCGGTTAATTACTCCGGTCCTATTGCACCTAGAGGGCTCAGCTTTGTATGGGAACTTCGTAAGTATCCCACACAACAATACCAATGGTTGAAAACCCTCAAAGTCCAGCCGTATGCGTGTGAGCTAAAAAAAACGTGTGTTTGCATGTTTTTGCCTACCCATTTCCCCATGTTAATTCCGACTTTCTGGGCTCCGTAGGACCCCTTAATGACCTAGGGGATCGGGGTTTTTTTTTTTTCCCCCTCCATTTCTAACCCATTCTAGGTGTTTTCTGGAAACAAAAAATTTGTACAAACTGCCGGGCCTGGAGTGTATATTTATATGATATTGCCTGGGGCTAAGTATGTTAAGCATTCAAATGTAACTATCTTAATATACTGGAGGGGAGGTGTGGTGGAGTGGTCTTGCTACTGGACTGGTAATTTTAAAGGCCCGGGTTCAAATTCCAATGTGTCAGTTAGATATTGGGATGGAATTTGTGCTGAACTTAGTTTCAGTATATCACCACAAGAATACCCTCCACAAGAATACCCTCGCTGGCTCCAATAAATCAGCATTGTATGGATATTAGTGCCTAGTGAGTAAACAGCTCAACAGGTGGTGTTTGAAAGAGAAAGGTGTCCGAGATTGTGAGATGGAACAGCTAGACAGTGGCAATGCAGCTTCGAGAGGTCAGAGTTGCAATGCGCTATGAGGAGATAACCAGGCGTCGTATGTCTATGAAGGTAAGTCCATTAAGTTAAGTGCCGGCTACAACACTTAACTGTGTCGGTACCTCACTTGCCATCTGGAAAAAGACCTGACATCACCTTGTTTAGCGGTTGAATCTACAGTCTGTTAGCCTATGTCCGGATGTAGAGTTGGAGAATATATATATATATATTATATATATATATATATATATATATATATATATATATATATATATTATATATATGTATACACACTTTATATAGCCATATATATATATATATATATATATATATATATATATATATATATATATATATATATATATATATATATATATATATATATATATATATATATATATATATATATATATATATATACATACATATATACACACTATATATAGCCTATATACAGTACATATTTTGTTGTGTGTGTGTGTGTGTGCACCGTATCCTTTAAAAAATAAGGGGTTTAAAGTAGGGATGCAAGGGCAATTACAGTATCTATGATAATAATCTTATAAAGGTATATTGGTAGTAATAAACCCACATGTTCCTATATTTACACACCCTATTCAACATCTGACAGCCATTAATACAACATACAGCGAGCTAAACGTAATGACAGCGGCGACACGATTTATTTGGCCAACTGTACCATTTTCCTATCCGTGATGTATGACTGCGTAGTATTTTGTCCTCCTTGTTTATGTGAGCGCGTCATGGGCATCCTCTGTGAACCGCCTGGACACAATGCAGTCTTTGATCTTCCCGCCACACTTACCTTGACCCCATTAGCATAACCAGGGACCACGACTGTTCCCACACCGGTTATACATACGGTCTCCAGGCTCACCCCAGACTCATTATACCCCCCTTCTGCAGTCTATAATATGATGGAAATCACTAGGTAGTCAATAAAATATGTCCACGACTGTACGTGTACATATATTTTCTATTACCGGGGCTGATTTGTCAATCTAATTTCATAGATTTAAGGGGAGTTGGGTCGGTTTTCTAGACCACTTTCTCCCTCATGTTTAGCCCCATTAGTTTTGAGATTTTAAGACGTTCGGCCCATTAGTTGACGATTTTAAAACCTTTCGCCCCATTTCGTTGTCAATTGTAAGACTTTTCGTGCCATTTAGGTGTTGATTTTTTCCTGGCGACCGATAGCGAGCCTGTAATTTTAAGAGGAACCGCCCTTCGGCAGGGACATTTTTCTACCGAAAATTTTACAAATTTATCTTGAAGGGGGGTCTATTTTTTTTTTTTTGTAAAGCTTAGTGGAGGTCTAACGAGCTAGGAAACTTAAAATTATATGAATGACTGAATAAATAGACCCACAAAACAGCCACTACCCCTTAACGAATAAATCTTAATTGTAACGTTGCAATTTAACAATTCCTAAGTTGGGTAAATTTATTTAGCATTGGATAAACCCAACCTATGTTCTGTCACATTGCAGGTTATTTTACTCCTTGAGGATTATGACGCGTTTTGAAAGTTTTATTCAGGCTATTATTAAATTATTTTATTCCGTTTATCATTAACTTATGGGAGCTTGAGAGTCAATAGAGATAGTTTGTACTCATTTGATCCCAAAAGAACCTTCCTAAATTGCATAAAACCTTTTAATGATCATTCGAATAAAGTGTAAAAGTGCGCCTTCAAAGAATTAAAGAACTCTATATCTATTTGCTACTGGGCCAATATTATTACGAATATCATGTCACTTACCGACGACCTTTTACAAAGCCTAACTACAGAACGTAAACTATTTCGATTAAGTCTTCTTGTATTCCACATAAACAGGATCATATTAACCCCTTCTGTACCGATGACGTCTTTTTAACTATACTCTGGCTACTATTGGACGATTCTATTCAGTATAAAAAGGGCCTTCAGCAGTTAACAGCCTTCGAACTATCGCACTTAACCCGTTTTACTACCACACATCCTTCTTAAACTGCACGACATCATCTAAATATAACTAGAACAAAACTAAAAATACGTTGCCGGTATAGAAGGGGTTAACATTGCATACTATAACAGTGCATAAGTATAGATGACCTAGAGCTTAGTCTTAGTTACGTTAAGGGGACCCACCTCGTTTTTTTCTCTCTCCATCTCTCTCTCTGGGTTGTATCCATTCGTCACCATTCAGCCTACTGTTGTAAGACGTTTATCCCCATCCAGGTGTCCATTTTTTCCTGGCGAGCGGGAGCTAGCCAGCATATTTGTTTATGTTTTTGTCAGCAGGCTAAATTTGTACATTTTTCGATAGAAAAATTTCTCCGGCAAAGCCGTATTTTTCCATAAAGTGCTGGCTCGCTATCGCTCGCCAGGAATAAATCAACACCTGGATGGAGATAAACGTCTTAAAACAGTAGGCTGAATTGGGCCAAATAGATACAAGCCAGAGAAAGAGAGAAAAGGAGAGAAAAAACAAAGCAGGTGTTTTGTTTTGCTTTCATTAATTGCATTGGAGGTGTTTGGCGTTGTGGTGAAATTAATAAAAAATAGATTATAACCCTCGGGGTGTGCCTGGTCTGGTAGCCCGGGAAGAAGGACAATGGTAGTTATAAACAAGGTGGTGTCATTATTCAAACTACCTACCTCACCAACTCCATTGTCACTTTAAGTGGTGCAACGTGGGGGTCTCAAGCCGGTGTCATACGGCCGTTATTTTCTAGCACTTTTTTCTTGGCAACTTTGGTCTAACAGCTTCTAAAAATATATCTGTATGTCAAATCAGTGGCTACATGTCTGGGCTACTCAACCACTATAATAGCCTACCATTTCAACAATACTCGATTTTGTTATTTACTTTGTGGATATTGTACTCTCTTAGTAGCTCATTTTCGATGGTAACATGCCAATTTTTCGCTAGCTTCAAAATAGAAACAAATTATTGGCATGGGTCAACTAAGAAAGTACCGTAGTTAAAATCCTAAAGGTCACACTATGGCATGTATCCGATACCTGACTCGGAGTCTATTAGATTCGTGTATACTAAAGTAAAGGGTGTTATTTTTAGCAATGTTACTGCCATTTTGACGTTCTTTTAAGATGTGTAGCTTAAGATCATGAAAAGACACCTTGAAATACAAATTTCTTCCTCATTACAAAAAAAAAAAAAAAAAAAAATGGGAATATGCGTGAGTATATAGATAGATATCTTACATAAATATACTTAAGTTATTAGTTACCAGACTCTAATACATATCAGATATACTGTAGGTGCCCCTGTGATGCCACCATACAAATCGGGCCTACCTACTGATCGAGTTGCAATGGTTGACTTGGTCTATTGGTTGAAAGGATATACTGGTTCAGTTACTACTGGTTGAAATGGTCTACTGGTTGAGAGCTACTGGTGGAAAGTTTATTGGTTGCCATTCCCTCATGAGCAAAGGGATGGGGTAGTAGTACAGGACCCCAATGGAAATACGCCTAATCGGCCTTATTGAGCTATCCTTAGCTAGCTTAGCATGCGCTAGCTTTAAGAACTATTATTATATATTATTATTATAATGGTCTACTGGTTGAAATGGATTACTGGTGGCAATAGTTTATTGGTTGAAATGGTCTACTGGTTAAGATAAGTCTACTGGTTGAAATGGTCTACTGATTGAAGTGGTCTACTGGTTGAGAACTACTGGTAGTCTGAGGATTATGAGAAGATATTTTTGTTGTTGATTATGATCTTATATATATTGCAGCGTGTAGGATTTATACATGTAGGAATACAGGGTATAAATTAATGCTACTATGTTTTAACCAACCCAGATATTTGTGGGACTATATGGCGATCTTTT
Organism: Paralithodes platypus; assembly: GCA_032716605.1. Classification (NCBI taxonomy): domain Eukaryota; kingdom Metazoa; phylum Arthropoda; class Malacostraca; order Decapoda; family Lithodidae; genus Paralithodes; species Paralithodes platypus. The sequence goes on along the minus strand of CM064506.1, from coordinate 11,429,493 downwards.
CCTTTATCATTGAATAACGTCAATAGCCTATAGTTGGATGGGCTCTAACGGGAGTTAAAATCCAAAATAGAGCTCTACGCTAATTGCAGGGAATTATTCAGCTTTGCATAGCCTATTTCATTTGAGGGAAGACATTGTTCAGTCCTAGAGACATGGGAGTTATTGATTTTATATATATTATATTGAAGGAAGTGATAATTTGTACGGGAACGGATTGTGAATAAAATGTCTTATTTACGATTGGCTGTCTTGATGGTGTAATGGTTTGAGTGTTTAAGATCTGTATGTGGTAACCCAGGTTCGAATCCTGGTTGGGGCACATGCTCTCATTAATTCCATTGGGTGGTGTTTGGTGTTGTGAGTGAAATTAATAAAATGGATTATCCCCATGATGTAATACAAATTTATTATTATTATTATTATTATTATTATTATTATTAGTATTAGTATTATTAGCTACTGTAGTGTAATTGTTTACCATTTACCTTGTATTGTGCCATATCTAATTTTTTCTTTTGTTCTACCAGACAATCAGACCCCAAGGCTGCAACAACAAAGACCTCTGTCCCTGCCACGCCTCGCACTAATATACAATAGTATACGGTACAATATCGTTCACACAAAATTTCAAGCACTTGCCTATCCTATATAAGAAGCTGCTCATTCTAAAGTTATTCAGATGGTGTATCTAACTCGCCTAAATAGATCAATGCACAAATGTATAAATAAATTATATAAATATGAGGAACATTGAATGAGAACCACAGATCTCCCAAAATATCAATCGTACGGATCGAGATAATATCAGAGTGCAGTGTTGGGAGACTGAAGAAATATATAAATTAAATAACTACAGACATAAACTTCACAATATACAGTATAATAAACTGAACAAGGAATAAAATAAATAAAGCACGAGTGTGTAATCAATAAAGAAATACATGTAACTACGAAAAGGAAATGCAGTTGAGATTTTGTTTGCAAGTGTTCAGTGTTGGGAAACCCGGATTATAAGTGACGCGAGCACCAGCAAAGTCACCTCGCTAGTTACAATATCGTGAAGTGAAAGTCTAGTGGCCAACCTTGAGACCGAGCTTGGAAATCCTGCCCACTGCTCTCGTCCAGTTTTAAGAATTTACCTGCAAGTTGCTGAGTGAAGTTGCAGAATATAGTGCATCAAAGTCAACATTGATAATAAACAGATAAACAGGTTCTTTACTAGTGAATGGCTATGACTTATAAGAATTCCTAGTGCGGTTACTATTACATTTTACCCAAGTTGCAGAGTGAAGATACAGAATGATCAGTGTATCATAGTGAGTCTGTCAACTGTGATATTAAGCAGATCTATCTAGGCCTATATATATTTGTTGTGATAGTAATGAATAAATATATAGCCTACTATTTTCATAAATAGCCTGTAAGAGTTCTGAGTTCGGTTCCAGTTTGTTTTAATGTTTACCCACTGAGTGAAGTTATAGAAAAATACATACAATTTAACTATATCGGTAATAATAATATATATATAAATATTAAGATTTAAAGGATGTGAGTGCCGGAAGACTATAATCCTTGTCGAAAACTCGTGCTCAAATTACTGTGATTTGTACTGTAAGGAAATTAAAGATATACTGGTACTAGCGAAGGTATTCCCAAGTTTTAATTTGTGTATGATAGCGGAAAGCGGAAATTCCCTCTGTGTTTGTAACGTGTTTATACATTGCATCTAGTTTCAGTGTCTAGTCAGACTAAGTTGAGATATTACAAATTGTCCATCCATCAGTTCACGGGAAATATAACTAATATAAATTTGTGAACATATGATATTGTAATAGTGATTGTTATCCTGTGTGCCGGATATTAAACTGAAATATTTTTAAATTATTATGCTGTTTGTTAAAGACCAGTGAACTCGACGACATATTTAAATTAAGTTGGTTGACGTACTCGGTGATAGTCGTATAGGCCTATGTAAAAGAAAGTGAATACGATACATTGCAAATCCTGAAAATTTAATGAATATATTACATAATAATGATATATAAGATACGTAGAAGTAAAACAAAGTTCCTGTAGTAAACGATATGCATGGTATTTGTCTGTGTAATAAAATATCCACAAATCCGTGAGCCTGTGTGTTTGTGATGAAAATAAAGGTAGGCCTAGATTTGTAACCACATTTTATGAGTCCTTGTGAAAAAAATATCAAGTTTATAATCTCACATGTTACTATACTAGTGAGTGACGAGAGTAGAGTACCAGCAGTTCCGTAATCCTACATATTTGTGAATGATAAAAGTAACCCAAACTCACAATATTGTACTTGCAATCCTACATATGAGCAAGTGAAAAAGTAAACAACCAACAGATTCGTAACCAAATCCTACATAGTGAATGATCATAACAGTAAAACACATTTTGAAAGTTCGTAATCCTAGACATGATCGAGTGAAAAAGCAAATACAATAAGGGAGTGAAAAAATAACTTGTATTCGTTCGTATCCAACCTATATGCACGAGTTACAAAGGTAAACAAACCCACAATCCTATGAATGTGTGTGGGTAGTAAAAGTAAAATTAGACCACCGTGTTGCATTTCCTGTCCGTGGCTGGGTCGGTGTGTTAGCGGCCGTTTAAGGGTTGAGTGACAATCCCCCCCTTGAGCGTCGCCTAAGTGATATATTGTATCCAGGCTTTTGTTGCGCGTCAAGTGGTCGCCATGTTGTCCAAAGGATATGCTCCCGTTGCGCAGGATGAGGGGGACCACTACTACGTCAGTCAAGAGGTCAGTGTTATATATAGAGTTTGTTTAATGTTTTTATGTAGACTACAATATTGTGTTCTTTTCTTTGTTAAGTTCCTCGGATCAGGTTTTATACCTAGGTCTATGTATAGACCGGTATGTGTTTTGTTGTGTGTGTCTAGGCTTAGTGAGTTAGTGCTTGTGCTTTATTCGAGCCTCTGGAATATTCTAGGTCTGCCTACACGCCTCTAACTCTAAGCATCGTTATCCCTATTCTACACTTCGTCATATAGGCTAGGTAGCATGCTCATCCATATTATATTCTCTTCACGTTTTCATTTTTATCAATACAGTACTTTTATCGTTTGATGGTATATTATCAAAGTCTTATTATAGGAAATGTGTGTCCTGTGTGTCACGTAAAATACAAGAGGGTATGTTACGCCCAACTTTACCATACCATGGATGTTTACCATTCCCATTTACCAACGCACTACCATACTCATAAATGATTCATCAACCGAATGTTAACCCTTATTTAGCGGGCTAGGCGGTTTATTTATATGTACCGCCCAGCGGGGTGTTTTTAGCCAAAATAGGGCTGTTTACGTGATCATTTTCATGCCTAAATAAGACCCAGAGCGTAAAACAAGTATCTATCCCTGAAAGGGCATAAACAGAGCTTTCGAATGACACCATAACGATCCTTTTATGATTGCTAGTTTTCTTGCAACAACCTCGCAACGCGAGTGCAAAAAGCATGTAATTCGGCACTTTCCCCATACAATTCCGTATATAGCGAGTGAGAGAGGGAGGGAGGAGGTGGGATTCGTGTCAGTAGGTTCGCCGCGGTGGTCTGGAGCAGTCATACGCTCGCTACTCTCCTGCCACCACTTGTCTCTCTCTCTCAGCAACATTACGTGCTGAAATTGCCACACGACCTATGTCGCGCGCCGCCACATAGTCCAGATTTATTTAACTCGACTTATGTTGCGCGCCGACACTTAGGGGTTAAAGGACTGGGGTGTTTGCGATCCTAGTGAGTGCATAAATGAAGATCATCGGACCGATATTGAATTATATTTGGTGAAACAGAAATAAGTTAAAAATAAGTTGCCTTTCTGCTATCTAAATCGAGAGAACGGTAGGCTTTTCTTTTTTGACCATCCCTATTTCGCCCCATAATGTTGGCGATTGTAAGAGGTTTCATCCCATTCAGGCGTCTATTGTTTCAGGGTGTCAAACCGGAGCAATTTTGTTTGAAGACTTGAATGAATCCGAGAAGGAATACGATAACATTAATAAGAAATAACATTATTTTGGCCATTTTATCACTTCGGAAGACATAATTTTAATTATTAACCACACAATTTTTATCTTTGCATATACCGGTACAGTAATAAAGACTAACATTAACCCATGCAGTACCAGCGACGTCCTTTTCATCATATTCTGGCAACTATTAGACAATTATATTTAGCTTAGAAAGGACCTCTAGCAATAATAAGGATTCAATTATCTAAACCTACTATATCAACTACCACAGATCCCTCTTAAGCTGCATAATATCGTCGTAATATAGCTAGAATAAAATATAACACGTCGCTGGTACTCAAAGGGTTAAAGGCCTCGACTTTCGTTGGACAACCTGCATTTGTTTGTGGGCGAGCAATAGCGAGCTTTCAAAATAAGGAAAACCTGCCCTCGGCTTGGACATTTGTCAACCGAAACAAATAGATAATAATAATAAATATATAAATAAATAATTAAATATAATATTGTAAAAGGAATAGATAAAATTAGCTTGAACGACGGTTTAGTTTAGGGAGGCAAACTAAAAATATATTGCCCGAAAATGGCAAAAACGACCAAAACCCTCTATATTAGAATACAAAAAAAAACGCAATTATAAACAACCCAGTGTCTGATAGGCTAGTGTTTAGTACTGGTTGAATATAAACAATGTATGGCGTCAGCGTAAGGGAAGTTATATCAGATAGGCGGCAGGCCTAACATCAGTATCTCTGTTAACTGTACTAAAGACAGCCCTGCGGGATGTTAAGCAATATATATACACCCTGGTATATAATTATTCCCACTAGATATAAATTCAAACGGGTAAGTCTGATCGTAATGACTATACCCCGTTCCAAATAAGTAGGCCAAAACTCTTAACCTTTATAACTCACAAACAGTTGAAACGAATATTTAGACTCTAGAGTAATAAGGTTTTATTAAGATTTATAGCTATCGTTATTTGTTTGACATGGGCAGTTTTGCTAGTCTTTAGATTAATGAATGACCCGTATAACTATAACCAGTGCGTAGGCTATAAGTATAACCTACACATCGGTACCGGTACTCATAAAGTGTAACAAGTGATTCAGCCGTGATTACGTATTAATTTATTTTCTTATTAGTATTTTATTAGGATTATCATTATTTTTATTAGTATTATTAACGGAATATATAATATATATATACCGGTATATATATATATATATATATATATATATATATATATATACATACAGGGTGTTCCAGTAATGCTTTTCATAAATTATATGGTGGACTCATCAGACAAAAATAAGAATACATTACTCTATGAACATGAGGTTGAGTATTTATAATAACGGAGTTATTACACGATTTAAGTTAACGATAGATACAATGCGATTCAGTCCAAGGGGTAATGTTGTCATTTTAGTGGATTATAACCATTTGGCCTTCGCTATCGCTTGCTAGCCTCAAGATAGTGAGCAGTAGCGATCTGACTTTTCGGTAGAAAAATATGTCCGGCTTCGCCGGATTTGATTTTTCTACCGGCGAAGCCGGACATATTTTTCTACCGAAAAGTCAGATCGCTACTGCTCACCAAGGTCCATAGATACATTGTGTCTATGGACCTTGCTGCTCACTATCTTGAGGCTAGCAAGCGATAGCAAAGGCCAAATGGATATAATCCACTAAAATGGCAACATTACCCCTTGGACTGAATGGCATTGTATCTATCGTTAACTTAAATCGTGTAATAACTCCGTTATTATAAATACTCAACCTCATGTTCATAGAGTAATTTATTCTTATTTTTGTCTGATGAGTCCACCATATAATTTATGAAAAGCATTACTGGAACACCCTGTATATATATATATATATATATATATATATACCGGTATATATATATATATATATATATATATATATATATATATGTATATATATATATATGTATATATATATATATATATATATATATATATGTGTGTGTGTGTGTGTGTGGGGCGGAGTGGTCTTGCCACTGGACTGGTAATCCAATGGACCCGGGTTCGAATCCCAATATGTCAATGGGAAAATATTATTGGGATGGAATTTGTGCTGTACCTAGTATCAGTGCATTACCACAGCACACCGAAATGCCAAAAAAATACCTTCATTGTTCCCTGATTAAATAGTATTGTATGAATATTCCCATATTCAAAAATATGCTACAGGGGGGCATTGCCTAGTGAGTTAATTGCTCAATAGGTGGCGTTCTGAGAGTGAGGGTCCGAGTGTGGGGGTTGAGACTGAAGCACAGAGGAGAGGCGGCTTCAGAGATGGAGTTGCTTCGAGCCGTGAAGCTTCGCATGTCTCACTCCCTAGACTGGAACAAGACCTCACGGGCCTCACCGTGTTCAGCGGTAGAGTGTAAAGGCTATCAGCCTATGCCCGAGAGAGTAGTTGGAATATAGGAAAAAAAAAAAAAAAAAAATATATATATATATATACCGGTATATACTGTATATATACCGGTATATATATCGGTATATATATATATATATACCGGTATATATATATATATATATATATATATATATATATATATATATATATTATTTGTTTATTTAATTTTTTTTTTGGGGGGGGGGGCAATTCTGGGCACTAATGACGCCAAATAATCTTGAAGTTTCCAGTTCTCAATCTTGAAAACTGAATAGGCAGACAAATACCGTGATGATTCAGGTAAACATCTAGCCATGCCAAATTATAACAGGGGGGTCACGCTATAATGACTTATTGGTACCGGTAGCTATTTATTATTGTCGCTACCGGTAGTTTATATTTATAGATTATTCGTACCGGAACTATTTGGAACACCACGCACAACGTGGTGGCTATTTTCAATATTTTTGCCATTACTGTATTATCCTATGTACTGTACACTAAGATAAAAATACAAATTTGGTACCGGTACGTCTATTCCTGCACCGGTACCACAATAATAATTTTCCATAAGTGTACTTACTGTATATTACCATACGGTACATCTAATGCATAGCATAGGATACTAAAAGTGTAGCCTATGTATATTACGGTATACAATAAGTGCATGTGTTTAAATAGCTAGTAATGTTTACATATATAGATTTACAGCTATCAGTCTAGAGGAAATTTACTCACATAAATGGCTGAAGTTGCAACCTAGACTAGGAAAGAGTTGCACTCCACTGCCACAGAGGCTTACACAAACAGGATATGCTGTTGTTGCCACTTGTTAGCTACGTAATGGATCCTATTGTATGATATGTAAATAGGAAACGTACTGTACATGTGGACGGCTGCTGTTTATGTGTTTGATAATTGAGAGTAATGGCAATGCAGTATTAGGCTAATGCCGTATGGTATACAGTATATGAAAGCATTGAGAGTCAGTACATTTTCTTTAATATAATCAAGTGTTTTATAATAGGCCTATTTAATATTTTATTGTATTTGCTGTCTTTTATTTTTTTTTTTTTTTTGCATCAGTGTCAAATATTGAATTTATAAGGCGCGCGCGCACCCCCCCCCCCCCCCCATACACACACACACCCACCCATACACACACACACCCACACACACACACACACACACACACACACACACACACTACTGTACCGGTATATTCATAAATAGGGTCTACACCCACGCCCTGACAGTCATGCAGAATTGAATAATTATATATAATTCTGGAAGAGAGAGAGAGAGATGTTTTGTGTGTATTATGCACCAAATAAACCATTACAGAGGCACACGCTAGGGCCAGGTACAGTACTGGTACTAGGCCTCTTGATTACATAATAGACATAACAATGTTAATAACTGGAATACAAAATCATTTACAAATTAACCACTGACAGTCAGGACGATTGTCCATGCTTTAACCAATGGACACTGTCCATTGGACAGTCGTCATGACTGTCGTGTGTTCGAGGCCCGCTGAGAGTATAAGAACATACAATATATATATAGGCCTGGGAGCCTTTGACATTGTAAATTTGAAATATACTGCACCGGTAATAATATAGTTAATATATAGGGATCTATACTGTATAAACATGTGCTCTGTACCCCCATTACAGTGCACAGGTACAGTAGCCTACACAGCTGGCCATGATTACCTAGTTAGTCTAGTTAGAATACACAGTGGTAATGTTTATGTCGTGGTAAGCACGAAATATGGTAATTTACTGAGAGAGAGAGAGAGAGAGAGAGAGAGAGAGAGAGAAAGAGAATGAGAGAGAGAGAGAGAGAAAGAGAAAGAAAGAATGGGGGGAGCGGGATGAAAGGGAGTTCAATTGGGAGGTTTAACGACCCTCTCAATACCAAATGAGGTAAACCTCCTATTTGGTCGTAGCCTCGGAGTATCCAACGTAGAGCTATATACTTATCATATAATTTTGCTCCGCTCTAGAGCGGGCAATTATCGAAATCACTAGCGCGATAAACGATAACATCTAGAGTAGCACCTTACTCTCTCTACTAGGTACGTTGTACATACTTTGCAGGCCACTATTTGAAAAGGAAAATAAGAAAATATTGATGAGAAAGAAGAGAAAATTACAGGATTTTAGGCCATCCTATCTGGCTCCTTCAGCCGTCTTGACGGATCCACCCCACTACCCGACAGGGTTCATTGGGCATTCCCGGTATCAAGTTACAAGAGACAAGATTGGATGGGCAGGGGTACGGCGCGAGGGCGGGATACTATGACGTTGGATACTCCGAGGCTACGACCAAATAGGAGGTTTACCTCATTTGGTATTGGGAGGGTCGTTAAACCTCCCAATTTAGTAGTAGCCTCTACGTTCCAACGTAGAGCTAGAGTACCAAATTGGAGGCGGACATACAAGCTGAAAACACAAACTTTAGCCCTTAGGAAATATCAGGACCATGGAAAGACCGACTTAAACAAGAGAGTTTATAGAAAGAGTGTACTGACAGGTGCATATCAAGAGAGGTCAAGTACAGTCAAGTCGTATGCCATGGGATAACTAACCTAAGACAAAGAATGCTGCATTTCATCATAATAAAATGAAGTCCAGGATGCTCCCCCCCCCCTCCCCCCTCCTTCCGGACGAAGGCAGGAAGACCCATAAAGTAATGAGTAAATACTGACATACGTCGAAGAGGAGTACTGTACAGGGGGTGACGAGAAAAGACATGAGCATACACAGTGACCAGCACTGAAAGCCATGAGAAAAGTTCAGTGGGAGGAGGCCAAGACCTACCAACAGAACGTAGTATACTTTAAGACGAGAAATTATATCAAAATCTTAACCTAGTTATTAATCCATTAACTTAGGTGCAAGTATGGGTATAGGTGCAATACCCCCCCCCCCTCCCCCCCCCTTCCCCAATAAAAGAAGAACAAGAAGGGGGAGAAGGATAAGAGACAGAAGGAACGCTGCAGGTAGACCCTGAGTGAACCTGCTGGCCCAACGCACAACAAGGACGTCCCGGCCTGCCTGTGGACAAGGCCAGAGAGGAGGAGACAAACTTGGTGGGGGAAGACCAAAGCCCTGTGTCGGCAACGTTCGGGCGAGAAAGATTATGTAAAATCAGAACGTAGCAGCGTACGAATGGACAACGTGAGCTGCGTCCAGAACGTAAGGTTTACTGGCCCGAAACTACCGACACAGGCGAAGTCCCACAGCACGTCGACCTAGGCTCCTACTGGTCGTAGGCGCCACCCGTAAAGGCAACCCCGACAATTGCCTGGGCGAGTACACATACGGATGCAGGGTTTGAACCGGGCATAACAGATGATGAACCCTACCATGTTCGAAAGCAGGTACAGGAAAAGCTTAAAAACGGGAGTGTCGCGTACGGTTGTAGCAACCAAACGAACAGACGGAGCCAAAGTAACCGACTCAAGGACGGGAGAACGATGTAAGGAATGTCGGTCCCTAGACCTGGCAGTCATCTCCGGGGACTCCTTCACCCGTCGCCAAAGCCATAAAGAACAATGTCATGTCACGGAAGTGTGCAGGCGTGGGGTAATGAGCGTAAGAGGCAGACGAGAGCAGTGTGAGAGCCTCCGCCAGAAACCACTGAGGAGGAAGCTGATGCGGCGTCGGACGAAGCATAAAGCAGGATCGCAAAAAGAACCCAAGTCCTAGGGAGGAACGACCAACCCCGTGAAAGTCTCAAACGGTACCCGAATGGCCGACAGGCGGTTCGTAAGAGTGGTGCAGACGTTGGGACGCTTCTCAATATTAACCAATAATAATAATAATAATAATAATAATAATATTTATTCAGTTAGCAATTTACAGAGTTGGTACCACATAGTATATTACAAAATATGACATGTACCAGCCTTGCATAATTCCAACTAAGGATAGCCCAATAAGGCCGTTAGGCGTATTTCCATTGGGGTCCTTGTGGGATTAGGTTAGCTGGGGAAATAGGGAGGGAAAAAAAAAGAAAAAAAAATTAGAGAAAGTATTTCTAGGGGGTTATTTTAAGATACCTTACATCCTATAATAAATATCAGTAATCCGTAATCAGTAATAATTTCAGTTTGGTTTGTCTATCTCTTATGTCGTATTTAGTAGTAGACATAAGTTTGGTGCTCCCTTCTCGCAGCTGTCCGGTTCAGGTGTTCCTTCAGGCTACGTCTGAAGGAATACAGTGTTCTCTTTTCACGGACTGACTGGGGTAAGTCGTTCCAGTCTTTGATGGCAGTGATGAAGAATGTTTGCTTACCCTGTCCTTGGATTCTCGGGACCTTAAAATTAATCATCCTGTTTCTTGTATTATCTCCACTCCTCTCATTTGCTTTAACAAAATCATTCTTTAGATACTCTGGTGCTCTGTCATAGAAAATTTTGAAGGCATTAGTGAGCCTGATTTGTTTGGCCCTGTCAGAGACATTGAGCATACCTAGTGACTGAAGTTGTTCCTGGCCAACATGTGATCTGGGTCCTAGGTTCAGCATGAACCTAACCATTTTATTTTGAGTGACCTGAAGTTTGTGTTGTGCTGATTTAGATGATGCAGAGTACCAGGATGACACAGAATAGTCAAAATGACATTGAACAAGCGCTTGGCAGAGGGTCTTTTTGGTCGCCGCGGGCAAGCATCCCACTTGTCTATACAGGTATTTTATCCGTGCTCTACACTTACTCAGGATAGATTCCAAAATAGTTTCACCTGACAAACTCGCGTCCAGTTTTAGTCCGAGATATTTAACTTGTGACACTGTTGTTATAGGAATATCATTACAGTTGACCGAGAAGCCCACAACGTCTTTCAGTTTGCGTTTTGTTCCACATAAGATGGCTTCCGTCTTGCCCAGGTGAAGAGATAGTCTATTGTCCACTAGCCATTCACTACATGTTTCTAGTTCTTTTGAAAGTGAAGCGGCAATACTTATTGGGTCTTTTCCTGAAACCAGAAGCACGCTGTCGTCTGCATACAGTAATAATTTACATGAGACGCTCAGTTCCATGTCGTTCACATAACAGAGAAAGAGTAGGGGACCAAGGATGCTTCCCTGCGGGACCCCACAGTTAATTGGCATAGGATCAGATATATTATCATAAATTTTGACTCTTTGGGTTCTACCACTAAGATAAGATTTAAACCAGTTCACAGACCCTATGCCCATTGCTTGTAGTTTATTACATAGGATATCATGGTCTACTGTGTCAAACGCTTTTTGTAGATCAAGAAGAACCATACCGGTGTAGTTACCTTTAGACATTTCTTTACGAATGTGATCCGTTAAGTGGATGAGACAGGAGTCTGTCGAGTACATGCATCTGAAACCTGATTGAAACTTATAGAATAGATCATTTTGTTTGAGGTAGTGTTCAATTTGGGTGTATACCGCTCTTTCAAGGATTTTAGATACAATACATAATATGCTAACTGGTCTGTAGTTGCCAACTTCTAGTTTATTTCCTTTCTTATAAATAGAGGGGTTACAATAGCTTCCTTCAGTTCAGCAGGTACAGTGTTGGTGTTAATTGACAAGTTGATGATGTGGGTTAGGGGGCCTGCTATACCAATGGTTCCATCTCGTAGAAATTTGGCAGGAATTTTGTCTGGTCCTGTGCTTTTATGTACATTTAGGTTAGACAGCTCGTCAAAAGTGTATTTTGGTGTAACATTTTGCAATCCAAATGTGTTCGGGTGTATGTCTTTATCTCTGTAGAAATTACGAAAGGTGGCTGTTGTTGTCGTGTATTTATTGAGAGGTTGAGGTAGGTTCTGTGCAAGTGTGTTTGCTATGGAAGTGAAGAAGGAGTTGAAGTAGGTTGAAATTTGTCGTTTATGGTGGCAAACCTGATCATTAATGGTGAGAGCAATATTAGTGTTAGACGAATCCCTTGTCTTGTTGCTGTAGCCTGTTGTTTTTAGGTGCCTCCATAGTTTCTTTGGGTTATTCTGATATTCCTCTGCCTTATTGTGAAAATAATTAGTTTTCGCTGATTTCATTTTCCTACTTAGTTTATTCCTGGCCCTGTTGAACTCATGTTTCAGACCTTGATCCTGTCTATGTTTCGCAGGCCTTTTTAACAGATTGTCTCTGTGTTCCAGATGGTGTACCGTAGTATGTCATTGTTGATCCATGGGTCTGACCTTGCTTTAATTCGTATGTCTTTCAGAGGAGCTATTTCGTCTAAGATGTTTGTGATGATGGTTCTGAAGCCAACCCATGCGTCATTAACGTTTGTACTTCCAAACACTGGACACCAGTCTGTATTCCATAAGATGTCCAGAAATGTTTCTTTATTGTAGTTTCTGAGTGACCTTATTTTGATAACCTTGTGATCTCTAGGGTAATTTTTGTGGTTTTCCGTGTGCAATATGTGACGAAGTGATCACTTATGCCAGTCTGTATAACCCCTGATTGGGATATTTTGTCCTCTCTGTTACAGTTTGTGTGGTCTATTATTGTGGCAGTGTTCTCAGAGATACGTGTGGGGGTTGTGATGAGTTGTTTGTGATTGTGCATTGTCAGTATATGCCTATATTCTCGTACAAGCCTATTATTTCGTTGTTTGTAACACAGGTTAAAATCCCCTAGCATGATGGATTCATTCCGAGGGTCTAGCGATGACAAAGTTCGTTCAAATTTGGTCAAGAATTGTGTGTCGTCTGGTGGCCTATAGCATACCCCAATTGTGATGGAGGTAGTGAAACACGAACGCCACCGATGGTCGCATCCGTGATGGGTAGGCAACCAAGAAGGAAAACTGTGTCAGTGAGAGCTGTAAGTCTGCCATGGAAAATGAATCCAGGGGAGAGGATTTGACATTCAAAGATCGACTAAACTTAGGCATCCACCCAGCCTCACAACATCCACGATGTGAAGGTGAACGATGTCCCTAGGACACCAATCGATACCAAGTGGAAATCGGAGATCACTAGGGGAACTGGACTCGGGTACCACCGCTTCATCCGAGAGGACCAGGCTTGGGCCGGCCGGATGGGCGTGACAACCAAACGAAGCACTGGTACCCTCTCAGCCTGTGGAGGACTTAGCACATCAAAAAGGGCGGCGGTTGGTGGAACACACATAAATCGACCGCCACCTGCGCCAGTCCGTGCTGAACGCGACCGGTACCTCCGCCGGAGGAGGAATCCAGCGGTACAGAAACACAGGCAACCCGGGCGCCTCGCATGAGGCGAACCAGGCCACCTGTGGAACACTCCAGGAGGCCGCTAGGTCGTCGAACACGGTGTGTTGGGAATACCATACTACCCGGGCGCTCTGTCCTTTCGACAGAGCATCCGCCCATAGGGCGGCAGGCCCGGGCAGGGAGGTTGCATGCAGTGGGACGGGCTCCGGAGCCTCGTCTAGAGCCACATGGATGGCATGAACCGGACGTAGGAGTCGGGAATCGTCGGCGATATGGGGAAGGAGAGCGACGTCACACCGTCGTTTCGGCGTCCTCGTAAACCGCAAGGACGCCCGAACGAGGCACTGGAGAAAAGGCGGCCTGGCGCCACGGAGACAGCAGAGGTAAGGGGACGCATGGCGCGTACCCCTCCGTCTTACGAAGTGTGGAAACCAATGGAAGTGGTCCTTGACATAGAGAGCAATTCCCGACTACATAGTGCAGAGGCGAGACTGTGCCTCATCCGTGTCCGGGGAAGGAGGACGAGACACAAAGGACAATACCCACGAGCCACGACCTATACCTCCGAGGGTGAAAACCATCGCGGCAGTAGCATGAGATAAGGGGAGGACACTCTCTACGTCCAACGGGCATGGCAGGACGGACACACCCATGGTGTGCGCAGGAAGGAAGTGATATCCTCCTTGCAATCGGAAAGGAAAAAGATACTGCCATCCCAAGTAGGAAGCACAGGAATTGTGTGTAAGCACAATATTGTGAAAAACCATCGAATCCGTGACAGATGACCCCCTTCCCTTGTGTAGGAAGGAAAGGACGAAAAAGGGGGACCCTTCGAACGGAGGGCCATACAGGAGGATAATTCATGGGTGCACAAATACTGGAAGAAAACTCCTGAAAATTAACAGGCAAAAGGGCCGAAGGACGCACAAAAGTGCTCACTACACCTCGAAAATGGAGCACCTTTCATGAAAGTGAGTATCCCCCCCCCCCCTCTGTGCGAGACTAGGGGTGAAGAGTGACCCCCCATGCGGAGGGTCAGGGAGAGACCTTGCGAACCAGCAAGAGCAAGAACCCCGAAAAACCCCGGTCAGAAAAGACCAAGGGGCAGGCGCAAATTTCCAGAAGGAAGGCATGAAAGCCTCATAATCGAAGAGGATAAGAAGAATACCCAAAGGGTGAAGGCACTGAAGAGGAGAAGATGCCTCTCCCCTACTCTACCATCAGAGTAGAGTGGGAGCACAGTCTGATAAAAAAGAGAAGTCCGTGAACTACTGCAACTGAGTCCCTATCCAGAGGTAAAGCAAAACACCCTAGCACCGACCCAGAGTGGAGTGGTCCAGAATGGTCCCCTCCGCTCCGGGGCGGAAATCCACTCTGGAGCGGAATGTAGGAGGAAGGGCCCTTGCCGCCCTGGAGCGGAATGGAAGCCGCGCACCAGAGCGGAGAGCGTTGCACGCTGCAGGAGCGGCCCAGGAGGCCTAGGGAGGCAATGGAGCGAGATGGTGCCAGTAGGAAGATGAATGACCTAGCCTAGGGAGGCAAGAGAGCGAGACGGAGCCAGTAGTAAGATGAATGACCGCAACAGTAGGAAGATGAAAGACTGCAACTGAGGGCCCATCCAGAGGCAAGGCAAAGTCCACCGAGAACCGACCCAGAGTGGAGGGGGCCCCGAACGGCCCGCTCCGCTCTGGGGTGGAAATCCCGCTCTGGAGCAGAAAGGAAGCCCCGCTCCAGAGCGGAGAGCGGCATAGGACAGGTGAGGAACCGGGAGGGTGTCAGGAGAAGGATGGAAGAGAACTGGCCAAGAGCGGGAATGTCCGCTCTAGGGCGGGGCAGATGTAGGACAGTCGGATGGGAGAGGCTTGAGGCATCAGGAAGGGTGAAAGGGAAAACATCCAAGAGTTCCGTCAGAATAGTCTAGCAGGACAGCTGACGTGGAAGCATCCACGGAAAGAAAAAGACAGTCACCGCTCCAGAGCGTATCGAACGCTCCAGAGCGGAGTCGCCGCACCAGGGAGGAGCGGGCGTAGGGTAGCCAAACGGCAGAGGCCTGTAGGTACCAGTAAAGGTGAAAGGCCAGGAACATCCAAGAGTCCCAAAAGAATCGTCTAGTACGACAGCCGACGTAGGAGCTCCCCTGGGTAAAAACATCAGATATGGACATCCAAGCGGCCCAACTGAATGGTCTAGCATCACAGCTGACGTGGGAGCGTCCGTGGGGAAAGAACAGAGGCAAAGCATAGGCCTGACCTAGAGGAGGAGAGAGCCCACCCTAGGGCGGAACGGGCCCCGTGAGGCCCTAGCCCAGACGCCAGAGGCTCGTAATAAAAACATTCCCAACTGAAGTGGAGAGGCCTAAAGGGTCCCGCTCAGCAAAGCCAAAGACACCGTTGAAGGACGTCAGGCAGATTTCAGTAAGAAAGGGAGCGGTCTTATAAGAGAATGCGTCTAGTCATAGGACCGACCTGGAGCGGGATTCAAACCACGCACCAGGGCGGAGCGAACTGAGTACAGCCCTTCCGAGAGACCTGTGGCACCGGGGAGGGTGGAAGGAAAAAGACATCCCAAGGTATTGGTGAGCACAATGGAGGTTAAGACTGTGTCTCAGGAACCTCAAGGTAGGGGAGAGCTCAATGTAGGTGAAGACTGTGCCTGAGGAACCGCAAGGTATAAGCGAGGGCAAAATAGGAGAAGACCGTGTCTCAGGAACTCAAGGTATTGGTGAGCTCAATGTAGGTTAAGACTGTGTCGCAGGAACCTCAAGGTATAGGAGAGCTCAATGTAGGTTAAGACTGCGCCTCAGGAACCGCAAGATAGTGGTGAGGTCAAAATAGGTGAAGACTGCGGCTCAGGAACTCAAGGTATTGGCGAGGTCAATGGAGGGTAAGACTGTGTCTCAGGAGCTGGAAGCAGACGAAAACCGGTGCCCTGCAAGAAAGTTTAGTAAATCCGGAGACAGGCAAGCAAGAGCAAGCCTAGGAGGCAATAGTGTCGAACAACCAAAACGCAAGGTTGAAGCACAGGAGGAATGGGAGGAGGACGCTCCAAGCCTCCCGCCATCAGTGCAAGCATCCCGTGCAGGGAGGCAAACTGTGCAGCGTTAGCCTCCTCAGCCCTAACCTGGGCCTCCTGGATGGCCCGAATAGGAAGGACCCATCCAGGGTCTGCGGTCGGTGATGAGGAAGATGAAGAGATGGTCCGGCGACAGTTCCTACGGCTGGGCGACCGACGAGGCGACGGAGTATAGTAGAAAGACCCCCGTGGCGAGGCCTCAACCACTACGTCATCGTACACTTCATCGCTCCCGCCACTCAGTCCCACGAGGTCACAGGCAGCCCCCACCTGACCAGACCCTAAAACCGCCACACTGGCGCCGTGCACTGCCAGAGGTACGGGTCCACTCTTCCGAGCAGGAGAAGGCAGGCCACACGGAATGTCAGACCCGACAAAGCCAGGAGAATCCGGGAGACCATCGCGGACAAGAAGAGGAGAGGCCGAAGCAAACAGAGCCCCCACCTTCTGAGGAGGTGGAGTAGGCGGTAACGGTGGTAGCAGAGCCAACGGCAACGATGGCGGAGGAGCCGACAGTAGATGTCCGGCGGCTTGCGATGCCCCAATCTCCCTGAGCAGCCCATGGGTGGGACGACGACCAGGTGAGAAGGCCGAAACACCAGCAGGAACACGGACCGGGGGAAGCATCGTCATCTTAGGGCGAAAAGTCGTCGAGCCCAGAGACGTGTGGTCGGAAGCTGCAGGGCGGCGGGACGTCGAAGACTTCCGGCGACGTGGAGAAGCTGAGTGGTGCCGCATCGACCCCGCTGTGTCCGCCGATAACGGAGACACACCAGACTGAAGGACCTGCGAAGCGGTGACCACAGGGCGCGGAGACACCAGAGGAAGGTTCAGCAAGGCGCGAACCCCTTCGACCATGAAGCGGGGGACCCGGTGTAAATGGTCCTTAACAGACCGAGCCACGCCCGACCATGCAGCGGTGAGGTTAACCCGTGCCGTCTCGGCATCCGGTGAAGTAGAGCGAGACTCAATCGTCATAAAGTTGACGAGACACGGGCCACACCGTCTGGGGGAAGCCATCACGGCAGTAGCACGCAGCATGGGTGGGGCACTCAGTATGCCCAGCTCCCATAGCCAGACGGGCACACCCATGGCGCGCGCAGGCAGGGAGCGACATCTGCACAGTAAGCGAAGGGAGAAATGAAAGATGTCCCAGACGAAGCTCAGAGAAAGAAGATGCATAAATTGAAGGAAGGTATGACAGTATGCGCAAAAAACACACAAAAGATACCATGCATTATGATAGGTACATAAAAGTAATAACCCCCCCCCCCCATGTGGAGAAGGACGGAGACGGACCCCCCCATGTGGGAGGGCTAAGCATACATCATAAGCAGCAACAGTCCGAAGAACCCCAAAAACCCAGGTCAGAAAAGACCAAGGTGCAGGTTCAAACACCCTGAAATAAAGCATGACAGCCATATAAGAACCGAAAAGGGTACCTGAGGGTGAAGGGATCGAAGAGGAGATGGCAGGCCAAGGGACCCAGCAGTGCAGAGCGGGAACACAGCCTGATGTAAAGGAGAAGGTTATGAGACACAGTAACCGATAAACCCCAAGTACAAACAAGGCAATATTGGCCAAAAAATAGTGCCTGGGCCGAGAGGGCAAGTCCGCTCTAGAGCGGGAAAGTCCGCCCCAGAGCGGAGCAGACAGACCCGCTCCAGAGCGGACTACACCCCCCCGCTCCAGAGTGGGGCATGCATGCATGACAATGGCAGTCTAGGCAAAGGAGAAAGGCAAGCGCACAGCGAACAAGAGAGCCAGGGCATCAGAAGGCAAGGCCTAGGACCGACCTGGAGCAGGACTGGCGCCCGCTCCAGAGCGGAACAATCGTAGAGTAGAACCAGGTGAAAACAGGAGGGCTAGGGCAGCAGGAGGGAAGGCCTAGGACCGATCAGGAGCGGGACTGGCGTCCGCTCCAGAGCGGAACAATCGTAGAGTAGAACCAGGTGAAAACAGGAGGGCCAGGGCAACAGGAGGGAAGGCCTAGGACCGACCAGGAGCGGGCGGAACAGGTGGAGGAGAGACCCAGTGTAGAAGCCAAAGTGAAGAAGGAGCCCAAGGGGGCCCTGTCCAGAGCGGAATAGACATCGCTGCAGAGCGGAGATGCTTGCACCAGAGCGGAGATGTCCGCTCCAGAGCGGAGTTGTCCGCCCTCGAGCGGAAAGGGAGATGGAGGTAAAAAGCAACCAAAAGGCTCAACCCAAGTGCACAGCAGGACAGCCAACAGGGGAGCTTGCATGAGCAAAAGGAAAACAGTGCGATGCAGAGGACCGACCTAGAGACGGATAGGACCATCGTAGGGCGGAGCGGGTCCAGCGTGACCCGGCCACAGCAGCCAAAAAAGAGAATACGTCGGAAGCAAAGGACCGACCTGGAGCGGGATTTGTCCACGCTGCAGGGCGGAGCGGGCGCGGAGACCTTCCCAGAGACCCGCGCCACCAAAAAGGGTGGAAGGGACGACAGTTCAAGGCATCGTAGAGCTCAAAGGAGGTGAAGACCGGGCTGCGGGGACCTCAATGTATGAGGGAGTTCAAGTAAGGGGAAGACTGTGTCTCATGAACTCAAGGCCGAGGGGAGCGCCAACAAAATAAGGGAGAGACAGCGCGGGAGCGAGCGTCAGACGAAAAAAGGGTGCCCCACAGAAGGTTTAGGAAAACCAAAGCGTCATACCCTTGCGAGCCTAAGGTGGTTTAGTAAAACCAGAGATCGGCAAGCAAGAGCGACGAGGCAACATGGACGGTCTACCAAAAGTCCCTTCTCCCCCTTCTAAAAAGTTAGGCTAGGAACATGAGGCCTAGCTCTGGTGCCCCCCTCCAACTAAAAGCTAGGCTATGAACAGGGGGCCTAGCCTTGGTTGAGTGGCAGAAAAAAAAAAAAAAAAAAAAAAAACACAGGGCACACTCCAATGCGAAACATTCATGTGAAGGTAAGCAAAACATAAGGCCAAAAGAACCTGTCAAGGCAAGGGGGGCTATGCCCCCTTCATCACAAACGAAAGTGCACAAGTTAGCCTAACTTTTCGCAAAAACCACGCAATGAAAGCAGAAAATAAGCACAAAGCGTAATAGAACCTACCAGGTAAACAAAACTAAGCCACCGCAAGTGAAAATGATGAGAAAAACAGGCAAAGGCCTAAATAATAACACTCGCCGAAGGGCGACACATGCGCAGAAGCGTGACCAACCAGTTTCGACGCCATACTCAAAGTAACACACCTAAGAGCCCATTTGAAGCGTGCCTACATCACAGATCATCTGTCTAATAACCTTAGGTACCATAAATAAGGCCCACAACTCACCCAAAGGGTAGGCGACAGGAGTAGAAGCACAAAAATCGGGTGCATAGAAAACAGCGTGTGTGTAGTCTTGAGGAGCGCGAAAAGGAATGCCCAATGAACCCTGTCGGGTAGTGGGGTGGATCCGTCAAGACGGCTGAAGGAGCCAGATAGGATGGCCTAAAATCCTGTAATTTTCTCTTCTTTCTCATCAATATTTTCTTATTTTCCTTTTCAAATAGTGGCCTCCAATCTATGTACAACGTACCTAGTCGAGAGAGTAAGGTGCTACTCTAGATGTTATCGTTTTATCGCGCTAGTGATTTCGATAATTGCCCGCTCTAGAGCGGAGCAAAATTATACGATAAGTATATAGCTCTACGTAGGAACGTAGAGGCTACTACTAAATATAGTGTTTGATCCATGGAAATCCCAACATACAGTACCGGTAGTCTACGGAATATAATGTCCTCCATACTTACCCTGAGGGAATTATTTTCCAAAAGGGACTACATTTATTTTCCACTAGAATCATCCCCCTTCCACCCACGCGTCGCGGCTTCAGAGAGAGAGAGAGACTAGGAAGATATTGTTTTTAATCCCTGGAAATCCCATGGGCAACCACCTGAAGGGCTAAGTTGCCACTGGCCTCATCTCTCTCCACTCACATTAATTCATTAGCCTTTTTTAACCCCACATTAGCCTTATGGTACCGGTACCAAGTTTATTAATCAAGCTCGACTAATTTACTATGGGTAGTTTTTTTGTATCGATTTCTCGTACGGTACTAATTGTCTAATTTATTTTGTTTAATCTGGTGATAAGTTCACTCCATTAACAGAATTACATTAACATTAGCTGATTTCTCCATAATTAAAGTAATATGAAGATGCTATGTGTCTCTCACATTAACCCCTTGAAGCGCTGACGCGTTTTAGCAGTTCATTTTGGCTGTCATTAGACGATTTTATGCAGCTTAATAAGGATATGTCGATAGGCCTATTATAAGGGTAAATACTATCCCAATTAAATCTCTGACTTCCATATACCCTTCCTAATCTGAATAAAATCGTCTAATAACTACCAGAAAACAGAAAAGAAATGCGTCTTGGATCTTGTAAGGGTTAATGCCGTTTTTTCACAAACACGTTTGGATATCAACACTTTGTAATAGTGGAGAAATTAAGGTGGGGAAAAGTCAAATTCTCGCCAGCTAAAGATAAACAAATAAGTAAATAAATAAACATATAAATAAATAAGTAAATAGGCCTACCAACAAACTATGCAGTACAGACGTATTTCCCCCTCCTTGAGCAACGAGAGATTGGTAATTTCTCCTGTTGTTTGTCTCTCACCTTTACCTCTTCAGTGGACAAACCTGCTCCACTCTTTACCATAAGTTCCTTCATAATAATATTGAAATTCATGATCGGATATAGGCCTAGTTTACTCCATTACCGAATAGTTTTTACATGGTCCGTATTCCTAGACAAACCCCATCATTGTCAGTAATAATGACTATAGTTTTGCCGTATCCTAGTCAGTTAACACGATACGGTACGCTGGTTGTGGTCATTGCAATGATTGCACTGTGAATACCGGTTCTGTAATAATGTTCCGGTACTTCTCATAACAAATACAACAATTACATGTATTATGTTGACTGATAGGAATAGCCTATAGTCCTACGTCAAAACGTGTACCCTAATTACCACCGACAATGATGGGGTGTGTCTAGGAATCCGAGACTGTCTTGGAAAAATCACCGTTAAATCTGTTTGTGTGATCTATAGGCTATTACTCGAACATAAGCAACACTTGTCACCTTTATACTAAATAGGCCGCATTTTCAAAAAGTCAACAGAAGGCCTTATGACTACCTAAGTTCATAAGTGACAATATGGCTTGTGTGACTCTGTATAGCTATAGCCTACAGTATAGTCTACTTTTCAGTTGACGGTAAATTGCAATGTCCTCATCTTCATTACGCAGCTAGTACGACAAATTTGAAGCGAAATATTAAGTTAATAATGAAAACTTAATAGTTATGTGATGCTGATACATCTATCTATCTATCTATATGCTCATGCCCAATCTCCATTTTTCCTAGTTTTATTTTTATTTTATTCTATTTTATTATTTTGTTTTCCTTGGGGGCCAAGTGGCCGACTCAAGACAGAGCAAGAACAGGGATGCTGATACATAAAAGTTACATATTTTACCATGAACTAGGTACCGTATCCAAAAGTCAGTTGGTAATATGTTCACCTCTGGAAATAAACATACCATAGTAATAGTACTATAGTATAATACTATAGTAACCGAGATCAGCTAACATCCGTCATAATACGGTCATAATGATATCACTGATTTCGTTAGTCTCAATTTGCACTTTAGTATATTTATACTCATAATAAACCTAAGGAAATAATGGTACAGGATACCGGTACATAGGTTAGTTTTTTATTTGGATTTAATATCTGCATGATGACAATGAAATATCACCTCTTTGTTTGATAATTACGGTACCGGTACCATTAAGGCGTCCATATAAGAACAAATTTCGCGTCTCTTACTACACGATCGTTACTCCAAACATGTCCATTAACCCCTTCTTTAACAGTGGAGCAGTGGACCACTGGTTCCTATTTCCAGAAAATTCCTGTGCTTGGTATGATTCCAGCCAGGGCCCCACTGGGGTAAATCAAATAGCAAAACAGTGGTGGAACTGCCATCCGGGTGAGGGACTGCTCTGGGTCTGCTCCTTCAGTGTTCATGTTTATAATCCACTTAGTGGAAATGGCACTGTGGAGTGGGTCAGTCGGAGCATGTCTGGGAGCCTGGAGGCAGTTTCTGCCATGGCCATCCCTTTTGGGGCGCTTCCTCTGGAAGCGAGGCGTCAGATTTGATGATGATGATGATGATGATGATGATTTAACAGAGACATATTTTTTTAGTCTATTCTAACTATACTTAGACGATTTTGTGTACCGGTAGTTTAAGAAGGATCTGAGTTAGTATAGCCTAAACTCTAAAGGGTTAAATGAGATAGTTCGAAGCCTGTGAATTGCTGGAGGCCCATTTTAAGCTGAATAGAATCGTGGGGGCAGGAGGCTAGGAATCCTCCCCTTGTAAAATTATCCTACTCAACAAGACAGAGAAAGGGGCGAGGGAACGCGAAAGTGGCCCAGACCCTAAGAATTGGAACTTTACAGGTTTCTGTTCGGGCTCTGTCTCGAGTCAGCCACCCCCAGCAATGGGGTACCGTATGTGCCTTAGTATATACATACATAAATACATAAATACATACCGGTACATACATACATACCGGTACATATCTAGCCAGAATAAACTTGAAAGGACAGCACCGGTACAGAAGGGGCTAACAGAAAACTTTACCAGTAAAGTCTCTTCATTGGCCTCGTAGACGGACTTCAATCTTTAGTCGAACTCTGATTTAAGGTAACACTCAGTATAATGAAGTCTTTTGGCTATTGTTTTGGCTGATATCAGGCAGACAATTATATCAAGCATGGGACGATAACCTATCTCCAAGATCAGGGAGAGAATAATGATCTACCAATTACTAAATTTGTTAATAAAAATTACCTTAGTTTACATTTTGGTAAATGACAGGTGGTCAGGTCAGGTGAAGGTATTGAGGGATAAGCCTTTACAACGGCACCTCGTATCTACATTCTACTTTTCCTATTTTTCAGAAGAGTATAGCTAGGGGAAGCTGTTGGAGTGGCTTTGTTATGTGTGTTATTAGTCTGTAGGCTATACGTCGTCGAGGTGTCCCCCGACTGGGTGCAATCATTTGAAACATGCTAGGACGTACTACAACACCCACTAAATGTCCGCTTGGGCTGGGATCGAACTCAGGTCAAGCAGATTCACGCGTGAGCGTGCTCACAACTCGACCGCACGGCTTTTCTAGCCGAACCGATTTTGCTGAGCTTAGGAAGGGTCTGGTAGCCAAGAAGTGAAATATCATCCATACGGTAGCTTCTAAAATGATAGCCTAGAGTATAACATAAAAAGAAAAAAGAAATAAAGTGTGAAGTTATCTTTTGTATTTTAAGTAACGGTAGTCGGTTCCTCCGTGAGTCCGTCAGAAATGCCTTGGGATCAATAACGTGGACTTCATTCGCTGAAGTATTTCCTGACCTTTAAAGGAAGGAGATACCGTACCGAATAGTGAGAACAAATACTGGTATAAATGTGCATTCCATTAAATACAGTACCGTACTGTCTTGATGTTGTAATGGTAGGCTACCGTTAGAGTGTTTAAGATCTGTATGTGGTAACCCAGGTTCGAATCCCAGTACGATCACATTGCTTTCATTAATTTCATTGTGAGGTGTTTGGTGCTGGGAGTGAAATTAAATATGAATTAGATATAGGCCTATTGGTTACATTTCGTATATACTTGTATGCTTGTACACATTAGGCTACGGTACACACACACACACACACACACACATAATAATGACATATGCAAACAAGGTGCTGACAAATACATACCAATAGCCAAGGATTTTCCTAAAACAAAGAATGATTGGTTTGGTGCTAGATGTTATAAAGCTAAAGTTGAACGTGATAGGTTATGGAAACGCTATAGAAGACACAAGAGTGATCAATCTTACGAGAGGTATAAACTAGCAAGAAATAACTACACCAAAGTGAGGAGACAGGAGGAGAAGGATTGTGAGAGAGGGGTGGTTATGAAGAGCAAAGATGATCCCAACATATTATATGGATTCATAAATAAGAGAACTAAAGTGAAGGAAAAGATCCAAAGGATCGTTCACAATGGAGAAATATTTGAGGAGGAGGAAAAAATGAGTGAGGTTTTTAATGCAAAATTTCGATCGGTGTTTGTTCAAGAAAATAATGATGGTGATGATGCTTATAAGAATCCAATACAGAGACCAGTCATGCCCATGAAAGATATTATTATAAAAAGGGATGAAGTAAGGGACTGCATGTTAGACCTAAATAAAAGAAAGGCTATGGGGCCGGATCAGATTTCTGGGTGGATGTTGAGTGAATGTGCAGAGGAACTAAGCTTTCCCATAACAGAGATTTTTACAAAAATCTTTGTCCCAAGGCAAGCTACCCGAGGTGTGGGAGGCTGCTGATATTGTACCGATATACAAGAAAGGACCGAAAGAAGATGCAAATAACTACAGACCCGTGTCTTTGACTAGTGTTGTAGTAAAACTGCTTGAGAAATTGATCAGGAAATTTTGGATTTGTCACCTCGAGGAGAACCATTTACTATCGGATTGTCAGTTTGGTTTTAGGTCGAATAGGTCATGTGTGTCAAATTTGCTGAGCTTCTATGATAGAGTGATTGAAATTATGCAAGAACGAGACGGATGGGCAGATTGTGTATTTTTAGATTTCAAAAAAGCTTTTGATAAAGTACCCCATAAAAGGCTTCTATATAAACTTGAAATGTGTGGAGGAATCACCGGTGGACTCTTAAAATGGATGAAGGATTTCTTAACCGGGAGGAAAATGAGAACCATCATAAGAGGGAAATATTCATCATGGAGTGATGTGATAAGTGGAGTGCCCCAGGGCTCAGTGTTGGCCCCATTGATGTTTTTAATTTTTATAAATGATCTGCCTCTTGGAATTAGCAGCTATATTAACATGTTCGCCGATGACGCAAAATTAGTAAGGAAAGTGGTTGATAACAATTGCTGTAAAATGCTCCAGGAGGACATCAATAAGCTGTATCAATGGAGCCGAATGTGGAAAATGGAGTTCAACATTGATAAATGTCACGTGATGGAGATGGGAGACGGCCAGGGAAGACCCCATGGGGAGTACAGTATGGACGATGTAAGGTTGGAAAAGTCAGAGAAGGAAAAAGACTTAGGAGTTGTAGTGAACAGGAGGTTAGATCCCGGTGACCATATCAATAACTTGGTAAATAAGGCATATTCGTGGTGGGCTAATATTAGGGTAGCATTTAAATTCCTAAATGAAGACATGGTGAAGATATTAATAACACAGTTTTTAAGGCCTAGCCTGGAGTATGCAGCGGTTGTATGGAATCCACATATGAAAAAACACATAAGTAAGCTAGAGAAAATTCAGCGTGTGATCACAAGATGGGTGCCAGGGTTAAAAAACTTACAATATGAAGACCGGCTGTGTCACCTGGGGATTCCCTCACTTGAACAGAGAAGGGAGAGGGGAGACATGATAGCTTTATTTAGGTGTGTTCACGGAAAGGAATATATTGATCAAACAAATTTTGTTTGGCCAGCGGTGGGGAGGACGAGAGGACATGACTATGAACTGTTGAGGAGGAGAGCTAGGAAGGATGTTAGGAAGTTTGGTTTTCCAGATAGAATGGTTGAGAAGTGGAATAAGTTACCAAACGACCTAGTGTGTGCACAAAGTATTCAAGCTTTTAAAGTAAATTATGATAAGTTAAAGGCTAACGGGACACTACGAGAGTAATCTCAATCCTGTAAAATACAATTAGGTAAATACAATTAGGTAAATACACACACACACACACACACACACTCTCGGTCTCACATTATCTTTCACACATACACCCAAACCCACTGGTGCATACATACCGGTAATACATGCCTTCAATTATATTGCAGCTATCATTACCGGTACATTTTTTTTACGACAATATGACAGTCAGTCAAGTTTATTCTGGGGACGCGACCTTGAAGTTGCCTGTGACATTCAGTTTCAGGTGGCTGGGTGTTCGATACACTAGTAAAGAATATTGTACCATACTGTCCGTATATCTTGTTGTTTGCTATTATTTGTATAGGCCAGTTGCTCAATGGTATTCCTACACAAACTGACACTTAACTAACCCAGTAGACCGATGCTAGCTGTTCACATCACACATCACACACACACACACACACACACACACACACACAAATAACATACCTCCAGAAAGAAAAGAGTCACCACAAACACCTTCGACCTACACAAACCGCCACACCACACATTCACGTAACATAAGTAAACAAACCCTCACACCACCTTTGCAAATAATATACCTACACAAACCGTCCCACCACGCACATAACATACCTACACAAACCCTCACACCACACATACACATAACATACCTACACAAACCGTCCCACCACACACATAACATACCTACACAAACCCTCACACCACACATACACATAACATACCTACACAAACCGTCCCACCACACACATAACATACCGGTACCTACACAAACCCTCACACCACACATATACATAACATACCTACACAAACCGTTCCACCACACACATAACATACCGGTACTAACACAAACCCTCACACCACACATGCACATAACATACCTACACAAACCGTCCCACCACACACATAACAACCGGTACCTACACAAACCCTCACACCACACATGCACATAACATACCTACACAAACCGTCCCACCACACACACGTAACATACCTACACAAACCCTCACACCACACATGCACATAACATACCTACACAAACCCTCACACCACACATGCACATAACATACCTACACAAACCGTCCCACCACACACATAACATACCTACACAAATCCTCACACCACACATGCACATAACATACGGTACCTACACAAACCGCCCCACCTCACACATAACATACCTACACAAACCCTCACACCACACATGGACATAACATACCTACACAAACCCTCACACCACACATGCACATAACATACCTACACAAACCGTCCCACCACACACACATAACATACCTACACAAACCCTCACACCACACATGCACATAACATACCTACACAAACCGTCCCACCACACACACATAACATACCTACACAAACCCTCACACCACACATGTACATAACATACCTACACAAACCGTCCCACCACACACACATAACATACCTACACAAACCCTCACACCACACATGCACATACCAGTAACATACCTACACAAACCGTCCCACCACACACACATAACATACCTACACAAACCCTCACACCACACATGCACATAACATACCTACACAAACCCTCACACCACACATGCACATAACATACCTACACAAACCGTCCCACCACACACACATAACATACCTACACAAATCCTCACACCACACATGCACATAACATACGGTACCTACACAAACCGCCCCACCTCACACATAACATACCTACACAAACCCTCACACCACACATGGACATAACATACCTACACAAACCCTCACACCACACATGCACATAACATACCTACACAAACCGTCCCACCACACACACATAACATACCTACACAAACCCTCACACCACACATGCACATAACATACCTACACAAACCGTCCCACCACACACACATAACATACCTACACAAACCCTCACACCACACATGTACATAGCATACCTACACAAACCGTCCCACCACACACACATAACATACCTACACAAACCCTCACACCACACATGCACATACCAGTAACATACCTACACAAACCGTCCCACCACACACACATAACATACCTACACAAACCCTCACACCACACATGCACATAACATACCTACACAAACCCTCACACCACACATGCACATAACATACCTACACAAACCGTCCCACCACACACACATAACATACCTACACAAACCATCACACCACACATGCACATAACATATCTACACAAACCCTCACACCACACATGCACATAACATACCTACACAAACCGTCCCACCACACACACATAACATACCTACACAAACCCTCACACCACACATGCACATAACATACCTACACAAACCGTCCCACCACACACACGTAACATACCTACACAAACCCTCACACCACACATGCACATAACATACCTACACAAACCCCCACGCCACACATGGACATAACATACGGTACCTACACAAACCGCCCCACCACACACATAACATACCTACACAAACCCTCACACCACACATGGACATAACATACGGTACCTACACAAACCGTCCCACCACACACATAACATGCCTACACAAACCCTCACACCACACATGTACATAACATACCTACACAAACCCTCACACCACACACACATAACATACCTACGCAAACCGTCCCACCACACACACATAACATACCTACACAAACCCTCACACCACACATGCACATACCATACCTACACAAACCGTCTCACCACACACACATAACATACCTACACAAACCCTCACACCACACATGCACATAACATACCTACACACACCCTCACACCACACATGGACATAACATACCTACACAAACCCTCACACCACACATGGACATAACATACCTACACAAACCGTCCCACCACACACACATAACATACCTACACAAACCCTCACACCACACATGGACATAACATACCTACACAAACCGTCCCACCACACACACATAACATACCTACACAAAACCTCACACCACACATGGACATAACATACCTACACAAACCGTCACACCACACACACATAACATAGCTACACAAACCCTCACACCACACATGGACATAACATACCTACACAAACCGTCACACCACACACACATGCCATACGGTACCGTTCAAACCAGCACATCACACATTCACGGAACATAATTGTTGTATAAAATATAATACTTTTCTAATATTAGGGTTTAAATATTTCGACAGTTGATCATAGATTTAACTTAATTTAATAAACCTTAATTATCAGGTACCGGTACCGTATACAGTATATATCCGTTATATTAGTACCGGTACTTCTCTTTCCGGCCTAAGATAAGTTCCAACATAAGAAGGGTTTTGAATATTACAAACCACAGGGTGTAACCTATTCTTTCGGAATTTCCTATAACAGCTTATCACTCTGGGTGCTGTTCACCGATTGACTTATTTCGGCTTCGAATTTCAAGTCATACTAATATCTCATAACCAAAAGAAAAATTAAATCTGAGTAACCAATGACTTGTTACTCTTTAAATGTATATATAATCGTGCTAACTTGAGCATGCTAAAGTTCGTGATATAAGTATATATTTTCGTGATAATCAGTTTCCTTATAACATAAATGGCTTACCAATGTTCGGTCAATCACCTTTAACCTAACTAACTAATTTGCTAAACTCGTCTGTCACAAGTATGCCTAGACTTCGGAAAGATTAGGCGTTATCCATTTAATCTTCCAACATTTATCTAATTGACTATTCTTCTCTAGAGACGAATCGGGCTGATGTCCCTTGTCCGTCTCAACATGTAGGCCTAATACAAAAAGTCTTAGGTCTTTACATACGAGATATTACAACTATTGACATACCTTAATGAATCATAATTGTTTTACTAGATATTAGCGTATCACTTTCCTAACAATGAAGAACTATTCCTTTAACTAAATTTCACTTTTATTACTTTTATTGTCTTAAATCTTTATGTCACCTACATAAGGTGATTTAAATGTTTAGGTCGGCACAGCCAGGTCTGTCAATCTTTCCCTCTTTTTTTAATTAAGTATCTGCGGGGCCAATAGGTCCCATAAATAAATTATTATTGGCGAATATCCGTCTTCTTAAAATCTTAGAATAGGCCAATAAACACTACTCAGTTCTTCTTCTGGGTCCCGTCTCTTGCCTCTGAAACTGCTGGGAAATCTGATGCAGGTAGACGATATGGGAACAAACTCTCGGGTACGGTACCGTACTTAAAGGTGGGAGCTCATGGGTTGAGATAAACATGGAATGATAATCGCCAAGCTGTACATAATTATCTTGCAAAATGCAATGGCACTGAAATAATTATTAACAATGGTATAAAGGATTTTGTGGAACGTCTATACCGGGCCTGTGACGTCACAGGAGTGTAAGTCCACCATCCAGTCTAGGATAAGGATACTGGTGACGTCACTATGACGTCACAGGCCCGGTATAGACGATCCGCAAAATCCTTTATACCATTGTTAATAATTATTTCAGTGACATTGCATTTTACGAGATAATTATATGCAGGTTGGTGATTATTTTTCCATGTTTACCTCAACCCATGAGCCCCCACCTTTAAGATGAATTTGTGCGAATGGAACAAACCGTGACACACACAACAGACCTACACAAACCGTCACACACACATCAACATACCTACACCAACCGTGACACACACAACAGACTTACACAAACCGTCACACACACATCAACATACCTACAACCGTGACACACAACAGACCTACACAAACCGTCACACACACATCAACATACCTACACCAACCGTGACACACACAACAGACCTACACAAACCGTCACACACACACACACACACACACACACACACACACACACACACACACACACACATTGAGCAATATACAAGGCGGTGATCACTGAGTAGCCCACTACTACTGTCGCAATATTGCCTAGTTGTGGTTCCAGTGAGTTTTGAAATAGTTTGTACCGGTATGATTTATTGTTGGTATTAACATTTGGGAAACACTACCGGTACATAGGCTACTGTATAGACTTGCTGTATGTGACCAAGTAGGCTATGCTGTTACTGGTACCGTAGATGCAATCGCTTACACAAATATCTAAGACTTCTAAGTTGTTGCAACATTATAGCCTATAGCCTACATTTGAGATGGTGAACATTTGAAGGGGAACGCGGACTGGTTTCATGTGGCTCAAAGAAATGTTAAAAACCATTATGTCAGCATGTAAGAATGGTTGGTTGAAAATAAACAATTATATCAAGCATCACAGCAAGTGATTGTAGGCCTACTGATCCTGCACGACACACAATTTGGTTTCTGACCTTTTCTGTGTGGCTGTCATATATTGTTCTGAACAGTGTCTCACACATTACATATACCATTGGTTTGTAGGGCTTGTTATGCAGTTTTGAACGGAAATTAGCAAAATGCGACTTGTGAATAAGTTTATTGTTTAGGGTTGAAAAATATCAGTCCATTATGCAGAAGAGTTAAAATGCCTTCTTAATAAATAGGCTAAGACACATGCCATGTTCTATGATGGAAAAAACAAAAACAAAACAAAATCCCCGACTCTCTCCTGATGTTCACTTGTCGTCCGTGACCTTGTGGGTGTAGTTCCTGTTTTTTTTTTTGGTAGGTGTCAGCTGGGGCCCAGATCCTGACCCCATTTACTTCTTCTTTACTGCCGGGAATATTATCGTGTGTGTGTGTGAATCCCACATTTGCTTGATAATGTAAGTAAAGCCTACCAAGACTTTACACACTTACCACACACACACATACACACATATATATATATATCTATATATACACCGGTACCGTATATATATATATATATGGTGATTCTAAAAACGTTTCATACTTATAAGGACGAATTCGCCAGATATATTTAAGGCCATATTACTTAATGCCTCTCTGGGTGAGTCTTCTAATTTTTGGAATTATTGAACGTTATTAAACGTTATAAAATCTAAGGAGTGAAAACGATAATCATACCGTCTACCTATGAACGTTATTTGGTGGCATGGTATATGCGCTTGTTAAGACAATTATATCACGTTTTATGCATTGGTGTTCTTAAACTGATTGTGATGTCATGTTTAATTGTTGTGGTGATTGTTAGGATAATGACTTAAATGTTGTTGTATTAGAGAAGAGAAGTGTTGGATGTTCTGCCGGTTAATAATTAAGGGGGGTCACCGTTTTTCTTTTTCTCTCCTTTTCTCTCTTTCCCTGGCTTGTATCCATTCGGCCCCATTCAGCCAACTGTTTTAAGACGTTTATCCCCATCCATGTGTCGATTTTTTCCTGGCGACCGAAAGCGAGCCAGCATTATATGGAGAAATCCGGCTTCGCCGGAGAAATTTTTCTATCGAAAAATGTACAAATTTAGCTTGCTGTCAAAACAAAATAATATATATGCTGGCTCGCTACCGCTCGCCAGGAAAATATTGACACCTGGATGGGGGTAAACGTCTTAAAACAGTAGGCTGAATGGGGCCGAATGGATACAAGCCAAAGAGAGAGGGAGAGAGAGAGAAAACAAAAAGTGAGGTGTGCTCCCTTAAGCTAGGTGGTGCTTCATTCTACGTCGAGTATTGCCTCATGAAGTAATTAATGATGCTTGCAAAACCTTGGTTAACAAAACGGATTGAGTTATGAAGCATGTTTTATTTTACCAAATCTCAAAATATTCTTGCTCAGGTTATTGATACTTATAGTAATTATTGTTTGTGTGTTCTGGATACTTAATTATCCTTGTTGATCATATATTAGTACTGTATATACTGTATATATATATATATATATATATATATATATATATATATATATATATATATATATATCTTAACGCCTTGAGGATTATGACACGTTTTGACAGTTTACTCTGGCTATTATTTAACGATTTTATACAGCTTAGGAACGATCGATGGGAATTAAAATGGTAACGACTATCTCATTTAACCCTCTGACTTTCAAATGTCCTTCCTAAATTGAATAGGACATAGGCTATAATTATGCCGAATGGCTTCGAATCCTCATTGTCACTTTTATATGTTAATGCCAATATTGTATAATAATAATGTATCTAACACTGGTGACAATAAAACTGTGAATTTGAAATTTGAATGTGAATACAATCGTCTAATATTTATAGCCAGAAAACAGAAATGAAAGCGTCCTCATATGCAGAAGAGGTTAATACAATATCTGTCGATACCTTTAACTCGGTAATAACATTAGTGATGAGGACTGACCTTGAGAGTAATAAGATAAGATGTCTTAATCAGCTTAGGAAGGATGTGTAACAATTAAAATGCTACAAACTATCTCAATTAATCCTTTGAACTACCACATTTCCTTCCTAAGCTTAATAAAATCGTCTAAATATACCTGAAATCCAATATAAAAGATGTCGCCGGTACCGTACTGCATGGGTTGAACACACGTCCTTAAGGGGACATTGGTTATATTTTGGGGTCTATTTATATATTAATTTATTTTTTAGTTTCCTCCCTAGACCTCCATCAAACTATAAAAAAAACATCCATTAGATCCCCCTACGAGATAAATTTGTAAATTTTTCGGTAGAAAAAATGTCATGGCCGAAGGCCGGTTCCTCCACAATTATAGGCTAGCTGTCGCTCGCAGGAAAATATCGACACCTAAAGGGCACGAAAGGTCTTAATATTGACAAAGACATAGGGCGAAAGGTATTAAAATCTCAAAACTAATGGGGCAAACGTCTTAAAATCTCAAAACTAATGGGGATAAGCACGAGGAAGAAAGGGGGAAAAAAAAAAAAAAAAAAACAGCTGGCTGATGAACGACGCGGTAAGAGTGAATTTCCTGGTGGTGGAGTGTCATTGACGACCAAGACAACAGGGCCATTGTCTGAGGGTGTGGTTACAAGTACGGTTGGCCAAATAAGTCGTGTCTCGGCTGTCATTACGTTTTACTCACTGATGTGCTGTATTAATGTCTGTCAGATGTTGAATAGGGTGTGTAAAGATAGGAACATGTTTGAATATCTCACTCGAAACGATGAATTAAAGCTTAGATAGTGCTGATACCAATTATTGATCGGAATATACTTGTTGCCGCGACATCACTTATTTGGCCAACTGTACAAAACCATCGTAATTATCGGGGAGGGGAGGGGAGGGAAGGCCACACTAACCATTAGAATTAATGATAATAACTAACAATCAAGTATAAGGAAGTGGTGCAGACACATCGATAGCAAATATAAATCAAGACATAAATTGTAGGGAGAGAGCCAGAAACGAAGAACAAAGGAAAGAACACAAAGTAAATAAAAACATCTATCTATCTATCTATCTATCTATCTATTTACTCAATGCCAATCCCCACTTTTCCTATATTTTTTTTCTTTTAGTTTCTTTTTCCAAAAAAGAAATACAAAATGGGATGTGAAATGTGATGAGGGGAAGAAAGAGGGGGTTAAGTTAAAACTTGAAATAGGTGAGGAGATATATATACATAAATTTACATACCGATACATACACTGGCCACACGGATCTTACGATCCCTGAGAGGTGGCCAGGACTTAATTCTAGTAAAGATAGCGACTCAGAGTATGGAGAAAGTGAAAGGAATAAATAGCAGAGAGAGAGAGAGAGTGCGTACAGGAACCAGTTAAATAAGTGAAGAAACGGAAAGGAACGATAACAAAATGGAAGCAAGAAAACATTGGCAGAGAAAGCGTGGTAGTACAAATATGAAGAGTATGTATGTGTGTTTGTTATAGATCCAGAAGATGAGGTGAACAGACGATATGGAACGAAGCAAGAATGGAAACAAGAAGACTTTGAGAGATAAAGCTGTGGTAAGACAAATGTAAAGAGGAAAAAGAACAATTGGTGCGAAAGTGAAAGAAGGAAGTGGACAAGAAGATAATGCCTTGGCAATTACTTTGAAGGTAAAACAATAAACGATTCCAAGTAGAACTGTCATTGAACGAAGACAAAATATGGATTCGAAGCATATATACTGTAAATATCTACAGTATATCTAGCCTATATATCTATCTATCTATTTATCTCTCTCTATATAAATATATACCGGTATATATATATATACCGTATATATATACCGGTATATATATATATATATATATACCGGTATATATATATATACATATATACGGTATATATATATATATATACAGTATATAATATATATATATAGTACTATATATACAGTAAAGTGTGTGTGTGTGTGTGTGCGCGTGTGCGTTTTATATTCTTGTGACGTTTCGACATCAACATAATTATATCATCATCAGACCCGCAGAAATGGGATATTTTTATTAATATTAGTATATATTTATTATGTACTTTAAATTAGGCTACCGATAATTGATACAAATATCGATTAACAGCAAAATACTTATGAATAAAGTTAGCGAAATGGAAAACGAAAATTATATGCAAACCTTGATTGATATTTGTTTAAGGTTTGGATAAATGTTCCTTTTCCATTTCACTAATTCTATTTATATGCATTTTGTTGTTAATCCACATTTCTATGAATTAAACGAACTTAAAGTACATAATAAAATCTATTAATATGTATAAAAACATCCCATTCCTTTAGGTCTGATGATGCCACATGTTGGTGTCCTTGGCGTTATACGACTTGGCTTCCCCCGAGGAGTTCATATTGCCACTATTATGATTATATATATATATATATACCGATATATATATATATATATAGAGAGAGAGAGAGAGAGAGAGAGAGAGATAGAGAGAGAAAGAGAACGAGCAAGAACAAGTGAGTGATTGATTTGATTTGATTTGATTTTATATGTTTATATTACATCAAATAATACATTACAATTGTACACAATAGGCCCAGGTAGAAGACCCCACGATTACATAATGGTAAGAGAGTGGAAATATAAACATTAGAAAAAGAAAGCTCCAGTAATACAAAGATAAATAGTAGGAAGAACAAGTGGCGTGAATGAGAAATTAGAAGGCGGAAGAAGAAAATTATGACTTGGAAAATGTTGAAGGTGAAGGAAAAAGAGGATTCCAAGTAGAACTATCATTGAACGATGAACACAAGGGAGAGAGACAGACAGACATATAGACCTATATGCTATTTATATATGTGAAGAAAAATAAAGAAAACGACTGTCCCTGTGCCATGTCTCTGCCCAGGCCACTAAAAAGGTTCGTCCTCACCTCCATCAAATTTCATGAACCATCAACTTTCATGAGCAGAGGATGGAGGAAGGGAGTGAGGGGAGTGGGTGGAGAGGGCCCTGGTTGGGGATGGATAAAGGTAGTGGATGATGCGGAACTGGGCTTGGATGAGGAGGAGAGAGGGGGGGGGGGGGGGGGGGAGGTATTGGGTAGGGGGGTGGGTTGGGTAGGGAGGGGGGAGTTAGGGAGGGAGAAGGTAATGGGTAGATGGTAATGGGTAAGGGGGAGGGAGAGGGGAGAAGGTAATGGGTAGGGGGGTGGGGGGTTAGGGAAGGAGAGGGGAGAAGGTAATGGGTAGGGAGGGAGGGGGTTTGGGGAGGGAGAGGGGAGAAGGTAATGGGTAGGGTGGTTAGGGAAGGAGAGGGGAGAAAGTGACAGATCGGGAGGAGTGGGGCTGGTAAGGGGAGGGGAGGTGGGAAGGTGGTAAGGAAGGGGGGGAGGGGGGGGGGGGATGAGGACTAATGTGGAGGGAGTTCCTGGAGGGGGGTTGGTGCTGGTAGGGAAGGAGGGGGGGGGGGGGTCCAGGAAGGGAATAGAGAGAGGGAAGGTATAACAAATAATTATTCCCTTGATATACTGCCTGGGGGGACATCCGGAGTTCTCGGATTTATCATTATATATTGGCGCACATGCACTATTTGACCACACATTTAATTTTGACCATACACACACACACACACACAGACTACGATGTTCGTTCTAAGCTTGACAAAATATTCTGTCTCGGTTGCTGGAATAAAATAAGTATACCTCATTTGTTAAAATGAGTTCAATAGAACGGAAAATTAATTAAAGAGCAGAATGAAATCGTGAAAGTGATGGCACTTGGTTGAATAGTAAACTGACTCTCTCTCTCTCTCTCTCTCTCTCTCTCTCCTGTGAGAGAGAGAGAGACATTTCCAGCCTGAACTTTCTCTCTCTACCATCACTTTCCCTTTCACTCCCACACACCCAACAAACCGGTCTGTGAGAATCATAGACATTTACCTTCATGGTGAGGATAGCCTTCAGTCTACCTGTTAAGGTCAGATTTGATTGATTTATTTGTTTTTGTTCATTTAGTTATTTATTTCGTACGGTATTATTTATTAAATTTCTTCCCTAACCCTCCACCAAGCCTAAAGAATACACCCAAGTCCCCCCTTTGAGATAGATTTGTCCATTTTTCGGTAGAAAAAAAAATGTGTACATTTTCGGTAGAAATTTTTTCCGGCCGAAGACCGATTACTCTTAAAATTACAGGCTCGCTATCGCTCGCCAGGAACAAATCGACACCTAAATGGCATGAAAGGTCTTAATATTGACAAAGAAATGGGGTGTAAAGTTTTAAAATTGCCAAACTAATAGGCCAAAAAAAAAAAAAAAAACACACACACACACATGGGTTAAACACGAGGGAGAAGGAGGGGCAGAAAACCCGGCCCATCCCACCTTAAGAATTGTTATCTGAAAATGAAATGGGCAAATACTATCTTAATGAACCATTTTGACTTTCATAGGTCCTTAATAAGCTGCATGAAATCGTCAAATGATAGCGAGATTATACGGTTAATGACGCTACTAATACTAAAGGGGTATTAACTCTGTGTGTGAGAGAGTGAGAACTTATCTGTGTTTTGAATATTATTCATATAGCCTTAAGTCATAATTATGTGACCTTGACGAGTGTGTGTGTGTGTGTGTGTGTGTGTGTAAAGAGGATATCTGATTATTGGTTTTGTATTTGCATTTACAGTTATATGATGTCCAAGTTAGGTATAATCACAGTAATTTATCCTACAACTGATTAAATGGACCTCATGCATGCAAATATCAGGTAGCATATTAACAAGGAGATTCAATTCAGCCCGAGACAGCTTGGAATATGTATGTATCAGCATTGATGGGGTAGGTTGCACAGGATGTTCTGGTCCACTGCATGGCCTCCCGGAAAGGTGTGAGGGTGAATCTTGGTAGATGCTGGGTGGAGGGCAATTGCATGTTCTGATGTCAGCTGACCCCACGAAGGGGGAGGTGTCATGAGCGGTGTAGTGTTTGCGGGAGTTGCATGATACTCTTCTTGTCCATCCCCAATAGTAACAACAATGATATTCTTATAAAATGTTTAAGTAGTTTACGTGTGATAATTTGAACACATCAACTATTGAAACACTCATTATATAAGTTTTGTTACAATTAGGCTAAGCATTCCATTGTGTAGATATACGGTGTATATGTACCGTTATATTGTAGAATGGCTACTTGGAATGTATACAGTAATATTTCCCCATACCCTGTGCTACCGTCAAGGCTTTGCTGCTCCTGTGTAAGTTAGACATTGACAAAATGGCTAGAACTTAAAGGTAATAATAAAGGCCCATTCTCAAATGGTGTTTGTCTAGCCATTATGTTGCTCCTAATGTGACCTTGATGAATGTACAGTACCGGTACCGGGTATGTGTGTGGGTGGATTGGGATTGTTTTGTTTGTTTGGGTGGGTGGGTTGGTGTTTTGATTGACTATGTGGATAGGTTGGTTGTGTTAAGAGAAGATAATACCGGTAGTTTTGTTGTTTTCTATGTGAGTGAGGGAGACAAAAGGTAGAATTGCCTGTGACGAGTGCCTCCCCCAGAGTGGAAAGAGTGACGGGGCCAAAATCAAGGGACGTTCAAGCCAAAATGCCTGGACACACGGAGTTTGAAGCAATTTAAGTGATAGGATGAGGGAAAGACTGATTCTGGGAGAGAGTTCCACAGTTGTTGAATAGAAGAAAGATTGACAATAAAGTTTCACTCTTGGGTTGGAGAGTTGCACAGAGTAGGGGTGGGATTTTGTTGCAAGACGTGTGCTACGCGCTCTACGAAGGGGGTGGAATACACTGAGAGAGCTCTGAGGAACACTGATTATTGTAATAGCGGTAGAATAGTGAGATATGCAACATTGCGGCGAAGAGAGAGAGAGAGACTGTAGATAATTGGTGAGGGGACGTGAGTTAATGAGATGGAAGGCTTTCAGTTAATGTTTGTGAATTATGATGTATATAAGAGTTACGGTAACTTACTCGCACTGGATCTTACTACTACAATGTGAATTCCTTTATGTTTTTGCCACATGCTTGTACAGACTACATTATTTCGCCCAACAAGTCACCATAAGCTTGAAATTTAGTCTTAGTCCAAGAGACCTTTACACTCAGGGGCTCCGACTCCCCATGTAGTGCCTCGAGAGCTAGTGTGAGAATCTCTAGCGAATTGTAGTAACAGGAGGTGAGTTGATGAGACGAAATACTTTTGACTTTACCCTTTTGAGAAGTGCAGTATCGAGTACATGTGATGTACATATCGAATACAAGCGAACAGTACTCAATGCATGGGTGCACATTGCCCCCATTGTTCGGGGGTAAAGAACCTACGGAGATGGTTGAGCACCAAACTTTTGGGAAGCTGTTATAGCAAGAGTGGTACCGGTAATTTGATATTTCCAAGAAAAGCCAGAAGAAAAAGAGACACCAAGTATGTTGAGGGAAGACCAAGGGTTGATTTGTGTTGTTGAAGAGTAAGGTCGTATGGTAGATTATGATGGGTGGATAGATGGAAAAATTTAGTTTTGGAAACATTAAAAGCAACAAAGTTATCTCTGCCCCAATCGGAAATAGTTAATAGATCAGAAGGTAGGCGTGCTATGGCTTCAATACGTGAGTTTTGAAGTAACATCATGTAGGGTCGCTGTAGAGAGCTAGTTGAATAGTCAATAGTGTAAGGTAGAGTCATCGGCATAGGAGTGGATAGAACTAGAGGTACACTTGAGACGATCATTGATGACTATTAAAAATTGAACTGGAGATAGGACAGAACCCTGAGGAATAATCATTAGTATCCAGCATTATGTA
The DNA here is from genome assembly GCA_032716605.1 of Paralithodes platypus. Lineage (NCBI taxonomy): Eukaryota > Metazoa > Arthropoda > Malacostraca > Decapoda > Lithodidae > Paralithodes > Paralithodes platypus. Next base: position 11,388,925 of record CM064506.1, on the reverse strand, counting down.
GCATTGATTGAATTATTGTTCACATAAGCCTATAATTGTCAGTATTTTGTCATGTATTTTTTCCCATGTGAAGGTCGTGTATTGTGTTGTGGTCATGGGTGCTAGCTTCACTTCCTCTGCTTTGCCATGGACTTCCTTTACATGGGGATGTTTATAGTGTGTTGTTGGTTATACCCTGCCCAATCTAAATAAAATCGTCTAATGATAGTCAGCATAAACTGGCCAAAACCTGTCATATTCCTCAAAGGGTTAGGCGTAGTATAATCTGCTAATAAATAGATAGAACAAAAATTAGAGAATCCGTCGTGTTATGGTGAAAAGGTTAACAAGTACAGTCACGTATAAAAACTTGTGAACCCCTATGTTTTTCTTCATGCAATTGTAACTATCTGGATCAATATTTGGTTGTAACTTGCTTTTCAATAAATAGTGTACGGTATATTGGTTTATAGGTGATGCACAGAAAATTTATGGTGTAATGGTTAGAGCGTGTAAGCTCTGTATGGCTACCTCCAGACGATTATATTCAGTTACTGAAGTACCATTAGGGATGAAGTAATTTAAAAGCAGCATATATTGAACCATTTCATATCAAAGGGGCAATCATAAGTTAAATAAAACATTCTGGTTTTAGCCAAAATAACATGCAGTTTGGTGCCATTTGCTTAAAGAGATTTAACGAGTTGTCATTCGCTTGTATTTTGCACAGGTTCAGCGGACAAGAGGACCTGTTCGCAAGTTCAAGAATAACTTCATAACTAAAAATAAAAAGAAAAAACATATTGAGAAAGAGCCTCTCGTGATGTGTAGTAAAGGCTGGCTGATTGTGTCGTATGTGCCAGGTAGCTGAGTAACACACACACACACACACACACACACACACACACACACACACACACACACACACACACACACACACACACACACACACACACACACACATATATATATATATATACACCGTATATGTGTGTGTGTGTGTGAATGTGCGTGTTACTCAGCTACTTGGCACATACGACACAAGCAGTTATACTGATTATTATTTTTATTATTATTATTAGTATTATCATTACACACACGCTTAAGGGTGGCTGCGTTGTTCATTTCGATGACTGGGGTAGTCAAGTAACCCTTCCTTCTGTTCACTCATAGCCACACACTAACTCACTGCCTTAAAAAAACCACACACACACACACACACACACACACACACACACACACACACACACACACACACACACACACACACACACACACACACACACACACACACACACACAACATATACACACACAACATACTCACACACACACACACACATGTACATACACAAGCTTCCCAGTTTTAATTGAGTATAAAATCTCCATCCATCATAGATTAGGCCTGACATCTGTTCGCAGAAAGAGAGAGAGAGAGAGAGAGAGAGAGAGAGAGAGAGAGAGTGAGAGTGAGTGAGAGTAGGGGGGGGGGGGTATGCACCTTATATTCAGAGATTAACTTTTTGCCTTTTTCTCAGTTATGATTACATTGAGCTTAGTAAAAAACCTGCTTATGACCAAAGGATGAATTGATATTGTATTTGAGGCATCCTTCCAAAAGGAAGTTAATTTAGAGAAGAACAACCTAAAGAGTATGAAAACTTACACGTATAATTGTTAGAACACTTTCAGAAGATCACAAATTAGAAGAACTAGTTGAAGACCTAGATGACGTCAGCTGGGATATTGTTGGGTTAAGCGAGGTTCGTAGAAAAGAAGAAAATCTCATTAAGCTCAATGACAGTCATCACTTGTTCTACTACAGAGGAAAACAAAATTAAAATGCTGGTGGAATAGGATTTCTAATCAATCTTGGCATTGCTAATAATGTAATTGAATTCAACAGTGTATCGGACAGGATAGCTTGGGTACTGATCAGACTTTGCAAACGAAACACTCTTAAAGTAATTCAAGTATATGCACCGACTTCGCAAAGCTCCGATGAAGAAATTGAAACATTCTATGAAGACATCGCCAGCATTCTAGACCAGGAAAAAACACAGTATACAATGATTATCGGAGACTTCAATGGTAAAGTCGGAAGGAACATGGCAGGATAATCATGTATCGCAAAGTTTGGAGTAGGCGAACGGAATGACAGGGGATAAATCTTAGTTAGCTTTGCAGAAAAATATGATTTTAGGATAATTAATACTTTCTTCCAAAAAAGAAAAGGTCGCAAGTGGACCTGGGGAAGTCCAAATGGAACAATAAAGAACGAGATAGACTTCATCATAGGGGACAAAAACACCAGGTACCGGTAATAATGTCACTGTTATTTATAAGGTAATAATAATAATAATAATAGTTCTTAAAGCTAGCGCATGCTAAGCCAGCTAAGGATAGCCCACTAAGGCCGATTAGGCGTATTTCCATTGGGGTCCTGTACTACTACCCCATCCCCTTGCTCATGAGGGATGGGAACGACTCAGTGCTTTTGAAAAATCTTTAATGCGCCGAGGATGGGCGCGATCCCGGGTCTTCTGGGTGGAAGGCCGAGACGCTAGTCACTACACCAGCAAGCCGCTGGTAAACATAGGGAGTGACCATGGAATGGTAGGCTGTACAGCAAAGTTTAATTTTAAAGCCATTAGAAATAAGCTAGTTCTCGGGAAGAAAGTATGCCTAGAGAAAGTTAAAGAGAATATGATGGAGTTCCAGCTAGAACTTAAAAAGAGATTCCAAGCTCTCGACAGCAATGAAAATGACATCAACAAAGTAAACGAAAACCTAACATTAGCAATTAGAGAAACGGCAGAAAAGATAAGGAGAACAAACACTAGTAAAGAAAGCAAGTACTGGCAAACTACTGTAAATCTCAGAAAAAGAAAAAAAGCATTGCAAATCAAAACGAAGAGAGATGAAATAGAGAGAGCAGAATTAAACAAGCTAATCAACAAAAGACGACGGGAAGAAGAAAGAAAAAGAAACATGGACTTAGTTTAAGGAACTAGTAGGAAAGGAAAAGGCCTCAAACTAGCACAACGTAAACTAGATGTAGGTAAGCAACACATTACTTCTCTGAGAGGCAGCAATGGTGAAATCATGAACTGTAGAGAACAAATGGTTGACACAAGTCGAAGAGTTCTATGAAAAGTTATACTCTTCAAGTTTTCAATTCCATCAAATGATTCAACAACAGACACAGGCGAGGTCCTACATATAGCTGTAGATGATGTAAGGGGTGCCCTAAAAAAAATTATAAGGGGGAAAGCTCCAGGAGATGATGGGATAACAAGCGATCTTCTGAAGGATGCAGGAGATGAGGTCCAGTGTAGATTAGCTCAGCTGTTCACTCAATGTCTGTGTGAGCGGGGGTGTTCCAGAAGCTTGGTACAATGCAATAGTAACTACTTCATAAAAAAGGCGACAAGAAAGATCTCAGCAACTATCGTCCCATTAGTTTGTTATCAGTTAATTACAAGTTGTTCTCTAAAATCCTCACAAATAATTTAGATAAAATGTTAGATGCAAATCAGTCTAAGGGAACAGGCAGGAGTTAGAAGTGGATATTCAACCATGGATCATTTGCATACAATGGACCAGCTAATAGAGAAAACCTCAGAGTTTAATATACCTCTTTGTTTAGCTTTAGTAGATTACGAATAGGTCTTCGATTCGGTAGAGATAACCGCCATAGCAAACTCGGCTACAGGAACAAGGAATACATAAAACATATATAAAACTCTTAGAGAATATATATGCAAAAGGGGAGTGTGAAAAGAAACACCTTGAGCTGGTTCGGCCATGTGGAACGTATGGGAAGCGAGAGAATGACTAAGAGAGTGTACGAGAGTGAGGTGGAAGGAGAGAGAGGAAGGGGCAGACCGAGGGTGAGGTGAAAGAATGGAGTTGAGAAGTATATGAGTGAAAGTGGTGTTGAATGGGAGGAGAGGCATCGGCTGACAGGGGACAGAGGTGCATGGGGGCGATTCATTCGTGGCCACTCCTTCGAGGAACACTTCGTCTGGCAATATTTTTCTCTAGTACTTAGTTGCTAGTGTTTGTGTGTATGGTATCTAGCTACGTGATCACGAGTCGGAGCGGGTGGTGGTGGATGGGATATAATTCCAAATTAAGCCACTACTTTTAGGCTCCTTGGTGGTCTAGTGGTTTAGGTGCTGGAGTGCTGCACTATTGGCCTGGGTTAGATCCCTGGCTGGGGCATGACACAACATATTAATAGATAGATAGGCTACATTTATGTGTGCTTCTGATATACCCTGAGTGAGTGTTTATTAAGAAATTCATCTCGGTGTAGCAAGAATATAATAAATACAATTGTCAAGATTTAAAGTCTTGAGGAAGATTCTTGAGAGAGAAAAAGAGAATAACTTGAAAGATCAAATATATATTGAGAAAGCGAGTATACGTGTGTGTGTGGCTCGTGGTTAGCGGGAGAGATATAACTGTGGACCGGAAGCGTGTACCGTAACGGGAGTGTGTGTGTGTATGTGGAGGTAACCCACATGTCACGACCCGTAACACACACACACACACACACACACACACACACACACACGCACATACACACATACAGTCGTCCTTTTTCACATACACTACCACAAACACTCTTTCTCGCTCTTTTACACACACACACACACACACACACGAGATCAAAATCATGATAGAGGAAATCCCATAATATAACAAAACCGAACAAATACAACATAATATCAAGTTATTACAGTGACAATTCTCGATCTCGATCTGGATTGATAATGTGTAGGGCGCTGGACTTGCGCATATCACACATATAAGAGTATTAGGGTGGAGGATGGGGGGAGCTAAGTGGAGGGTTTATGGTGTGCGTGTGATGTGGGCGAAATGTTAGTTTATTCTGTGTTTGAATGTGTCTAGTGTAGGGCTATTTATTGTATCTTCTGGGAGACTGTTCCAATCCCGTATGGTTCGTGGAAAGAATGAGTGTTTGTAGAAGTCAGTATTAGTGTGGTATGTTTGGTACTTATGAGAGTATGTGTTATGAGTGTTGCGGGTGTTTGAGTTGTGTAGATATTTCATGTTTTTTAATGTCAATATAATTGTGTGTGATTTTATACATTACTGTGAGTCTGTGCCTGAGTCTTCGTGTGTTAAGGGTTTCCATGATTATTTGATTTTTGATACGGGTTGTGATGCTTGGGGTTTGCGTGTAATTGTGTGTGATAAACCTGGCTGCTTTTGTGTTAATTTTTTCAAGTGTGTTAATGTTAAATTAAGTGTATGGATCCCATACTGCGGCGCAGTACTCCAGTGTTGGGCGAACAAGGGTGTTATAAGCTATGTGTTTGATGTCTCGTGTACAATTGTATAAATTCCTCCTCAAGAACCCTAGTGTGCGGTTTGCCTGACTTTGTATGTGATGAAAGTGGGTGTCGAATCTTAGGTTGGTGGAGAGGTGGACGCCAAGATATTTGTATGAAGGAACTGATTCTAGTGGTTGGTTGTGTAATGTGTAATTGAAAGTGATGGATGATCGGGAGCGGGTAAAGCGGAGAAGTTTACATTTATCGGGGCGGAAAGACATCTGCCAGGTGTTCTCCCAATGACCGATAATTAAATATTTCATTGTTCTTCGGTATTGAACTCGTCGTATTTTCGTTACATTCTCAGCGTCTGTAGCATTTTTTATATATGAAATAATAAATATTATGCACGCTCTCTTTGCAACGGTGAAATCAGAATTAGTTTATCTTCAATATATTTTATATAATTTATGAATATAGTATAAAACCTTTGACTCACGTTTTCAAGCGGATAGGTTATATATTTTGGTCGGTTTATATACAGTAGTCAGTATGTATATATTATTTTCTTAGTTTCTTCCCTAGACCTCTATCAAGATTAAAAAAAGAACAAAAAACACCCCCTAGACCCCACTTGAAGATTAATTTGTAAATTTTTCGGTAGAAAAATTTCCCGGCCAAAGGCCGGTTCCTCCTTAAATTACAGGCTCGCTATCGCTCGCCAGGGAAAAAAATCGACACCTAAATGACACTAAAAGTCGTAATATTGACAAGGAAAAGGGGCGAAAGGTCTTAAAATCGCCAACATAATGGGCCGAAGGTCTTATAATCTGAAAACTAATGGGACTAAGCATGAGGGACAAGGGGGGCCGGAAAACCGGCCCATTCCCCCTTTAACATGAAACCATGATCGATAATTTTCAATCTACATCGATTTTCACCCACATGAATGGCATATACTACCGTACAATATATTCCAAGGATGGTGGCATAGGGTAGGAGCTTCACAGGGCTACAGGAGACATATTACTTTGTATAATGTATAATCAGCACCAGCTCGAATGCTGGGTCTTCTGCCGGAGTCTCATAGAGCATATGATTATAGAACAAATGATGCTCAACATTACACGATAGATCACTGGTGTAAGTTATTGTCATACGTCGCGTTACACCCTGTACAGTATGTGTGGGCATCGACGCTCTTGCAGACGAATCTACTCTTGTCATCTGTCGACGCATTTTCTTACGATGCGCTATTTCGGGTTTGTTTTTCACTCTCTTGCAGTATTTGTTGATAATTTAATCTCACTGACTCCCATATATTTTTTAATGATGTAAATATTCCCACTTCCCCTAGTATTGACATTCTCGGTGTAACATTAACTACTAACTTGAGCTGGACACATTATGTTAGAAGCATTGCTAAGAATGCCTCTAAAAAACTGGGACTCCTGTACAGAGTTCGAGAATTCTTCACTGACGAGCAGTTGGCCATGATATATAAAAGTCATGTGCGTTCTCAGATGGATTACTGTTCATTACTGTTACTGGTGGGGTGGAAGTGGAGTGGTTGCATTGAGGCAGTTGGACAAAATTCAAAATAAAGCTATTAGATTAATCAATAACCCTGCAATCACACAGGACCTTCCTACATTATCCATACGAAGAAACGTTGCATCCCTTGCATTATTCTACAGATATTTTCACAGCAATTGTTCCGAGGAACTTGCTTCAATTGTGCCGCCTCTCCACATCTTTCCGCGTAGAACTAGGGCAGCTGAGAGCGCCCATGAATTTACACTTTCTCCTCCACAATGCAGAACTTCTGCTTATCAGAATTCATTTATCCCCAGAGCTACTACTCTTTGGAATTCACTTCCCTCGAATTGCTTTCCACAAACTTACAATCTGCAAATGTTTAAATCCAGTTGTTACAAACATTTTATGAATGGAGGATGCCTTTAGGCACATGGACCTTTTTGTTTTATCTGTGTTTTTCCTTCCTTCGTTCATTGTCTCTTTAAAAAAAAGAAAAAAAAATTGACATCTACATTTTTAAGAGCAACAGGGGCCTGGGGTCGGTAGCCCCCAGGCCTTGTTAGATTGTCAGGTTAAGTTAAAGGTCAACTCCTGGGATGACATTTATTCAAACTACAATGTCCATTGGTATCTGCTTGGTTTTAGGGATATGATTCTGAAGAACTGTCATCAATGTGTCCTAACAACATAGAAATATAGCTTATGTAACATATTGGATGTGGCAATAACTGGCGTGTTTACCATGACGTCACATGCATCAATGGCGGGAATACTCAACATGGGAAATAGTAAGGTAAAACTAAAGATAAAATGGTTCTCAAAGGAGAATAGCGAAAACAGTGGTATACAGTACCTAATATTAAGATTATTTTGTTCATACTATCCATTACAAAATTCTTCTTTTGTCTGTCCTCAATCTTCATTTACTGTAGTGAATGAGAAAGAAAATATACATTTTATGGATAACTATAATATTAGATATATAAAATCATTATGAAATGTATGTATTTATAGTGGTTTATCCCCGTTATTTTTGTGTTATATTGATAATGGGGAAGGTTTCAAGTAATACATCAAGAGCTAAGTCGGTAAGGTATTTGTCCAACAGACCAGCACCGCCTTCTAAAATTTGCTACAGGACATTTTTCGTTTTCTATATTGTACCACAGATAAATTTGTGGTAGACTTGGGTTGTTTGAGTTAGTTTTCTGTGGTGCTAGATGGTAATTTGTGGTACTTGGGTTGTTTGAGTTAGTTTTCTGTGGTGCTAGGTGGTAATTTGTGGTACTTGGGTTGTTTGAGTTAGTTTTCTGTGGTGCTAGATGTTGTAGGGCGATTGTTGTGATGCTGTGTTCCGACCCCCATTACTTTTGGAAGAATTTTCGGAGCACGCTTACTCTTGTTTACATTTGAAGGAGAAAACGAAGCGATATTTTGTTGTTGTTGTAAAGTTATATTTGATTTGTATATAATTATTTAATCTTGATGGTTTTCTTGCCTTTCGATGTTAAATATACCTGAAGTGGACTGGGGTTGAAATATAGTATAATAATATGGAAAGGGCAAGTTATGATACATAGGCCTATCTGTATAAATACAGTACGTGCACGCATCTGCATTAAAGTAGGACATTGAGATAAACGGTAAATGCATATTGTAGGATAGTAGGATGATGAAGAAAACAGGTATGCCTACCGGTGCATGATGTTTCCATGAAATGATAGCGGTGTTTTATTTACTCTTTATTTACCTATGAGTACTAGCCCCAACGCTCTTAGGGAACATTGTGGCTGAAGTTCATACCGATACAATTGACAAAAAAATACGGTATATAGAGTAACTAAAAAGCAATACATATATGGTTTAATTATGGTAGGTACGCCGAGAACAAAATCGATATGGGATAATTACAATTTACAGGCTACAGCAAACAAAACAGCCAAGAACGTTGGCTGAAAAAGTAAGAGTCCTCCATTCGATACGGGTAGTAGAAAACGTAAGTTGTAGCTATAGTCAATAGATAACGTAACATTGAACAGTAACTTATCCAGATATATTTTGGCTTTCTTTATATTTACACTGAAGGGTGTAATGTAAAATAAATCCGTAAAACTAATAATAAAAGACCATAAACTCCCACAATTGGTAACCTTATTAAATATGACGGTTTCTTACCTAGATTTATTTAAAAAAAATACTCTAGTTAAAAACAGCAAATGATTACTAATAATGAAGGTCAGATAAATTTGTTAACTTTAAAGCTACGTTATTTGGTTGACGATAGTGCTGCCAGTCATGTGACCGTATAAATAACAATACTTTTACGTGTGAATAAATACAGAATAATTAAACCGTTTTGTTCTACAATTATGAGTGGATTTATAGTATTGGGACACATGAAAGTATTAATAAAATATGTCTTTTTACACTGTAATTTGATTTTGACCTTCATTTTACTCGGAAATCACTAATTTTAGATGTAGGTCCTATTACTCACCAACCTTAGAAACTAATACTATTTCTATTAAACAAAATATATTTGCTTAAGGAGAGGTAGAGTTTTTCTGGACCCCCTTCTCCCACTTGTTTAGCCGCATTGTGAAATTTTAAGACGTTCATCCCATTAGTTTGGCAATTTTAAGATCTTTCGCCCCACCTTTTCCTATTATTAAGGATAAGGGAAATCCTACTTGGAGAAGGATCCATATTCCGGGATATCATACAGGGATTTTTACAAGATTCCCTACACAACTCGGGCTATAGAGATATCACTTTAATTATCGGCCAGCCAAAAACGAGAGCCATTAATATCAAGTATATCTCACAAATACACGTGAGCTAAACACAAAATTAAATACTCCCAGCCGGGATCAAACCTCCGACACTCGTTCTGAATATATACTGTATATATATATATATATATATATATATATATATATATATATATATATATATATATATATATATATATATATATATATATATATATATATACGGTATATATATATACACACAGTATATTTGTGTGTACCTTATTGTGAGGATGTGTGTGAAATTGTGCGATTGTTAGAGTGTGCGAGAGTGACAGTGATTATGTGTGCTTTAGTTTGTAAACCGTACTTGATAAAAGTATAATCATTGTAAACTATGCCAAGGTTAATGCATTCGCTAAGATACATTAACACTATTGGACAGGAAACCAGTGAGTCAATAGCGTAACATATGGTTGTATAAACTGTGTACAGGTGTGTGTTGGACTCACAGGTGTACGGCCCAGGTTATATAAGTCACAAGTGTCAGTTACTTTCGTGGACCAGGGAACGACACACCCAATATGATGGTAGTTGGGGACATTTAAGTGTACAGTAGCACATAATGGTGCATGATAAATAACAGTCAACAAATGAAAGAAATAAAATATAAGATAGAAAAAGAAACATGCATAATGCGATAATGAAATACAAAATTTGTATATACAGTATACGGTATATTATATATATATATATATATATATATATATATATATATACCGTATATATATATTTATTTATATATATATATACCGTATATATATATTTATTTATATACCGGTATATATATATATATATATATATATATATATATATATATGTATAAGTGAATAACAAATATATTGTGTGAGGCCGAGGGATAAAGGTAGTAAATTTATTCACATTCATTTAATAAAATAGTAGTGAAGTTTTGATATTATGGAGTATGATAATGATCGGTATATTTATGAAACTGATAAACGAAAGCAATAGATAATGTGAACATTAAAAAAAAAAAAAAAAAAAAAAAATTGTGATTTAAATAAGTGTAAAGAATGTGAGAATATAGTATCATGCCAAATTGTAAAACGATTGTAACAAATATAGTAACAAAGTAAAACATGTTAAATCATTATTGAACGAAAATATGTATTAAGATAAAGGGAATGACAAAACTTCGAAATATTCCGAGACCAAACTTGCTCATAGAAATTTGTCGGAAAAATCTCTCGTGTGACAGTGCCTCAAGCACAGACTAGCATGGAAATAAACAATGATAAACCTAAACAAAATAACGACCAGAACTGATGAGGTAAAAACAAAAATAAGAAAAAACAACCCCCCCCCTCCACACACACACACACACACACACACAGACACACACACACACACACACACACACACACACACACACACACACACACACACACACACACACACACACACACACCGTACATGCTAAATTGGCTGCACTATGATAACTTAATGTGGTACTAGCCCTTTGAAGATTATGACGCGTTTTAGCAGTTTGTTCTACCCATTATTAGACGATATTATGCAGCTTAGGAAAGACCTCTAGCAATCAAAGGGGTAAAGTCGACCTCATTTAACCTTTTGACTCGCACAGATCCCTCCTTTGTTAATACAATTTTTTTGTCTATGTGATTGAGGGAGGCAAAAGGCATAACTGCCTATAGCGAGTGCCTCCCCCATAGTTGAAAGAGTGACAGGGCCAAAATCAATGGACGTTCGAGCCAAAATGCCTGGACACACGGAGTTTGAAGCAATTTAAGTCATAGGAAAAGGGAAAGACTGATTCTGGGAGAGAGTTCCAGAGCTCAGCTGTTGAGTAGAAGAAATTTTGAGGGTAACGTTTCACTCTTGGGTTGGAGAGTTGCACAGAGTAGGGGTGGGATTGAGTTGCAAGACGGGTACACGTAAAGGAGGTATTATACACTGGGAAAGTTCTGAGGAACACTGATTATTATAGTAGCGATAGAATAGCGAGAGAGATGCAACATTGCAGCGGAGAGAGAGAGATTGCAGAGAGTTGGTGAGTGGACGGGAGTTAATGATACGAAAGGCCTTCCTTTCAACTTTGTCTAGGAGAGCGGTGTGAGAGGAACCTCCCCACACATGTGAACAATACTCAATACAAGGATGCACTATGCCCCTGTACAGAGCAAGAAGCTGTGCAGGGGAAAAGAACCCCCTAAGGCGGTTGAGCACACCCAGCTTCTGGGAGGCTGCCTTAGCAAGACTGGTAATATGGTCCTTCCAACTGAGAGCAGAAGAAAAAGAGACACCATGAATATTGAGAGAAGATGAAGGATTGATTTTTGTATTGTTGAAGAATAAGGGATAGTCCGCTGGGAGTTCCTTACGGGTAGATAGATGGAGAAATTGGGTTTTGGAAGTATTAAAGGTAACAAGGTTTTCTCTGCCCCAATTGGAGATAGTATTTAGATCAGAATTTAAGAGTTCTATGGCTTCATTACGTTTGTCGTTGAGGGATTGCTGGCTGGGGCGTTCTGAAAAACCAATTGAGTAGTGTAAGGTTGAGTCGTCTGTGTATGAATGGATGGGAATTGAGGTACAGTTGAGGAGATCATTTATAAAAATTAGAAAGAGAATAGGAGATAGGACAGAGCCCTGAGGAACACCGGAGTTTATAGGGTGAGGAAGTGAACAATGGCCATCCACAACCGCGGCTATGGAACGGCCGGAAAGGAAATTAGAGACAAAGGCAAAGATGGAGGGATAGAAACCGAAGGAGGGTAGTTTAGAAATTAAAGATTTGTGCCAGACTCTATCGAAGGCTTTCGATATGTCTAGTGCAATAGAAAAAGTCTCACCGAATTCCCGAAAGGAGGATGACCAAGAGTTAGTAAGATATGAAAGAAGATCACCAGTAGAGCGACCCTTAAGGAAGCCATACTGGCGATCTGAGAGCAGATTATGAGAAGAGAAATGCTTAAGAAATTTGGAAGCAAGAATAGTTTCAAAAACTTTAGAAAGACAAGAGATGAGAGCAATTGGACGATAGTTGGAGGGTTGAGAGCGGTCACCCTTCTTTGGGACAAGTTGAATGTGAGCAAATTTCCAGCATGAAGGGAAGACGTTAGAGGATAGACAGAGACGAAAGAGTTTGCCTAGGCAGGGAGTCAGCACGGAAGCACAGTTTTTTTAGAACAACAGGAGGAACACCGTCCGGACCGTACGCCTTATTAGTATTAAGCCCAGAGAGGGTAGAAAGTACATCTTTAGAAGAGATTAGGATATTAGGCATAAGTAAGAGAGAGGAGGGTGGAGAGGGAGGAATAGCACCGGAATTATCCAAGGTAGAGTTTCTAGCAAAAGTTTGAGCAAAGAGTTTAGCTTTGTCAGAGGAAGAAGTGATGGTTGTGCCATCAGAGAGGAAAAGGGGAGGGAAAGACGAGGAAGAGAAATTGTTGGAGAGGTTTTTGGCTAGATGCCAGAAAGCTTGGGAAGAGCTAAAGTTGATAGTTCAGTGCATTTATTATTGATGAAAGAGTGTTTAGTAATATCCAATATATACTGTCAATATTGGTCATTATCCTCAAAGGGTTAAATTAAAAATAAATATGTAAATAAATATGATGATCCGTGCACACTTTGCAAGTATTAATTTAAAATACAAACGCGAATTTTTGATAAAAGAAGTATAACATGATTATATTGTACTGGTAAAAATCAGTCATTATAATACATATATACCTACCTCTCTCTCTCTCTCTCTCTCTCTCTCTCTCTCTCTCTCTCTCTCTCTCTCTCTCTCTCTCTCTCTCTCTCTCTCTCTCTCTCTCTCTCTCTCTCTCTCTCTCTCTCTCTCTCTTCTATATAATCTCTATAATCTCTATATATATTATATATATATATATATATATTTATATACGGTATATATACTGTATATAGGTTATATAGTATATACCGGTACTGTATAATTATATACATATAGTATATACAAATATGAATACCCGGTATATATATCTATGTTAATGGCTGAATACTGGTACTTATAATACAAGAACGCTCAGTAGGTCACAATATGTTCATCATGAATGTAATCGTTGTGAGTATACTAGGCCTAATGAAGCATACGGTAACCAATTATCACTTAATTTTGTGTGATCAATCACTTATGGCCAACAATTGGGGGTTTATTATGGGAGAGGGGAGGGTAGGGTCTTTATATGTTAAATACAGATAAATAATAATGTCAGACGTCTATGATGCGCTTAATTTGATTCAGACTATCATTTGACGATGTCATGCAATTTAGAAGAACCTCTAGGAATCTAAGGGGTCAAAGCCAACTTCAGCATGCCTTTGACTCCCACTGATTCAGAAAGGTCCACGACTTATGTCCCTGAGTGTACAGTACAGTCCAGCGGTAAATACCACCATGAACACAGCTAGGATTTACGAAGCTAACCATGAATACTAATGAGTGTGTGGCAGGTGATAGTGGGGGTGTTGCTGGTATTGTGTTTTGTTGACTGATCGATGAGAGGGTTAATGACTCACATGAGGTTGTTTACCTAGTGGATAGCTACCACTAGATAACTTATTGTAATTTATCAAGATTTGGAGGAATAGAGAAAGTAAAGGGAAATATTAGTAGCTAGCCAAACCATTCATTACATAATAACATACGGAGTTATTATTTGAACGTTATTTAGAAAAAAGTCCCCTTTGATTCATGGAGGTCATTCATAAATTGAGTAAAATCACCACATTTTGATAATAATAATAATAATATAACAATGTTAATAAGAAGACTTGTCATGTTACTAAATTAATCAGCGACCCACATGTGGTTGTTTACTTAATGTCTGGCTACCATTAAAGGCTTGATTATAGTCTAGGAAGAGTCTGTGGGATCTCAGAAGGTTATTTAATTTTCCCCTTTGATTTCTAGAGGTTCTTTATAAAAATAAATAAATAAATAAATAAATAAAATAGAATAAAACTCATGGTACAGTACAAAAGGGTGCAATGACTCAAAAGAGAATGTTTACCTACTGTCTGGCTACCAGTAGACGATTGGTTGTAATTTAGGAAGGACCTGTGGGGACTAAGAGGATATATTGAAATAGTATTTGGAACTTTCCTATTAGCGACAGCAAAACTGAAGATTGTTGAGTAAACACCGTAGACTTCATCGTCTTTGTTTCGCCGCCAAAATTTAATTGTTTTATACTGTTATTTTTGTCTGTACTTTCCTATTATCGACAGGCAATTATTATTTTTATTTTTTTACTAAATAATTAGTACCCAACCAGCGGGGGTGTGGGGGCTGCAGACCCCACCCATAATACTAGGATAGGTTAAGTAAGGTTGTTAGGTTAGGCCAGGGATTCCCAAACTCTTCAGCTCATTGACCCCTTAGTGAAGTTTCAAATTATTCATCGACCCCCAAACATTTAAAAATAAGAATAATATAATATGTTGTGAAAAAAGAAACGTATTACATGCATATTATGATAAAATAAATATGTGGAATTATAGTAGTACCTTAATATTAGTATTAGTAGAGTTAATGTCTTCATTTTGTATTTCCAAGTCAAATGGTGTAAGAATTCATTCAGGCACTTGCATTTTCTCCAGGTCTTCAAAGCGCAATTTAAAGTCTTCAATCAATTTGTCCAGGTGTGCGTATGTTTCTATGTCACCATCTGAAATGCTTTCACTTTCTGCCGACTGTTGTAAGTTCGAAAAGTACTGAAAATATCTGTGCCATTGACGCTTTAAACCAGCCTAGTTTGCCTTGGAAGTCCAGTAGAATTGTCCTGTCCTGAATAATGGTAACATCTTTACCCTGCAGACATTTCTGTACCTCATTAAACTTTGAATATACTAGGTCTGCCAAATAGAACAGAGCATTCTTTCAGCTTTTCAGCTTTTCACATAGATATGGGTCTACATCTTTTGAAACGTTCCTCACCTAGCCATTCATAGACCCCCTAGCCATTTATCGACCCCCTTTCGACCCCTGGCGATTCATTGACCCCTTGGATGGTCGATATCGACCCCTGGGGGTCGATATCGACCACTTTGGGAACCCCTGGGTTAGGCTAATGTCTTTTCAAAATTGACTCGATTTAGTCAACTTTGAACAGACATTAGCCTAACCTAACAACCTTTAGGCGTCGATATTGTCCTGGCGAGCGATAGCGAGCCTGTAATTAAGGAGGAACCGGCCTTCAGCTGAGACATTTGTCTACCGAAAGATGTTCAAATTAATCTCGAAGGTGGGTCTTGTGGGTATTTGTTTAACCTTGATGGAGGTCTTGCGAGGAAACTATAAAAAATACTTAATCATTAAATGAACCAACACACACACACACACACACACACACACACACACACACACACACACACACACACACACACACGAGGGGTCGGGGGTTCAATCCCCGGCCAGGCGGAGACAAATTGGGCTTGTCTCCTTTCATGTGTTAGCCTCAGTTCACCTAGCTGTAAATAGGTACCTGGAATAAGTGGACGATGTTGTGACGTCCCATCTGGGGTTGGCAAAAATGGTACAAGGCGAGATGGGTATCATATGGTTCACCTAAGCTGATGGCTACCTAAGCCTTCGGGCGAGACGGTACCGTCTATAGTGAGAATGGTACCATACAGATCCACCCTAAGCCTTAGTTTCCGATGTCGCCAATTGGCTAAAAATACAGACTACACACACATCCACAGCCATTCCAACGATACATATAACACCTACACATATAGGAGGCGGGAAATAACGAGCATGCTCACTCCCGCAATACAACTAGAGTAAGTACACACACACACACACACACACACACACACACACACACACACACACACACACACACACACACACACACACACACACACAGCCATTTTAGGTCGTATTTAAATCCCAGCTTTTGTATTCACTGCAGTTGCTATTCATTACATTACATAACAGGAGACAGTGAACAAACACCAAGGTTACAAATATTGTTTCGTAATGAAGAACAAATGAAGGAGGATGCATTTGAGGCTGATTCTGTCTGTATTTAATTCATATTGTTAGTATTGTATGTGATCTCTGGTCTCTGGGTCTTCTCCTGTGTGACCTACATGTGTGTGAATTTGTGTTTAGTTTTTGTGTGTTCATTATGTGTCTTTTGTATTATGTTATCCCTGTTCGGGCTCTGTCTCGAGTCGGCCACCCCCAGATTAATTAAAAAAAAATGAAAATAGAAAAATGGGGAATGTGCCTGTGTATATAGATATATAGAATTGTATTGTATGATAATGCTAGATTTTGTTCAAGGAATCTGTTTTTTAGAGTTGAAGTCATCGGTTTTGAGAGAGAGAGAGAGAGAGAGAGAGAGAGAGAGAGAGAGAGAGAGAGAGAGAGAGAGAGAGTGAGGAAATTACTGTATGAGCGGAAACAATGGACGTGTTTGGATGCGGGAGGGTGTCTGACCTTGCTACAACCCCCTTCACCCCCCCTATTTCTCTCTCTCTCTCTCCCACTCTCTCTCTCTCTCTTTCTCACTCTCTCTCTCTTGGCTATTTTTAGATGTACAGTATATAAACATACCGAATCGATTGGAAATAACTTTATACTCATAATTAATGCCAATATACTTGTTTAAAAGTACTTCTATTCCGCTGATAAACATTATTGTGTGTCAGTAATGTAATCAAGAGAGACCTGGGCCTGGTGTGTGCCTTTGTGACGTTTTAATTCGTTGCATACTTAACACTATCTGGTGCAACGTCTTGGTGGTTATTATGGTATTTGGATTAATTATTATTGAGGTTTTTATTTGTTTTAGCCATTTTCGAACAATGTGTTTTTAGTTTACGGTACCCGCTAGACTTGGAAAAACGCCTCTCCAAACCCCCTTCAAACTAAAAGAAACGTCCCCCAGACCCCCTTCAAGCTAAATGTGTACATTTTTGGGTAGAAAAATGTCCCGGCCATAGGCCGGTTTCTCCCAAATTGCGGGCTCGCTATCGCTTGCCTAGGAAAAATCGACACCTTATTGGGTTGAAGCATCATATAATCGCCAAACTAATGCGATGAAACGTCTTAAAATCTCCAAGCTAATGGAGTAAAACTGGGAGGCTCCAAATTGGCCCGCCCTGCACCTAATAGGGTTAACATATCAAATCAATCACTATCAATCTTGCACTGCTGGATAAAGACCCCCCTTAACCCTTTCAGGATACGAAGACGCGTACCGGTATCTATCTTTGATCACATTGGTAATCTACTATCTTGCCTATTAAATTAATTGGTAATCTACTATCTTGCCTATTAAATTAATTGGTAATCTACTATCTTGCCTATTAAATTAATTGGTAATCTACTATCTTGCCTATTAAATTAATTGGTAATCTACTATCTTGCCTATTAAATTAATTGGTAATCTACTATCTTGCCTATTAAATTAATTGGTAATCTACTATCTTGCCTATTAAATTAATTGGTAATCTACTATCTTGCCTATTAAATTAATTGGTAATCTATCTTGCCTATTAAATTAATTGGTAATCTACTATCTTGCCTATTAAATTAATTGGTAATCTATCTTGCCTACTAAATTAATTGGTAATCTACTATCTTGCCTATTAAATTAATTGGTAATCTACTATCTTGCCTATTAAATTAATTGGTAATCTACTATCTTGCCTATTAAATTAATTGGTAATCTACTATCTTGCCTATTAAATTAATTGGTAATCTACTATCTTGCCTACTAAATTAATTGGTAATCTACTATCTTGCCTATTAAATTAATTGGTAATCTACTATCTTGCCTATTAAATTAATTGGTAATCTACTATCTTGCCTATTAAATTAATTGGTAATCTACTATCTTGCCTATTAAATTAATTGGTAATCTACTATCTTGCCTATTAAATTAATTGGTAATCTACTATCTTGCCTATTAAATTAATTGGTAATCTACTATCTTGCCTATTAAATTAATTGGTAATCTACTATCTTGCCTATTAAATTAATTGGTAATCTACTATCTTGCCTATTAAATTAATTTATCTATAATTACTTGCTTGGGCCTCTTACTGCCTTTTTTAATATTGATGTAATATTTGTAGTTTTTCTCATCACTTAAGGGGAGATATCCACTGAAGGGAGTTTTTTCTTGACTCCTTTCTCCCTCATGTTTAGCCCCATTGTTTTTCTAATTTTAAGACGTTCGCCCCATTATTTTGATGATTTTAAGAACTTTCAACCCATTTCTGTCAATTTTAAGACCTTTCGTGCAATGTAGGTGTCTATATTATCCTGGCGAGCGATAGCGAGCCTGTAATTTAAGAGGAACCGGCTTTCAGCCGGGACATTTTTCTACCGAAAAATGTACAAATTTATCTTGAAAGGGGCTCAAGGGGGTGTAATCTTAAGCTTGATGGATATCTAGGGACCAAACTAAATACCTTCCCTTAATACGATTTACTGCAGCAGTGACAAGCTGAATATGTAAGTACAAAAATCCAGATATTTCTTCGTTCACGTTCTTCAGAAATGTTGGGTGGATAATATCTAGTATTGCTCAAGTTCAATAACCCTTCATTTACGCTTTTAGTCAAATATATAATTTGGTGTGCCGTTATGACTTTCTCCGAGGTAGGGTTATTATTCTTCCTTCGTAAAGACAACACAACTATTTAATAAGCAAATTATCAATGTTGTCGTTGTATTTTACTGTCTGATTATTTATTGGCTACTTGTTGCACAGTACAGTATTGGTGTGCTTATATAATATACTGTATATATAAGCACACCAATACTGTACTGTGCAACAAGTAGCCAACCCTTAAGGCACGTACAGTACACGCATGACGTACACTTACTGAAACACACACACACACCATCTCTCTCTCTCTCTCTCTCTCTCTCTCTCTCTCTCTCTCTCTCTCTCTCTCTCTCTCTCTCTCCCATATACACACACTGTTTTTATTTCATATACTGTACTTGGAATGTGAGTAAACTTAAATACTTGTAATATTCAGATATCAATGTTATGAATATTTTCAATCAATTATACTCTAGTTAGGTTCTATAACACCAAATTTGGCATCACATAATACTATTTTAAAATGCACTATCATAAATTGTTATACCAATTACCTTAACTTAATCTGCTGTGATGATAATTAGCATACACCGGAAGTAGGTCAAAGCAGCCACACTCCTAAACGGCAACACTCCTAAACGCCCACTATCCTAAACGGCCACACTCCGAAACGGCTAAACTCCTAAACGGCCACACTAAATTAAGAATGGTTTGAGTGATGATTACCGCCTGGAGTGTTTGTATGTGGGTATTCTTATAGCATGAACCCAATACTGTACATGGGACTACAACACGGCTTCTATTGTTGGCCTGCACAAAACACAGTAACAGGCACACACTCATAGTCACATGCACACATAAGAACATAAGAACATAAGAAAAATGGGAGTCTGCAGAAAGCCGATTGGCCTAAGCAAGGCAGATCCCTGTCCCACACAACCCCAATTCAATTACAAAGCCCAATTATAGGCTCAACACTCTAATACCCTGAGGATCATCTTACCAAAACGGTTAGAGATTAACGCAGGATTATGGGGGTCTGCAGAGCACTGATTGGCCCAACCCGGCTGATCCCCCTTCACACCCAACCCTTCTCGTCCATATGCTTATCCAATTTTATCTTAAAGCTCCTTACCGTTTTTAATCCCACTATAGCACTTGGTAGTCCATTCCACCCATCTACAACTCTGTTACCAAACCAATATTTGCCTATATCTTTCTGAAACGAAATTTATCTAATTTGAAACCATTGGTACGAGTTCTTTCGCTATCACTGAGCTTTAGTACATTTGTCATGTCCCTTTGTTAATCCCACTAACCCACTTGAACACCTCTATCATATCCCCTCTAACTCTGCGTCTCTCTAACGAATGTAAACCTAATTTCTTCAACCTTTCTTCATACGGAAGATTTCTAATATTATGGATCATTTTTGTCATTCTACGCTGTACTCTCTCCAATGAATCTATGTCCATTCTGTAATAAGGACACCAAAATTGGACAGCATAATCCATATGGGGTCTCACTAATGACAAGTAAAGTTTTAAGATAACATCAGCAGTTCTGTTACTCACACTCCTAGAGATGAACCCGAGAATCCTGTTTGCCTTATTTCGAACGCTTATACACTGTTTTCTAGGCTTCAAATCATTGCTAACAAACACATCTAGATCTTTCTCGCAGTCTGAATTTTCTAATTCTAAATTAGCTAGTTTATATTTAACATTCGTTTGCATCTTCCCTATCTTTAATACCTTGCATTTGTCAATGTTAAGGTTCATCTGCCAATTTACTGACCATTCATGTAAGGTATCTAGATCCCTTTGGAGGCACTCTATATCGCTATCTGAATCAATTGATCTCCCCATTTTAGTATCGTCTGCGAATTTACTTATCCTACTAGTTATACCTAAATCTAGGTCATTTATGTATATAAGAAACAACAGGGGACCTAATACCGATCCCTGGGGGACACCACTTTTGACTGCTTCCCACTCTGACTTGGTACCATTTATGCTGACTCTGTTTCCTACCAATTAGCCATGACCTAATCCATCCCAACAACGATCCTCCTATTCCATGTGCCTCAACCTTTCTCATCAATCTCTCATGAGGGACTTTGTCGAAATCTTTACTGAAATCTAAATAAATAATATCATATGACTTGTCACTATCTACTGCTTCATATACCTCTGAGAAAAAGCTAAGCAAATTAGTAAGGCAAGAACGTCCCTGAGTGAATCCATGCTGAGAAGAATTTATTAAGTTAAATTTTTCTAAGTGGCTTCTAATTTTCCTAGCAATAATAGACTCTAGCAACTTTCCTATGATTGATGTGAGACTAATGGGACGATAATTGGATGCTATCGATTTATCACCTTTTTTGAAGATCGGAACTACATTTGCAAGCTTCCAAGCTTCAGGAACTAAACCTGTTTCTAATGACTTGTTAAATAAAAATGCTAATGGACTACTTAACTCATCTCTGCATTCTTTTAATACTCTAGCATATACCTCGTCAGGACCAGGCGATTTTTGAGGTTTCAGTCTGTCAATTTCCTTAAGCACATCATTTCTACTTATACTACCTAAAGGTTAGATGGCCTTTATTCTCAATTTCACTCAATAAATGCTGGTGTTCCCCAGGGATCAGTTTTGGCCCCAATTCTGTTCCTCATTCATATCAATGATCTCATATCTACCACTCATAATCCAATACATTCCTACGCAGATGACTCAACACTCCACAGTTCCTTCACATTTACCAATTCTTTCACCCAATCCGATCTTATAAATTCAAAAACAAACACTACAATTTCTCTGAACCAGGACCTTTCTAGAATTAATGGATGGGGACAAAAAAATCTAGTTTCCTTTAATGCACAGAAAACCAAGTACATTCAATTTTCTAACCGACAGAATCACACTGACTCCCATATATTTTTTAATGATGTAAATATTCCCATTTCCCCTAGTATTGACATTCTCGGTGTAACATTAACTACTAACTTGAGCTGGACACATTATGTTAGAAGCATTGCTAAGAATGCCTCTAAAAAACTGGGACTCCTGTACAGAGTTCGAGAATTCTTCACTGACGAGCAGTTGGCCGTAATATATAAAAGTCATGTGCGTTCTCAGATGGATTACTGTTCACCTCTGTGGGGTGGAAGTGGAGTGGTTGCATTGAGGCAGTTGGACAAAATTCAAAATAAAGCTATTAGATTAATCAATAACCCTGCAATCACACAGGACCTTCCTACATTATCCATACGAAGAAACGTTGCATCCCTTGCATTATTCTACAGATATTTTCACAGCAATTGTTCCGAGGAACTTGCTTCAATTGTGCCGCCTCTCCACATCTTTCCCCGTAGAACTAGGGCAGCTGAGAGCGCCCATGAATTTACACTTTCTCCTCCACAATGCAGAACTTCTGCTTATCAGAATTCATTTATCCCCAGAGCTACTACTCTTTGGAATTCACTTCCCTCGAATTGCTTTCCACAAACTTACAATTTACAAATGTTTAAATCCAGTTGTAACAAACATTTTATGAATGGAGGATGCCTTTAGGCACATGGACCTTTTTGTTTTATCTGTGTTTTTCCTTCCTCCGTTCATTGTTTCTTAAACAAAATAAAAAAATAAAAAAATACTAACTGTACTTAACATATTTTCTATACTATCACTATATACCATATTGACTTCTGGAATCTGTGCCAAATTTTCATTAGTGAAAACGGAAAGAAACTGACTATTTAATGTACTGCACATTTCTAAATCACTTTCTGTTATTTCTCCTATTGAAGTTTTTAGGGGCCTATTACATCTCTAACTTTAGATTTATATAGTTGGTAAAAAGCTTTAGGGTTATTTTTTGAGTCACTGGCTATCCTTATTTCATAATTTCGTTTTGCTTTCCTGATTTCCTTTTTGACCTGTCTTGATAGAGTCTGATAGTATATGTAGATGATTTTCGCCTTTCTTTATTTTTCTATATATTCCTTTCTTTTTTCCTATAAGATCTATTAGCTTATTAGTCATCCATTTTGGTTGGTTCTGCGTCGATCTAAATCTTCTTTTAGGGATATATTTATTTTGAGCATTGTGGAGTGAAGCAATACATTGGTTATATGTAGGTGGCAAGTTTAACTCTGGCATATCCTGACTTAATTGCCTAACAATAGGGTCCACCCTTAAGTCTCTTCTTAGCCCACCATAATCGGCTTTTCTGAAATCTGGGGTAAGTGTTCCAGACATATTCTCTCTCTCTCACACACACGCTCAATCACACAGACACAATCACACAGACACATATTCACACACGTACACACAAATTCACACGCACCGTAAATAGCATACACACATATTCACACATACAGTAACTGGAGCACACACACGCACACACAAATTCACAAAGTAAATGGCACACACACACACGCACACACAGAAATTCACACACACAAATAATGGCACACACACACACACACACACACACACACACACACACACACACACACACACACACACACACACACACACACACACACACACACACACATACAGGACACACAGTAACAGTCACATACATACAGACTGTGTACAATCATCCGTGTGTGTCTGTGTTTGTTTCCGTGTGCAGACGTGTGTGATGTTATTCACCTTTAATGGTCCTTTGCAGTAGCATTGGCAAATATATACGATATTATCTTTGTAATCATACATGCGCTTTATTGTTGATAAATTATTAGTAATACTACTACTACTACTACTACTACTACTAATAATAATAATAATAATAATAATAATAATAATAATAATTATGGAGATTATAATTTATTTCACCTCATTAGTTTGGCGATATTATACCCCATTCAGGTGTCAACTATTTTTCTGAGCGAGCATTAGCCAGCCTGCAAGTTAGGAAAAACTGGCCTGCAGCCAAAACATCTTTCTTCCGAAAAAGGTACTCATTTAGCTTGAAAGGGATCTGGGGGATTTTATCTTTCTTTTAATCTTGAAGGGGGTTTGAGGCGGCGTATTTATTTGGTCTAGGGAGTAAGCTAAAATTAAATTGCTCGATTATAGCTAAAACAATGAAAGCCTTCAATAATAATAAAACAGAATATCATAATACCCCCCCAAGACGTCTCATGAGATAGTGTAAAAGCGATAATATGTTTACACAAAATGTCCCATATGCTTAATTCAAACTATACCCTCTCAAGCAGATTATTTTTATTTTATGTTTTATTTATTTGTTGTATTGCCTCCAGATGATTATATTCGCGTTTGAAGAATCTCGTAGTCAGATCATTTTATAACTTTGATTTCTTAAGGGGATATGGTCTATTTTTCTGGACACCTTTCTCCCTCATGCTTAGCCCCTTTAGTTTTTATATTTTAAGACGTTCGGCCCATTAGTTTAGCGATTTTAAGACATTTCGCCCCTTTTCTTTGTCAATATTAAGAGTTTTCGTGTAATTTAATTGTCGATTATATCCTGGCGAGCGAAAGCGAGCCTGTAAGTTAGGAGGAATCGGCCTTCGGCTGGACATTTTTCTATCGAAAAATGTTCAAATATATCTCGAAGGGGGATCCTGGGGTTGTTTTTAAATTTTGTATGGAGGTCTAGGGAGGAAACTTTAATGATAATAAATACATGCAAAACTCGACCAACAAATGAACCCTTCCCCCTTAACCTCTTCTGTAGCCTGGATAAATTGACGGATGATTGTATGAATAAATACCAAAATACACTCTCAAAATTATAAATGTGAAAAGGGTACCGTAAACAAAGGGTACCGTAAACAAAGGGTACCGTAAACAAAGGGTACCGTAAACAAAGGGCACCGTAAACAAAGGGCACCGTAAACAAAGGGTACCGTAAACAAAGGTAACCGTAAACAAAGGGTACCGTAAACAAAGGGAACCGTAAACAAAGGGTACCGTAAACAAAGCTTCCATAATAATGTACCCATTTAAAGGTATATTAGTGGTACCGTAATAAACCTAGAAAGATAAATTACCATAAATGTACCCAATTATCTTTTATACCTGTTTCCTATCTTTTTTTTTACCCGTCTTGTGAGTGA
This sequence comes from Paralithodes platypus, assembly GCA_032716605.1. Classification (NCBI taxonomy): domain Eukaryota; kingdom Metazoa; phylum Arthropoda; class Malacostraca; order Decapoda; family Lithodidae; genus Paralithodes; species Paralithodes platypus. The sequence goes on along the minus strand of CM064506.1, from coordinate 11,363,613 downwards.
AAAGTGTTGGTGTTGCCTGGATCTACAACTTTTACTTTTATTGAGTGATACAACTGGTGAATGATAATTATGCATCAAGTCACAGACGAGGGAGCAATGCCCTTCTACTCTACAACGAGATGTTCCTCTTAAGCTGAATAAAATGGATAGGAGAGACTGGAGTAATATATATTGCAACCCTACCTCCGGATATTGGCTTATTGCGTGTATATTCGGTCGCTCGTTCAACACGATGAAGTCAGGAGGTGTTATTCTAGACAACGAGTAACAGGGTCCAGAGAATATACGTGTATTCTCTGGCGAGTAAGATAAGGAGATGGACGTGTGTTGCAACCAGCTCGTTCTTAGTGTTACCTTCATACACCTACAGTACAACACCTGATGGAAGTGTGTTGCAACCAGCTCGTTCTTAGTGTTACCTTCATACACCTACAGTACAACACCTGATTATTTTTTTCCTGACCCGTTGCACTTTCGACTATTCAAAGCAGCATCGCCACCGTCTCATCGTCACGTCTCACAACCTTAGACAACTCTCTCTCTCTCTTGTGCCACCTAATGAGCTTTCACTCGCTGCCTCCCATTCAATATTTTGAATGTGAGTTTTCATACTATGCTAATATATTGGTAGACAAATGTCCCGGCCGAAGGCCTATTCCTTCTCAAATTACAGGCTCGCTATCGCTCGCCAGGAAAACATCGACACCT
>CM064506.1:11287905-11357905 GCA_032716605.1 Paralithodes platypus | reverse complement strand
CCGCCTAGGAAAATAGTGACACCTGACATTCTGGAGACCAAAATAACCACAACCATCATCAATTCGGTGATAGTTGAATCCGAGGTGTGTGCATGTAATGTAATCTAATCATCATTATTAAGGGGAGGTATTTAGTTTATTCCCTAGACCTCCAGCAAGTTTAAAATTACACCCCCTTGAGTCCCTTTCAAGATTAATTTGTACATTTTTCGGTAGAAAAATGTCCCGGCCGAAGGCCGTTTCCTCTTAAGTTACAGGCTCGCTATCGCTCGCCAGGATAAAATCGACACCTGAATGGCACGAAAGGTCTTAAAATGGGGTGAAAGTTCTTAAAATCGCCAAACTAACGGGGCAAACATCTTAAAATCTCAAAAGCAATGGGGCTAGACATGAATGAGAAAGGGGTCAAGAAAAAAGTCCCTCAAGTGGAGATCTCCCCTTAATATCATCATTATCGCCATCATCATCACATTCATCATCACCATTAGTATCATCATTATCACCCTCATCATCATTATCATCACCACCGCCACCACCATCATCATCATCATGTAGTCTACGGTCAGTTCCACCCTATTTACCACAGTGTCCTCTTAGTATTATTATTATCACTATATCACCATATATTACCATCACCATGTCAACCACTCTCACCACACTACCTATATCTCATTAAAGGGAGATGGGTCGTTTTTCTGGTCCCCCCATCTTCCTCATGTTTAGCCCCATTAGTTTTCATATTTTTAGACGTTCGGCCCATTAGCTTAGCGATTTTAATAACCTTTCGCCCCATTTATTTGTCAATGTTAAGGGGAGATCTCCACTTGAGGGATTTTTTTCTTGACCCCTTTCTCCCTCATGTTTAGCCCCATTGCTTTTGATATTATAAAACGTTTGCCCCATTAGTTTAGCGATTTTAAGAACTTTCACCCCATATTAAGACCTTTCGTGCCATTCATGTGTCAATTTTATCCTGGCGAGCGATAGCGAGCCTGTAATTTAAGGGGAACCGGCCTTCGGCCGGGAAATTTTCTACCGAAAAATGTACAAATTTATCTTGAAAGGGACTCAAGGGGGTGTAATTTTAAGCTTGATGGAAGTCTAGGGAGCAAACTAAATACCTCCCCTTAAGACTTCATGTAATTTAGGTGTCGCGTTTTTTGTTTATCCCTAGATGATTATATTCAATTTATGAATGAGTTTTGGAATTCAGAGGGTTAAGTTAAGATAGTTTGTACCGGGTACCCCTTTGATTCCTAGAGATCCTTCCTTAGCTGCAGGGTATCAAACCGGAGCAATTTTGTTTCAAGACTTAAATAAATATGGAAGGTATACACGAAAATTAACATGAAATAACATTGTTTTGGTCATTTTATCACTTCCAAAGACATAATTTGAACTATAAACAATAATTATATCTTTGTGTATACAATAAGGAACACTAAAAATAATAGATTAGGCTTTCATTTGAAACTCTGCTAAGCTGCATAAGATCGTCTGATAATAGCCAGCTGCCAGAGCACAATGCAGAAACGCGTCCTAGTCTCTCGACGGGGTTACCAGTCATTACCACAACCACAACCACAGACTGTCAAATGAGAGACTATTAAAAAAAAGTCCTAAAATCAAGTTCTTTCTTTCTAGTATTTGTTATTATATAAACAAAGCTAAAGTTATGTTTTACAGTTTTTATTACGTCTTTGGATGTCATAAAACTGCCTAATCGATACGATTTCACATAAATATTCCTGTATTACTGTCATAGTTTAAGATCCTGACCACATTACTACAATATCCACCACCACCATCATAACCACGATCATAACCACACCACTATCATAACTACGACCATAACCACACAACCATCATAACTACGACCATAACCACACAACCATCATAACTACGACCATAGCCACCACCACCATCATAACTACGACCACCATATCCACCACAAGTATAATCTCACCACCACCACCACCACAATAGCCACCACCATAACCACACCACCACCACCATCATAACCACCACCACCATCATAACCACCACCATCATCATAACCACCACCATCATAACCACCACCACCATCATAACTACCACCACCACCACCACACTACTTTACAACTATGGCTTCTACCACACCATTGCAGTGAACCGGAACCGTTTGATAATAGTCCTATTGTCGGGAAGACAAGAAGGTTGAATTTAATGTCTCGCTGAAATAAGATTTAATCGCTTGTTTCCTTTCATAAATCGAATTGGTACATTATGGTGAGTAAATACCTAAAGTATAGGCACTTTTTTATTCAATAGTAATCTCAGTAAATATGGATGAATAATTTATTACTGGAAATTAAAAGGTAAGACGTCAGCGAAACGTCATTCATATAATTTGATCAATGATCAAAATATTAACAGAGGTTTTAGTTATGTAAGCAAAAGTTGGCATCTTGATATATTTATTTGTTTGCAGAGCTTAGATTCCGAATTCTCAAGTTTTGGTTTGATGAGAATAATATTAAGATTGACTAATTACTGTTCATCCATCTAGAACATCATAATGGTCTTGCCATATCAACTACCGTAGTTTTAAATGTTTGATTTATAATATTACATAATATAAAACAACATTAGCTGACAGATTCTTATATAATAAATCGTAGGCTTGTGCATATTTCTTTATTTATTTTTATTTTTTTAAAAGACCTCCGTCTACGTATTGTGAAAAACCTGTTATCCTCCGGCAAATTATGGGGCTGAGTGAGTGAAGTGAAGGGGGGGGGGGGGGGGGGACAGTGAATGAAGGAGGATACATATTTTTCATAACTGTCATTAACTGTCTTGATAGCGTAGTGCATAAGTGCGCGGACTTTCGATGTGAGTATCCTAGGTTCGAGTTCTTGGAGTGCCACATGTATTTGTTGATTTAATTAATTGAGTTTAGATGTGCAGTTGGTTGGTGGAAAAAGCATAACAATTCTACATGTATATATACCGGTATCAATAGTTTACAAATCACCAAGTCAGGTAGTCTGTGTCAGTGGGTCGATAATAGCCCAAAGGAGAAAAGAAAGTGTTAATCATACAAAAGCTACACATTGATTTTTTCCTGTACCTTGTTTACGTGTGAAGAAAACTTAAGGGGAGATATCCACTTGAGGGACTTTTTTCTGGACCCCTTTCTCTCTCATGTCTAGCCCCATTGCTTTTGAGATTTTAAGATGTTTGCCCCATTAGTTTGGCGATTTTAAGAAGTTTCACCCCATTTATGTCACTTTTAAGACATTTCGTCCCATTTATGTGTCAATTTTTTCCTGGCGAGCGATAGCGAGCCTGTAATTTTTCTACCGAAAAATTTAAAAAAATATCTTGAAAAGGGGTCAAGGGGGTGTAATTTCAAGCTTGATGGAAGTCTAGGAAACACACTAACACACTAACACACCTTAACACACTGTAGAAACTTTCCTATGTCGTACTATATCCGTTATGTGGGTTTATATATTTTAATTGTTACCCTGTATCTTAATTATCTACCAATACTACCACTACCACTGCCACCACCACCAACACTACCACTGCCACCACCACCAACACTATTAAAGTTATCTCTCTATCTATTGCCGGACACCGTGGCCACGAACGAAACGCCCCCATGCACCTCTGTCCCCATTCAATCGACGCCCCTCCACCCATCCAGCACCGCTTTCACGCACCACCACCACCATTGTTACCACCACCTCCATCACCACCACCACCATTGTTACCACCACCACCATTGTTACCACCACCACCACCATTGTTACCACCACCATTGTTACCACCACCACCATTGTTACCACCACCTCCATCACCACCACCACCATTGTTACCACCACCACCATTGTTACCACCACCTCCATCACCACCACCACCATTTTTACCACCACCACCATTGTTACCACCACCACCATTGTTACCACCACCTCCATCACCACCACCACCATTGAACACCGCCAACATCACCACCACCACCACCACCATTGAACACCGCCAACATCACCACCACCACCACCATTGTTACCACCATCACGATTGTTACCACCACCACCATTGTTACCACCACCTCCATCACCACCACCACCACCATTGTTACCACCACCACAATTGTTACCACCACCTCCATCACCACCACCACCACCACCATTGTTACCACCACCACCATTGTTACCACCACCACCATTGTTACCACCACCTCCATCACCACCACCACCACCACCACCATTGTTACCACCACCTCCATCACCACCACCACCACCTCCATCACCACCAAAATAGAAATATAGGAGTCATCACTACCAAGTATATAATCATCACCATCACCACCACCACCATTGTTACCACAACCTCCATCACCACCAAAATAGAGATATACTCGCCATCACTACCAAGTATATAATCACCACCACCACCACCACCATTGTTACCACCACCACAATCACCACCAAAATAGATATACTCGCCATCACTACCAAGTACATAATCACCACCACCACCACCACCATTGTTACCACCATCACTACCAACTATATAATCACCACCACCACCACCACCATTGTTACCACCATCACCACCAAAATAGCCATCACTACCAACTATATAATCACCACCACCACCATTGTTACCACCATCACCACCAAAATAGCCATCACTACCAACTATATAATCACCACCACCACCACCACCACCACCATTGTTACCACCATCACCACCAAAATAGCCATCACTACCAACTATATAATCACCACCACCATCACCACCACCACCACCACCATTGTTACCACCATCACCACCAAAATAGCCATCACTACCAACTATATCATCACCACCACCATCACCACAGTACTAATTGTATAACCATTGTCACCAGCACATCACCACTATAATAAGCCCCACCTACTATCATACTACCACTACAACAATACAAACATTTACCATTACACAATCGCCTGGATGTCCCACGATAATTGCTTCCTTCCCCTCACTATAGTAAAACAATTTCCAGCTGAGGGTAAATTGTCATGTTTCTATCTTTGTTACTCAGTTATAAGGCAGATTGTGTAGAGAAATATGATGCTAATTATGAAAACTTGGCATTAATACGACACACAACCATAGTAGTTTCATGTTTGTCCATTAAGTATCGAGAAATCAGCTACCAAGGGATTCAATTTACCATCAGCTGGGAAAAAACAGAGTATATCATGTACAGTTGCCAACATAAATTATTGTCCACTCTATGATTACTTACCAAATGTCTGATAACCGATTGTCAGTTAAGAGTAGATAAGTGCTAAATATAGGTAAATTAATTAACTTAAACTCGTCGTACAAGTTATTTTCATATTGTTAAAGCCTTGACCCAGATGTACAGTTTGAGTCTTCATTAATTGTTATTTGATGTCCGATAGAAAAGATGACAAAAATAAATTATTGATTAATATTAAGCGATCCTATGCAGTTTAGGAAGGATCTCTACTAATGAAAGAGGAAAGATTGTGTCAACTAACCCTCGAGCTTCAATATTTCTTCCTAATCTGAACGAAGTTGTCTAATAATAGCCAAAATAATATAAAAGATCTACTCAAAGTATACTAGAAGGGTTACTTTGGGTCTTTGTAATAACCAGTAAACTTTATATAATATTTTTTAACAGATAATATGTATATTTGTCAAGATATAAACCTGGAGCGAATGATATCGTGATGTAATGTTCTTCCTTTGGTTTATATAAAGTTTGATGGTAAGCTTAACCGCTTGAGGATTATGACGTGTTTTGGCAGTTCATTCTGGCTATTATATCAGACGATTGTAATTAGGTTCGGGAGGGTTTTAACCCTTTCACTGCGGGTGACGTTCTGGAACGTCCTGGCAAGTTACAGCAATTTCCAGGCTTTAAAAGCCTGTAAAAAATGTAAAAATCGAGTGTCAGTGGGCGGGAGCGTGAGGGGCCCACCTCCGACTCTCAGAGCACCGAGCGGCTCACTGAGGTTGACTGTGTCTCGCGCGGCTCTCTCTCTGTGTCTCCCAGCAGTGTAGCCAAGCGAGTGAGTGTTACATAATAGCGGGTTTCCCGCGTTTCACTGGCACCACTGCGGGTGAACCAGACCAAGTACGGGGCCCGTTCTGGTGTCATTTTGAAGCTATTCTCGCCTAGTTTTCGGCAGAATACACTTCATTTAATGCAGATGCTTGATGTATCATTCAGGAGTGCCTGAATATGCCCTAAATAGCCCAAAAATGGCCGCAGCCAAAGGGTTAAGGAAGTCTGACGGTTAAGTGAGATAGTATTTAAATTACCCTTATAATTCACACATATCCTTCCTAAGCTGCATAAAATCGTTTAATGATAGCCAGAATAAACTGTCAAAACGCAGTGTGATCCTCAAGGTGTTAAGTAAGAAGATGTGGGAGTTAACCTGTTCACTGCCAGTGGTGTATTATTCTTTTCTGGCAGCTACATTTAGACGATTGTATGCAGCTAAGGAATGACGTGGGTTAGTTAAATAGGTGAATAGAGATATTGTGAATCCTTATATTTGCGATATGGCCTTCCTGAGCTGAATAAAACCGTCTAATAATGACCCGAATATAATGACAGGACGACCTCGGTATTGAAGGGGTTAAAGGGTTAGATGAGACAGGTTTACCCCTTTCATTACTAGAGATCTTTCCTATGCTGCATAATAGCTGTCAAAAATAAACAAAATCAAATGGAACAATGCGTCACGATATCGTCCGAGCAGCAACTGGTGTTGGAGGCGGTGTGAAAGTGGCAGATCGTTATAATACTTCACTGATTTACGTAATGCCATTGTTACCTGTCAGTTTAAGGGGAGGTTTTTAGTTTGTTCCCTAGACCTCCAACAAGCATAAAATTTCACCCCCTAGACCCCCCATTAAGATAAATGTGTACATTTTTCTACCGAAAAATGTCACGGCCGAAGGCCGGTTCCTTTTAAATTACAGGCTCGCTATCGCTCGCCATGAAGAAATCGACACTTAAATGGCACGAAAGGTATACAAATTGACAGAAATTGAGCGAAAGTTCTTAAAATCGCCAAACTAATGGGGCGAACGTCTTAAAATCTCAAAAGCAAGGGGGCTCAACATGAGGGAGAAAGAGGTCGAGAAAAAAATCCCTCAAATGGAAATCAGATCTCCCCTTCATGTTTTGGTGTGCCGGGGGTTCTCTCTCACATGGGTTCTTTGCTATAGTCTATTCGCTGTAAGTAGGCGAGAAATCATGAACTCTAACCTCTGTAACTCAAAAACGACTAAAGTAATCGAGCTAATATTTCTACCATTTGGGAAGAGTCAGCCAAGGAATAGATGTGGAAATGTACAGCCAATTTGCTCTAGCAATTTTTGAGTTACAGAGGATAGAGGTCATGATTTCTCGCCAACTTACAGCGAATAGACTAGGAGGCTGGATTAATGTATATATCTCTCTCTCTCTTACTCACTCTCTCTCTCTCTCTCACACACTCTCTCTCTCTCTCTCATTAGCCATTACCATACCACATTCACATTGTAAAGTAATAATCCTCACATAACAAGCGTATTCACCAATAATCCACAAAGTCCTTTTATCATGCCACTGTTGTTGACTGCGTATAATCCCTCTAATGGCCAGTAGAACTAATATATACAGGTATATTGTTTAAGGGGGGTCATCGGCTTTTTTTATCTTTCTCTCCTTTTTTCTCTATATCTGGCTTGTATCCATTCGGCCCCATTCAGCTAACTGTTTTAAGACGTTTATCCCCATCCAGGTGTCGATTTCTTCCTGGCGAGCGATAGCGAGCCAGCATTGTATGGAGAAATCCGGCTTCGCCGTAGACATTTTTCTATCGAAAAATGTACAAACTTAGCTTGCTGTCAAAACAAAAATATATATATGCTGGCTCGCTACCGCTCACCAGAAAAATATTGACACCTGGATGGGAAGTAAATGGTGGATTGTGTTCTTTTATTTAGTAATTTTCATTTTAGTAAGCGTTTTTCCACATAGCGATTTTGATAATTTAACTTGACTTTATATTGTCCTTGTCCCAATTTTGGTTTGTTTAGTTTGCAAGTTTTACATTTTAATTAACAGTAGGCTGAATGGGGCCGAATGGATACAAGCCAAAGAGAGAGGGAGAGAAAGAGAAAAAAAGCGAGGTGGGCTCCCTTAACTGATTTTCATTTGCATCGAAATTTTGGGAAAGGTTATCCATTATCAAATATGATGGGTATGAAAAGGGTAAATACAGTGTCCATAATAATCTAACCGTTTAAAAGTATATTTGTGGTAATAAGCCCATCTTATACAAGTATAGAAAGGTAAATCACTATCAATTATACCAGTGATTTTATATACACTGTTATGACCTTTATTTTTAACAGTGTTCGCACCATGAGTCCTTCCAAAGCTGAATAATATCAGCTGGTGGTAAGAAGAAAATTAATTATTTGTCTGTCTGCATAGCATATAAGATATATGTGACATCATTTATTATATGTTTGCCAAAAACTTGAACTCAATTAATGGTTGTTGTTGTTGTTCTTATTCATTGGGCGGGTGTGTGTGTGTGTGTGGGGGGGGGGGGGGGGGATGACATATTTGATGATAGTATTATATCGAGTTGATATATGTGAAAGGCCTAGATATGACCCAGAGAGGTATTTTAAAATTTGAATATAATCGCCTGTTGTTGACTTCCCAAATTGACTAATTCCTTGAACGTGACTATAGTGCGTTTTTATGTGTGCAATTAGTTTGCTTGGGAAACAGATTAACTTGCTCATGTAGTAATGTACACCCTATGTGGTGGATTGTGTTCTTTTCTTTCATAAATTTTATTTTAGTAAGCGTTGTTTCCACATTGCGATTTTGATAAGTTCATTTGACTTTATATTGTCTTTGTCCCAGTTTTGGTTTGTTTAGTTTGCAAGTTTTCATTTTAAGTTAATCAAAATATAAATCGAAATACGCCATTGTATTGGAGAGCTTTGGTGAATGATTAATACTCTTATGTTTTGCACACCTTATTGAACGTTCAAAATTGTAGATGATATAATGACTTACTGTATACCGAAGCATGTCCGTTCTCATTTCCATCGAATAAATGCTTACATGTACGACCAATAAAGAAACACAGAAAACAAAACTATTATTTAAATAACAGTGTCGTATACGATGCACTATATAGTTAATGGCAACACCATGTTTTAAATTAAATTTTGAATTTACTTGAAGATGAAAAATTTCTGATATACAATAAGTTTATTTTGTTTGTCTTTAATTCTCGGCTATATGACGACTTTGTCTATAATGTTGTTCTTGATTGTTTTGTTTTCATGAAATATTATTATTAGGAAATATCTCTTGGTATTATCCTTTGTCAGTGGGACATTTTTCCCTAGCTGGATGAAATAGCGTGTAGTTACTTAATATCCTATCTATTACTGAATACAAAACTCGGCGTTATAATATATTTATTTAGGAAATATCACTTGGGATTCTTCCTTAGCTGGATAAAATCATGTGGAGTTAGCTATTATGCTAACAATTGATATGGTACTGTATAAAGTAAAACGAGGTCCGCGTTAGAATTATGTATTTATTTACTATACGGGTGGAGTGTGTGGGTTAGGCTAATTAGTTCCGGCACACGTTGATACGGTGGATGCCCTAGCTGATGGATTGATTGATGCCAGATACATGTACACCAATATACTAGTGTCACTTTATTGTAGGTTGACGGGAAGTTGCCATGTCTTCACCTTAATTACTCGGCTACAACGAAGATATTGCAGCGAAGAATGTTGTTAATTGCGACAACTTGGTATTTATATGTGCAAGGAATAGAGCAGTATTAATATTTTGCATTAAGTATCGAAAATCAACAGCTAAATGGATTAAATTTACCATCAGCTGGAAACGAATGTGTTATAGTTCAGATATTTATATATATATATATATATATATATATATATATATATATATATATATATATATATATATATATATATATATTTGAGGTAGTGTATCACAGCTGTATATAAATGGTGGTGTGTTGGTTGTAGGTTATGATGGGTGGCAGTCTATGACAGTTATAACATAGTTGATGTGTGATGGCTATAAGTTAGGAGAGAGTTGTTCAAAGATAGTTTCACATATTGAAGTGTGGTGGTTGTGGGTTATTATGGGAACTATTGTATGACAGCTATGAAATAGTTAACCCTTTCAGTATACGATGACGCTTTTTGCTTCCGTCGGTAACCGTCGAGAGGATTTTTACCGCTCGTTTTACTCTTCTTGCTGTTGTTCTTGTGCTTGTTCTGGATCATGCTTAATGAGTTGTCAGGTGGAACGAGGGACTAGGAAGGGGGAAGGTTTGGAGCGGCTGGGTGATTTGAATACCCTCTAGGAATCAATGGTATAAAGTGTATCTCAAATAAACCTCCGACTCCCATAATTCCTTCCTAATCTGCATAGCGTCGTCTAATGAGAGCCTGAATATAATTATGAATTACGTCCTCGTCTCCTGAAAGGGTTAAGAACATAAGAACATAAGAACATAAGAAAATGGGAGTCTGCAAAAAGACGATCGGGCCACACAAGGTATATCCCTGTCACACCCAACCCCAATTACATAACAACATAAGGTCATAAGATCGCGGGAAACTGCATATGGCCATGCGGCCCACATGAAGCAGCTCCCATTCACACCCAGCCCATATCACCCATATGGGAATCCAACTTATGCTTAAAGCTTTCAACTGTTTCTGAGCTAATTACTGTTCTGGGCAGTGCATTCCACATGTTAACAACTCTATTTCCAAACCAGTGCTTTCCTATATCTTTCCTAAATCTAAACTTATCTAACTTGAAATCATTTGAGCGGGTTATGTCGCCGTTCTTTAGCTTTAATACGTCATCTATATCGCCCTTATTTAAATCTTTTATCCATTTAAATACCTCTATCATGTCTCCCCTACATCTTCGTCTCTCTAGTGAGTGCAGGCCTAAGACTTTCAACCTCTCCTCATACGATAAATTTCTAATATTATGTATCTTTTTGGTCATTCTTCTTTAGACTGCCTCTAAAGGGTCGATATCCATTCTATAATAAGGGCACCAAAATTGAACAGCATAGTCTAACTGGCGTCTTACTAGAGCTAAGTATAGTTTTAAGAAAACTTCAGCAGTCCTGTTGCTAACACTCCTAGATATGAATCCTAGAATTCTATTTGCCCTATTCCTAACACTTATACACTGTTTTCTGGGTTTCAGATCATTACTAACGAGCACCCCAGATCCTTCTCACACTCTGAGTTATCAAATTCTACGTTGTCTAGTTTGTATTTTGCATCTAAATTACGATTTCCAATCCTTAATACCTTACATTTGTCTACATTGAAACTCATCTGCCAATTTATGGACCACTCGTCCAAGTGATCGAGATCATTTTGAAGACATTCCCTGTCGCTAGCTGACTCTATTATCCTACCTATTTTAGTATCATCAGCAAATTTACTGATCCTACTCTTTATGCCTGAGTCAAGATCATTTATGTAGATAATGAACAGAAGGGGTCCCAAAACCGACCCTTGGGGGACCCCACTTTTAACTAATCCCTTAGGTATGGAGGCTGTTGGTAAGTATGTTTTCTGCATAGTATAAATTTTGTTAAAACTGACAAAAAATTGGCTTGTCACCATCTTAAGTACTCGACTACTACAATGTTTTATAGTCAAATTATGTTGTTAATTATGGAAAGTTGGCAATAATATGATGCAGAGACATACTAGTGTCTTATGTTTACATTAGTTATAAATATATCAGCTGCTAAGAGACAAACATTTCAGCCAAGTAAAACAAAGACAATATAAGAAAACAAATCGAGTATAGTTACGTTGTGTGGTGTTACGTTACTATTATTATTATAGTTATATTATGTTGTGTGTGGTGTTATGTTACGGTACTATTATTATTATAGTTATGTTGTGTGGTGTTATGTTACTATCATTATTATAGTTATGTTGTGTGGTGTTATGTTACTATCATTATTATAGTTATGTTGTGTGGTGTTATGTTACTATCATTATTATAGTTATGTTGTGTGGTGTTATGTTACTATCATTATTATAGTTATGTTGTGTGGTGTTACGGTACTATCATTATTATAGTTATGTTGTGTGGTGTTATGTTACTATCATTATTATAGTTATGTTGTGTGGTGTTATGTTACTATCATTATTATAGTTATGTTGTGTGGTGTTATGTTACTATCATTATTATAGTTATGTTTTGTGGTGTTACGGTACTATCATTATTATAGTTATGTTGTGTGGTGTTATGTTACTATCATTATTATAGTTATGTTGTGTGGTGTTACGGTACTATCATTATTATAGTTATGTTGTGTGGTGTTATGTTACTATCATTATTATAGTTATGTTGTGTGGTGTTATGTTACTATCATTATTATAGTTATGTTGTGTGGTGTTATGTTACTATCATTATTATAGTTATGTTGTGTGGTGTTATGTTACTATCATTATTATAGTTATGTTGTGTGGTGTTATGTTACTATCATTATTATAGTTATGTTGTGTGGTGTTACGGTACTATCATTATTATAGTTATGTTGTGTGGTGTTATGTTACTATCATTATTATAGTTATGTTGTGTGGTGTTACGGTACTATCATTATTATAGTTATGTTGTGTGGTGTTATGTTACTATCATTATTATAGTTATGTTGTGTGGTGTTACGGTACTATCATTATTATAGTTATGTTGTGTGGTGTTATGTTACTATCATTATTATAGTTATGTTGTGTGGTGTTACGGTACTATCATTATTATAGTTATGTTGTGTGGTGGTGTTATGTTACTATCATTATTATAGTTATGTTGTGTGGTGTTACGGTACTATCATTATTATAGTTATGTTGTGTGGTGTTACGGTACTATCATTATTATAGTTATGTTGTGTGGTGTTATGTTACTATCATTATTATAGTTATGTTGTGTGGTGTTGTTTCTATTAATATCGTTTCCTCCAATAACGCACTGACAGTTCATGTGGAATATACTGTATAAATAAAGCATCATAATATTTTTGCAGTATTTTTTTAAAATAAAGTTTTGTAATCAGTCATTTTGCACGATTTTTTTATATACAGTATATTGCAAGTGAAGGCACTATATTGAATCTGGCTAAAATGTGTTAAAGTAAATATTCCAATAATGTCTATCTATCTATCTATTGCCGGACGCCTTACTCCACTTAAGGAGGGTGGCCATACACAGAATGCCCCCAAGCGGACCTATTCCCTGTAAGAGGGACAACCTGAGCCAGTTTACTGAAGGACTTACAGGATTGACCATTCAACTTAGGGTCCGTCCGACTCCGAGGCCTTCTATGCATCTTGTCAGCACTATTTTTCTATAGTGGTGTTCGGCTAGTCCATCCACTAACCTGCCTTACCCTTAGATAAACAGTGCGGATTTCTATCAGGTTTACTCCCCTAGACAGGTTGCCGACCAAGGCTGACAAGTCCCATCCACCCGGATTTTTATAAGGTGGTCTCCCATAGATGGGTTGCCGACCAAGGCTAACGAGTCCCATCCACCCGGATGTAAATGCATTAAATTGTATACTCCTACACTATATGCCAATGTCATCGTATCACAATATTTTTGCTTGTATTTTCATATTTTCTGGATTATTCATATTACTCAATTGATCGCATTTGCAGTACTGACGTTTGCATAATTGTATTATCTTTCTGTGTTTCAAATGACAAAAACATACAATTTGCATCCATACATATCACTTTATATATTTATCTGTTTACATTATTTGTCTATATTCTAAAGCTATTGATTTTGTCTTCCTCAGGTGAGTGGCATGTTACTGTGTGTGCAGGTGATTAGGTAAGTGTGTGTGTGTGTGTGTGTGTGTGTGTGTGTGTGTGTGTGTGTGTGAAGAGATGCTACAGGGTAACCGCGTGTGCAGGTGTCAAGGTACATGTGTGTGTGTGTGTGTATATATATATGTGTGTGTGAGTGTGTGGTTACTATGCGTGAAGGTGTTAAGGTAAGTGGTGTACGTGTCGACCTTATAAAAATTTTACGATGTGCATTAATTTTTGATTTGACCGTAATTTAGATATACCGTAGTAGTAATTACTGGTATACAGTATACAACGTTTATTTCCATGGGGGTCAGAAGTTAACTGATACGTGGATCTTAATAGACCGTGTGTAATATATATAATTGGTGTGTACCGTACGTATATATATATATATATATATATATATATATCTCTCTCTCTCTCTCTCTCTCTCTCTCTCTCTCTCTTATATATATATATATATATATATATATATATATATATATATATATATATATATATATATATTATATATATAATCCACCCACACAGGCGTATCTTGTGTTGTAGCCATGTTATTTTGTTTTTGTTTTTTGAGACAATAAATAGAGGAAGGAAAAAACACAGGCAAAGCAAACAAAGGTCCATGTGCCTAAAGGCATCCTCCATTCATAAAATGCGTGTAACAATTAGACTTAAATTGTTGTAGGTTGAACATTTGTGGAAAGCAACTCCTAAGAAGTGAATTCCAGAGAGTAGAAGTTCTAAGGATAAATTAATGTTGATAAGATCTTTTCGCCCATTTAGTCAATTTTAAGATTTTTCGTGCTATTTAGATGTCGATTTTTTTCCTGGCGAGCGAAAGCGAGCCTATGTTTTATGAGGAACCGGCCTTCGGCCTGGATATTTTGCTACCAAATGTTTTACACATTTATCTCGAAGGGGGGGGGGGGGGTCTAGAGAGTGTTTTGTTAAGCTTGATGGGGGTCTAAGGAGGAAGCTAAGAAAATAATAAAAATATCAATAAATAGTCAAATAAATACGCTCATAATACACCTTAATAAACACAGAAGCAGGTGAAGCAACTATCATCCTTTATTTATGTAGTGTTTTACTAATTTGTACCGCGTTGTTCTAGTTAACCCTTTTATGGGTTCGATGATACACTTTCACTTACTTTTGGCTAACATAAGACGATTTTATTTAAGATTGGAAGGCCCTCTGGTGATCAAATGAGTAATATTGATCTCAATTAACCATCTGGCTTCCACAATTCCTTCCTAAGCGGAATATAACCGTTTACTAATAGTCTGAATAAAGGGAAACAAGCGTCCTTGTATCTTGAAAGGGTTAACTCCTGCCGCACTTCAACATCTATTTATACACAAAGCTAATTATTCATCTTAATTTTTTTTTTTTTGGGGGGGCCATACACCGTAATTGCCGAGAAGGGGTGGCCATAAACATGTAAATAATGATCACAATTAAGGTCTTTAAATATCTGTTTTCTGCTTAGTAACTCATACTGATGATGCTAATGATGATGGTGTTGATATATAATACTATTAAAAGTAGTAATGATGATAACAATGGTTATAATATCAGCACGACTGATCAAAAGACAAAGCTTTAGTATTTAACCTGCCCTGCTACATCGGTAAAAACGCTAATAGGCTTGACCTTTCCCATAGCCCACATAATACAACAACTAGTTCACTATTATGGGTTGGCAGTTATGGGGGGTTGGTACCAGTTTGTGTGGTATTTTCTTTAAGCTGTCTGAAATTATGGGTTTAAAGGAAGGTTTTTAGTTTGATTCATTTAAACGCCGCTTAGACAAATATCTCGCATCAAACCCGCGACTGACTGCGTTTGTAAATGAATAACTTTATTTTATCCCCCCCCCCCCCCTCAGTTACTAACCCATCTGTCCCCTACTAACTTCCTAATCCTGCCACGGACATTAGTTCCAGGGCAGTAGTTCCCTTTCCAATGTTCCCTTACCCACTCTAAACCACTGTTTGGACACTTGATCCTCAGTGTTTTGGAGGACAAGCAGCCTAGAAGGGTCACTAGAACTGTTGTTGCTTGATTTCCTTTGTACTCCCTTTGTATTCCCTAGACCTCCATCAAGCTTATAGAAATACTCTCAAGATCCCTCTTTGACATAAATGTATACACTTTTCGGTAGCAATATATCCAGGCCAAAGGCCGATTCCTCCTAGATTACCGGCTTGCTATTGCTCGCCACGAAACAAATCGACACTTAAAGGGCACGAAGGTTTTTAGTATGACAAAAATGGGTCGAAATATCTTTAAATCGACAAAATAATGGGTCTAACGTCTTAAAATCTCAAAACTAATGGGGTTTAACATGAGGGAGAAGGGGATCTAGAAAAAAAAACTTAAGTGGAAACCTCCCCATAAAGAAGGCAAGAAAAAGGTGATGAAAGTGTCCATAATAATATACTCCTATTAGGGAGCATGTTAAATACGCAAGGACGTACTACCACACCCACTAATTATATCCACCTTGGCTGCTATAAAAATCCAGGTCAAGCAAATTCACACGTGAGCGTGCTATCTACTCGACTGCCACGGCTCTTTAATATACCCATCTAATATATGGGTTGAAAGCTTGATCCCAATCAGTATACCCAATAATTCAATATATTTTATGTTTACCTTTAATTTTTTTACAGTGTACAATCGGGGGTATTAAGTGTTGTCATAGATTCCAGTGGTTTTCGCTCAACAAGTGTTATTGGTATCTTTATAGTTACTGGGGAAAGTGCTTATCCCTCAGAGTATTAGTCAGTGTCCGAAACTTTGTGAAATATCTGACAACACTTATTAACCTCGACGTACATTCTGCCAATGTTATGCAACTTATAAAAGACCAGTCAGACTTGGATGGTTAATGGGAGGCTTCACATGGGCCGCATGTCCGCACTGTTTCTGTCAGATTCCTTTGATTGTTGGCTAGATAATGCAGTTTTGCGGACAACCCAAGACAAATTCCAGGGCTAATAAATGTCATTGAATCCTATCTGTTTCTACCTGTTGATTTTGGATGGTGTTGTTAGGCCGTTGAAGAGCATGACGCAATTTGATAATGTATTTTGGCTATCATTAGACGATTTTATACAGTTTAGGACAGATTTGAGCGAATTGTAAGGGCAAAGACTATCTCAATTGACCCTCTGACTTCCATATGCACTTCCTAATCTTAATGAAATCGTCTAAAAATAGCCAGAAAACAGAAATGCGTAATCGGATCTTGAATGGCTTAAGCAAGTATCTGTTCCTCGTTTCAAGCCACTTAGCACAGATTTTCAGATTCTTAGACGTTCGTTCCATTTATTTGGTGATTTTGAGACCTTTCGTGCCAATTAGGTGTCGATTTTTTCCTGGCAAGCCACAGCTATCAAGAGCCCAATGGGAGTAGTGTTTCAGGTCTTTAAAGGGAGCTATTTGTTTTTTTATGGATCCCCTTCTCCCTCATGTTTAACCCCATTACGTTTTAAATGTTTAAGCCTTTCGCCCCATTTGTTTATCAGCTGGAAGACCTTTCGACTCATTGTTTGGTCAATATTAAGACTTTTCGTGTCGATTCTTTCCTGGCGAGCCTTGGCGAAATATTAACAAATTATTTTATAACCTACAGTAACTTAAGTTAACCTAACTTATTTATTATTTTTAATTCTTAAAATATATCCCTCTCCTAACTAAATACTTTGTAATTTAATCCAGCTATAAACCTAACTATAAATCTAACCTAATCTAGTCTAATCATATTCAATCTTGAAATATCCCTCTCCCAACTTAATATTTTGCAATCTATAAACTTAACTATAAACTTACCTAATATTGCCTAACTTAATCTTACCCAACTTGAAGCTAGAACATTAAACTAACTTGTTGCAGGTCAACTTTTTGCGTGATAAGAGTTCTACTGGGGTCTAAAGTGTCGTGCGTGGGGCGGAGAGAGGTCAGGAATAGGTCACTTGCTGAGAAGCACTTACAAAACCTGCTTGTAAAGACACACCCACCATTAGGATTTGTTTCTGCTTCTTTTTCTTTTTTTGGAGGCATAGACCGACCCCCCCCCCCCCCCCTTTCAAACTAAGTATGCAAATTTTTGGAGTGAAAAGAGTCTCGCTGAAACTGCAGGTTCGCTGTCACTCGCTCAGGAAACAAATACAATAAAATAAAATCGAAATTCAAGGTACAGTTTTAGTGCACATATTCCGTTCCTCAACCATCCCGGTGGGGTTGTAAATTGGCAGGGAGTGGGGAGGTGGGTGCGGCTCTACCAATTCACAATTTTGCTGGGATGGTTGAAGAACGGAATATGTGCGGCAAACTGTACGTTAGAGTCAAAATGTCTGGACACCGGAGCTTGAAGCAGTTTAAGTCATAGCATGTAGGAAAGACACATTGAGGGTTCCTTAGTGTACTTGTTAGCTCGCTATCGCTCGCCAGGAAAACAAACAACACCTGGATGGGGATAAACGTCTTTAAACAGTAGGATGAATTGGGCCGAATGGGTACAAGCCAGAGAAAGAGAGAAAAGGAGAGAAAAAAGTAGGTCACCCACCTTAATGTTTAACCTGATATTTGCATTTCGAAGGTTCATTAAATAAGTTGGAGGATTACAAAAATATAAGTATTAATAACCACGACTGTACGATCCACGACAACAGTTCATCCCCCCCTAACCCGCCACTGTGTGAATCCCAAACACACCTCAGGAACATTAAATACCAAACATTTACCAGGTTCGAATCCCGGTGGATCATAACATATACTTTAATTAATTTCATTGGGGGTGTTTGGTGTTGTGGTGAAATTAATAAAATAAACATTTAAGGTGAGGCTGATGGACTGTTGAGGTTAAGGGGAGATGGGTCGTTTTGCTGGTCCCCTTTCTCCCTCGTGTTAAGTCCCATTTTTTTTTTTAGATTGTAAGACGTTTGGCGATTTTAACACATTTTGCCCCATTTGTTTTCAATTTTAAGACCTTTCGTGCCATTTAGGTGTCGATAATTTCCTGGCGAGCGATAGCAAGCCTGAAATTTTCAGAGGAATCGGCCTTCGGCCGTGATATTTTTTTACCGAAAAATTTACACATTTATTTGGAAAGGGGGGGGGGGTCCTAGGGGGTATTTTTCTAAGTTTGGTGGAGGTCTAGAGAGAAAACTAAGACATAAAGGAATAAATTAATTCATAGAAGAAAAAAACCCGGTCCGTCTCCCCTTAATTGGTGTAAATTACGCTTCTTTCAGATGTTTGGTATTCGACCCCCAGGTGTTTGGGATTCAATTAGTGGCTGTTTGGGGGAACGAACTTCTGGCGTTGATGGTACAGTCACTCATAATAGTGTGTGGACTTCACCTATTTCTAATTATGGAAGCATATCTCTGGAAACGAATTTATGGTATAATTTTCTATACAACAGCTACAAAACTATATATACTAGTTATTGATAAGCAAGTTCCATCCATAAATCAATCCAAATAGTTATATTTGCATACAGAAAAGCATAGGGGGTCCACGAATTTGTATAAGTGACTGTACATACAGGCAGACAGGTAAGCAGATGAGAGGATAATTTTGATGATGATAGTGATGATATTAATAAGGATGGAAATAATGGATGAGGATGGAAGAAGAATAGAATGATAATACGAAGGAGGAGTACCGCAACAAAAGGAAAGACGAGTAAAATATTGTTAGGAAAGGAGAAGTTTAGGATGAAAGGGAAACCGGAAAAAGAGGTAGAGGATCATGCAAGGGGAAAGACAGAGGTCAAGGTGAGTCACGTGAGGTCAACATGGAGGTCAACAGCTGGGGGAGGGGGGGGGGGGGGGAGGGAGAGAGGTTTGGAAGTAGAAAAATTGGAATTTAACGAAACAAAGAATTATAATTGATGAAAAATATATGCGATTAAAGAAATGGGATACATCATTTGGATATAGTGTATATATATATACAGGTATATATATATATATATATATATATATATATATATATATATATATATATATATATATATATATATATATATATATATATATATATATAAGAGAGAGAGAGAGAGAGTATTGTAATCAGACCTTACCAAGACAAAGGAATTACATTAAAAGGAAGGGTGATGAAAGGAAAATGAGACAGGACCAGGACGCCTGGTCTTTTGAATGTAAGAGAAGAGGTCGAATGGGTGACTGAAGGAGAGGTGGTTCGGGGGGGGAGGGAGGGGGGGGGGTGAAGTTGCAAGGAAATGATATTAAACAAAGATAATGTGAATGAATGGAGAATTGGCTATGTCATTTGAGGCAAGAGGGGATAAAATAGGTGTGAGACAGCAAGGAAATATTAAATAGAAGACATATATATATATATATATATATAGAGAGAGAGAGAGAGATACATAGATAGATACCGGTATATATATCTTCCTATCTATCGTTGAAGCAGCCACTTCCCACCCTGAGTCTGGGTAAATTCGGTAATTTAAGTGTTGTGTGAAACTTTGCAAGTGTTTGTTACAGTAAGTTACTACACAGTTATGGCAATCATTTATAGTCTCTCTCTCTCTCTTTCTCTTTATCTTTCTCTCTCTCTCTCTCTCTCTCTCTCTCTCTCTCTCTCTCTCTCTCTCTCTCTCTCTGTATGAGAATATTCGTAACTTGTTATACTTTACCCGTTCAATATACGTGGAGGCGTTTTCCATATATTCTGGCTTATAATAGACCCTCTAGGAATATAAGGGATCAAAAACCAGTTAAATTATGCTTTTGACTCCCACTGATCCTTCTTCAGCTAATAAAAATAGCCTACTGATAGTCTCATTAAACTTTTATAGCGCGTCATACTCTTCCAGTAGGCTATAATATTATGTGTACAGTATGTGGAGTATGTAATAATAATAATAATAATAATAATAAACGGTTTATTAAAGAATGGCAGCCTGATGAGCTGAAAATACGCATTTTACAATTTAGTGGATGGACATGAGATATACAGATATGAAAATGGTAAGGTCAGTTTACAATGTGTGAGTATAATATAGCCTACTTAAAAAACAAAAAAATAAAAAAAATAAAATAATGATGCTAGTGTAAAATACAAATGATCATAAATTAACCATCAGAGTAAGTGATATACAGTACATATACAAATTTATTTTACTTATATATACTGTATATACAAACATACATATACACATACATACGCATACATATACATACATATATAAATATACATACATAAAAATATAAGAACATGCAGTAAGTGCGCAAAATACAGTATGCCTTTGTGGTGCAATGCATAAGTGTGTTGATTTTCGGTGTGAGCATCCTAGGTTCGAATCCCCGGACTGCCACATGTGTTTGTTAATTTCATTAATCGAGTTTAGGAGTAAAGTTGGTTGGTGGAGAGAACATAATAATACAAACAAACATACATACATACAAAAAACTGTGCTGGTAGAGTCAGGTGAGACTAATAATAGGAGATAAATCCTTGGGAGACATTAAATGCGGGAATTGGAAAAGGGTTAATGAGTCAACGGACCGTGGTCAGGTAAAGCCAATTAGAATGGAATGTCAAACGTCGGAAGAGATCAAATGAGGAATTTTAAAAGGGCAAAGGGAAAACGGCCTGTGGGTCCGTACAGGTGGGGTCAGGTAAAGCTTATTAGAAAGGGAGGTTAATCCTTGGTAGAGAAAAATTAAAAAGAAGGATATAAAATAAGTGGAGACAGCTTGGGGGGAATTATAGTGTATAGGACATTCTTTAGTATAGGTGTGTGTGTGTGTGTGTGTGTGTGTGTGTGTGTGTGAGAGAGAGAGAGAGAGAGAGAGAAGGCGAAATGTGGAAAAGCTGGGCATTCTATTGTTAAGGGTAGAAACACATGGATGAAGATACACGAACACTTAATAATAGATAATAATTATACATAAATTTATAATAAGAAGTTGCGCTAGTGAGCAAAATAATCTCGCTCATATGTACGGTACGTATATTTACATACACATGTACACATGATTATACAAATACACGTACAGTACATATACATATTATATACCTTATACTCTCAACCGGGCTCGAACCATTGACAGCACATACACAGACATACATATACATAAATAAATATATGCACATTAACATATATGTATGCTCTTATCCACCTGATACTCTCAGCCGGGCTCGAACCACAGACAGTATACACTATAGACACATACACATATACAGTACATTAACGGTTCAGGTGGGAGGTACTGCTCATCCATGTCCGTCAAGATAAGGTCAAGAGTGTTGTGGTTCTGGGTGGGGAAGTCAACAATTTGTGAAAGATGCAGCTGTTCTTGAATCTCACTGGTGTCTAGTTCATTGAAATCCCCACAAATCACCAACTTGGCTGATGGAAATTGGAGTTTGAGATCATCACATGTATCGATGATGTGGTTGATTAGTGCGGGGGCGATGGGTGAGCGTGGTGGGTGGTAGATCACACAGTAGATAATGGAGGCAGTGCGACGAGGGTGGGAGGGGTGATTAACTCTCACCCAGAGTGCTTCGATTCCCTCCGGGACCTCAATATCCAGGCCAATCTTGATCCAGGTGAGATGCACACAGCTGTTTCCGGACCAAAATAGCTACTCCCCCCCCCCCCCCCTCCTCTTTGTCCGAAGTTGGTGAAAGAGAGCCTGAAAAACTAACATTTGTTGTTAAAGCTTTGAATATTTGACAACACCGCACAGGGCGAGGGACTCACCTTGTAGCTCATTTCATAGGAGGATGACTATAGTCTTGTATCACGCATATTTCTGGGGTGATTTCACTGATTTGCCAAGCTTCAGTAACTGCCACAATATCAGCACTAATTTGTAGTGTGTGTGTGTGTGTGTGTGTGTTAATCTCTAGAGAGCGAGGCACCGTATCTCAGTAGATTGCTTTCAGAAACTGTTGAAATGTTTTTTAATATACGTCTTTGCTTGTGTATGGGCGTGTCTTCTGTAAATAAGTATATACAATAGGTGTGTGTCTGTGTGTGTGTATGGTATTGGTGTCTGTGTGGGTGTTCTTGTGTGTGTGTGTGTGTGGGTGTTCCTGTGTGGGTGTGTCTGTGTGTGTGTGGGTGTTCCTGTATGTGGGGTCATTGTGGGTGTTGGGTGTTCATCTCTGGAGCGCAGGATGCCGTACATCAGTGGATTGCTTTCAGAAGCTGTTGAAATGCTTGAGTATACATTTGTGTGAGTGTGTGTCTATGTGAGTGTATGAGTGTGTTTGTGTGAGTATGTATTTGTGTGAGTGTTTTCCTGTGTGTGTATGTGCTGTGTGTGTGTGTGTATGTTGTATGTGTTTGTGTATGTTATGTGTGTATTATGTGTGTGTGTGTGTGAGTGTTTTGCTATGTGTGTGTATATGTGTGTTTGTGAAGAGCGGGGTTCCCTACCACCGTGGATTACTTTCAGAAGCTGTTGAAATTTCCTCCCACTTTGTTTTAACTTCATGTTTTGCCTTCGCCATCCTTGGTTGCCTCACAGGGGCTTCTCTGACTTGACTGGTACTCCTGATTACTAGAGATCCTGTGCATGCTAACAGAGATTATCCACCTTTTTCTTTGGACGCTGTTTGTGTGCTGTAATTATCAAGCAATGGGTGAATGGGGTGATATTTTATTTTATTTAGTAAGATAGCTTGTCTGTTTTATTTTTTATTTTGTTTTCAGACGCTATTTTTGTGCTGTGGTTTTCCAGCATTGGGTTGATGATGTATATTTGGCATGTACAATTTTGTTTCAAAGACCAAACTATATGTTCTGTACTATTACTGGTGAATATTTATTATGGGTATGGACGTATTTGAGTGTAGAGAGAGGCTAATGACTAGTGGTACCAATATGGCGGTCGTTGGTTGATCTTTGTTACTATAGGGTCTCCCATGATAACTGCTGTTGTTTACCATTGTATTGCTATAGCCTAGCTTCTTCCTGGATTGAGTAAAGTCGTCTGTAGAAGAGGTAGACATAACATTGTTCAATTGTCTGTACTCAACTTTGCTGTCATCCAGTGGGCGTTCCCTGTTTCCCATCATTTGTTCTTTAACCCTTTGAGTACCAGCGACGTGTGTTGATGTTAATTTTAGCTATATTTATACGATATGTGAGTGTATGAGTGTGTTTGTGTGAGTATGTATTTGTGTGGGTGTTTTCCTGTGTGTACGTGCTGTGTATGTTGTGTGTGTTTGTGTATGTTTTGTGTGTATTATGTGTGTGTGTGTGTGTGTGTGTGTGTGTTTTGCTATGTGTGTGTATATGTGTGTGTGAAGAGCGGGGTTCCCTACCACCGTGGATTACTTTCAGAAGCTGTTGAAATTTCCTCCCACGTTGTTTTAACTTCATGTTTTGCCTTCGCCATCCTTGGTTGCCTCACAGGGGCTTTTCTGACTTGACTGGTACTCCTGATTACTAGAGATCCTGTGCATGCTAACAGAGATTATCCACCTTTATCTTTGGACGCTGTTTGTGTGCTGTAATTATCAAGCAATGGGTGAATGGGGTGATATTTTATTTTATTTAGTAAGATAGCTTGTCTGTTTTATTTTTTATTTTGTTTTCAGACGCTATTTTTGTGCTGTGGTTTTCCAGCATTGGGTTGATGATGTATATTTGGCATGTACAATTTTGTTTCAAAGACCAAACTATATGTTCTGTACTATTACTGGTGAATATTTATTATGGGTATGGACGTATTTGAGTGTAGAGAGAGGCTAATGACTAGTGGTACCAATATGGCGGTCGTTGGTTGATCTTTGTTACTATAGGGTCTCCCATGATAACTGCTGTTGTTTACCATTGTATTGCTATAGCCTAGCTTCTTCCTGGATTGAGTAAAGTCGTCTGTAGAAGAGGTAGACATAACATTGTTCAATTGTCTGTACTCAACTTTGCTGTCATCCAGTGGGCGTTCCCTGTTTCCCATCATTTGTTCTTTAACCCTTTGAGTACCAGCGACGTGTGTTGATGTTAATTTTAGCTATATTTAGACGATATTATGCAGCTTAGGAAGGATCTGTGGTAGGTAAAACGGTTGACTGAGATAGTTTGAAGCCTTGTAGTTGCTAGAGGTCCGTCCTAAGCTGAATAAAATCGTCTAATAGTTGCCAGAATATGATAGCAAAAGACACGTCGCCGGTACTGTACGGGTTAAGTATTTATTACTACCGGTATAGAATTTCTTTTGTTTTTCATCTTGGTGCCTCGGAAAATCATAATCAAGTACAGTACATTCTTGCAAGCATGGGTCATATTCCTTAATTTTGAGTTGTTCCTACGTTAGTATTGAATAATGTACTTGTTGAAATAATTGATAAATGAATGAATGTATAATAGAACTTGCATATTTCTGAGAGTAGCAAACCACACTTACTTTCACTCTTTCAGTGTTGCTGACATCTTTTTAATATATTAATATATACAGTATATTTAGGTGATATTTTGCAGTTTAGGATGGATCTGTAGTATAGTTAAATGGTTAAATGAGATAGATGTAACCTTGTAGTTCATAAAGACCTTTCCTAAACTGATTAAAATTATACACTCAAAAATATGGGCATGAAAAAGGTACCGTATCTAAAGTGTCCAAAATAACATACCCTTATCAATTAGGTATATTGGCAGTAATATACCCATTAATATAAGGATAGAAAGGTATATTACTATAAATATACCCACTTATCTTATATATCTTTATTATACCCTAATACTTATGACCGTGTATAATAGTAGCCAGAATACAGAGAACACTTCCCATGTACTGACAGGGTTAAGGGGGTATTTATTTGCTCGTTTATTAAGTTTTTATATTATTATTATTGTCTTAGTTTCCTCCCTAGACCTCCATCAAAAAAAAAAAAAAAAAAATCAGTAGAAAAATGTTTCGGCCGGAGGCCGTTTCTTCCAAAATTACAGGCTCACTATCGTTCGCCAGGAAAAAAATCGACACATAAATAGCATGAAAGGTCTTAATATTGCAAAGAAATGGGGTGAAAGGCCTTAAAATCGACAAACTAATGGGCCGAACGTCTTAAAATCTGAAAACTAATAGGGCTAAACATGAGGGAGAAGGGGACCTAGAAAAACGACCCATCTCCCCTTAAAGTGTGCGCTTCTTAGCCTTGAGTTTGTCTGTTCCTTTCCGTTAGAAGAAGACAATACTTCAATCACTCCTTTAGATAACCTAGGCCAGGATTTAGAAGGCCTTGACACCCCCCCCCCCCCCCCGCCACTCATCATCATGTCTCCTTCTCTCTGCCTCCTCCTACGACCGTTAATATTTTCTTCACCTTCATTTTACTTCTTCATTTTGTTCAAAGTAACTTGTCAACAAATCCTCATCCCTGGAATACGATTATGAATGAACATGACTGATTGGCGAGGATGTGTGGAAAGACTCTTGAAGTTGAATAATGAAGAACTATATTTGATGCATTTACAGCA
Organism: Paralithodes platypus; assembly: GCA_032716605.1. Lineage (NCBI taxonomy): Eukaryota > Metazoa > Arthropoda > Malacostraca > Decapoda > Lithodidae > Paralithodes > Paralithodes platypus. The sequence goes on along the minus strand of CM064506.1, from coordinate 11,331,468 downwards.
ATTGATAAATGTACGTGAGGTTTTGCGATCTATTTTATGCAAACATGTCCAATTAGATTGGTGTTCTGATAAAATCACCTATTTATTAATGATTAATATTTGTATTTATTATTGTATAGCTGATTTGACCTGATCATTAATCTAAATGGATATATTTGCATAAAGATTATCGCAAAAGCTCACGAACATTTGCCAGTAGCTGTACAAATACCAAGGTCTATAGATCTTGACAAATACATACATAATATCACTTATCACCGCAGTCGATGGTACAGTCAAAATCAGTAGTTCGACCAATATCTGTATACTATTTAGAGGCAGGGATAGGGACAGATAGAGGAGCTCCACATATCTACAACGGGAACAATGATACTAGTTACGGGTTATTAGAAGCACACGACGACTGGCATGGAAAAGTTATCGGAAAGGTGCGTCCACACTGGCAACAAAACATGTTTGCAACACAAAATACAACATAGTATGCAACAACGTATTAATTTGTTAATGATTCAATGTTGCAGACATGTTGGAACTAATGTGTACAATCAACATGTCTGCAACACTGTATCATTAACAACTTAATACGTTGTTGCCTACTATGTTAAATTGTGTGTTGCAAACATGTGTTGTTGCCAGTGTGGACGCACCTTAAGCTTAAAGGGGGGGAGGGGGGGGGGGGATTAGTATTTGGTCGATTTTTTCATTTATTTATTATTTTTCTAGTTTCCTCACTAGATCTCCATCAAACTTACAAACAAAACAACCATTAGATCCCCCTTCTCTAGATTAATCTGTACATTTTTTGGTAGAAAAATGTCCTGGCAGGCCAGTTCTTCCAAAATTACAGGCTCACAATCGTTCGCCATGAAAAAAATGGACACCTAAATAGCGCGAAAGGTCTTAATATTGACAAGGAATTGAGCGGAAGGTCTTAAAATCGACAAACTAATGGAGCAAACATCTTAAAATGTGAAAACTAATGGGGCTAAACATGAGGGGGAATTTAGGGGATCTAGAAAAACGACCCATCCCCCCTTAAAATTACAAAGTTTATGAGCAAGATTACCGAGGAACTAATGGAAAGATATATTTAAGCTGCATCTTGAAAGTTAAATTGCTTGATTAATTTAATTTGCCTGCGGTGAAAGTGACCTCTGGCGGTGAAGAAGTCAAGCGCGTGACTGGTTTGTTTACCTTGGTGACGTCACAACTGCAATATGGCCTCCAATCACCTGTTTGGCCGGTTTCGCGCCTTAAACACTCTCTTCATCCACTCTCACTATTTGTTCTTATCTTATTTCTTATTAAGAGGATAGTGGCTGCTTTTTTGGTCTATTAATTAATGTATTCCTTTATTTCTTAGTTTCCTCGCTAGACCTCCATCAAGCTTAGAAAAAACACCCCCTCGGGTACAAAGGAAAACAGATAACATAAATTGAAGAGGCAACCTATTGTTACATAAGAACATAAGAACATAACCAACATCACCAACAACCATTATCTCCCCATATATTTGTCTTGGTTTGTTGTTACTGCACGATAGTGTTTTTTGTTAGGTTACCTAACGTGCCCCTTGTGTAATGGGACTTCTAATAGTTGAAGTGAATTATCCTTCTCAAACATTATGAAGAAAATTGTAAAGTAAATGAGGATGCTAAAGTGACAAATAGTGTTTCCTAGAGATCCTGCAGTAAGCAAGAATGGCCGTCTTTTTTCCTGGACGCCATTTTGGTGCCTCAATTATGAAAAACATTGAGGTTTAATTATATTGTTGATCATGTGGAATGTATATCCAAGGACCAAATTATATATCCTGTACCATTATTCCCGAACATATATTATGAGTATGGAGATATTTATTTGGATATTTGATTGCTAAACAAAATTTAAAAAAAAAAAAAAAAAGAGAGAGAGAGAGAGAGAGAGAGAGAGAGAGAGAGAGAGAGAGAGAGAGAGAGAGAGAGAGAGAGAGAGAGAGAGAGAAAAAATGTATCACTTGGCACCAACCAATATGGCGGAGGTTGGCCGATCTGTGTTATTATAGGGTCTCTAGTGTTGCACAAGGGGTTTTTAATGATGCGTCACCCGTCAAGCTCTGTTAATTCATTACACCAAATTGTAACAACAATTTCTGGTTTATGTTATCAATTGTTATTATCAGTTTTTCTAAGTATATATACCATACGTAAATAAGTTTAATTGCTTTGAACAAAGTTTATATTACTATACATACAATGCACTTTGACAGATGTGATGTAACTATTTGATCACCATGAACTGTAATTCAACAATAGGTATCCCTTTAGTATCAATTTCCCTTTTAACACGGTTTAGATACTTAACTAAATTTACAACATGATACGATGAAATCGACAGGTCATTTGTTTAAAATCCTGTAAATCAATAGTAGATTTGTGGTTCATGTTTGTATTACTTGTATCTGGTGGCCCAGTGGTCATAGCTCTTGCTATGAATCATATATGTCGCTGCGGGTTCGAATCCCTCGGGGTTACTAAGTCCATGAGATGTGCAAACAAATTAAAAACAACACAAATAAAAAGTCTAGCTCCTCATCCACACTCTGAAGCTGGATAATACCGTGGGTTGGCATTGTTCTCTAGAAGTGTTGCAGGCTTATTGTTTTGGTATTGTTTAAGTGGATAATTTTGTTTTGTTTTTTGTTTTGGTCTATTCAGTTATTCATATATTTTTTAGTTTCCTCGCTAGATCTCCATCAAGCTTAAAAAACACCCGCTAGACCCCCCTTCAAGGTAAATTTGTACATTATTTTTATGGTAGAAATATTTCCCGGCCAAAGGCCGGTTCCTCTTAAAATTACAGGCTCGCTATCGCTCGCCAGGAAAAAATGGACACCTGAATGACACGAAAGGTCTTAAAATTGACAACGAAATGGGGTAAAAGGTATTAAAATCGTCAAACTAATGGGCCAAACGTCTTAAAATCTCGAAGCTAATGGGGCTAAACATGAGAGAAGGGGATTTAGAAAAACGACCCATATGCCCTTAAGTCTCTTTCTCTTTCCCATTCACATCCAACACCAGTCTCTCTCATCACGTCCCTACCTCTCCATACATCACCTCACCTCAACCTTTCCTGTCTCCCCCCCCCCCTCTCTCTCTCACACACACACACACACACACACACACACACACACTCTCTCTCTCACTCACTCACTCTCACACACATACATCACCTCCCCCCCCCCCCCCCCCCACCTCGCCATACAGCACCTCACCGCAACCTTCCCCCCGCCCCCGCCCCCCACACACACTCTTCACCCATCACCCTCACCCCAAACCTTTCCACTTTTTCCCTCTCCATTGATCCGGGTGACTCTTTCGAAATGAAATAACATCGTCTGCTTATAACTGGAATTTAATTGCATATTTCGTCATAATATTCAATGATTTATCAACTTTTGAGATCTACTGTATATTATTACCCCTTGGATCCCACTTCTCCTTCCCTGTTTGGTCCCTACTTCTTCCCTATTTCTCTTTTTACTGTCCCATTTTCCCTCCTCTCTTTTTCTCTTGACACTTCCATCCCCTCCCTTATTACCCCTCCTTTGAATGTCTCCTTTCTCGGCTGTCTTTCCACTTATTCCTCCCTGTTTCTCTCTTTACTCTCCAATTCTTTCTCCTCTCTATTCCTCTCTCTCCTTTCCTCAACCTCTCTTCATACTTAAACCCCTCTGTATGTATTCCTGTTCTTTTGTTTCGCTACTCTTCCAATGCCTTCTCTATACACTCTGTTTCATCTTTCATCTTTTTCTTGACCCTTCTCTGTTTCACCTCTCCTCTCTTTATTTACCCTTCTTCGTGTTTTATCTCTCTTTGTTTCCATTTCTATCCCCCCCCCCATTACTCCTCTCCCACCTCTACCAGTTTCTCCCCACCCTATATACCTTCCCCCCCTTTCCGTCTGCATCTTCCACCCCCACCTTCCCTCCGTGTCTTCCTCCCCCCCCCCCCCCCCCCCCCCCCCCCCCCCACACACACACACACTCCTACGTGAGGTCGGGGGGGTCAGGGTGAACCCCTCCCTTCCCCCTCAACTCTCACCCTCCGAACGAGAGAAAAAAAGAAAGAAAAAACAGGAAGGCTTCTAACTGTTAACCCCATTCAATACAGTGGCAACATTTTACTTTTATTACCGCTGGCATTAAACGATATTTACTGGGATTGGGAAGGACCTGTGGGAGATAAGAACTCAATTGAGATAGTGTGTACTTCATTGGATCCCTAGAGATCCTTCCTAAGCTGACTAAAAATTTCCAATTGTCAATATATATTATACAGCCCATATCATATAGTTAACTTATTTACCACAGAGGCATGTTTATATTTTATTCCGGCCAACACCAGACGATAATATTCAGCATAGAAATGAGTCAGAGGCATCCGAAGGGTAAACACATGTCAAATTATCCCTCCGACTCCAACATGTCCTTCCTAAACTGAATGAGAACGCGTAAATATAGCCATGACCAAAGGCAAACTGGGTGTGCAGTACCATACAAGGAAGACAGAGGGGATGGTGGTCAACAGGGAGGATTATTTGTGTTTCTGGACCCCCTTCTCCTTCATGTTAAGCCCATTAGTTTTGATAATATAAGACGTTCACCCCATTAGTTTGGAGATTTTAAGACCTTTTGTGCCATTTAGGTGGTGTAGATTTTGTCCTGGCGAGCGATAGCGAGCCTGTAATTTAGGAGGAACCGAAAAATTTACAAATTTATCTCGAAGGGGGGGGGGGGGGGGGTCTTGGAAGTGTGTGTGAGTTTTTTTCTTTTTTTTTTCTTTTAGTTTTGTTGGAGGTCTAGGGAGCAAACTAAGCAATATATATATATATATATATATATATATATATATATATATATATATATATAAATAAACCAATAAATCCCAAGCTCCCCCATTAATTAAGGTCGGAAGTGCAGCTGTGATGGGTCGTGCTTTTTTTATCTTTCGCTCCCTCTCTCGTTGGCTTGTATCCATTCGGCCCCATTCAGCCTACTGTTTTAAGACGTTTACCCCCATCCAGGTGTCAATATTTTCCTGGCGAGCGTTAGCGAGCCAGCATGTATATGTTTGTGTTTTACAGCAAGCTAAATTTGTACATTTTTCGATAGAAAAGTGTCTCCGGCGAAGCCGGATTTCTCCATACAATGCTGGCTCGCTATTGCTCGCCGGGAACAAATCGGCACCTGGATGGGGATAAATGTCTTAAAACAGTTGGCTGAATGGGGCCAAATGGATACAAGTCAGAGAAACACAGAAAAGGAGAGAATGATAAAAGAAGCAGGTGACCCCCTTTAACCAATTTATGCCAGGGTCGTGTTTATCTTCGTGCGGAGAGTATGTTATCCTCGGTGTGTGTCTGTTTGCATGTTTGTCAGTAGGATATATATGACATTCTGAACCGATGTATGCCACATTTTGGACAGTATCATTAATTGGTAGCCAGATAATTTCGAGTAATATTCGATTACTCCTCCAGTATTTGAGGACGCACTTATTCCTTTGATTTTCGCTATCAATAGACTTATATTTAGCTTAGGAAGGAATTATGTTAGTCAGAGGGATGAATCAGACAGTTGTTACCACTTTGATGTATAGAGGGTTTTCCGTAACTTAATAAAATCGTCTGACAGAAATAATTTAAAACGCGTCATAATCCTCAAGGGGTTAAGGATTCTATAACGGGGCGCCCCTTCTCCCACCTCCCCTTTCCAGAAACCTTCAATAAGGATGGGAGTTTGAGTAAGCAGTAAGTATTCTATTATATACCGTGAGAATAACTGACGGTAACAATACACTGAAGTACTGTACTAGCAGATTAACGTAATTGTTTAGTTTATGTCCTCTTTTTCTAGTTATTAAAAACGTATTCTATGGTGTATTATATGATATATAGTAGCAATAGAACTATTCAAATGACCTGGGAAGTGTATAGGCCTATTAAACCAAAATTTAATAAAAAACTTTGAGTAGTGCGCGGTATTAGAGTAAGTCCACGGATGTGTTGTTTACATTTTGGGTTTAGTACCCACTTATAGATTAATTAATTAACTAATTGGTGACAGTTCCATAGCATCAATGGGGCTGGGTAACAGGCCTCCAAGCTTTTACAAAAGCAATTTTTTCCGAAAACATGTGCACCTAAAAAATCAAATTTGTTTTTGTTTATAATAGATAATTATCATTATTATGATGATTACTTTAATCAAGCTCAAGATGAGTAAATTGATTTTGTTTTCATATTTAACATGCCATTAGCTGAAAAACTGATGTATAGCCTAGTTTAACGCATATGCTTACATTTACTATAAGGTAGCGCCAACGAACTTGACAAACATTTTGATCCCTGACCTCTTCGTAAAACTAATGTACTAAAATTGACAACATGATTTCGTACCAACCAAATCGATATATACATGACATAAAACAGGATAATACCTTGCTGGTTGTCTAGCTGCAAATTACTAATCACCGCGCCCCTTACTCTCCACAAATACCGTTACGTTACTTTTTGACATTGTATATACTGTATGTGCATAATACAAAACAGAAGATCAATTTTTGGAACTAAGGAAAAAGCTGAAAGTTTCAGAGTGAGATTTATACCATTATATTTTAGTTACTGCAAACTGCTGACTTCAAAGAAAATGTATTGCAGCTTAGAATAAAGAAAGAAGATGTATTTTCAGCGGTGACTTAAGATATTTATTAAAAGGCTTTGTTTTCTGTTCACTTCGAATTTTATACTTCCATGTTTAAAACATTTTAGCGAAATACATAGGAGACAATGTATACAACCACGAATTATTATTGTTCGTGTACAGTCGCTGTCATTCATGTATTGCTGATACATATTATACTGTATTTTCGAATTTGTCTCTGGTTGAAATGATGTTTCTTATTATATTATTTACCTGATATTTGTATTTCAAGGCTTCAAAATGTACCAGAATGTATAGCCTCGACTGTTCCTACTGATATGAGTAATATATAGTTTTTACGATTCATGTTATAATATACCTAAGATAATAGAGCTTAAGAGTCCATAAAATTAATTGTATTCTAGCATAACATAATATAGAAACTTATGCGATCAGTAAAAGAAAAACAAAATATATATATATATATATATATATATATATATATATATATATATATATATATATATATATATATATATATATATATATATATATATATATAGTTCCATCAAAACCCAATTGACAAGTTTCGAATAATGCCTGTCTAAGTCATTATATAAATAAATCCAGTAAGTAAGAATGTTAGGGTGACCTAATGTAACGGTAACATTCCCGATCTGCACATTCCATTACAAACAAAATACAGAACTATTGACCCCATTACAGGGCTAATTAAAAATACCACAACTTCCTAAAACAATGCGATTGAATTTGTATTTGGGTTGGCAATTATGTGGTGTGGATAGTAGAATTATACGTGGATCAGTATATATATATGTGTGTGTTTAGCCCAATTACTTTTCTGATTTTAAGATGTTTGCCCCATTATTTGGTGGTTTGAAGGCCTTCCTCCCCATTTACTTTTCAACATTAAGACTTTACGTGTTATTTAGGTGTCAATTTGTTTCTGGCGAACGATAGGAGCCTGTAATTTTGGAAGAACCGGCCTTTAGCCGGCACATTTTTCTACCGAAAAATTTACAAATTACTCTAGAAGAGGGATCTAATGGATGTTTTTTTAAAGTTTGATGGAGGTCTAGGGAGAAAACAAATAAAAGTATACATAAATTATGAAATATATATGCCTCTCTCCCCTTAATATTACAATTATGCACAACAATTGTACTGCTTGCCCATTTAGAACATTGATCTATTATACACATTGCAAAAACTAGTAAATACAGTGTGTTGATATACTGTATGTTTACATTATAACCTCGTTCACAGCAAACCTGTTACAATGTATATATACAGAGAGAGATTGATTGATTGGTTGATTGATTGATTGGCTGATTTGATTGATTGATTGATTGATTGATTGATTGAGTGAGTGATTGAGAGAGAGAGAGAGAGAGAGTATAAGCTAGATAGATATACTGCAGATAGTGAAAGAGGACTATGACGTAGAGGGGTATAGGTAGACATAAGTATAGAAAGTGAGCAAGATGGTGGTAGGTGGTAGTGGTAATGACCAACCAAACCAGTGTGGACAGTAACTGGTTGGCTCACTTTCACCTTTCACCCCTCCCCCCCCCCCCCTCTCACACCCCCACACACACTCACACACACACTCACACACACACTCATTTATTTTAACCCAGCCCATCTCACCTTAATATATAAAGACACATACAAATAACAGCATTGCAGACGCCCTCTAGACTTATTATATATATCGGCTATTTTATTTAGCTTGCTTCACCACTTTAGATGTTTAAATTTTTCTTTCCCCACTCCCTTCCCTGTCTATTGTGTCATCTCTCTCTCTCTCTCTCTCTCTCTCTCTCTCTCTCTCTCTCTCTCTCTCTCTCTCTCTCTCTCTCTCTCTCTCTCTAATTATACCGTCTCCAATATATAATGAATGCAGATTTGAATATGCTCCTCGATACACTTGTGGAGAAAATAATTGGCCCTTTCTTTCGTTATCAATTCTTTCAATATGACTCATAGTATTCTGGCTGTTAGTAAACGATTTGATTAAGGGGAGATGGGTCTTTTTCGGGTCCCCCTTCTTCCTCGTGTTTAACCCCATTAGTTTTCAGGTTTTAAGACGTCCGCCCCATTAGTTTGTCGATTTTAAAACCTTTCATCCCATTTCTATATCAATATCAAGAACTTTCGTGCTATTTAGGTGTCGTTTTTTTCCTGGCGAGCGAAAGCGAGCCTGTAAATTTTAAGAGAAATCGGCCTTCGCCCTGGACATTTTTCTATCGAAAATGTACAAATTTATCTTGAAGGGGGGTTTGGGAAGTGTTTTTTAAGCTTGATAAAGGGTTAGCGAGGAAATTAAACAATACATTAAGGGGAGGTTTTTAGTTGATTCCCTAGACTTCCATCAAGCTTTAGATTACTCCCCCTTGACCCCCTTTCAAGATAAATTTGTACATTTTTCGGTAGAAAAATTTCCCGGCCAAAGGCCGGTTCCCCTTAAATTACAGGCTCGCTATCGCTCGCCAGGAAAAAATCGACACCTAAATGGCACGAATGGTCTTAAAATTGACAGAAATGGGGCGAGGGTTCTTAAAATCGCCAAACTAATGGGGCAAGCGTCTTTAAATCTCACAAGCAATGGGGCTAAACATGAGGGAGAAAGAGGTTCAGAAAAAAATCCTCCAGGTGGAAATCTGCCCTTAATATAATGTTTTGGTGGAAGAGTATGTGGTGGGCTATTACCTACATTAAACCTGACATTACGGCTGATGTCTAGTTAATTATAGTATAGCTAATTTATACATAGGCGATTTAAGAAGATTTTGTCGGAGTAAACAAAACTAATTGTGATACTAATTTTCAAAGTGGTTTCTAAGCTGCATAATATGACTTAATGTTAGCCAGAATAGCTTGATAGTTGTCGTCCTCATACTGAAGTGGTTAAGATGATATAGGTTAGCTTTAATACCTAACTATATAATAACAGTTGCATATATATATATATATATATATATATATATATATATATATATATATATATATATATATATATATATATACTGTATATAATTATACACACACACAGCATATCTGGTAAAATAATACACTGATAAATATCTTGGTGTTGCAATAATGATTTTAATAACAAATGATCCACTATTTATTTGTTCAGTAAACAGTAACAATTGACCTTACTATATTTTCCCTTCATGATAACCTCCACTAAGGTCACTTTTATCATTTCTTCCTGATCTTTTCTTTCCATTGTTTTTGCACCATGATTAGCAAGAAACAATTATCCATTTTGTTTTATTTTTGCAATTTTCTTCCTGTTTCAAGGGAGCCCACCTCGCGTTTTTTCTCTTTCTCTCCCTCTCTCTTTGGCTTGTATCCATTCGGCCCCATTCATCCTACTGTTTTAAGACGTTTACCCCCATCCAGGTGTCTATATTTTCCTGGCGAGCGGTAGCGAGCTAGCATATATATTTTTGTTTTTTTACAGCAAGCTAAATTTGTACATTTTTCGATAGAAAAAATTCTCCGGCGAAGCCGGATTTCTCCATACAATCCCTGGCTTGTATCCATTCGGACCCATTCAGCCAACTGTTTTAAGACGTTTATCCCCATCCAGGTGTCTATTTCTTCCTGGCGAGCGATAGCGAGCCAGCATTGCCTGGAGAAATCCCGCTTCGCCGGAGAAATGTTTCTATCGAAAAATGTACAAATTTAGCTTGCTGTCAAAACAAAGATATACTGTATATATGCTGGCTCGCTACCGCTCGCCAGGAAATTATTGACACCTAGATGGTGGTAAACGTCTTAAAACAGTAAGCTGAATGGGGCCGAATGGATACAAGCCAAAGAGAGAGGGAGAGAAACAGAAAACAGTTAGGTGACCCCCCTTAAGAATGTCGTACATCCACCAGTCATTCCTTATCTCCAGTAAACATCCTTGGAGCGCTACACTGATGACTTGGCAAGATTTAGGATTTTAGTTTATGTTACTACTCTGAAATTTGGCGTTTTTGGGACACTTTTTCCTAACATTGTCATCGTCGTCAGCCTGATTTAGTAAAAGAAAATTATTTCTTCCAAAATTATAGTTTTCGTTACTCCTCTGAAATTTCGCGTTTTTGGAACTTTTTACCTAACACCATCATCATCATCATCATCATCATCATCGTCAGCCTAATTTAGTAAACGGTAAAGGCTTCTCCCAAAGTTTTCCACTCTGATCGATCAAAATGTTAGCTGGTTCCATTCCACCCTGGCACATTTTCTGATCTCATCCCTTATTTTGTGTTTCTGTCTTTCTCTTCTTCCATAATTCCTCTCTCTCTCTCTCTCTCTCTCTCTCTCTCTCTCTCTCTCTCTCTCTCTCTCTCTCTCTCTCTCTCTCTCTCTCTCTCTCTCTCTCTCTCTCTCACCAACTTAATAAACCCTCTTTTTTCACTTTTCCGGCCGCCCTTCGCTCGACATGACCAAACCCTCAACTCAAGGATCACTTTGTTTGGCTTACTTTTCTTAAGGGGGTCACCGTTTTTTTTTTTTTTTTTTTTTTTACCTTTCTCTCCTTTTCTTTCTTTCCCTGGCTTGTGTTCATTTGGCCCCATTCAGCCAACTGTTTTAAGACGTTTATCCCCATGCAGGTGTTGATTTCTTCCTGGCGAGCGATTGCGAGCCAGCATTGTATGGAGAAATCTGGCTTCGCCGGAGACATTTTTCTATCGAAAAATTTACAAATTTAGCTTGCTGTCAAAACAATTCTCTCAGAAGCGTTGTTGATGATTGGAGATGTGTATTTGAGCTTGCATGTGTTTGTGTAAGTGTGTGTGTGTGTGTATGTGTGTGTGTTAGTATATGTATTTGTGTGTGTGCGTATAATTGAACGTGTGCGTGATGTCTCAGGGTTAGCAAATCAAGTCCGCTAGATAGTAGATAAATACCGAGATTCGCTAGAATAATGCCACACTCTGTAGAATATCGTTCTAAAATGGCTCAATCCCAGAACATCGCTAGAACTCATGCCCTAGATGTACAAAATTGCCTCTAGATCGAAGTAAATACCTCTAAATCTAGCGGGAAAGTAGCTAAATTGGCCACGTCTGTCTTTGTGCATTATGTTAAAGTTTACCATCACTTGGTTTTCTGTAACCATGCTCATTTTCTATTGGTCGTCTTTGGAGGTGTAGCTTGAAGAAAATAAAATAATCGGCACCTCTCGTTTACTGTCCATCTCTATTTGTTTATAAGATTATCATTATATTTATACGCCGCTACTTTCATTTATAGTTTAAGGATAGATGGGCTTATTTATTTGCCCATTTATGTATTTTTTTACAATTTCTTTAGTTTCCTCCCTAGACCTGCATCAAGCTTAGACAAACACCCCCAGACCCTCCTTCAAGATAAATGTGTACATTTTTCGATAGAAAAATTTCCCGGCCGAAGGCCGGTTCCTCTTAAATAACAGGCTCGCTATCGCTCGCCAGGAATAAATCGACACCAAATTACACCAAATCTTAATATTGACAGATAAATGGGGCGACAGGACTTAGAATCGCCAAACTAATGGGTTGAACGTCTGATAATATGAAAACTAATGGGGCTAAACATGAAGAAGAAGGTGGACCAGAAAACCGACCCATCCCCCCTTAAATCAAATGACTCCAAATTCGGGTCAGTGTGTCAATAAATATGCTTCAGGTTGGCAGAGTTTCACATGTAATTTTCCAGCAACGTCAGATTGATATACTTGTGACCACCTCCAGGAGATTTAGTATTTTATGTAGTACTTCAAGGGACTGGAGTTCTCGAAAAGGGGTCCAGGCTTTATTCTATTCTTAACTTACAGTGTGCTGGCTTAATTATCAGAAATGGTTGATAGCCTCTAAAGTCCTATTTTAACTAAAAAAATAAAAATAAAAATAAAAGAAAAGAAAACGTAAATAAATAAAGTAGTACTTGATACATGTGATCAATTAACGGTTGTATAAAACAATAACAAAATAATTTTGAAAATGAATCACCCTATTGTTACTTCCATTCATATAAAACAGTGGAGTGGGTACATATTAACGTGGGCTACTTTACCCAACACCTTGAACCTTGGGTATTACCACTCTCCTCCTCACAGGGTTATTTCCCCCAGGGTACCCTTCCTTATTGTCTGTCAGTGGGGGAACATGGGTAAAGCCACTGTCACACGAGCGCTTTTTCCGTCAATTTTCCACGAGCAAGTTTTTGCTGGTGATATTTAGGGATATGTTTGCATTGTAATCTGAAACTAGATCGAAGGTAGATTATGTTAAGTAGTTTAATTCTTATGGAACTTGTATTTTGAAGCTGCCAGACAACAATTGCCCGTAAAAATTGACGGAAAAATCGTTCGTGTGACACCGCCTTTAAGCCAAGAGGGGGGGATAGCTGCTGCGTAATACCCTACCACCCTACCAAATGTTTCAATGTTAACCCCTTCGATACTGGCCACGTCTTTTTCATTTTATTCTTGTTATTATTAGGCGATTGTGTGCAGTTTAATAAGGATCTGAGGTAGTACAAAGGGTTAGGTGAGATGGTTCGAAGTCTGTAAATTGCTGCAGACCATTTTTAAACTGAATACAATCGTCTAATAGTAGCTATGATAAATTTAAAAGGACCGGTACTGAAAGGGTTAACAAGAAACACAAAACGTAAACATGTTGCAGTAGGTTCCAAAACTCATTGATATCCACATGATTCAGGTCTTTGTGATCATTAATAATATATATATGTGTAGCCTACTAACTTGTCTGGTGATGTACTTTTAAACATGAATACACTTAGGCCTATACAGAAAAGCTTGTGATCATTAAGGGGGGATGGTTCACTTTTTTATCTTTTTTATCACTTATTTATTATTGTTCGGTTTCCTCCCTAGACCTCCATCAAACTTAAAAAAAAAAAAAAAAAAAAAAGACCCCCCTTTCAAAATAAATTTGTACATTTTTCGGTAGAAACATGTCCCGGCCAATGGCCGGTGACGGAATATCAGGCTACGTATATTGATAAAGGTTTTGTTCAAGTCTCCGGAAACCTTTATTTTGACATTCAGTTATACTCCCTCCTCTTCTCTTCTCTTCTCTCTCTCTCTCTCTCTCTCTCTCTCTCTCTCTCTCTCTCTCTCTCTCTCTCTCTCTCTCTCTCGTGTTTATATTCACATCACATACAAATTATATGTTAATGTAGTGTTTTTTGTTTTGTTTTTCCTATGTGAATGAGGGAGACAAAAGGCATAACTGCCTACAGCGAGTGCCTCCCCCAGATTTCAAAGAGTGACAGGGCCGAAATCAAGGGACGTTCGAGCTAAAATGCCTGGACACACGGAGTTTGAAGCAATTTAAATCATAGGAAAAGGGAAAGACTGATTCTGGGAGAGAGTTCCAGAGCTCAGCAGTTGAATAGGAGAAAGTCTGAGAATAGCGTTTCACCTTTGGGTTGGAGAGTTGCACAGAGTAGGGGTGGGATTGTGTTGCAAGGTGGGTACTACGTACCCTACGTAGAGGAGGTGGTATACACTGGGAAAGCTCCGAGGAACACTGATTATTGTAGTAGCGATAGAATAGCGAGAGAGATGCAACATTGCGGCGAAGAGAGAGTGAGATTGCAGAGAGTTGGTGAGTGGACGGGAGTTAATGATACAAAAGGCTTTCCTTTCTACTTTATCGAGGAGTGCGGTGTGAGAGGATCCTCCCCACACATGTGAACAATACTCAATACAAGGACGCACTGTGCCCCTGTACAGAGAAAGAAGCTGCGCAGGGGTAAAGAACCCCTTGAGGCGGTTGAGCACACCCAGCTTCTGGGAGGCTGCCTTAGCGAGACTGGTAATATGGTCTTTCCAAGTGAGAGCAGAAGAAAAAGAGACACCGAGAACATTGAGAGAAGATGAAAGGTTGATTTTTGTATTGTTGAAAAATAAGGGATAGTCCTCTGGAGGTTCCTGACGGGTAGTAAGATGCAACTTCACTTAAAAATATACAGGTTATATGATTATCGTTTTGTTATACATACACATGGTCATGGTTAATATTAAGGAAGGTCGACGGCTTTTTTTTTAGCTTTCTCTCCTTTTCTCTCTTTCCCTGGCTTGTATCCATTCGGTATATATTTAAACATGACCACTTTCGACCTACTAATCTGCTTTACAACAATGATTCTGACCTTAATAATACATCATCAAACAAGGATGCTATGTAAGGTCTCGGATGGTCGTGTTTATAATTATAATTTTTATTAATATAACACGTGCGTGTGTTTTATACTTGTTTGCTTCAATATCTGTGAATTAAATAGGTCGTTGGATGTGTGGTTTTGAATCTGTGTTTGTATTTCTGTACGTGAATATGTGTGTGTGTGTGTGTGTATGTATATATGTATGTAAGTATGTGTGTGTGTGTATGCGTGTGTGTATGTATGTATGTGTGTGTGTGTGTGTGTGTGTGTGTGTGTGTGTGTGTGTGTGTGTGATCGTAAGGTGTGTGTACTGTATGAGTGTGTAAGTTTCTTGAATAGGCAGGTGACCTTGAGCAATAGAACTCCGGGGGAACTCCCACAAAACCCCAGCCCCCACCCCCAGTGTAAGGCAACTTCCCATACCCTTAGGGCTTGGTTAGGAGAGAGAGAGAGAGAGAGAGAGAGAGAGAGAGAGAGAGAGAGAGAGAGAGAGAGAGAGAGACCAAAATAGCGCACGAGATCTTAAAATCTCAAAAGTATTGGGGCTAAGTATGAGGGAGAAGGGATGCCAGAAAAACCACTACCTCCCCTTAAGGTAAAATGAAAAAAACACAAAATCGGATATACAAGATGAGTCGGATAATATTCCCTATTTTAAACAGAGGTTTTCCCCACAGTTCGGATCCTCGGGTCTATAACTTTGTCGATTCATAAGGAGAGGTTTGGCTTTTCGGGACCCCCTTCTACCACATGTATAGCCTCATTACTTTTGATATTTTAAGACGTTCGCCCCATTAGTTTGGTATTTGTAAGATCTTTCATCCCATTTCTTTGTCAATTTTAAGGTGTCGATTTTTGTCCTGGCGAGTGATAGCGAGCCTGCAATTTGAGAGGAAATGGCCTTCGGCCAGGACATTTTTCTGCCGAAAAATTTACAAATTTATCTTGAAGGGGGTCTTGGCCGGGTTTTTTTTTAAGCTTGATGGAAGTCTAGGGAGGAAACTAAAATAAAATAGTAAAAAGATACCTAAGTGAGCAAATATATAAGCCAATAACGCCTTAAACGTACCTCAGAAATTACAATACAAGGTAAAGCATTAATGAGGAGATTCAATTCTGGCCAAGACAGCGTCGATATTGGAAATACAGTATATGTATCAGCATCATTGACCGCGAGTGTACAATATATATATACTGTACATATACGGAGATAGGCCTAATAGTGTACAGTGCATAGAGAAACAAGGAGGGTGGAGAGGAGGTGAATGTCTGAAGTGAATGTCAGATTGAGGGTGTTCGAGACAAGATGAAGTGGTATGATGATAGCATAGTCAAGGGTTTATATAATTATATTATCATTATTATGTTGTGTGTATTTATATATTAATTATATTTAAATAGGTTGTACTATATATAGATATAATACAGAAACATGTATTAGAATGTTATGTGTTTGCTGGCCAAGATAATGAACAGTATTATAACGATTATCATTACCAATATACGATAGAAATCACACACATACACACACACACACACACAGTCACACCCACAGTCACACCCACACGCAGAGAGAGAGAGAGAGAGAGATTTACATAGATTTACATCGATTTACATAGATACACTGGCCACACAGATCTTACGATCCCTACGAGGTGACCAGGACTTAATCCTAATAGAGATAGCAACCCTAAGAGAAAGTGGAAGGAAAGGATAGCAAAGATGAAGGAGAGAGAGAGAGAGAGAGAGAGCGAGCGAGAGCAGAACAGAACACCGAATCCACCAGAAAATCTCAATACTCTGACAAGAAAAACAATCCTAATACAAAACTGAAAGGAAGAGGAAGTACAGTGCAGTGGACCGGTAAGGAAAAACACCATTATTATTATTATTATTATTATTATTATTATTATTATTATTTTTATTTATTTTTGTTATGATTATTATTATTTTTATTTTCATTTTTATTATTTATATATTTATTTGTATTATTATTATTATTATTATTATTATTATTATTATTATTATTATTAATAGTAGTAGTAGTAGTAGTAGTAGTAGTAGTAGTATGAGTAGTAGTAGTATATTTCTGTCCCACACTTCTCTATTTTCCTGGAGTCAAGGAAGGGGACACGAGCACAAAGAACCGACCTCGCCAATACCGATAATATACTTCTTTAATTATGTCCCCGCTATTTCCCCTGAGTGGGGTGTATTTACTAATAATAATAATGGTAGTGGAGGAAGTGGTTGGATGCTTGGCCTTGTGTGTTTCATGGGATATATTGGATGTAGTATATACCCAAGCTCCATATATAGACACTCTAGGATATACATAGACACCTTAAGGGGAAGTTTATAGTTTGCTCCCTAAACCTCCAACAAACATAAAAAAAACACCCTCCTTCGAGATACACAAATTATGTACGACTGTAAATTTTTCAGTAGAAAAATTTCCTGGCCAAACCCTCCTCAATTATAGGCTTGCTATCGCTCGCCAGGAAACATCGACACCATAGTAAAACGAAAGGTCATAACAT
This sequence comes from Paralithodes platypus, assembly GCA_032716605.1. Taxonomy (NCBI): domain Eukaryota; kingdom Metazoa; phylum Arthropoda; class Malacostraca; order Decapoda; family Lithodidae; genus Paralithodes; species Paralithodes platypus. The sequence goes on along the minus strand of CM064506.1, from coordinate 11,314,038 downwards.
TGATAGAAATGGGGGCGAAAGGTCTCAAAATCGCCAAACGAATGGGGCAAACATCGTAAGTGATAATCTCCCTTTAAGTTTTCGAAGCTATCCTGAACTGAGTTGAATCTTGTCATTTATTCTTCTCCTAGTACCGGTATATACTGTACATTTCAGAGGTTCGTTTAGGTACCCTGGAAATTAATCTACTATAACTTTTTGTTTTACCTGGCGGAAAACTTAATCTCTTAGCAGCAGATTTATCGATACTTATTGGAGAAATATGATACTACTATGGCATTGGGTCGCATTAATGACTTTATCATAAATAACAAAATAAATTTATTTTGGTTTTCATTGACCGAGTTTAAGCACTTTACGAACAATGTCTCTTTATGAAAAAGGGGTAAAACTATCTCAATTAGCAGACTCCGATGATTCCTCCCTAATCTAAATAAAATCATCTACTGATACCTTAAGCAATATGAAGAAACGCGTCCTTACACCGTTTATTGGCAAAATTATCGGCGAACTATTGACTCTAACTTACCTGGCAGTTCTCGTGAGGCTCCGAGGTAACACATTCACACAAAAAGGGGTATCACACTAGGCCAAATTTTCTACATTCTCTAAAAAAAATGAAAGTGACTGGAGTTCTCGAAAAGGGGCTCCAGATCTGACGTTATTCGTGACTTATAGTGTGCTGGCTTAATAATCCAGAAGGGTTGATAGCCTTTGAAGTCTTATTTAACTAACTAATCAATAATGGACATACCGTCATTCTTTGGCACAACTATAGCCATTTGACTGGAGCCAGGATGCAGCCCACACTGGTTGAGAAGTAAACATATGTTGATGGAGGTGAGTTGTCATTCTCAATATGGCATGGAAAATAAAATACCCGGTATTAAAAGTTTAGACAAAACACTAAGCATTACAACATTGCCTGCATCAAAAGGTGGATGGAACCAAATGTTTAATAACCAAATACGTATTGTTTATTTTCTTCTGCTTATATTCCTATTTGAGACAATACATTTTCGGTATCGCTGTAGCGCTACGTATTGAGACTGGTCACGCACGCCTGATGTAGTCTGGGCTTTTCACATTTTGATTGTGGTAGGCAGGATGTGGTCTGTGATATTCGCATTTATTCTTAATAATATATCAAGTATTATTACAGGGATCTGCCTTGTATGGGCCGATCGGCTTTTTGCAGACTCCCATTTTCTTATGTTCTTAAGTATGACGTCGAATTATACATTTTGGTACACAATTCTGTGTTTTGATTGTATGGAGGGCTGCTGATAGGCATAAACTAGGTGAATTGTTCATACAATAGTTACACCACTTGCAGCTAAATAGCCACTGAAATTTCATGCCCCAGCGGTAGGTATGAAGCGGAAACATTCCAAAGCCTCCGAAAACTTCACAATATTTCCTCATATAAACTCCAGATATAAAAATAACAATACTATAAAATTGAGTCATATTGCATTATAATTGCCTACATCAATCCATATTACTCTACATTTTAGGTGAAACACATAAGAACATAACATAAGAACATAAGAAAATGGGAGTCTGCAAAAAGCCGATCGGCCCATACAAGGCAGATCCCACACTATAACGATCGCTTACTGCCGAGGAAAGGTCTATGATCGATTTTAGGAGTAGAGTTGGTTGTTGGATAGAACATAATTATGTGATAGGAGGTACCCGCGCTACTGGCTTCAAATGGAGAATAGAGAACGAAGAATGGACATATTTTGGTCTGGTGTGGTACCCGATTTACAGGACATTTGATTTTTTTTTCCCACTCTCAGAAGATTTTTGTTTTTTTCAGATATCACCGAGCATTTTCAAAGCAAAGGGGCATGTAATTGGTGACACCGCTAAATATGAAAGCTTGTTATTTAATTAAATTCACTTCAACACAAACATAAGCTTAAATCCGTATATACAGTAAGTTATAATTTTATATTATCTATCTCTTTGAATTTGTATCCAATCATTGATTTTATGTATGGAAGTCAAACTAGTATGATTGATTTACAAAATTAATTTGTTATACACCCGTAAATATATCATATAGATTAATTACTGCATATAAAACTACATTCCTATTTCCTCCCTTACATAAATCACCGTGTGGGTACAAACTGATGTTGCAAACTGTAGCCTACATTAAATAGATTGTTTCTTAATTTGGATTAATTTTCTTCGTGTATTGTGGATCACATGTCAGTTACACAATATCGAAATATAAACACACACACACACACACACACACACACACACACACACACACTTGAGTATCTGCTAGACCATATTATCTAATCACTGACCATCAGATACAGAACTGACACAACGTTTACGATATTGTGACTGGCCTTACTTTACATACTATACTCTGTTTTCCAGCTCATGGTAAATAGTCATGTCTCCATGTTTTGTATTGTCCGGGTTTGATACAGATTATTTTTTTACGACTCGCGACTGTACCAATACTTTTTGTATTTGCAGAATATTATATACAGGGTCTCCCTAACTAGGTATGACAAACTTCAGGGTATAATGATATACTGTAGATGATTCAATGCATACAAAATAATGTTCTATGCCATAAATTCTAATTCTCATTATATAGCCTTATCCTGAAGTTTTGCACAAACTGTATTTTCATTAATATGTTTCCACCTGACTACTATATAGGTATACTTTTCTGTATCAGCTGACTAATGACCACCAACTTTATTTAACGGCGATGTCACACGAGTACTTTTTTCGGCAATTTTGTAGGAGCGATTTTTTTTTATCGCAATATACAGTATATATATATATATATATATATATATATATATATATATATATATACGGTATATTTATTTATTTATTTATTTATTATTATTATTTTTGTTTTACATTGGTATCGGGAACTAGACTGAAGGTAGAATATGTTTGGTGGCTTAACACTAATAATAGATAAATTCTGAAGTTACTAGACGAGAATTGCTCCAAAATATTGCCGGAAAAAGGGCTCGTAGTTAAAACGAAGTTAAAGTTAAAACGAAGTTGAAGGTAAAGCGCTGGTATACTGTAGATTCTACAGTGTACCAGCGACGTATTTTGAATTACTTTACTCTAGCTATATTTAGACGATATTGTGCGGTTTAAGAAGGATCTGTGGCAGTGGTAGTAAAAGGGGTTAAGTGAGATAGTGTAGAAGGTGTTAACCCCCCCCCCCCCACACACACACAAGGTTCTAACGGACTAACCAATTCAACCTTTCCTCAATAAACAGCTGTTCTCTTGTTTAGCACATCCGTATTAGTGTTGGGGGGCCGGGGGTCAAGTTGTTGGACAAGTTTAATGTTGAGTTTTGTTTGTTGTGGCGTGAAATCGTCTAATGTTAGTCACAATAATGTGAAAAAGCATCCTCGAGTACTGTAAGGGTTAATAGGGTTGTGGTGGATGTTGCTTTTGTTGTGGTGAGTGTGGCATAGACGTGGGGTATTAAACCATTAAATATTGTGATGGGTTTGTGTATGTCCTTAGGCTATATAATCTTTTGGCCAACAACATTATATCACAAAAGACATGACTTCCAACTTATTACATCTTTCCCTTCAGTACCGGTGACGGCTTTTTTTTTTTTTTTTAGCTGCATTTAGACGATTTCATGAAGCTTTGAAAAGAGATGTAGTAGCTAAAAAGATTCCTTGAAATAGTTTGTAGTCTTTTCACTGGTAGACGTCCTTCGTAAGCTGAGTAAAATCGTCTAATAGTTGCCAAACTATGAGGAAAAGGACGTCACCTTTACTGAATTGGTTAAGGGGGCCTACCTCGTTTTTCTTCTTCTCTCTCTCCCTCTCTCACTGGGTTGTATCCATTTGGCCCCATTCAACTACTGTTTTAAGACGTTTATCCCCATCCAGATGTCGATTATTTCCTGGCGAGCGGTATCGAGCCAGAATATTTTAAAAACAATTTTTGACAGCATGCTAAATTTGTAAATGTTTTGATAGAAATATTTCTCCGACGAACCAGACTTCTCCATACAATGCTGGCTCGCTATCCAGGAAGAAATCGACACCTGGATGGGGATAAACGTCTTAAAACAGCAGGCTGAATGGGGCCAAATGGATACAAACCAGAGAAAGAGAGAAAAGGAGAGACCCAAAGCAGGTGACTCCCCTTTATAAAGAGGCGTTCTGATAAGTACTGTCCACATCTGTATTTGTATCGGGGCTTGTAACTCCTGCACTCGGTTTGTAGGTCAAGTTGTATGGTGAGCGTAGAGGGTTGTGGAGGTGGTGGTTGGTGACGATGTTGGTTTGGTTGGTTCATGGTGTTGTGTTTTTGTTGATGTGGTCGTTGTATGTGGTTGATGGTGTTGTGCATCTTTTGTCATGTGGACGTTGTAGGTGGTTGATGTTGATGTGTTTGTTTTAATGTGATCGTTGTTGGTGGTTGATGTGTTTGTGTGTTTTTGTTCATGTGGTCGTTGTAGGTGGTTGGTGTTGTGTTTTTGTCAATGTGGTCGTTGTAGGTGGTTGATGTTGTGTTTGTGTGTGTTTTTGTTCATGTGGTTATTGTAGGGGGTTGATGTGTTTTTGTTAATGTGGTCGTTGTAGGTGATTGATGTTGTTGTGTTTTTGTTCATGTGTGTTTGTTTAGGTAGTGATTGGTGGTGTTGTTGGTCATGTGTGTATTTTTTATTGTTGTGTGTGTGTCATTGTTTTATGCCAAGGTTAGACACCAATGGAATTCATATTAGCATTATTCTCTCTCTCTCTCTCTCTCTCTCTCTCTCTCTCTCTCTCTCTCTCTCTCTCTCTCTCTCTCTCTCTCTCTCTCTCTCTCTCTCTCTCTCTCTCTCTCTCTCTCTCTCGCGCTTCCTTTCTTTTCTTTGACATTCCCCCTTCCTTCGTCTCTCTGTCCCTCTTTGTGTTCCGCTCCTCCTTAACACTATCTGGTGTGACGTCTTGTAGGGTATTATTACCTGCCCCAACAAAGTTGGATCGAGGTTATGTTTCTGCCTCCGTTTAGCAAGATATCTCTCATAGTTACGAACTAATTTTCGCGAAATCTGGTGGGCAGATAGGATATTCGTCAAGGAAGAAGCGATTTAATTGAGCACGCGATCTGGAGCATATCAAGGAACCCAGACCCAGAGTATAATTTAGGCTTATGATATTAGTGGTAAAGAACCAGCCAGCATATGTGGAGGTATGCGCTCTACCGAGTGTCCCTCGGTAGAGGGACCCACTTCAAGCTATATATGTAAATTTTTCGGTAAAAAAAATTCCCAGGCTAAGGCTAGTCTCTCCTAAATTGCAGTCTCGCTATCGCTCGCCCAGTAATAGTCAACACCAGAATGGAGTGAACCGCGCAAACGCCTTAAAATCTGCAATTTAGTTGAGTTTAGTAGAGAAGATCCAAAAAGACCCACCTCGCACCAGATATTGTGAACTTTCCTCTTTCATCGTCCTCTCCTAGTATTGTTCCTCCTTCCCTCCTTTTCTTCCTCTTCCTCCTCTTCTTCCTCCTGTTCCTGCTCCCCCTCCTTCTTCACCCTCTTCCTACTTTTCGTCTTCTACTCTCTCTCCTTCCTCCCTTTGTCATTAGTGTTAGTCAACTTGTTGTTGTTGTTGTTGTTGTTGTTGTTGTTGTTGTTCTACCCTTCTTTCTTCTGTTCTCTGGCACTCCCTGTGTGACTGGTAGCGACCCAATTTACTAAACAGAACATATCCTCTCACACTACCACTTAACACCACTGCTACCACCACCACTACCACTACCACAACTACCATTATGCAACCATCTTAACACCCTATTCACTACTACTATAACTACCACTACTGTCACTACCATTATATAACTACCATAACACCCTATTCACTACTACCACAGCTACCACTATATAACTACCACAACTAGCACTACTGTCACTACCATTATATAACTATCATAACACCCTATTCACTACTACCACTACTGTCACTACCATTATATAGCTACCATAACAACCTATTCACTACTACCACAACTACCAATACCATTATATAACTACCATAACACCCTATTATCTACTACCACAACCATTACTACTGTCACTACCATTATATAACTACCATAACGGTTATTATCAATACTACCACAAGGCTACACTCGAAAAAAATCAAGTGTATAAAAAATGTCTGTAAAAGGGATATATATAAAATGATTAGGTATATTGATAGTAATTTACCTTTTTATCCATGTATAAGATGGGATAAATACTATCAATATACAGTTAAGTGATTAGGCCTAGACTGTTTTGGATAACGTAATCACCCTTTTCATATCCATAATATGCTAATACACACCTACAATACTCTACATCATAACAACACATCACCAACACTATCACTACAACACTGCTAATACACACCTACAATATTCTACATCATAACAACACAACACCACCACTATCACTACAACACTGCTAATACACACCTACAATACTCTACATCATAACAACACCACCACTATCACTACAACACTGCTAATACACACCTACAATATTCTACATCATAACAACACAACACCACCACTATCACTACAACACTGCTAATACACACCTACAATACTCTACATCATAACAACACCACCACTATCACTACAACACTGCTAATACACACCTACAATATTCTACATCATAACAACACAACACCACCACTATCACTACAACACTGCTAATACACACCTACAATATTCTACATCATAACAACACAACACCACCACTATCACTACAACACTGCTAATACACACCTACAATACTCTACATCATAACAACACCACCACTATCACTACAACACTGCTAATACACACCTACAATATTCTACATCATAACAACACCAACACTATCACTACAACACTGCTAATACACACCTACAATACTCTACACCATAACAACACCAACACTATCACTACAACACTGCTAATACACACCTACAATACTCTACATCATAACAACACCAACACTATCACTACAACACTGCTAATACACACCTACAATACTCTACATCATAACAACAACACTATCACAACAACACTGCTAATACACACCTACAATACTCTACATCATAACAACACCAACACTATCACTACAACACTGCTAATACACACCTGCAATACTCTACACCATAACAACACCAACACTATCACTACAACACTGCTAATACACACCTACAATACTCTACATCATAACAACACCATCACTACAACACTGCTAATACACACCTACAATACTCTACACCATAACAACACCAACACTATCACTACAACACTGCTAATACACACCTACAATACTCTTCACCATAACAACACCAACACTATCACTACAACACTGCTAATACACACCTGCAATACTCTACATCATAACAACAACAACACTATCACTACAACACTGCTAATACACACCTACAATACTCTACACCATAACAACACCAACACTATCACTACAACACTGATAATACACACCTACAATACTCTACATCATAACAACACCATCACTATCACTACAACACTGATAATACACACCTACAATACTCTACATCATAACAACACCAACACTATCACTACAACACTGCTAATACACACCTACAATACTCTACACCATAACAACACCAACACTATCACTACAACACTGCTAATACACACCTACAATACTCTACACCATAACACCAACACTATCACTACAACACTGATAATACACACCTACAATACTCTACATCATAACAACACCAACACTATCACTACAACACTGCTAATACACACCTGCAATACTCTACATCATAACAACACCACCACTATCACTACAACACTGCTAATACACACCTACAATACTCTACATCATAACAACACCATCACTACAACACTGCTAATACACACCTACAATACTCTACATCATAACAACACCATCACTATCACTACAACACTGCTAATACACACCTGCAATACTCTACATCATAACAACAACAACACTATCACTACAACACTGCTAATACACACCTACAATACTCTACATCATAACAACAACACTATCACTACAACACTGCTAATACACACCTACAATACTCTACACCATAACAACACCAACACTATCACTACAACACTGCTAATACACACCTGCAATACTCTACATCATAACAACAACACTATCACTACAACACTGCTAATACACACTAATACTCTACACCATAACAACACCAACACTATCACTACAACACTGCTAATACACACCTGCAATACTCTACATCATAACAACACCAACACTATCACTACAACACTGCTAATACACACCTACAATACTCTACATCATAACAACACCAACACTATCACTACAACACTGATAATACACACCTACAATACTCTACACCATAACAACACCAACACTATCACTACAACACTGCTAATACACACCTACAATACTCTACATCATAACAACAACACTATAACTACAACACTGCTAATACACACCTACAATACTCTACATCATAACAACACCAACACTATCACTACAACACTGCTAATACACACCTACAATACTCTACATCATAACAACACCAACACTATCACTACAACACTGCTAATACACACCTACAATACTCTACACCATAACAACACCAACACTATCACTACAACACTGCTAATACACACCTACAATACTCTTCACCATAACAACACCAACACTATCACTACAACACTGCTAATACACACCTACAATACTCTACACCATAACAACACCAACACTATCACTACAACACTGATAATACACACCTACAATACTCTACATCATAACAACACCATCACTATCACTACAACACTGATAATACACACCTACAATACTCTACATCATAACAACACCAACACTATCACTACAACACTGCTAATACACACCTACAATACTCTACATCATAACAACACCAACACTATCACTACAACACTGCTAATACACACCTACAATACTCTACACCATAACAACACCAACACTGATAATACACACCTACAATACTCTACATCATAACAACACCATCACTATCACTACAACACTGATAATACACACCTACAATACTCTACACCATAACAACAACAACACTATCACTACAACACTGCTAATACACACCTACAATACTCTACATCATAACAACACCATCACTACAACACTTCTAATACACACCTACAATACTCTACATCACCACACAACACAACACCAACACTATCACTACTATGCACCGCGATATTGCATCTCTCTCATTACTCTACCACTATTACAAGAATCAGTGTTCTTCAGAGCTTTCTCAGTGTATACCTCCTTCCTTACGGAGAGTGGGTGGCAACCGCCTTTCAACATATTCTTATCCCAATTCTGTTTAATTCTCTAACCCAAGAATGAACTGATTTTCCGAGTCTTTCTTTTACCCAATGGTTAAACTCTGGAACTCTCTCCCTCATTCTATCTTTCCTTCAAACTATGATTTAAGCTGCTTCATTGAAGCTCCGTGTGTCCAGATATTATGATGTAAATTAAAATTGGCTCCCTATCAGTCTTTCAACTTTGAGGGGAGCCCCTAGGGGGTTGGGGGGACACTTGTTACAGGAAGCCTTGCCTTTTGTCTTTTTCATACACATAGGGGGGAAAAGAGTGAATAAATTAGTAAATCAAAATACATAAATACACAATAAAAAATATCTATCTATCTATCTATATAGACACACTCATATATATATATTTATAGATACATGGATAGATAGATAGATAGATTGTACATAAATTCCTGTTCTCCAACGTACAATACTGTACATTATAGGCGCTTGTAATATATACAATCATGATACAATATATCCAGTATGCAATGCTTCCATGCTCTATCCAAAATCATCATTGCAGTCATGTATGTGGTCAGAATATTCCTACACTTACATGAACACTCCCATACTTGTACACACAGGCTGGACCACACACGTACACACATTCACTTATTATTATTCTTACAAACACCTGTGCTCTCATAAATAATTACACACACACACACACACACACACACACACACACACACACACACACACACACACACACACACGGTGATAAGTAAGAAAATCCACCAGATTTAATCTAACCAGCATTTTCACCCCTGCGCTGGAAATTGATTGAGGAGGGGGGGGGGGGAGTGAGAGAGAGAGAGAGAGAGAGAGAGAGAGGTATGAGGTTAGAATACAAAGGAGTACAAAGGAAATAAAACAACAACAGGTCTAGTGACTCCTCTAGGCTGCTTGTCCTCCAAAACACTGGATCAAGTGTCCAAGCAGAGGTTTAGAATGGGTAATGGAGAATTGGAAAGGGAACTACTACCCTGGAACTAATGTTCGTGGCAGGAGAGAGAGAGAGAGAGAGAGAGAGAGAGAGCAGATCAAGGGAGAGTTAATATCAGTAAACTAGATAAAAGTTGTGAGTGATTATTTTGTAATTCCTTGAAGTTTCCCTTCCCCCCCCCCCACCTCTCCCCTAAACAAATATTAAATAATAATCATAATAATACAATAAATACAATTAAATATAATAATGGATTTATTGATGTTAAACCAATCATTTATTGTCTTTAAACCAGAATTGTGTATTGATTGTTGCTACGATATATCTGTATTACACGATAATATTAACGATGCGAGGGATTTTTTTTGCAATATTGTCAACGAGTTTCACGGTGAAAATGATGTATCGTACTAAATTGTATGCAAACTGTCATATACTCAAAGTACCATAGGCTATATACAAATATCCCTAAGATTAATAAGTGAATATATATATATATACCGTATATATATAATATATATATATTATATAATTATATATATATATATATATATATATATATATATATATATATATAATATATATTATATATATACAGTATATATATATATATATATATTATATATATATATATATATATATATATATATATATATATATTTTTCTTTAATACATACGAGGTTGAAAGAAATGGCAATTTCTGCGTTGGAAATTTTATTATTCAAAGTTTCCAGGTCTCTGATGAGTTTTCGCTGGGTGGCAGGAAGTAGATGAAGGAGATGAGCAAAATTCATGGTGGTACAGGGTTACATAAATGTACATGATGATACAGGATATACGACGCGTTTCACTGGACAACCAGCATTATCAAGTAAGGAAGGAATGAATAAAAGGTAAACAGGAAGGGTATATATAGAGGGTGGAGGATCAGAGGAGGCGGAAAACAGGGGGCAAAAGTCTGCTATTGGTGGAAGCGTAAACTAGGAGAGAGAAGGGTTATTCACGCATGCGCACACTGGATGGGGATGGTGGTCAGTAGGTGGGGTCGGTCGAAGCTTGGCTGTGTCGAGGGGCGTGGCCTAATTGTGTGGAGACGTGGCGGCAGAGAAGGTAAGCTGAAGGAGTAGCGCGGGGGGCTGCGTCAAGGGCACCGGGGGGCGAGGAGGGGTTGTTAGGTCTGTAGGGTAGTGCCTTTTGGCAGAAGGATCTGAAGGTCCAGAGTTGGTTGTTGATGTTGGGATGTAAGGCTTGGATATATAAAGCTTCGAGTATAGGTAATCTCCTTGGGTCACTTTCTTTATCGAGTATGGTGGTGTGTTTCTCTAACTCGTTGCGTGTGAGGTGAGGGTGGTTAGGGGTGAGATAGTGGTCTTTGATGGCTCCAGCCTGAAGGTGAAGAGTTAACCGACGTGAAAGACGAGTCTGCGTCATACCCATATAGGAATGAGGTCCACAGTCCTCATAATTACAGGTATGTTGGTAAATGACGTGATCGTCGGTCATCGGGCTCTTTATCTTGGTGGAGGCTGGTTTGTTGCGGAGAACGAGGTTGGAGGTCTTGGGGGATTTGTAATAAATTATTAATTTATTAATTTATTAATTTATTAATAATTTATTTATATTGAGGACAATGCCTCAACGGCGATAGTGAATGCCCCCGCCGTTATCTTCTATCCTCCATCTCCGCCTATGTTAGGAGAGCCCTCACGCACTGCTCTACCTGGGCCGACACCCACCAGGAACTAGAAAGACTATCCCAAGTTTTAGTAAATAACGGATACTCCAACTCCGACATCTCCAGCACCATCAACCACCATCTTGAAAAATGGTACACCCAAAGCCCTCCCAACATTGACCCCCCCAATGAAATTAAGATCTTCTACCGCAATTACATGTCCTCTGAACACAACAATGACGAGGCCGTCTTAAAAGAAATAATCTCCAAGCATGTCCACCCAACCAACCCGGAAAACAAAATCAAATTAATAATTTATTACAAATCCCCCAAGACCTCCAACCTCGTTCTCCGCAACAAACCAGCCTCCACCAAGATAAAGAGCCCGATGACCGACGATCACGTCATTTACCAACATACCTGTAATTATGAGGACTGTGGACCTCATTCCTATATTGGTATGACGCAGACTCGTCTTTCACGTCGGTTAACTCTTCACCTTCAGGCTGGAGCCATCAAAGACCACTATCTCACCCCTAACCACCCTCACCTCACACGCAACGAGTTAGAGAAACACACCACCATACTCGATAAAGAAAGTGACCCAAGGAGATTACCTATACTCGAAGCTTTATATATCCAAGCCTTACATCCCAACATCAACAACCAAACTCTGGACCTTCAGATCCTTCCTTCTGCCAAAAGGCACTACCCTACAGGACCTAACACCCCTCCTCGCCCCCCGGTGCCCTTGACGCAGCCCCCCGCGCTACCTCCTTCAGCTTCGTCTTCTGCAGGCGCCACACAACTTAGGCCACGCCCCTCGACACGCAGCCAATCAGCTTCGACCCCACCTACTGACCACCATCCCGCATCCAGTGCGCATGCGTGAAGCGGTTAACCCCTTCTCTCTCCTAGTTTACGCTTCCACCAATAGCAGACTTTTGCCCCCTGTTTTCCGCCTCCTCTGATCCTCCACCCTCTATATATACCCTTCCTGTTACCTTTTATATCATTCCTCCTTACTTGATAATGCTGGTTGTCCAGTGAAACGCGTCGTATATCCTGTATCATCATGTACATTTATGTAACCCTGTACCACCATGAATTTTGCTCATCTCCTTCATCTACTTCCTGCCACCCAGCGAAAACTCATCAGAGACCTGGAAACTTTGAATAATAAAATTTCCAACGCAGAAATTGCCATTTCTTTCAACCTCGTATGTATTAAAGAAAATTTATTACCTGGCTTTACTAACATATATATATATATATATATATATATATATATATATATCCTGACTCACAAATAATTCATAATGGTGACACCTGCTTATTTATCCTCCATAGTATACCATATTGGGCAATATAGCTATGTGCAGGTACAGTTGCCCAAATAAGTGACGTTGCGGCACCAAGTATATTTCGATCAATAATTGGTATCAGAAATATCTAAGCATTAATTGATCGTTTCGAGTTAGATATACAAACATGTTCCTATCTTTACACACTCAATACATCATCTGACAGACATTAATACAGCACACAGCGAGCAAAACGTAATGCCAGCGGCGACACGACTTATTTGGCCAACCTTACAAAGTATTACAATCACAGTTGTAATAATAATATTCTTGGCAGTTTCTTGACACATAGGGACTGTGCGAATCATGCTGCAATAACTAATTTGTCCCTTTATTCCCAACATTCTATCTGAAATATACCAGGGGATAATATGAAGGTAATAATATGTATAATGTGGGTTGAAATATATGGGTACGAGAGTTTGCTTAATAAACCTTTGGTCATAAAACAGTGGCTTAACAAACCATGTGGTGAACTGAAGAGGAGGGAGGAGGGATATGGGGGGGGGGGCTTATATATATATATGTGTGATACTCAGTTACTTGTTCGTCAAGGGGAATCCACGCAATGCGAGCTAAGCTCATTATTATCGCGCCTCCTTAACTGGGAATGTATTGCGTGAAATGCATGATAAGTGTTTTATGTACTGTTGGAATGGCTGTGGATGTGTGTGTAGTCTGTATTTTAGCCAATTGGCGACATTGAAAACGAAGGCTTAGGGTGGATCTGTATGGTACCATTCTCACTATAGACGGTACCGTCTCGCCCTAAGGCTTAGGTAGCCATCAGCTTAGGTGAACCATATGATACCCATCTCGCCTTGTACCATTTTTGCCAACCCCAGATGGGACGTCACAACGTCGTCCACTTATTCCAGGTACCTATTTACAGCTAGGTGAACTGAGGCTAACACATGAAAGGAGACAAGCCCAATTTGTCTCCGCCCGGCCGGGGATTGAACCCCCGACCCCTCGTGTGTGAGACGAGAGCTCTACCTACTAGGCTACGGGCTGTGTGTGTGTGTGTGTGTGTGTGTGTGTGTGTGTGTGTGTGTGTGTTTCTACCGTCCACTTGTTACCAAACTTGTTTAATTCTAAATATAGAAATACACATACTTGCAGATTGAGGTAGTTAAGCAAAGCCATAATATTATTATAGAGGTCAAATGAGCAAACAAAGTGACCTGCAGTTTAACCCTTTCAGTATCTTATCTCTCTATTTGATTATTTGTCTAACTTTAGACGCATTGTATTATTAAGTTTAGGAAAGACCTGTGGAAGTCAGAGGTGTAGCTGATATAGTGTTTACGATTTTGTTTCATAGATGTCTCCTCTCCTAAGCTTTGTAATTTTACAAATACATTTATTTGTTTTCATTATTGGATGGCGTTTATTTTCCTGTTATGTTTTCTATCTAAAAAAGATTGTATGCAGCGTAGCAGGAATTATGAAAGTTAAAGAGTTAATTTAGATAGTTTGTTCCCTAGTCTTTCCCTAGAGCCCTTCCTAAGCTAAAGAAAACGGCTAATGATAGCCAAGATACTATATATTATAATTATGTAGCTCGTATAAGCTATACGATCTTATGGACGTTGTTAAGAATATGGAGGGGGCTAACACTAAATGTGGGGGGTGAGGGGGTAGAACTAGAGACCCTATAGTAATACAGATCGGTCCATTTCCTCCATATTGGTGCCCCTGGTGACATTACCTTCGCCTTATATAGTTTGCATATTACAGTATTCTGTATATATATATATATATATATATATATATATATATGTGAGTGTCTGTGTTTTTGTGTGTGAAAGAGAGAGAGAGAGAGTGAGTGAGTGAGTGAGTGAGTGAGTTAATTACTTATTGGTGAGCTGGTTTGACAATAACGACACCAACATGGCGACCACAGAGGAAGGTGGCCATTCTCTCAAAGTACAAGATCCCCGGGAAGAACCAGCCTTTATATTAGTGTGGCAAATGACCACCACCACCACCTTGCGTGATTCACCCCACATCACTCTTACACGGGGGGGTCGATGGTGTGTGAGAGAGAGAGAGAGAGAGAGAGAGAGAGAGAGAGAGAGAGAGAGAGAGAGTTATTGGTGACTTCTAGTATAATGATGGTACTGACGAAGGAGTAAAGGGGATTAGTAAGGATTTATGAGATACCGCTGTAATGTTGTGTATTGTGAGTATTCCTGGGGTTATGAGTCTGTTATAAGGAAGTATGAACAATGAGGGATTAACAGGACGTATGAGGGAGGGCAAGGTTTGATAGATTATCAGTGCGTTATGGGGAAATGCGTTGGTTGGGGGATTATCTATGAATTATGAGAACATGTGAGGGATTTCCAGTGTATTTTGAGGAAGTGTAAGGCCTGGGGATTGAGGTGTGGGGTTTACCAGTGTTATTATGTGGTCTGGGGATTACAAGTACATATGGAAGTTTCAGGTATAGAGATCAATAGTTTTTTTTATGAGACAGTGTAACATTTAGGGGTTTACCATTATTTTAGTAGTTGTTGTTGTTGTTGTTGTTCCCTAAGCTGCCTGGTCGAACAGCCCCAAGGCCCCGAGCAATTCCAAGGCCATAACCGAGCGCCCTCACTGAACCCTCCCTGCCGACCACAATAAAGCCTGGGTGACCAAAGCCACTCCATGGCGGGGAGCTGAGGAGGGTGCGGAAACGCCCGGGAAACCAAAGACCCACCCAGGGCCCTGTGCCCCTCAGCAATTATGAAGAGAAAGTTGAGGGGCAAGGGAAAAATGTGACGCTTTGGCTTCCAATCTTGGTAGATTGGGAGATCAATCCACGGAAGAGATCTAGAAAATATATAAGTTAAAGGAACAGTCAGAGTAAGCTATGGGTATGGCAGAGATGCTCAGTTCTCACTCTGATAGACCAGCCCATCACCACATGACTAGAACCCAATCCTCTCAGCATCAGCTAGGAAAGGCCCTAGAAAGCCGTCTTTGGCGGGGGGGATAGCTCCCCTATTTTAACCCCTTTCGGGGTTGGGCACCCGCCACCATTATTTTATTTTAGTTATGTATTTACATTATTTATTTACTGTTTTCAATATATTTGTATTTATATTTATTTTATTTATTATTATTATTATTTTGTTTTGTTTTACAAAATTGTGAGGTTTAAGAGATTACCTATGGCTTATGAGGGAGTGTGAGGATTAGGGGATATTATGTGTATTATGAGAACACACCAAGATTACCATGTATGCACTATAAATAAATTTAAGTACCTATATATTTTGAGAAAATGGTAGGTCTGGGAGATTACCTGTACATTACGAGGAAAATATATTATACGGGATTTCCAGGAAACTGTGAGTGAGTTTGAGGACTAACTATAAATTATGAGTGGATTTGATGTCTGAGAAATTGCCTGACAGATATGGTGTGTTACCAAAATTATGATGGAGTGTTGAAAAATATAGAAGTGTAGCGATAAATTAGACTAACATTTTGTTATTGTATTGTGGGTAACTATAGACTATTCTTTGTCAGATTATGAACAACCTGTGTGAGTCATAGGGGTAATTGAGATAGTATTTTCATATATTTCTTGGTAGTAATCCAGTCGGTGTTTGATAAAATCTTCTAATGTAAGCCAGACTATACCTACCCTCTGAATATTATGACGCTTTTCTCCTTAACATTAAAGCAGCATATATATTGTTCTTGTATTCCCATATACCTACTAAACTGAATGTAATCGGGTGATACTAGCCAGATTATATTCAAAGAATACGTCCTGGTATGATAAAAGTGTTAAGTGACACCACTGTACTAAAAGGATTAAACTATTAAAGGATTAAGTTCAGATGTTACAACAAAAAAACATGTATATCATATTTCCTTTATTTTACTATGTGCATTAAGGAGAGACAAAGGCAAAGCTGTCTGTAACAAGTGTCCCCCCAAGGTTGAAAGCGTGATAGACCGCCAAAATCAAGGTACGTTAGAGGTAATTTAGATGTGTTGGAAAGAAGTGTGGTGTGGTTGTTAAATATAATGAAATGAATAGGAGGAGGAGGTGTTTGTGAGAGTTAGCTGGAATACTCTCTGCGTAAGTGAGGCACTTGCAGAAAATATGAGGGAAGCCAGGCAGACAGGAGTTCCAGCAAATCCTTATCATATGCCAATGTGGCCTGTCCTGGGTACTGTTTGTGTGCACTTTGAACTAAAAAAATATTAAACACATACACAGGTTTCAAAGGTTTAAATTAAGCTCTAAACCTCGAGTTCGTTATTACAACGTTAGTATACATATAGGATTTATGATCAAAGTGCAGAATAAGGAAATTGAATACTAAAAGTAATGTAATAACAAGATGGTGGGTCTTAGAAAAGGGTGACATTAATGGGATAAAGAGTGAAATATTGCAGGAAAGGAAAAAGAGAGAGAGAATGAGAATGAGAAAGAGAGTGAGAGTGAGTGTGAGTGACATAATATTAAGTGTGTGGAATAACGCGATGATAAGACCAAGATAAAAAGGAGTGAGGGCTGATAAATGACCGCCATAAACACCCCTGCTGACCCACCTTGACCTCTCTTGACCCCACAGAACAGCTCACCGGTTCAAAGGTGCAATTACCCTTGCTATTTTCCGGCAATTTAACGATCGGTAGCTTTTTTTCTGCCAACCAATGGAGGCTCTTGCATTGGTTTCGGGAGTAGACAGAAACAGACTGTCAATTGAGAAACTATTCAAACCCAGTTTTAAAATAAAGTTACTTATTGGTAGTCCTTATTATTAAATATAAACAAAGTAAAATTAATTATAATGTTTCTTATTATGTACGGTACTTAAAATTGATATAATGGTCAAGGGGAGATGGGTCGCTTTTCTGGTCCCCCTTCTCTCTCATGCTGGGACATTTTCTACCGAAAAATGTACAAATTACTCTAGAAGGATGATCTAATGGATGTTTTTTTTTTAAAGTTTGATGGAGGTCTAGGGAGGAAACTAAACAAAATAATAATAAATATATGAAATAATCGACCAACAATTATACCCTTCCCCCTTAAGGCACTAGATAGTACAACCCCCAGATGCTTTATTGTTATAGCACTATTTATTTGGGATCCATTCATGCTGTAATGTGCGTTTTTTTATTTTTGTTTCCAATATGTAGAATTTGGTATTATTGAATAATGACATTAATTTCCCATTTTCAGACCAGTTTACTAGTCTATCTAAGTCTTTATGGAGTTCATGTGTATCTAGTGCCGTGTTTACAATACTTACGATTTTGGCATCGTCAGCAAATATTAGAGATTTTCCAAGTGAGTTTTTTCAATTATCATTTATGTATACTGTAGGCTACCCAGAACAGGACTGGACCCAGCACCGAGACCTGTGGCACACCACTAACTACATATTGCCAGTCATATTATCTACCATATATCACAACTCATTGCTTTCTATTCGTGAGCCAGTTGCTAATCCACTGTTATTTTGAATTCTGTGGGTTTTTAATGTTTACAGCAGGTCCCTGTGAGGGACCTTATCAAAAACATGTTTTAAATCAAGATATATGACATCTACAGCTTTGCTTTCATCATACATAATGAATATATCACAGAAATAATCATGTAAATTTGTCGGGTAAATTTAATCCAAAGTTATTCTAAATGTTTGATTAGGCTTAGTTGGTTCAGGGTAGGGTAGGTAAGTCCCATTCGGTAATGGGACATGGCCGTTTAGGAGTGTGGCTGTTTGATTTAAAACCAGCAGAGGTGCAAACAAGAGACAATTGAGGCCACAGAATGTTCCAAATAAACAACCTGCCCTGGCATAGCATAATGTTACCTCATTGTTTTGCAAGATACTAATATTGTGGTGCTCGCTGCTTGAATGGGCTCAAGTAAATATATTGTTTCATATTTGTGGATATATATATATATATATACAACACTCACAACACAACACTCACATACGCTAGTCTCATCTAGTGTTCTAAGTATACATACTGTATATATTATATACAATATATATACCATTCTTAGAACACTAGATTAGACTAGCGTACGTGAGTGTTGTGTTGAGGTGTAGACAAGAGGCCATAATCATTACACATTATGACACAACCACACAACCTCACCTGTCCTATCATAAGCTAAGATAATGCACTATAATTCTGTGAAGGTAGATATGTTATTATAGTGATGTAGAGCAAGACGTGGATTTCATTGTTATTTTATGGTTAAGTTAGAGTCATAGTGACAGTAGTTATATTGGCGGTAGCGATGGTTTATATGGATGTGATTGTGGAGGTGATAGTTGTGTTTATGGTTAAGTTAGAGTCATAGTGACAGTAGTTATATTGGTGGTAGCGATGGTTTATATGGATGTGATTGTGGAGGTGATAGTTGTGTTTATGGTTAAGTTAGAGTCATAGTGACAGTAGTTATATTGGTGGTAGCGATGGTTTATATGGATGTGATTGGGAGGTGATAGTTGTGTTTATGGTTAAGTTAGAGTCATAGTGACAGTAGTTATATTGGTGGTAGCGATGGTTTATATGGATGTGATTGTGGAGGTAGTTGTGTTTATGGTTAAGTTAGAGTCATAGTGACAGTAGTTATATTGGCGGTAGCGATGGTTTATATGGATGTGATTGTGGAGGTGATAGTTGTGTTTATGGTTAAGTTAGAGTCATAGTGACAGTAGTTATATTGGCGGTAGCGATGGTTTATATGGATGTGATTGTGGAGGTGATAGTTGTGTTTATGGTTAAGTTAGAGTCATAGTGACAGTAGTTATATTGGTGGTAGCGATGGTTTATGGATGTGATTGTGGAGGTGATAGTTTTTTATGGGTAAGTTAGAGTCATAGTGACAGTAGTTATATTGGTGGTAGCGATGGTTATATGGATGTGATTGTGGAGGTGATAGTTGTGTTTTGGTTACTAGAGTCATAGTGACAGTAGTTATATTGGCGGTAGCGATGGTTTATATGGATGTGATTGTGGAGGTGATAGTTGTGTTTATGGTTAGTTAGAGTCATAGTGACAGTAGTTATATGGTGGTAGCGATGGTTTATATGGATGTGATTGTGGAGGTGATAGTTGTGTTTATGGTTAAGTTAGAGTCATAGTGACAGTAGTTATATTGGCGGTAGCGATGGTTTATATGGATGTGATTGTGGAGGTGATAGTTGTGTTTATGGTTAAGTTAGAGTCATAGTGACAGTAGTTATATTGGTGGTAGCGATGGTTTATATGGATGTGATTGTGGAGGTGATAGTTGTTTATGGTTAAGTTAGAGTCATAGTGACAGTAGTTATATTGGCGGTAGCGATGGTTTATATGGATGTGATTGTGGAGGTGATAGTTGTGTTTATGGTTAAGTTAGAGTCATAGTGACAGTAGTTATATTGGTGGTAGCGATGGTTTATATGGATGTGATTGTGGAGGTGATAGTTGTGTTTCGATGGATGTTGATGTGGTTCTTAAGATTACTTTAGTGGTACTAATGTCTTTAGAGGATATCACATTAGATCCTTATCCCACAATATAGTTATATACCTCTGTTCTGGCAATTTATGTTAGTCACTCGTGTAAGAATCCTGTTACCTTTATATATCTACCTCCAGTCTAGTTGCCAATATCAGGGCTAACTAGTGTCAAAGTGTTGCCAAAGTTAAGATGTATATAAAAAGTTGACGTTAAGAACTCTTGTGAGATACCAGGCTTAATATTTAGTGTGGTGGTTGCTCTGAGGTTTTGGTGGTGATTGTATTAATGAGGGTTAATTATGATTGTTATGGTTGTATAGTTTTTGAGGTAATGATGGTATACACCGTCTACTTTATGAAGTCCGTTTGGGTGTGGTCCTCCTGGGGCATAAGATAAAGGCGTCGTTGTCACGTTTAGGGTAAGCAGAGAAACATCCACCGTTTTCTATAATCATATGAATGGGACACTTTCTCGGGTACACTCGTACCCTAGGTCAGGTTAATCCATTTGGCAATGTCGCAAAAACAACGTTGCCATTTTGTATACAAATTATTTGCATTTATCGTTAATAAAGTGTCACATTCTTAAAACCATACAGCTTTTTTGTTATTAAATATATACAGAGTATTTATAACTAATTTTTTTTAAAGTTGGTAATAGCTTAAAATGTGAGATTTGTTATTAATAATTTAAGATTTGGCATGTCTGCTTTTATCAAATTCCTGACCTGACAACGCCCGAGCGGCCTTCATAAAATAGAATGACTTATAGTAGTGATGGTTATAGCGGAGTGTCTAACCTTTAATATATGTGAATATATATGAATGCGAATAGCAACAGAAAGGCGAGTCCTGAATAGGCTACTCGTTATTATGTTATAGTAGAGGTGGCACGGATGTCGGTAGGGGTGGAAAGTCTCACAGATTATATTGAAGACAAGTGTAGAAAGGAAGAAGGAAGTACAAGAGTAAAACGTGACGGGCTGGCCCTCTTGCTATTTTGATAAGGGAATTTCTTGTCATTGTATTCTTTTTGTTGTTGAATGCTGTGCAGTCGTTCGTATTTGTATTTTAATTATAGGTCCTGATGGTGTAGGAGGTATGTTATTAACGAAATGGTTGGTAATGCTAGTGGTATTATTAATGTTGCTATTGTTGGTATACTTTTGTTTTCCCCATGTGTATGAAGGAGACAAAAGGCAGTTGATAATATGGGCTATGATGTTAATGGTGTTGGACTGTGGGGTCCCTGAAGGTGTGTAGGCCTACATTGTTATCCAAGTTCTGTAATTGTTGCTTTATCATGATAAGGTTGTTTTATTTGTTTTGTTTACGTGCATTTAATTTGTGTTACTGTTAGCCTATTTACTGTGTTGGTGGCGTAATGGATTAGATGCTTATGTTCTGGGTGTGGTGTCCTGAGCTCGTATCCCGGGAGGATCATAGCTTTAATTAGTTTATTCTAGCGCATTGGGGTTTGTAATGAAAGATTAATGTTAAGAACGTGGTGTTCCTTAATTGTTGTTGTTGTGGTTTTAATGGTGGAAGTGTGTGTGTGTGTGTGTGTGTTTTCTTTGCGATATATTAGCCACTAGGAGGGGTACCCGGCGTTGCCCGGGTTTAAATTCTACTACCATAATCACCATCATCAATCACTACTACCACAATCATCACAATACTACTACTACCATAATCACCGGCCTCGACCTCCCTGTGCCTCACCATCATCAATCACTACTACCACAATCATCACAATACTACTACTACCATAATCACCGGCCTCGACCTCCCTGTGCCTCATTAAACGGTAACCTCGATTTCGGGCGCTAAATGACCTCCGATTTTGGATCTGACCTCATCCGTACCCCCATTTTGGGGAGCTGCGAACAACTTTCGTTCCATACACCTTTTCAATCGGAGGCCTCCTTCTGCCCCAAACGGCAATTTTTTCGCATTTTTTTCGCTCCCGTATACTACATAAGTTCTGCCGAAAATTTTATTGAACAAAAGTGTCTCTGATTTCCACTAAACTCGCCTAAAACCATCTCCAAAGCCTGGGCTTTCCAACGGTGCCCCACACTCCCACCTGGCACCAAAACTGTGGGAGGAGTTTAGTAACAAAGGTCGGGTAACTGACAAACAGACAAACATTGACCTTTATTTATTAAGATTGTTATTCTCGTCCCAGTATTATTGCCTAGCCTGACATTGAACTACACACCACACTTGCCCTTTTATTGTTATAATGGTATCCTGTTTTCGTGGCTGTTGGGTAGCTCAATCTGGAAAGCGGAAACGAAGCTGTAATTGGAATCTTAGTAATCTATATTATATTTGTCTTTGTCTTTGATATTTTTGTCATTTGATATGTTTTATTTATTTGTATATATTTTTTATGTTATTGGGTTTGTATATATATATATTGTGCCGGTGTTATATATAGATATTTTTCAGTAAGACAAGCAGAATGAAATGTGGTACCGGTATCGGATTTTTTTTAGTTGATGGTCTGGCTACAGTTATTGATGTGGTTATTGTTATTATCGTTGTTGTCTGTCATATTGTTACTGGTTTTAGCGTTTTCTTTAGTATTTCATGTGTGGTGTTCTGTTGCTCTTAATGAAGGTGATGCAAAAATCGCTGTTGTGATTTTCATTATTACTGATTTTAATGTATTTAATCAGTGTTGCATATAAGGTGTCTGGTAACCTGTGATGAGCGGATGATTAGGTGTATGTGGATTGTCTGAAGGTGTTGTTTATGTCGTCGTTGTTGTTGTTATTGTTGTTGTTGTTGCTGTCCATGTTGCTACTGGTTATATTGTTGTTTTTGCCGGCGTTGCATGTTGGGTGCCTGTTTTTCAGTGTGGCCGTCTGAAGGGAAGGTTTAATAAGAGTGTTTGTGTGGCGTATGTTTCTCTGTCTTTTGTGTGTGTGTGTGTGTGTGTGGGGGGGGGGGGGGTTAATGTGTCTTTTGTGTGTGTGTGTGGGGAGGGGGGGGGGTTAATGTGTCTTTTGTGTGTGTGTGGGAGGGGGGGATGTGTCGGTAGCGTGTCTTTCTGTGTGTGTGTGTGTGTGTGTAATAATAATAATAATAATAATAATAATAATAATAATAATAATAATAATAATCAAAATAATCGGTTTATTGTGTGTGTGTGTTATAATATTGCGTGAATATCTGACCTTTTCTTCCACCAACCTACGGTATTTGTAAGCACAAAAAGCCGAACATTCACACCTGACTGCAGTATTCTTGGTTCACAGAAGACACATACCCGACAGTTTTCGTCTGATTTGTTGTACTGATGGCTAGATATGGACCACAATGATCATCCATTTCGGTGTGAGTATCCTAGGTTCGAGTCCTTGGAGTGCCACATGTATTTGTTGATTTCATTAATTGAGTTTAGAAGTAAAGTTGGTTGGTGAAAATATATGAATCACTTTGTCCAACAATAGATAGATAGATAGATAGACCTAACTTAGCTAATCTGATTTAGCCAAGTCTTGCCTAATCTAACCTAGCCCAACTTAAGCTTTTTAGGATTGTGGACGTTTGGGTTGTGGCCGTTTAGTAGTGGGACTGTTTTGACCTGCTTGAGTTACCATCGCAACAAAGCCAATCCAACTGCTTCCTCTCACTCCAACACCCCTTCACCTCCGCTCTCAACACTCTTGGAAAAGTAGATACAAGGTGCCGTTGTAAAAGCTTATCCCGCAGTACCTGCACCTGACCTGCCCATCGACCAACTATCACGGTGGTAAAGGCGATGATGACTCCCCCCCCCCCCCAACATGATGTGTGGCAACTGTTTACCGACAAATGGTTAACCCTCTCATTACCGATGACTTATTTTTATTTTATTTCAGCTACACTTAGATGATTTTATGGAACTTAGGAGGGGCAGAAGGTAGCTAGAAGGATTGCTTGAGATAATCTAAAGCCTTATAATTGGTAGACGTCCTTTCTAAGCTGATTATAATCCATTATTAGTTGCCAGAATGTAATGGAAAGGATGTCACCAGTACTGAATGGGTGAAGGGAATGAATAATGGGACGGTGTTGGGGTGTCGTACCATTGGGGGGGAGGGGGTGGGGGGTGGGGGGTGGGGTTATTGTCAACGATCTGGTTCTTGAGGGATTATGTTCGGCCCCCCAACCCCCGCCCCCCAACCATACCCACTCCTGATCCCCAGTTCACCTTCTCTAATACACAAATAACCATGCAAAGTTATCATTCATTGATAGCGAAATTGAATGTTCCACATGTGACCTGTAAGGTTTGTAAGTATTATCAGGTTCCATGTCACTTCAACCAGTAGCTCTCAACCAGTGCCAAATTAACCCAGACCAACCAAACCAGTGCCAACTATAGTACTAACCTAACCTAACCTAACCGTATTGGTTGATTTGGTACTGGTTGAGAGCTACTGGTTGAAATGGTCTACTGGTTGAAGTGACCGGTCACCGTATTATCACCGTGTTCGCAGTCGGCTGACAGGGTATATTAATTGCGTGCGCATGTATGAGTGTGTACGGTACTTGTATATTTGCAAGAGTGTAACTGCTTATGTGTGTGTGTGTGTGTGTGTGTGTGTGTGTGTGTGTGTGTGAACAAGCGGTGGTGTGTTTAAAGGTACAAAATTCACGAAATATGTAGGTTTGCAGGTACATGAGGTTTAGGGCGACAGTTTAAGTGTACACACCTTTTTAAAATACGTTGAAATGGAGTGTTTTCGGTTAGGTTAGGTTAGGTTAGGTTAGGTTAGGTAGGTTATGTTAGGTTAAGTTTTATCTAGATAGTTAAATTTAGGTTTAAATATCGAAAAATGTACTCGTAAGCATGCAAAAATAACGTGTGTACCGATAAACACACCACCGCTTGGATGTGTGTGTGTGTGTGTGCACGCGCGCTCATAAGTGTAGGTGTGTACCTGCATATGTATGTGTGTGTGTTTGTGTGTGCTTCCATAAATATAGGTGTGTACCTGCATATGTACGTGTGAGTGTGCCAGAATGTGTATATAAATTATGTGGACGTATATAATGCATATAGAATATACATTAATGTACGGGTGTATCTCTGCATATGTGTGGGTGCGGGTGTGTGACGTGTGTATGTGGGTGGATGAAGGGGAGGTAGTGGGTGCTTGCGTGTGTGCGTGTTCCAGGAATATTTCATCTACGTGGATTTTTCGCTAGGGGATCAACTCAAAGGGGAGCCAAGGGAGGGGAGGGAATGGTCGTGTGGGCGACTGTTGGGATATGAAGGCA
>CM064506.1:11200405-11282905 GCA_032716605.1 Paralithodes platypus | reverse complement strand
TATGATTCTTACTCCATCAGATCCTTCCTAAGCTAGATATAATCGTCTATTGATAGTCAGAAAAGCTTTAAAACGCGCGAGAATCCTCAAGGGTAAACAAAACATTGCATATCATTTATTTAGGCCAATGACCCGAGGCAGCTTTACGAGCAACGATATCCATTAAGTGTTCATCATCAGAGAGGTGTTTTTCCGGTCCCGTCTCAAGACCACCGTCGCAAGATCTACCCGAAAAACTGTTTTTCCGGTCCCGTCGCAAGCCCACCTTTAGCAAGCGAGACACCAATATTCTCTTGCGACGGCAAGAGAGCTCCGGAGCTGGGTTGACGGCAAGCTGAAACATCTCACTCAACTTACTGTTTCTTCATTCTAATTTATTTCGGTATATTTGTTTATCCAAACATTATCTTATAATTTACTTGCCTATTATTAGGAAGTAGAGTAATAAGAGCCCACAGTAACGTATATCCAATTGTTGATAATAAATTAATGTGGGACAGTACGCTTGGTTAAATTTTGTCCACGAAACAACAACAAACCCCAGCTTTGACTAGGCCTAGGCTATGCTATTTACCGATTGTTTTTTTTCACATCAGAATTGCATTTATATAATCCTTATGATAATTAAATTGGCGGTGAATGTTATTCCGATGAAATGGAAGTTGTATAGCCTAGCCTATATATTTGTAAAATGTGCGCTGGCTTGGAGCAAGCCTGTGTTGTTTTTCCCGTCCTGTGATGATCTTGCGACGGCTCGGTTGAGACGGTGGTCTTGCGACGGGACCGGAAAATCACGCCTCTAAGGCGTGAAGTTTATTACCAAGATTATTTTTACAGGTATTTGGATAGGTGTATAGATGGAGAGAGAGAGAGAGGTTAGCTGCACGTGTGTTTATCAGTGTGTGTGTGTGTGTGTGTGTGTGTGTGTGTGTGTGTGTGTGTGTGATAGAGAAATAGAGAGAGGTGTCGGAATGTGTTTACCTCCTCTCTTGAGATGAATAGAAGCCTAGATTTATGATTGGCCACACATGTATGTACCATTGTGTATGAGAGAGAAAGAGAGAGAGAGATGTATTATAGGTATGAGAATATATTTACCCTCAATTTATAGATGTATAGAGGGCTAGTATTTATGGTTGGTTGGTTACAGGTGTATTTATCATTGTCCAGTGCCTCCCCTTGTTGTTCTCTGTGGGAGGGACTTTCACTGTGGGGGGTGTCTGCGTGTGGGGGGGGGGGGGGTTAGAGAGTGCGTGTGTGTGTGTGATATCGTGTCTGTGTATTATAGTGTGTGGGTGTGTTATAGTATATTCGCTGTAAGTAGGCGAAAAGTAATGACCTCTATCCTCTGTTACTCAAAGAGGGTTAGAGCGATTGGGCTGTACATCTTCACATCTATTCCTTGACCGACTTTTCCCAAATGGTAGAAATATTAGCTCGATTACTCTAGTCGTTTTTTTAGTTACAGAGGTTAGAGGTCATGGTGTCTCGCCTACTTACAGCGAATAGACTATAGTGTGGGTGTAAGTATATATGTGTTGAAGTGTGTGTATTGAAGTATGTTTGTGTGTATGGTAGAGTGTAAGTGTAAGGTTATGTGTGTCGAAGTATGTGTATTGAAATGTGTATGTGTGTGTGAGTGTATGGTAGAGTGACAGTGTAACTAAACGTGTTTTGAAATGTGTATGGGTTTGTGATACTGTGTGTGTGTTTGACTGAGAGTGTAAGTATATGTGTGTCGAAGTGTGTGTGTGTGTGTGTGTGTGTTAGAGTGTAAATATAAGTGTGTCAAACTGTGTGTATTGAAGTGGGTATTAGAGTGTATCGAAATGTTTGTGTGAGTGTTTGAATGTGAGTGTGTGTATATGTGTTTGTATTGAAGTGTGTATGTTTGACTGTGTGTGTATGTGACTGACTGTGTGTGTATGGGTGTAATGTAACTGGCCATGCGTGCTAGCCATTTAAACCTGTTCACAAATCAATGTTTATACTCCAACAGCCATGCCACTTCTATTCTCTACCACAATTAATCTCTGTCGGTGTTGTTTCCTGACTAACATTTCCACCCTCTCCGTTTTTATTTATATTTATTTTATTTGTATTTTGTTCCGCCTTCACTCTACCGGGTGTCGCAAAGGGTGTTGCTTTTAGGGGAGGTATTGGCTTTTGTGGACCCCCTTCTCCCTCATGTTTAGCTCGATTAGTTTTGAGATATTGAGACGTTCGCTCCATTAGTTTGTCGATTCTAAGACCTTTCGGCCCATTTCTTTATCAATATCAAGACCTTTCGTGTCATTTAGGTGTTGATTTTTTCCTGGCGAGCAATAGTAATTGTTCTACCGAAAAATGTACAAGTTTATTTCGAAGGAGGATCGTGAGGATAATATATTTAGCTTGACGGAGGTCTTGGGAGGAAAGTAAAACAATGATAAATATATATATCTATAAACTAATACGTAAACCCTACCCCCCTTAGTTCTGTCTGACTGTTATGCACTGTAGCTCTACCTTGATCCCTTCAATTTTGAGTGTATACATTGCCGACTTCCATATACCCTACCTAATCTGAATAAAATCGTCAAATAATAGCCAGAAAAGAAATGCGACATCGGCTCTTGAAAGGTTAACGTGGATACAAGTAAAGTAACCCACACTCGGTCCACTACCATTGAGTACAGTAGAGTACCTCAGCTCTATGGTAGGGTGGCTGCTAACTATCTGCTTCCTTCTATTTTTTTTTTTTTTTTTTTAATCTGAATGAAGGCGACAAAAGGCAAAGCTGACTGTAACGAGTGTCCCTCCCCAAGGTTGAAAGAGTGGTATGCGTGTTATAGCGGATGTCCTATATACGTCTCCTTCATGATTTGGATGAGCTTTAAAACCCGGCCAGCCCCAGCGACGCGTCTGACGAGTCACCTATGTATGTAACGCTAAACCCCAGCGACTCGTCTGACGAGTCGCCCTTTTAGCTCAGTCGTCAGGCTCAGAGTGGCTCTACCTAGAGGGCTCAGATTTGTATGGGAACTGTGTAAGTATCCCACGCACCCATGCCGATGGTTCAAAACTCTCAAAGTCCAACCGCGTGCGCGTGAGCGCGCAAAAACATGTTTTTTTTGGGGAAATTGCTTTCAATTTTTTACTCTTGTAAAATCCGTTTTCGGGGGCTCTGTAGGACCATTTTTTGAGCTTTTTGATCGGTTTTTCGTGGTTTTTCCTTCATTCCTAACCCATTCGCTATTGTTTCTGGGGAAAAAAAAATAAAAACCGGCCAGGTTCTGGTGGTACATTTATTAATAACTAGCCGGGGCTCGACGTATTCTGGCTATTATTACACGTTTGGCCGTATTCTTAAACCTTACTACAATCAAACCCCACACCTTAGTGAACCAAAGGAGACGAGATAAATTGTTATCTCTAAGAAACAGGGTGGTTTCAAGTTCTCTTTCATTAATCAACACTTAGTTTCAATATCTTCGTTCAATATGGGATAGACTACACCATAGATCTTGGACTACACCATCCCCACACGTCAAGAATACGGCTGGTAGGGGGTTGGAGTGTAAAACTTGTCTGTTTCGTCTGTATGGCGAACGGTATCGAGCCTGTAATTTTAGGAGGAATCGGCCTTCGCCCGGCATCGAAAAATGTACACATTTATCTTGAAGGGGGGGTCAAGGGGGCGTTTCTTTAAGATTAACCTAATGGAGGTCTAGCGAGGATACTAAAAAAAGACAGAAAAAAAAGTAATAATACTAAGTAAATGCATAAATAATTGGACTAAAAAATAAGCCCTACCCCCTTAATTAACGTAAGCTTTGAGAAGGGTAGGTTAGATCTAGGAGAATCAACTGTAGACGCAGGCGAAGCGGTGTGTGGGCGAAACGTCTCTATATACCGTACCAGCCAGTGCCTCCGGAGACTTTCACCTTCCAGTCATTCGTCATATTCATTACACCACACAGGCTCGACACTCTTAAGGGGAGGTGGGGCGTTTTTCTGGTCCCCCTTCTTCCCTATTGTTTAGCCCCTATAGTTTTCAGATATTAAGATGTTTTCTCCATTAGTTTGGCGATTTTAAGACATTTCGCCCCATGTTCATGTCAATACTAAGACCTTTCGTTCTATTTAGGTGTCGAATTTTTCCTGGCGAGCAAAAGCGAGCCTGTAATTCTAGGAGGAAATGGACTTCGGTCGGGAGCTTTTTCTACCAAAGAATGTACAAATTTATCTTGAAGGGGGTCTATATAGTTTGTGTATTATATGTGTTATTTCTGTGTGTGTGCTAAACGTTGATGGAGGTCTAGCGAAGAAACTATAAAATAAGTCTATAAATAAATACACGCATAAATATATAGACCAGCAAATAGCCACTACCCCCTAACCCTTTCAAGATACGAGGACGCCTTTCTGTTAGTAGACACATTTATTCAGATTAGGAAGGAGTTGTGGGAATGAGAGGGTTAATTGACCACGTGCGAGTTTCAGGCTATAAGGAAGTTGGAGCTGTAGACATCGATAGTAAACAGAAGTGCAATAATAATGTAAGTTTTTGATGACTAAAGAGTATGTTAAATTGGATTGTATGTATTTATAAGTGAACTACAACCGTATTTTAGCTGTAAATTATGTTAAATATCGTAGTCTACAGCTCCAACTTCCTTATAGAACGAAACTCGCAAGTGGTTAATTGAGATAGACTTCACCTCTCTGACTCGTAAAGGACTCTCCAAGACTTAAGGGGGGATGGTTCACTCTTTGGTCAATTTTTGTTTCTCATTTATTAATTATTTTTTTCTTTCTAGTTTCCTTCCTAGACCTCCATCAAACTTTAAAAAAAAAAAACATCCATAAGATCACCCTTGTAGATAAATTTGTACATTTTTCGGTAGAAAAATGTCCCGGCCTAAGGCTGCTTCTTCCAAAATTACAGGCTCACAAATAATTTACCAGGATAAAAATCGACACCTAAATAGCACGAAAGGTCTTAATATTGACAAGGAAATGGGGCGAAAGGTCTTAAAATCGACAAACTAATGGGGCAAACATCTTAAAATCTGAATACTAATGGGACTAAACATGAGGGAGAAGGGGGCTAGGAAAACAACCCATCTCCCCTTAACATATTTGTGTAATGTACGCCATAATAAAGGGAATCAGTGTCCTCTACTACTGAAAGGGTTAACTTGTAGCTCCCTTATAGTGGCTTTCCTTCAGTTCGCTGTTTTATTTATTGTTATATAGGGATTTAATGGGGGTTTTCTAGATACCCTTCTCCCTCATGTTTAGCTCCATTAGTTCTTGAGATTTTAAGTCATTCACTCCATTAGTTGGGCGATTTTAAGACCTTTCGGGCCACTTAGGTGTCTATTTTATTCAGACAAGCGATAGCGAGCCTGCAATTTAGGAGGAACCTGCCTGTGCCCAGGGCATTTATCTATCGAAAAAATGCACAAATGTATCTCGAAAGGGGGCTTGGGGGTATTTCTATAACTTGATGGAGGCCTTGGGAGGAAATTAAAAAAATATGAAATAAGTAAATACAAAACAAATTAATACAAATCTTCCCTTACTACCGGGTCGCAGGTTACTTAATCAGTAGCATGTGTGTGAGGGTATATATGTTTAGCTATTGTTTTATATATCTTTATTATATTCTATGTTAATACATTATAATTATGTAACTTTGCCTTTACTGAACTCATTGAGGTACAGTCAATGGTCAAAGGTACAGTCATATCTGGGGGCATTTCTCTCCTCCTCCTCCTCCTCCTCCCCCCTCCCCCCGCGTGGACTGGCTTAGTCATAATATTGGTAAAACAAAAAGTAGTGTAGTATGGAAGGTGTTTGTAGCGTAATGTATTGATAGGAGGAGAAAGTGTTTTGGAAGGCAGGCTAGGTCAATATCGATGAGGAACAGAAGGGATCAGCTAAGGAGGCCAGGTGGAGAAACAGGAGTTCCAGCTGTCCTTATCAGTCACCTACCACTCCACGGGAGTACCGCCCTGTTCTGCTGGTGCCTACAGCCTCCTCCTAGCAATTCTGGAGGTGGGATTCCTAGTGGTTCGGTAATGTTAACGTATGGTACTATGCTCACACCTCTATATATTATTTAATGGATTACAAATTTAAGTTACAGTATAATTATATATATATATATATATACGGTATATATAATGTGAGTGTGTGTCAGTGTGGTGTATGTGTTCGTAGCCTATGTGAAGATATTTGTTTGTTTATTTAAGCGATTACTCATATTTTCGTCATGTGTGTATATATTTGGGTGAGAGTTATCCAGCTTCTGTACACCAATGCTTCCAGTCACCCATGTATGTTTCAGTGCGCGTAGTCATGCATGTGTGAACGTATGTGTATCCGTGAATTTCCCACCCGTCTGTGTGTGTTTACGTGTGTCTGAAGTTTTACATGTGTGCCTGTGTATGTATTATCCATTATCTGTGTGCCTATTTGTTTTCACCGTGTATAATGTAGCTAAGTGTTTAACCATTTTTATGTTTATTTGTTAACTTATGTCACGTGTACCTAGAGCTGCCTTTGTGTGTGTGTGTATGCATGTACCTGTATGTTTGTATAATTGCCTGTTTGTGTATGTGTAGGTTTATGTATATATGAGAGTGTACATAACTGTCTGTGTGTACACCTGTGTATACGTCTAGCTTCTGTGTATGTGTAGGTTTGTGTTTATATGAGAGTGTACAGAAGTGTATGTGTGTACCTCTGTATATATCTAGTTGTCTGTGTATGTGTAGATTTGTGTATGAGAGTGCATATATCTGTTTTGTGTTTACTTGTGTGTATAGTTATTGTGTATATGTAGAGCTACCTGTGTGTACCTCTGTGTGCATATAGTTGTCCGTTTGTATGTAGAGCTGTATGTGTGTACATGTGTGTGCCTGTATTTACTTGTGTGTGTGCAGAGTTGCCTGTGTGTAGCTATGTGTGTGTGTAGTTACTGGTGTGTATGTAGAGGTGTTTGTGTGTACATGTGTGTGCCTGTAATTGTTTGTGTGTATGTAGAGGTGTATATGTGTACCTGTGTGTACGTATAGTTGGTTGTGTGTGTCCATGAGTGTCTCGGTACCATCTGGTGTTACAGTAAAGCCTAATTTCTCTCTCTGGCCCCTCCACTTACCATCACTACCACCACCAGTACCGTGTTGTAGCTCTTAGTACTAACACCTCCAGTACTACCGTGTCTCAGTACTATACCGTGCCTCAGTACTACCGTGTCTCAGTACTATACCGCCCATCAGTACTACTGTCCATCAGTAATACCATCCATCAGTACTACCGTGTCTCAGGACTACCGTCCATCAGTACAACGACTTATACTATGGATAAAAAACACCATCTGAGGAAGAGCACTTTATTGACAACGTTTCGCATATAGCTTCATCAGGTCACTCCAGTGACATGAAGCTATCTGCGAAACGTTGTCAATAAAGTGCTCTTCCTCAGATGTTGTTTTTTATCCATTCTGTCTACTTTTCAAGTACCACTCAACGGCTTATACTATATTCTCAGTACTGACAGCCACTATACTGACAGTATCGTGTTGAAGGTTTCAGTACTCACACATCCTGTAGTACCGTCCTGCGGTATTAAGCCTTATAACTCATATCCTCATCACTCATAAATCCAGTACTATTATCGTTTAGTACTACACCTCATAGCTTCACCCTCCTATTTCATTAACCTCTTCTGTACCGGTGACGTCTTTTACATTTTATTCTAGTTATACTTAGATGATTTTGTGGAATTTAAGAAGGATCTGTGGTTGTAAAAAGGGTTAAGTGAGATAGTTCGAAGCCTGTTGATTGCTGGAGGCCCTTGTTAAACTAATCCTTTTAGCTACCATATATCCTTCCTACGCTTCATTTAATCATTTAAATATAGCTAGAATATAATATAAAAATACGTCGCCAGTACAGCAGGGGTTAATGCGCACATCTCATTAACACGCCTCTCAGTACATCTCATAGCTCACACTATCAGTACACTCACAACTCACAATTTGACGTTTAATTGTGTAGATACGACAACCACTGTAACTCAAATATGTCACAATAATTCTACTCATCACTCCTAATTCTCATCATAACTTGCTGCTATCGATTCATCCTCACAACAGTCGGTCCTCACAATTTGATGGTATAACACCTCATATATACTGGATACCCTTTCCAACTCAATCATTTCTCATAATCCAACTTCTCATTCCTCACTGATTGTTGCTGTTTGATCATCTAGTTCTAGAGCTTCGTTGCTAGTCCTTACAACTCAAATTAAACTTATGATTAATCTCGATAATCTTTAGAAACCACCTGGTCAATGTATCAAGACTGTATAATGTAATCAGTCAGTCCATGTAACTCACACCTCATTCTTTACATGTCATCCTCATAACATGTCATTATTCTGCTCTCATGTATCTCTACAACTCATAAATCCTTACTCGCAGAATTACCTTACGAAACTCATAACTTGTCATTCCTCACAACGTGCAAATGACTCTTTATAGTTCAAACTCTCCCGCTAGTGATGACAGCTGAAAACTACTGTAGTTCATCACAGTTCATCATTACAAAACCTCACATTCCTAGTCGTCAGTACTCACAAGCTACTAGTCTCCTCTGTTTATCCAGCCTCAGTCTTACTCATAACTTGGTCATTACACATACATAATTATCAACATCTTATTAGAACTATCCTCGCTCTTCAGACTCCCAGCTCATTTGTGGCTTCCATTATAACCTCCTCCCTGAAGGTCGTACTGTTCTCTGGATATAGTCAATCACCTTGTCCAGCTTTCTCATGTTTATTAAGTATTGGCCCTCATTATAATCTCTCAGCCTCTCATTATGCATGCCTCATTGCCTCAGCGTTCATTGGAGACTCATACCTCCTCCCCTCCAACTCATAGCTCGTTCTACATTCCTCAACTTTCATTCTGGACACGTTTCAAAGCACTCGTCAACATTAATTTCCCAGCCATCTTAGGTTGTTATTCTTTGTTCCGTTCTCAAGTTTCATTTTGTATACGAATCTAAAAATAATTCGTCAGTTCTCCCTCTCCAGTACTCGCTACTCGCACCTTATATTTTCAATTTATCACTGTGACACGAATCAAAACTCACTCTCATCCAGTCTTGGCACGAATCAAATCCCTCTTGGCAGCAGTCACTTGCCGCAGTGGTTATTTTGTTGGGGTCTATTTAATTATATATTCATTTATTTTTTAGTTTCCTCGCTAGACCTCCATCCAGCTTAAAAAACACTCCCAGACCACCTTTCAGGATAAATTTGTACATTTGTTCGATAGAAAAATGTCATGGCCTAAGGCCGGTTTCTCTTAAAATTACAGACTCGCTATCGCTCGCCAGGAAGAAATTGACATCTAAATGGCACAAAAAGTCTTTATATTGATATAGAAATGGGACGAAAGATTATAAAATCGACAAACTAATGGAGCGAACGCCTTAAAATATGAAAAATAATGGGGCTAAGCGTGAGGGAGTAAGGGCACCAGAAAAAAACCCGGCCCATCTTACCTTAAACGATTTTACGAAGTTTATTCGGAGTGTGTGGGAGTTGATAGGCATATTATGATAGTTTGTCCCCCGTGGATATATAAAGGCTTTCTCTAAACTGAGTGAAAGCGCGTAATGATAGCCAAAATATTAAATGAAATGACATAAGACTGCAAGGATATACAAATAATACCTAAGTCAAATGAAAAAGTGTAGATATAGCTTGCATTAACTAAGAGAAAATAACACACTCACCATAGGTAAATAACCTATAATAATTGCAGGTGACACACACATCTATATAATTATATTATAGCTAACTTAAATCTTTGCCTATGTATAATTAACCCTTTCTGTACCGGTGACGTCTTTTTATAATCGATGTGAGCTACATTTAGAAGATTCTATGAAGCTTAGGTTGAGATAGTCTGTAGCCTTATAATGGGTAGACTCATTTCCTCAGCTGAATACAATCGTCTAATAGTTGCCAGAATATAATAAAAAGGACGTCACCGGTACTGAATGGGTTAATCTATATCTGATCATATATGTAAACTAGAACATTGATATAATACTGTATACTTCCATATAGATAACAAAACTTCAATTTGAGAACCTCTTTTTATTATAGTACTTTGTTTCATATGAGTTAGGATATCTGATTGTTGATAGCTGATTGTGACTGTTGAAGATAAACTATATTGAATAGAAACCATTTGAGGAGGAGCACTTTTATATATAATAATGTTGAACAGACAGGTTTGTGATCAAAGATAAAAAGGTTTGGTGATTATTGAAAACAAATGTTATACTAAGCTAAATTTGATGATTGTTAAAGGAAGATATTAATGCTGAACCATTTTTGTTTAAGGATATTGGAGTAATTTGGTGGTTCTTGAAGGGAAAGGGTTAATGTGGAACCTGGGGAAATATTTTTAGGCTTGTGGGAAGTGTTGTGAGGCGTTAGAAAGTCGGGGAAGTAACGCCGGAAGTGAAGTTAAAACAGTTGGTGCGGAAGAAGAAGAAGAAAACAAGTAGGGAGAGAAAAGATGGTAAAGAAGACGTAATTTTGAAGAACGGAAAAGAAGGGAAACTGTAAATGGGAAGTGAATTTGAGAAAATATAAGACATGAAAAGATAAATCGCAGAATAAACAAAGGAAAACAAGGGAAACAAAGTGACAGAGTAGGAAGGAAAGAAAACGGACTGTGTAAAACAAGAACAATGGAAAGAAAGTAAGAGCAAGATAAATTGAACAGTGGAATTGATTAAAGAAGAAAGCGGAAATGGCAAATAATTGCATAAACTATCTGAGACGATAATAATAATACATTTACTCTTTTAGCTTGAAACATTAAGGTCACCTTAATTTTAATTAAAAAGACTGAGCATTTTAAGTTAAAAGCCTAAAAGTCTTGACAGTTGAAGTTAGAGCCATGACACATTGTATATTGAGAAACTTGAATAACCTGTGAATCCAGTTGTGAGGTTGTAAATATTTGTTTTATAGCCAGTGTGGTGTAGTAGTTAGCATATGTGTCTGTTAAGCACAGTGAACATATGAAAGAAGAGGCCTGAGATATTGACCAAGTTACAGTGAGTCCCCTAAAAATAAAGGCAGATACCTGATATTGGACGATAGAAGTCCGTATTTACAGTTGAAATATGGTGTTTGTTGAGGGTCTACCCTGGGGTTCGACCTCCCTGGATGAGAAGTGGACGGGCACAGTGCCAGGCCTACCTTCACCACCGTCACCCGCCACACAGTTCAAGGAATACCTCGCGGACAAACTAGATGCCTTTATGGTAAGTCACAAACAAAATATATATTATAGGTAGTATTGCAAAGGCCTTGTGGTCCTTTCCAGGGAGATTATCAAAGATATTGTGCAGTACACTCATATAGCACGGTGGGTATAATACCATCTACAGTATTCTGTAAATTATCTATTTATTTATTTTTATTTTTTTTGTAAGATAAATTTGTTAAAGGTAGATCATATCTTGTATGACAATAAGTATCCACATATACGATTGTTATATCTCTTCAACACTATTTTACAGACTAGGTTGTGTTATATATTTTTGTTGAGAGTAAAATAATATTGTTATAATCAAATTGTGAAACTCATTCAGTGTTCTTATGCATACTATAATAACTTGTCAGTGAAGTCTATGCGTTTCCAATTTAAAGAGACCGGGATGGAATAAGTCTGAAAGCACTATTTTGCTATTTATCTATTCGTTCTATATTTATTATGAGTGTTGGCGACTAGAATTTATCTGTTAGTCCAATATGGCTAGTATTAGGGCATTCTAGGGTGTTTTTAATTTAATATTAAATTTGTCTTATATATTTAACTCGTTGATTTCTGGGGCTTTCTTCTCTACTCCATGAAGTGCTTGGAAAATTTAAGATTACTGATAATCATAACCAATTGTAGGTCAGTCGCTCTTAAACTATTGTGTAAGAGAGAGCGAGTGAGTGAGTGTGTGTGATAACAACTATAATTTATCCCATTATGTTATAAATGTCGAGAGAGAGAGAGAGAGAGAGAGAGAGAGGGGGGGGGGGGGGGAAGAGAGAGAGAGAGTAATGTGTATTATGTTAGGGAGTCCTTTTTATCTTCAGCAGTAAATTGTATACACCTGTGGAAAGTGTGTGGTTGTGGTGACTATTGGCAACATCTGTACCTGTACTGTACCACCTGTCTTCACTCACATTTTTGTTTTTATATATAAAAAAACAAAAACAATAGAAGGTCCCACCCCTTTCCCATTCTTAAGTAAGCCATTTTAGATTTACAGAAGAGTGACCATTATTTGCATTACTGCATGTCCACAAACATTTCAGTAATGTAAGCATGTTTCCTTTTTTTTTTGTATAATTATATATTATGGTGACAGTTACAAAGTGGTGTACAATCTATCTTATTCTAGTTACATTATAGTTTGTCTTATTGTACCAGTACCTCCCTACAATCAACCTAGTTGTTCCCCAATTCGGCCCTCCGCCACGACCATTTCAAAGCCATGTCTCTCACTCTTGTCTTCTGTAGCGGGGAGGACCTTGTACCCCTGAGACAAAGGAGTGCAGACCTGAGAAGAGAGAAAGAGAGCCGGCATCTCATCCAAGTTATGACTTGGCTTCTATGCTGGCGCTTTTTCTCCGATATTTGTTCAGCTAATCTGGCATAGAAGACACTTGCCGAAGGTCCCATTCCTCCCAACGATGAGAAGACCAGAGGAGTAAAGCTTCCTTGATCCCTGTTCAAAATTCTTTCTTCATAAGCGCGTTTTTTCTCACTTTCGTTTCTCAAGTATGCCGCCTTGTGTCCTCGCTCACGATATGTTTGTGCTCTTGGGTTGAAGATTCTGATGTCGAAAAAAGCCCGTTGTCCCCTCGTCCAAAAACCTCGAACACTTACGTCCACTCTTGCTTCATTTGAAGTATTTGCAGTATTGTGGGCCAAGCGCTGTCCGTCCATAGGCAGAAGTTCCGGTTCGATTC
Organism: Paralithodes platypus; assembly: GCA_032716605.1. NCBI lineage: Eukaryota > Metazoa > Arthropoda > Malacostraca > Decapoda > Lithodidae > Paralithodes > Paralithodes platypus. The sequence goes on along the minus strand of CM064506.1, from coordinate 11,269,846 downwards.
TGACATCATGGCACACCTCGTCCAGCATTTGTGCAGTGATGTCTCGTACTTCATCATGCCGGATACAGATGAATCCTCCTTTCTTACAGGTCATACAGTGGTCTGAGTTGTTTATTTCACCGCATGCACATTTCAGCGGCAGGTTCGAAACTGGCCACCCATACCTCAAGGCTACGGCATCATTGAATTCTTGTTTTTCACTCACACTCACACACATTATGAACGTTTCGTGTCAATTAAGTTCAAAACGTTTATTGATATTAACCCTTTCTATACCAGCGGCGTCTGTTATATTATATTCTAGCTACATTTAGACAAATATATGCAGCTTAGGAATGATCTGTGGTAGTACAAGGGGTTGATTGAGATAGTTCGAAGCCTTATAATTGCTAGAAATCCTTCCTAAAATGAATGAAATCGATTAGTAGTAGCCAACATAAAATACAAACGATGTCGACGGTACAATGGTGGTTAACATATTGACATATACAATTATATACTATAATTATACGTAATTAATTAATTATTTGTTGTCGGCTATATTTCAGGTGACGGTAAATTGCTATGTTCCCTTCATTATGACTCGGCTATTAAGGGGCCCACCTCGTTTTTGTTCTCTCTCTCTCCCTCTCTTTCTGGGTTGTATCCATTCGGCCCCATTCAGCCTACTGTTTTAAGACGTTTATCCCCATACAGGTGTCGATGTTTTCCTGGCGAGCGCTACCGAGCCAGCATATTTAACAAAATGTTTTCGACAGTTGGCTAAATTTGTACATTTTTCTATAGAAAAATTTCTCCGGCGAAGCCGGATTTCTCCATACACTGCTGGCTCGCTATTGCTCGCCAGGAAGAAATCGACACCTGGATGGGGATAAACGTCTTCACACAGTAGGCTGAATGGGACCGAATGGATACAAGCCAGAGAGAAAAAAAAGCAGGTCACCCCCCTTAAGCGCATGCTGTAGCTAAAAAGTGTGTTAATTATAAAAACTTGGCATTATTAGGACGCAGACACATATTCATTTCATATTTTTCCATGGATTATTGAGACATCAGCTGGTAAAGGATTCAATTTCCTGCCAGCTGATAATAGGCAGACTATAGTTGATGGCATTGATGACTGATACCCGGCCCATTGGTATATAACTGTGTTGGTGGTGTAATGGTTTAGATGTTTATGTTCTGGGTGTGGTGTCCCGAGTTCGAATCCCAGGAGGACCATATATGCTTTCATTAGTTAATTCAAGTACATTGGGGTTTGCAATTGATGATTAATGTTAAGAACGGGGTGTTACTTATAAGTATACTGTATGTCCTATCATAATTTACATACATACACTGATCGGCGGTGTGGCAGGGTAGTGGGGATGTGGTAAGGAACGCAAAAATAATAATAGTGCAAATTTACATAACATTAAATTTAAATCTCCATCAAGTAGAATATTTTATAAATACAAATTAGTTGCCCCCATAATATCGTTCAAGTTTTCGCTTGAAAGAAGATAATGAACATTGGTGTTCTGTTTTTGTTTTCTTTTTTCTTTTCTGAAAGTTTAGTCAACACACACACACACACTTAGTTTACACGCATAAATACACACATACACTCTTTCTCTCACGCAAATAACTTCACTCTTTATGTCTTTTACATACACGCATTCTCTCTCTCTCTCTCCCTCTCTCTCTCTCTCCATAATATCAGTACAATCAATACAGACCAACAATAAACATCACGTCCATTCTTACCTCTGTTATATACCTGTTCCGCACCAGATCTCCCAAACCACCACCATCGTTCTCTGTGGTTCTCTATTATTCACAATAATGTATTGCCGAGACATTAACTGGGGCACTTTTTCCTCTTATTCTGGCTGGGAGAGAGGTAGCCTGACCAGGAGTCGAACCCACTCACTCCAGGTATTTTTGGAAGAGTTGGGCACCGTATCCGCTCATGGTCGAGTGGATACGGTGCCCAACTCTTCCAAAAATACCTGGAGTGAGTGGGTTCGAATCCTGGTCAGGATACCTCTCTCCCAACTTGCCCGCCTTTATCCTTATATGTTTTTTTTGCTGGCTATCGTTTGCCGATTTTATGTAGGTTAGAAAGTATCTGTGGGAGTCCAAGAGTTATAGTTGATCGTTCATATCTACAGTAAAGGAGTCCGTTGCAAGTTAAGTAAAGTCCTAATGTTAACCAGCATAAAAGATCACCCAAACCAAAATATCCCGCCAACGACCGTACAACTGTAAATTTGAGGGGCTGTTCGTGCCGCCTTTAAAGGGGGGGGGGGGGTTCTGGCCTCCCCTTCTCCCTCATGTTTAACCCCATTAGTTGTGAGATTTTAAGACGTTAGCCCCATTAGTTTGTACAAATTCATTCTTGAAGGAGGGTGTTGAGGGTGTTTTATTAAGCTTGATGGAGGTCTAGGGAGAAAACTAAAGAACTGAAATAATAAAAAAGATATATAAATAATCAAATACACACGCCCAAGTTTGTCATCACTTGTGGCCACCCACCATTGTCTGCCCGGCGGTTGTCAATGATGTATTGGTGTCGCCGAGGTAGCCTATTACGTTGCACATTGACTCCAGAAACACTCCTAGAAGTCGGTTATGTGTACGGTTTTGAGACATAAAATCGTTCATTTGCGTCTTGAGTGTTCTGTGTCTTAGATTAAATAGTTTGGTATTGTTGGCGTGAACAGCGTTATTAGCACGAGTTTGCCAGTTGCTGATCGCATTCCTTTGTATAAATTCGTAATATCACCAACCCACCAATTATTTTACAAATAAACCTAATTAATTAAATCAAGTAAATTAATAAAAAAAAAAAAAAAAAAAAAAAAAAAAATATATATATAATAATAACTCTGGTGCTGATAGTTATTATAAACGGTTAAGGGGAGGTGTTTAGTTTGTTCCCTAGACCAACATCAAACTTAAAATTACACCCCCTGGAGTCCCTTTCAAGATAAATTTGTACATTTTTCGGTAGAAAAATGTCCCGGCCAAAGGCCGCTTCCTCTTAAGTTACAGGCTCGCTATCGCTCGCCAGGATAAAATCGACACCTGAATTGCAGGAAAGGTCTTAATATGGGGTGAAAGTTCTAAAAATGGCTAAACTAATGGGGCAGACGTTTTATAATATCAAAAGCAATGGGGCTAAACATGAGGGAGAAAGGGGTCAAGAAAAAAATCCCTCAAGTGGAGATCTCCCCTTAAGGTGCATGTCCACGAACGGTACCTCAATGTTTACAACCCAGCATGCGTTATTGTATACCTATAGATGTTGGACAAGTAGTGACCTTTGTGTTGGTGTTGGTATACATTACGTCACCTCCTGACTCTTAATAGCTTGTGTACGAGGCATCATTTGTGCCATGTATCACTCACTGCTTCATGGGACTTAATGGCGGATGGTTAAGTTTTTGGTTGAGTATTTCATATATTTATTATGTTTCTAGTTTCCTCTCTAGACCTCCATCAAACTTAAAAAAACAACAACCCCATGACCCCCCTTCAAGATATATTTGTACTTTTTTGGGTAGAAAAATGTCCCGGCCGAAGGCCAGTACCTCCTAAATTACAGGCTGGCTATCGCTCGCCAGGTAATAATCGACACCTAAATGACACGAAAAGTCTTAATAGTGACACAGAAAAGGTGCGAAAAGTCATAAAATCGCCAAACTAATGGGCCGAACGTCTTAGAATCTCAAAACTAATGGAGCTAAGCACGAGGGAGAAGGGGGATCAGAAAAGCGAACCACTCCCCATAACACACTCAAATTTGGCACCGTGTAAACGCAGGGTCAGGTTATACAGCACAACATAAATATAATGAGATGATGTTGTTTAGTTGTGTTCTATGGGCAAGATCAAATGGTATAGTCATTATAGTCTGGCTTTTTTTTTGTATGTTTATGAAGGAGACAAACCGCAAATCTGCCTGTAACAAGTGTCTCATCCAAGTTGAAAGAACGATACAATTTGTTGGTGTACTGGAAAGAAGTGTTGTGTGCTTGTTTACTGTGGCGAAATGAAGAGGAGGAGGTGTTTGTGAGAGTTAGCTGAATTACTCTGTATGAGACACAGACAGAAACAGATTGAAACAGGAGTTGCAGCAAATCCTTTACTTGTATATTAATAAAATAATAAAAATTAAATAAAAAATTAAATTAAATAAAAATAAATAAATATAAAAATAAATGTGAGGTATGTGCCATGTATTTTTGCATAGTTGTATGTATGTATGTATGTATGTATGTATGTATGTATGTATATTATACATACATACATACAACTATGCAAAAATACATATCAGATCCTTTCGTACCTGTTCCGCATCATATCTTCACAACCACCACCTTGGCCCTCGTGTTAGTCAATTATTCATAGGTGTCGCAGGTATCATAACAGTTTTTAGAGCTGTATTTTCTTGCAGTTTAAGGGGGATATTTTTTTTTTTCTTTACTAAAAAAAATGTATATATAATTATTTTAGTTTCCTCGCTAGACCTCCATCAAGCTTTAAAAAACATCCCCAAGATCCCTTTTCAAAATATATTTATTCATTTTTCAGTAGAAAAATACACTAGCCACACACACACCAGAGAGAGAGAGAGTGAGAGTGAGAGTGAGTAAGAAAGTGTGTGTGTGTGTGTGTGTGTGTGTAAAGGGATACGTTTTCAACTGTGTGGTAACTGCAGTTCCTAGTGTATAATGATAATCCATTGTCCCGGGGTTTTCTTATATGTCGTATCAGGGAAATAGGTAAACCCTTTGAGTGCAGTGATATATATTAGGCCATACAAGTTCACATTAGGGATATTATGTTCAGCTTGGAAAATACGTATGCATGGTCAAGAGGTTTAAAATGTGAACAGGCTAGTTGTGTGTGTGTGTGTGTGCATGCATTACATTATCTTAGACAAAACACACACACGACATGGCCTGAATGTAACAATGTGCGGAAGACAGTGCACATCACGCTACGCTGAGAGAGAGAGAGAGAGAGAGAGAGAAGCCGTAGTACTTATAATTATTAGATTAAGTGTGTTGGTCTGAACTCTGAAGTATTGATAATGATATGGTGTGAAGTGATAGTGATAATGGATCTAATGTTTATATACAGTACAGTCTACCGTACAGTCAGTGATGATTTATTATTTTTGTTTTATTTATTTTGTATTTATTATTATTTCTTTTTTCTGGGCGAACGATAGTGGCCTTAGCCGGGACATTTATTTATCGAAAAATGTAAAAAATTAACTTAAAAAGGGGTCTGAGTTTATAATTTGAAGGAAGTGAAGGCGTGTTTTTTGTTTTGTTTTTGTTTGTTGTTGGTTTTTTTTTTTTGGGGGGGGGGGGTTAGCCTAGGGGACAAACTAAATTACATTGCTGGAAAATTAGAAAGGCAAGCAAACTCCTCACTAATAATTAAACAAAGTGTCGGATCAGAATCATCAGATAGTGTTAAATGGGAAAGTACTAATATTTTCATTTGGGGATATTGGGAAGTATTTTTGTGTTACAGTTAAAGTATTATATAATTATACACTGTACACTCCAATTAGTTATACTGACCAGAACAAATAATGTTATCCCTTGTTTCTAATATTAGAGGATTTGGTATGCCAGTTCAGATGTTCGGTCAGTAAGTTAAGAGGAGGAAGAGAAAGTGGTGATGATGATGATGATGATGGTGATGATAGAAATTGTAGTGTTGATAATAGTGATGGCGATGGAGATTGTGGTGATGGAGATGGAGATTTTAGTGATGATAATGGTAATGATAATGTTGATGGTGATTGAGATTGTGGTGATGGTGATGGAGCTTGTAGTGATGATTATGATGCTGCTGATGATGATGAGTATTAAGACGCAGAGGGGAGGGCTAGAAAATGGGAAGAGGAACGTCTGACAAATACAATATTTACCAGAGAAAGGAGGAAGAGAAGATATCGAGGGTGATGGTGAGAATGAGGGAGATGGTGAGAATGATGGCGATGAGAGGATGAGGGAGATAATGCAAGAGATACAAAGAATAAAAGAGATAGAGAAAAGGAAGCCATTATGAGTAAGCAAGATAAATGAGGCATGGAGATGAACATGGAGAACAAGTTGGAAACGTAGTGTGTACCGGTACTGTATTTGTGAAAGAAACAATAAACTGTGATGCATATATATATATAAAAAAAAAAAAACATTGATCATGATTGGTAAGCAGGATTAAGGGGCGATGGGCCTATTTATTTGATAATTTATGTATATTTTTATTAATTTTATTAGTTTCCTCCCTAGACCTCCATCAAACTTAATAACTCGCCCATTAGATCCCCCTTCTAGATTAATTTGTACATTTTTCGGTAGAAAAATGTCCAGGCCGAATGTCCGGTTCTTCCAAAATTACAGGCTCACTATCGTTCGCCAGCAAAAAAAAGAAAACAAAGAAAAAAAAGAGACCCCTAAATAGCACGAAAGATCTTAATATTGACAAAGCAATGGGGCGAATGGTCTTAAAATCGACAAACTAATGGGGCAAACATCTTAAAATAAAAACAAAAACAATGGGGCTTACTTAACACGAGGGAGAAGGGTAGACTGAAAAACGAGGAAATATATAACAGAATTTTGCGGAAGTAGGAATATGTCAAGCCTTATATTGGTGCGTAGTACTCTATGTAATTTTATATAATTTTATAGAAAGGAGAAGGGAGGAGATAGAAGGTGAAGGTGGTGGAGGGAGGGAGGGAGGGGCATAAGAAACCAACAATCGTCCTTGAATCCTTCACCTGTCTGGCTATCTCAGTACTCACTGTCTCAGACTCTCAGTCTCACCCAAGCCAGCAGAGAGGAAGGACGTCGCTCTGCCCTCTCCTTCCCTTCCTTCGCTCTCGCTCCAATCCCTTCCGTACACATCGCCTAAACAAAACTTACTACTCGAGTGAAGAAAATATGACTATATGATTGTGCAAGTTCGGAAATAAATAAGATTGCGCGTTGATCGTCGTCGTAAGATAGTTTGGGTTTGTGTTCTGACGGGCGCAAGTTAGGACCTGTGATGACTCGGGTGTCGGATAGTTACGACATGAGCAGAGAATCGGTAAGTAGTGACAGTTTGGTGTAGTAGTTGGTTTGGTGTTTTTATTCTAGAGTTTACATATGGTGTAAAGTGAGTCATTTTGTTATTTTAAACTGAAGTATAGTGTGATGCTTATTAGTCAGAGTGATTAGTCTCTGGAATAGTCTGCCCTCGGTTGTAGTGTTGTTCAAAATGCAATTAGCTGCACACTTGGACGCGAGGTTATTTGAGTAGGCTATTAATTAACTCTGTATGTGTCCTAAAACTTACTAAAGTTGGAGTACCGTGCAGCAAAATATGTTGCTAGCCTGTAAGCTCCTTGAATAGGCCTATTATGATAGCCTACCCAGTAGGCCTATACCCATGCACATTCGTCATGCAATCAACTCTCTTTCCACAGTTAGGCCTATCTATCATGTCTATTTTTGTTTTTGCCTGATAATTTAGCATAGCCTACTGTGGTAACTTTCAACAAGACTACATCAGCCTTATTTACCATGATTTTTGTTTTTTTCTTCAAGGAATATAGTGTTTCATAGTTGTTTTGCATGGTTTGAGTGGAGGATTTGCATAAACTTACCCATTATCTATCAATCTGAAGATACAGCGTCAAATTGCGCCATTTATTGGGTGAATCGCGCTTTTACAGTAGGTAAGGGAAATTGTGGGGTAAATTGGATACACGATGGGTTGAGGGAGGGCGTTGCCCCCCTCATCCCCTCCCCCTTGATTTATTGTCATCCTCATATATGTAGATCTGTAAGGGGGCAAAAACAGGTTGCCGGTATTTCGTTTTCGTTTGCCATTTATTGGGTGAATCGCACTCACTGCATCTTTCAAAACAAGAAGAAGGACAAACTGGATTTTAGGTCACGTATGGGATATAATGTTCTAAATGTATACTATAGCTTTGTCATAGAGTATTAGTCACCACAATATATGTCTTTACCGCTGCATATTAAATTATTTTTCCTTAGACTTTGTGGGTTAAATAAGGGTGGAAGGATAAATGGCGGCCATCTTGGATCAGCTGAGAAGTAATATTTTTCACTTTTTTACCGTATTTTTAGTAGTTTGTCATATTCTATATCAATGCTAACCCTGTGGGGGTCTGGGGGCGGCAGCCCCCAAGTTAGGTTAGGGTAATGACAAAATATGGTTTTAGGGGGCATGTTTTAATATTGCAAAATAGCCTAATGGGTAAATATGAATTTTCAGAAGGAAAAACACTTTAAAAAACACTAATCAATGAAGGAACTGATGAGAAAAGGGATTATAATACAAAAAACACATACGTGACCTAAAATCCAATTTGACCAAACTGGCCAACTTTTATTTCGTGATTTTTTGTTTTGGTTTTAGCTAGTTTTCATCATTATACAGTGGGTTTTTCCGGAGATTCTAATTAAGGTAAAATTCTAGTTTCACGTACACAGCGACAAAAGGGAGGCGCCGTTGTAAAGGCATAGCTTCCCGACCAACTATGAAGATCAGGGAAATTGCTGGGTAAAAGACGTAATATAATGATAATAAACTACATTAACGACATTAGCCTAACCTAACAACCTTACCTAACCTAACCTAGTATTATGTAATAGCTATGGTGCCGCATATGGGGAGAACATTTTTGTTTTTTTTACAGTAGGTATAATTCCTTATAATGCATTTCCGCCGCTTTGGACATAATTATATATGAATTAAGTATGGTATATGACAACTCTAAAGTAGCCATAGAAATTTATGAGTATGCTGTGAAAGCGAAACTAGAATTAAACCCTAATTAATGACAACCACTGTATAATGATAAAAACTAGCTAAAACCAAAACAAAAAATCACGAAATAAAAGTTGGCCAGTTTCCTTGATATTTTCCGTTTTCTGTTGTCCCTATTCGGGCTGTCTTCCCCATTATCCAACAATCTTAAGATACGGCCCCCGATAGTGGGGAGGGCTATGAAGTACAGGGAAATTGAGGGGTAAAAGGCGAAAATAAGGGGTAATATTGGAAGAACTCTGAATTAAAAATATTGAAAATTTTAAAAACTTTAAAATGGAAAAACCCGAGCCAAGTTTTGGCGAAAGTTGTGGAAAAACTCCATTTATTGGTCACCAATTTTCCCATGGATTTTTTTATTTTTCCCTGTTAGTTTTCATCAATATATAGTGTTTAGAAATAATTAGAACCCTCGGCGAAACCGTTTTCCCCATTATACAACGATCTTAAGACACGCCGCCCGATAGTGGGGAGGGCTATGAAGTACAGGGAAAATGAGGGGTTAAATGTGTAAAACGGCGATACAAACGTATTCAAGCAAACTTGGCTCGGGTTTGAAGGTATTTCAAAGGCCTAAAACCCAATATTTCGAAAACAGAGCAAGTTTTGGCCAAAGCTGGCTCGGATTTTGCGAGTTTGTAAACAAACAAATGACAGTAATCTCATTTAGAAATTTGGCTCAGGTTTCCCAAAATTGCAAAAGCCATAAAACCCGAATTTTGGAAAAACCCGAGCCGGTTTTTGGCCAAAGCTGGCTCGGATTTTGCGAGTTGTAGACAAACAAATGACAGTAACCTCATTTAGAAATTTGGCTCAGGTTTCCCGAAATTGCAAAGCCATAAAACCCGAATTTTGGAAAACCCGAGCCAAGTTTTGGGAAAAGTTGGCTCTGATTTTGCGAGCTTTAAGAGTAAACAAATTACACTAACCTAATTCGATTTTTGGCTCATGTTAAGCTATCATAGTGTTTACAAGCCTATACCCCTTTGAAAGGACATTAGCCTAACCTAACAACCTTACCTAACCTATCCTAGTATTATGGGTGGGGCTGCCGGCCCCACACCCCCCCTATTTGCATCTTTGACAGATTGCTTGTGTATTTGTCTGAAAAGTGGGTAATTGTTTAGTGTATGGCCTGCTAAAGAAAATGGATTTTTGAGCACAGACTAAACCAAATGTTCACTACTGTATTTACATAGCTGGTCCCTAACCTAACCTAACCTAACCTGGGCATCCTGGGGGCTGCTGCCCCCAGACCCCCGTTGGTCTTGGGATGAAAAGTGATAAAAAACACATATCTCTTACCTCATTATTCAAAGTTTTGTATTTGGTTTAATATACATTTCCCAGGTCATATGAACAGTTCTATTGCTTCTATATATCATATAATACACCATAGAATAAGTTTTTAATAACTAGAAAAAAAGAGGACTTCGATTAACAATTACGGAAATACCTTAAAAACACGAGCCAAGTTTTGCTTAAATAATTTTGTTTTCGCCGTTTTTAAACCCGCGAAAATATGAAAGCGTAATTGCATACCTTATTGAGATGTGGAGGGAGTAGGTGGGGAAGAGATGCGTCCACGTTTTCGACGAGGAGTTACGACGAGTAGTGGTTTTATTTAAAACCCAATAATGACCGCATCGCCACTGGTCTGCCGGTTCATAATAGTAAACATTCGTTTGAGCAGAGTTTGCAGGAAACAGAGGTAGGCAAACAACCATGGTCAGTAAAAACCTTAAGGGCTGCACTATTGTTCTTGTAGTGTCAATAATCACTGAATGTGGGAGGGGTGAACAACCATTACAAGCGGCGTCCATGACTAAAGTGAGGAGAGACTTAAATGAAGGTGTGTATCTGTGATTGGTCAGTGCAATAATCAAGGTCAATAAACTCACTGATAGGTTGCTGGTTGTATGCATGACGGAATCTATGAGTTTAATGACGTGGTCAGAAAAACAAAAACCCCCAATAAGAATCCAGAAGTGTTTCGTGACGTATTGCGCAGGAGTTAGGAAATGAAACTCAGTATTTCCAATGAGGATTGGCAGATTGCGTGATAGTATTACAAAAGTTGAAGGGTAGAGCTCTCCAGTTAACGAAAAAATGGCGTCGCTGAAAGCCGCGCAGTCTATAAGAGAGTATTGACAACCGTTTTACGGTAGGTAGACATGTTGTTACCGGTTTTTTTAATAGGTTTTGCCGAGGGTTGAAACTAATTTTAATATGATGCTTAGAGCATATAGATTCCATATCTGTCTTCAAATATGTCAAAATAATTGGTGACCAATAAATGGAGTTATACTAAAGTGGGCTCGGGTTTCTGCATTTTGCAAAAGAAAAAAAGTCAGTAATTGAATTTCGAAAGTTGGCTCGGGGTTTCATGTCTTTTAAACCCATAAAAGCCGAAATGTGCAAAACCCGAGCCAATAATTGGCGAAACCTAACCTAACTTAACCTAACCTAATTAAACAACAAACTAACAAAACAACGTAACCTAATTAAGCTATCGTATGGCTGAGAAAAAAACCCGTGCCGTCTATAGGAGTCTTGACAACATTTTAAAGGTAGGAAGACATGTTGTTGCCGCTTTTTAAATAGGTTTTACCGAAGGTTGAAACATATATTAATAATGAAGTATAGGTTATGTTCATTCGATGGGTGACTTCCAATTTCCAGGAAAATTCGTGGCCGGTTTCCTTGATAAATACCTAGAAAACAATGAGCACAGAAAAACAAAATATAAATTCACACACATCTATGATTTGTTTTTTTATTATTATACTATTAGTATTGAGGAGTTTGCTTATGCTTTCCACTATCGATCATGTACTTTAGTTTGTCCCCTAGACTAGCAACAATACTTTCCCAGACTGTCTTCAAACTAAAGATAATGACCACTCAGACACCCTTCAAGCTAAGTTTGTACATTTTTCGATAAAAAATGTCGGCCAAAGGCCGATTTCTTTCAAGTTACAGGCTCGCTATGATCGCTCGCCCAGAACAAAGTGTAGGCTACACCTGAATGTGGTGAAACATTATCGCCTAACAATGTGAAACGTCTTAAAGTCTCCAAACTCATGGAGCGAAAACTTCGAAATCCAAAAAGACTTGCCTCGGTCCAAATAGTGTTAAGAGGGTTCACTGAGATGAAGCTGAACCCTTTTATTCGACGAGGTCCTTCCTAAGCTACGCTAAATATTACATCTGAGAATACCGGAGGGTTAATAAATTAAATACATTTTAGTCTAATTGAAGGAGTTGATATTTTTGTTTTATTATTGTAGACTAATTTCCATATAGTGAACCCTTTCAAGATTCAAGACGCATTTTTTTTCCTGGCTGATAATAGACTATTTTATTAAGATTAATTATAATAGGCCTAATCGGTTTATTTCAAGCTTATGGCATAAGCATATGGACGAGAAGGGTTGGGTGTGAAGGGGGATCAGCAGGGTTGGGCCAATCAGCGCTCTGCAGACCCCCGTAATCCTGCGTTAATCTCTAACCGTTTTGGTAAGATGATCCTCAGGGTATTAGAGTGTTGAGCCTATAATTGGCCTTTGTAATTGGGGTTGTGTGGGACAGGGATCTGCCTTGCTTAGGCCAATCGGCTTTCTGCAGACTCATTTTCTTATGTTCTTATGAAGGGTATATAGAAATCAGAGGGTTAATTTAGATAGTCTTTACTCTTACTCAAGGACACAGTGTTGCATTTAGTTAGGCTATAATTAGACGATTTTATCCATCCACTTTAGGAAGGAACTTTAAGTTGGAAAGTCCCAGGCCTCGGTTCATTACGATTTGCTCTACCCCTTTGATTCCTAGAGGACCTTCAGAAACCAAGTAAATTCGGTCAATATTTACGAGTCACACCACAGCTGGAATCTCATTTCTAATGGTAGTTTTGGGTTCCTATCATTCTATGTTTCATTACTATATACTTTTTATCCACCGGATTTTTTTTTTTTTTTTTTTTTTTTTTTTTTAGCATTAACCTAACCTAAAAACCTAACTTAACCTAACCTAAATGTATTTGGGGGCTATTAGGTTAGGTTAGGTTAGTTTTTTTTTGGTTAGGTTACTAATGCTAAAAAAAAAAAAAAAAGCCAAGAAAAAAAAAATTCCGGTGGATAAAAAGTATATAGCAATGAAGCATAGAATGATAGGAACCCAAAACTACCGTTAAAAATGAGATTCCAGCTGTGGTGTGACTCGTAAATATTGACCGTAAATTCTTTTAGGCCTAATGATAGGCTACCCAGAAAATAGTGAAGAAACATCCTAATACTGAAAGAGTTAACCTAACCTAAATAATGGTAAACAAACTCACCATGTCCAAACCTGACCCATTCTCTAAGAGTACCGATACCGTACCCAATGGACTCAACTTACAATCATATCTTTAATTTATCTTCTGGGTACTTGCTGTAACTCAACAAAAATCATGGTCATCCCTTATTGTGCGGTATACTAGATAATCTGGAAAAATGTTATTTTAATACCACAAATTTTCAGTGTTTTTTTATAAACAAAATTGGTCATTTGCATCAATATATAGTGTTTGTAATTAATTAGAAATCTCGGGAAAACCTATTTTCCCCATTAGGCCTATCGATCGATGTTGAGACACGCTCGATCCCCGATAGTGATTTGAAAAGACATTAGCCTAACCTAACAACCTTGCCTAACCTAACCTAGTATTATGGGTGGGGGCTGCCGCCCCCACACCCCCGCTGGTTGAGTACTAATCCCTTAATAAAAAATTGGCTGTCGATTATACGAAGGTGAAAAAAAAGTCGATGAAGTCCATGGTGCACTTCAGCTTGATTGTAAATTGATAACGGGAAAGTACCGTATTGACTACCTTGTTACGAAAATTAAATTTTAGTACCATACTTTTATATTAGGCTTTTACGAGGGTTTAACACATTTTCATATGATCTTTAGAGCTATCGATGACTGAAAGTACCGTATTGACAACCTTGTTACGAAAAATAAATTTTAGTACCATACTTTTTTATTAGGTTTTGCCGAGGGTTAAAACAATTTTTTTTATGATCTTTAGAGCATTATAGATTCAATATTTATCTTCAAATATATCAACAAAATTCGTGGTATTAAAATAACATTGAACCGATAATCTTTATAGACAAAAGTACGATCGGCCTTTGGCCAGGACATATTTCTACCGGCAAATGTACACACTTATTTTGAAAGGGGGCTAGGGAGTGTTTTTGTTTTAAGTTTGATGGAGGTCTAGCGAGGAAATAGATCAATATACTCACTTCAGCTTCTCTTCAGTATAAAACAACACTGTATCTGAAGGAAAAAACAAAAAATACAAAATAAAACTGACTGAAATCGCTGTCGGTCCAAAAAGTCAGGTTTACCTAAATGTATAAAGACAAAAATATACCAAATAATAACCACTACCGGTGTGAGGTCCTAGAGTTCCCCGTGACAGAGTGACAGGTTAAAACAGCCCATATGCCTATCATTTGAACCAAAATAAGTTAAATCACGACTGTAGTTCGATATATCGTTAGCGACCCTAACCTACCACTACTTACAATAATGCAGAAAATAACTATAAAATAACAATACTTTGGTGGGATAAAGTATAAAATCTACTTATAGAAGGCAACGGCTCCCGGGGCGCTAACCACGATTCTATTTGGGTGGATTTTTACTTAATCGTATTGCATTTACTAACTTAACCTAACCAACCTAACCTAATACAATAATATTAAGTAAAATCTATCCAAATACAGTCTTGATTTAACTGATTTTGATTCAAATGATAGGCATATGGGCTGTTTTAACCTGCCACTCTGTCACGGGGAACTCTAGGGCCTCACACCGGTACCCCCTACAAAGAGATAGTGTAGGCCTAGGCCTTAGACCTCCTTGATCTGTTATCACCACCTAACTGTAAGCAAGCCATCATAAACAACACCAGTACACCACCATGCTGTACATCTATATATTGTAGTATGGTCACATTTGACGAAATTTAAGGTAAGATCCTGTGTAGCGGGAGGTATTGTTTTACAGATGCCTATTTACTAAGAAACGTTGACAAAATATATCTAACCTAACCAAAACCTAACCTAACCTAGTATATTAGTGGATTATTTATGAATGTAAAATGTAAAAATATATTGTGACATTACCAAATTATTGAGATATAAATACAGGTCCTCCCGCTACACAGGATTATACCAAATTGAACTCTTGTTCCGGCGACATAGTTTTCATTATTTTTTAGCTGTATTTAGACGATTTTATGCAGTTTAAGAAGGATCTGTGGTAGTAAAAATGGTTAAGTGAGATACTTCGAAGCCTGCTCATTGCTGGAGGCCCATTCGTCTAGTAGCCAGAACAAAATTAAAAGGACGATACCGGTAGTGAAGGGGTTAAGGACAGTTTTTCGTTAATATATATATTTTTTCGGACCACCTCCTCCCTGATGTTTAGCCTCATTAGTTTTGAAATTTTAAGACGTTCACCCCTTTATTGTGAGCGATTGTAAGACCTTTCGTGTCATTTAGGTGTCTATTTTTTCTTGGCGAGCCTGTAAATTAGGAGGAATCCGCCAGCTTCGGTAGACATTTTTATACCGAAAAATGTACCGGTACACATTTATCTGGAAGGTGGTCTTGGGGGTATTTTAATAAGCTTGATGGAGGTCTAGGGAGCAAACTAAAAATCTCTCTTTAACCCCTTCAGTACCATGACGCTATTTTACCTTTGATTCTGACTAAAATGTGATGATATTATGCATTTCAAGAAGGACTAGGCGTATGTTATTAAGAGGGTATATTGAGATAGTATTTACCCATTTGAGTCGAAGAGGTAGATGGTAACCAGAATATGAAGAAAATTACGTAATGGTGGGGAAGGGGTTAAGCTTAGGAAGGACCTTTACACATGGAAGGGGGGGGGGGGACACTGTAAACATTGTGTGTTTTAATGTTACACAAATGGTACAAGGGTCTCAATAATGTACTGAACGTGTTATATTTACCACACTTAATCTTTTGAACATTATAATGCATTTTGACAGTTTATTCTAGCTACTATTGGACAATTGTGTACGGATTAGGAAGGATCTGTGGGAATTAAAGGGTACAGACTATCTCAATCAGCCTTTTGACTTCCATATACCCTTCCTAATCAGAATAAAATCGTCTAATAATAGTCGGTTAACAGAAAAGAAATGTGCCATCGGATTTTCTAACGGTTAAGCAGCTGCAACACACTTACATGATCTCAATAACGATTACCACCGAACAAGTGACCACGGGCATGTCGTGGGCGTGGTCCCAGGCAATTCCAAGGTGCCGTGAGTAAGTCGGTGTGGGACGTGATGCGCCATGAGGGCCGGATAAAATGTCCAGCATACTTGACATTTACACAGACGGTCGGCGAGCTCCAAAAATTCGCGGAATTCCTGGCTGGCCCGTAGATGTGTATGTGACATGTCGTGTGAAGGCACAGACAACCACAGGCATGACTGGGACAATCAGCAGCAGTGAGAAAGGTAGATAGTAGGGTAGAAAGGTAGATAAGCTGGATAGAATGGGAGGTAGCATATGTAATGAGGTGGATAGGTAGGGTAGAAAGGTATATAGGCTCGGTAGAATGTTAGACAGGCAAGGTAGAAAGGTAGATAGGCTGGCAAGAAAAATAGATAGGTAGAATACAAAGGCAAGGTAGACAGGTGGGCTCCCTAAACCCGGGAACTGCCGGGAGACTCTTAAGAGTTCCCCCGGTGGACTGCGGGAAGACTCTTAAGAGTAAGGGGAAAAAAATCTATTTAAAACACCCCCCAATTTTTTTTTTTTTTTGTATTGCCCCTGGGCAGTGCCAAATATCACAACTCCACCTCCCCTCCTTCCCCACTTTCCTCCCCTCCTTCAGTTATCACCTATTTTCCCTGTTATTCCCTTATTCTGTGGTCTATTTTCGTGCTAACATTAGCGAGTTGGTAGCAGGGCGTTGTCATCACTGTTACCAAGCGTGGGAAAGAGCGAGAGAGACTATTGCGTAATAGTGTCTCTCCAGACAAGGGGAGGGGAGGAGGGCAGGGAGGTTGCCTCAGCCATAGATTATGTAACTCCCAGCCTGTATCAGCGATTTTGACCATCCAAACACTGTTTCCACTTGTTTTATTGTTGTAACAGGTTAATACCTTTATAATCAACCTATAATAGGTGCATATGGATAAGTATTAATGCTATTTATGGTAAAATAATGATGTTAGTGAAGGGAACAGCTCAAATACGTCAGCACAGGAGTGTGGTGTCTCATACCCCCCTTGCGCACTACTTAGGTTAAGAGTATCATTGTGTAGGTGTGCCTAATGCATGCTATTTAATGTGCTAGAATGGTTGTATATGGTTTGTTGTGCGAGAGTGTACTGTATTGTTTATATAGTCCGTTCATTCTAGGTGGGGCAGAAATCGTAACCTCTAACCTCTGTAACTCAAAAAGGGCTAGAGCAAATGAGCTCTCGATTACCACACATATTCCTTAGCCAAGTCTTCCTATTTGGTGGATATATTAGCTCAATTACTCTAGTCCTTTTTGAGTTACAGAGGTTACGATTTCTGCCCCACCTAGAATGAACGGACTATAGTGATATACGTGTGTGTTGTCTGTTGTTTGCAATCATTAACCCTTTCTGTACCGGTGACATCCTTTTCATTATATTCTGACAACTATCAAACTTTTTTATTCTGCTTAGGAAGGATGTCTACCAATAAAAAGGCTGCAGACTATCTCAATTAGTTCTTTTAGCCACCATATATCCCTCCTAAGCTTCATAAAATCGTCTAAATATAGCTAGAATGAAATAAAAAAAAAACGTCCCCGGTACAAAGCTGGTTAAATTCTCCCTACCAGTAAATGCCTACAGTGGCCGATAGAGGCGCTGAACGCAAGGTTTACCGCGGTGCATTGTGGGAAATGGGCGACATCGCGGAGCTATCCACCCTCCCTCTACTTCAACAATTCTATAATATATGCAGTTAGTCGAAATTTCTGTAGCTGACACATACTTTGGTCTATGCATTTATATATTTTAAAATCACCCATATTAATAAATAACTTATATTTACAATAAAAAGTAAAAAAGTCAGCAGGTATTTTCCCGCCAATTTTGTTACGATAATTAATCAGCTTATAATTATGTTTGTAGTCTTTATCAGCTGCATATGGACTTTCCCTTTATTACTATACTATATAAGCACTTCGTGTAGTCGTATACTGTATAATAAAAACGTGTAAAATCACAAAAATTGAGATAAACTGCATATCCTAGGTGTTTGGTATAGTGATGTCTACGGTCGTAGCTCTGGCGCTAGTTCAGAAGCGTCCACCAGAGGTCTTAAGGAATTGTTGGTAGGGAGAATTGTAAACTTCGTTGGTGCTAAGGGCTATTATCGTGTATGTTTATCCATTGCATGATGTTTGTTTGTGCAAGTGAAGTATATAATAATGTTGACGATTATTGTGCAAGAGTATACCTATATATTGTTTATGGTGATTGTGCTTTGGAATAAAATGGAATACTGCTTATACTGATTAACGGTGAGGTATATCGAGCTTATGTTGTTTAGTGTGTAAGGGTATGGTGGTGGTTGTAGAAGGGTGTATTGTGTATGGTATTTATAGTGAGGGTGTTTGGGGCTGGCTCACGTCTAGGCTATGGTCAAACTGCTCGGCCTAACCGGGGGGGGGGGGGGGGGGGGGGATTGAATGTGTGGGGATTATTTCGTTTGTGTGTGTATGTGTGTCATGTTTGTTATTCATACGTGTGTTGATTGTTAGTGCCGTTGTTGTTTGTCTGTTCGTGTGTGTGTGAGAGAGAGAGAGATAAACAGAAATGCAGACAGACTACAGATTAAAGAGATAGAGAGATTGAAGACCGGTTAGAAACTGCATATTCTTAACTTTCCCCGTGGACCAAGATGGTGTTAGTAGGTCTGCCATCAAACTCACTCCATCACTTTCCATTTTACTGCCACGTATGATATTACTGGCCACTGGTGATCATAATGATAATAATAATAATGAGTAGGCCTAATGTCAATTTCTTGTATTAACAATAACAATAATAATAATGATTATGAAACACTGATAATTATATTTATAACATCAACAACAATGCTAATACTTCTACTAGCCTACTAAAACGTGTAATAGAAATACGTCTAATGTTATTATTAACAGTAATATGAGGAAAATTATATTTGTTTTAGTAGTGTTATGTAAATTATAAATATACGGTAATATTAATATACGTGATATAATACATAATTAATTTCATGACCTTTGAATGATTGATAACGTTACCATTAAGAATAATGTATTTTTCATACAGCAATATATTTTGTTTTATAGATAGCCTAGACAATGAACCATTTTACACCTATAATCAAACTTATTCCAATTTCAAGTTATCCGTGAATTGTGGCGTAGATTTATATGTTAATATTTGTAATTTATATACGGTATATATATATATATATATATATATATATATATATATATATATATATATATATACACCAGTATACTGTATATAATGAAGCTCCTAGTACTAATAACAACAACCTTGTAATGTAACCAACCATACCACGGAGGGTTTTTACAAGCACCTCTATAACCTTGGGACTCGCAGCGCAGAAAGGAGACAATATCAGGTTTTGCTATTAACTTTTACTCCGGGCCCGCTAATGAATGTCGCCAAAACCAAGAGACATTACTGTGAAGGTTGATGGAGGGGCTTGGAGGTGAAGATTATTTTGGCTAGAACACATTCTCTCTCTCTCTCTCTCTCTCTCTCTCTCTCTCTCTCTCTCTCTCTCTCTCTCTCTCTCATACTTTCTACTTGTCTATCACTATCAAATCATGTTTTACTAATACCACTTTCTCTTTTGAGATTCTACTAATGACTATAATTAAAAGCAAGACCCAAATCCTAAGGTATAAGAGTATAGTTATCGTTGTGAAGGTTGGTGGTGGTCAACATCAACAAACATTAAGGTATACTGTAGGTAATTGCAAGGCTCTCGTTCTTTGCTGTCCCTCACTTTCTTTAACCTACCCATACTTGCATTTTTTTTATAAATATGTTTGTTTGTTTTTATGTTTTTTAATATAATTAATTATTATATGTTGTTATATATGTATGCGTTTGACGGTGTGTGTGTTGTTATAGTCTATTATTATTATTATTATTATTATTATTATTATTATTATTATTATTATATATTTTTTGTTTATCAAGTTCAAACTCAACGGGATAAAAAAAATATACTATAGTGTTATTGGTGTGTGTGTGTGTTAGAACATTTAGTATACGGTATAAGTTACAGTAGGGTAGACATGTAGTAGCACATATTATTACACACTCGCTCCATACACCTACTACATACAGTAGGTTTAATAACCTTGTCTAGCGGGTCCTCTGTGGCCGTTTTGGGCCTTTTCAGGCCATTCTGACTGCTATATCAACCATCAGCATGAAAGGAACTGTATTGCGCCGAAAACTAGGCGGAAATCGCTACACAATGACGCCACATACAGCTACGTAGCACTCGTGGAGCACTGACAGTGTTACCTCAAAGATGGAAGTTTAGCTGATTTTGCTACATTGCTCACTTTTAGCGAACTATTGGTTACACTGTCATCCTCCCGCGCGGTGGGGGAACTGGGAGGTGTGGTGCGGTGTATGCCGGGAGGCCACAGATGTCGGACGTATGGATCATTACTATCCCACCCATTTTCACTCGATTTTCACCCATTTTTCACCCGTTTTTTGCCAGTTTCTTTAACTCGACTTATGGTGCGCGCCGCTAGTTAAGGGTTAGGATATCATTGTCATTATTTCGATTGGTTGTTTGTACCGTAGTTGGCTAAAGCCGTTTCATTAGTTTGACATTAGGGTTGTCTACGCTTTGCGTTGTAGTAATGTCTGCCAGATGTCGTTTATGGTGTGGATATGTATAATCATACAAATTATTATTATTCAATCTAAATTGAATTTAGTAATCGTTGTAAGGATGTTATTTTCTTATTACAAGATACTTGGCGCTGTGAATGAATATTATAACCAGCTGTACAGTACACTTTGATGGCCATTATTAAAGAACAACACTTGAGGGGTAGGCTTGGCCAAGGTTAACTTGATAGTGCATGGTCGTCGAGTACAACAGAACCTGGAGGGCTGTGTGGCTGGAGTTTAAAGTAGATATTGGGATTCCCATCATATACAAACGATCGGAATAATACATGACCTATGATCTTTGATAGCCGGTAGTGTATTAATTATATAGTTGGGATAATATTTGCGGTATAATTATAGTGTTGCTTAGTCCAACACATACAGTACGGTACCTGTATATCCACCACTCGGATAATATGAAAGGTGGGGAGCAGTTACTGCTGCACCTACTCACACAAAAAGTGGATCTCTTACCTTCTTCTTCTTGCAATATCATGATCATACTAAGTAAAAATCTCCACGCCCTTGCCTTCCTGGAGACGAAGTAAGACGGCTATTAAGGGAGGTTACCTGTTTTTTTTTATCTTTCTCTCCTGTTCTCTTTCCCTGGCTTGTATCCATTTGGCCCTATTCAGCCAACTGTTTTAAGACGTTTATCCCCATCCAGGTGTCGATGTCTTCCTGGCGAGCGATAGCGAGGCAGCATTGTATGGAGAAATCCGGTTTCGCCGGAGACCTTTTTTTGTCGAAATATGTACAAATTTAGCTTGCTGTCAGAACAAAAAATATATATATTTGCTGGCTCGCTACCGCTCGCCAGGAAAATATTGACACCTGGTTGGGGGTGAACGTCTTAAAACAGACTAGGCTGAATGGGGCCGAATAGATACAAGCCAAAGAGAGTGGGAGAGAAAGAGAAACAAAGCGAGGTGGGCTCCCTTAAAGTAATTACAGTATGCCAACTCGTTATGGTGTACCGGGTATACATGAAGGTTTGGAGCTTGATTTGTTGTGTGTGTGTGTGTGTGTATTTGTCATTGTGTTTATATAGTTAAGTTGTTCCTATGTATGTATGTGTATGGTGTATATGTGTTTTAAAGGTTTGTGTATATGTGTGTTACGTATGCGGATTAAGAAACTCACTATATCTCTCTGGTAACCTTGCCCTCCTTCCCCCTTGAGCCATGGGTGAGACATTACCATAAGTACATCCTCATTACTGCTGGTTATAAGGTGACAACTATTATATATTATTATGACAACTTATTACGGTGAATACAATGAGAAGTGTCCTTATACTTATTATATGTGTGTGCGTGTAAGACAACTTGAAACAATGGTGACAATTAACATAAGATCCTCATTACTGTGTGTTATAAGCTGACGTATATTATTAATGTGTGGGTAGGCTATATTTGGTGTGTGTGTGTGTTTATGTTTGTGATTTGAGTATGCCTGTAAATACTGTGTGTGTGTGTTTTTTTTGTTTTGTGTTGCGTTGTGCTTGTATGGGTGTCTGTTTCCTGTTGTAAATACTGGTTTTGTGTGTGCTCATTGATGTATGTGTAGCCTTTGATGTAAGTTGTATGCTGTGGTTTCTAGGGTTTGTCTCTCTCTCTCTCTCTCGCTCTCGCTCTCTCTCTCTCTCTCTCTCTCTCTCTCTCTCTCTCTCTCTCTCTCTCTCTCTCTCTCTCTCTCTCCTTCCCCTTTGAGCCACAGTAAGACATGGGTGAGACATTAACATAATAAAACTCTCATTATAGCCTGTTATGTGGTGACAACTATTAACTATTGTGTCAACTCGTTAGGCTAGACCCAAAAGAGCATTGTGTGAGTGTGTTGAGGGGTGAGATGAGGGTATTGTGTGGGCTTTTGTTTGTTTAGCTGTGGAACGTATTTAAATATAGCCTTCATGATTCACAAGAGGCGTAGTCCATATTATAAATTGTATAGCAATATGTACTGCATGTCAACGAATGTGCAGAATTCCATGGCTATATATTCTTTTGGAAGCTACGTGTTGTACAGTCAAGAGAGTAATGGCGACGCAACCATTTGAATAGTTATGAAACCCAAACAAGACAATACATTGTATTTAAAGGTTCAAAGATTCAAATACGTGTAACCCTATACCGTATATGCTGACAACTGTACAGTACAGTATATACATTTGATACCGTACTTAGTATACTCAAGTATTGTGTTATAATAAATATATAATATTTACCGACCAGTGTGTTTATGTAATGTGTATGTTGTTCTATAGTATGGTACGGTATGTATTAGGTGCGGGTAATAATGTGTACAGACTGCTGTGTGTATTGTCTTTAGGTGTATAGACCCATTTTGGTTAGATCATACGCATAGGACTAACTTTATTTTTAGGCATGTTTTCAGTGTGAGAGTGTAGTTCTTACATTATCTATGGTGGTATAGGTGTAGTTCCTATATTATATATGGTGGTATAGTGGTGGTGTGCATGTGAACCAGCTGGGGTACACCTTAACACACTCACTATAACCCCTCCTGTCACTCTCACTCACAATCATTAAGGGGAGGCAGACCGATTTTATGGACCCCCTTCTCCCTAATGTTTAGCCCCACTAGCTTTGAGATTATAAGACGTTCGGCCCATTAGTTTGTCGATTTTAACACTTTTAGCCCCATTTCGTTGTCAATTTTAAGACCTTTCGTGCCATTTAGGTGTCAAAATTTTCCTGGCGAGCGATAGCAAGCCTGCAATTTTAAGAGGAAACGGCCTTTGGCCGGGACAAAATTATCTTGAAGGGGGGGGGGGGTCTAGGGGGTGTTTTTCTAAGCTTGATGGAGGTCTAGGGAGGAAACTAAACAAATATATGAATACATTAATTACCGGTAATAGACCAAACAAACGACCAGTCTCCCCTTAGTCCACACGTACAGTCATGCTCACCAATATCTTTACACCTTTTGGAGTGGTTAAGGTGTTGGAGTGCTGCATTACTGGCCTGGGTTCGAGCCCTGGCTGGGTCATGTCACGAACATATATAACATTTATAATTAGATGTTTAACACGAGATTTTAACTTTTGGGATGTTTTTCTGGACCCCTTCTCACTCTGTTTATCCCCATTAGTTTGATATTTTAAGAAGTTCGCCCATTAGTTACGCATTATAAGACTTTGCGCCCCATTTATGTTAATTTTTAGACCTTTCGTGCCTCATACAGTAGGTGCCGATTTAAATTTTTCCCGACGACCGATAGTGAGTCTGCAATTTAGGAGGAACTAGTCTTCGGCCGGCATAGTTTTCTACCGAAAAAGGAAAAGGGGCTGTTCGGCCAGGCAGCTTAGGGAACAACAACAACAACAACAACCGAAAAAGGACAAATCTTATCTCGAAGGGAGAGTGGTCTTGGAGGGGGGGGGGGGGGGGGGGGTATTTTTAAGCTTGGAGGTCGAGGGAGCAAACTAATATATATATATATATATATATATATATATATATATATATATATATATATATATATATATATATAATTTTTTTTTTTTTTTTTTTTTTTTTTCCCCCCGTACATAAAATCACGGAGTGGGATAAAAACTAATTTGGCGATCTGTACTTGATCTGGCTTTTTGTATAAAAGTCCATCGTAGTTTTGTTTTGTTCTCTCTCACATGCTGGGCTGGAACGATTTTACGATCTTCTTGTCAGTGTCGAACTTAATATTTTGTCAGCGTTCTTTTGTCCTGTGGTTTCTTTACCTTTAGCTTATCGACCTTGTAAAACTTGACTCTATTTACCGGTATAAATATTATGTTATGTTTCTTGTATTATGTGTAACCGTGATTGTGTATGATTACCTACATTATGTTATCGCTCTGTGTCTCTTATAATAAGGTTTCGTTTCCCAACATTATTTACGAACGATATTAAACTTCCAGCGACATCAGTTTCATATATAGGCATTATGTTATACACGCTATATAAGTTATTTTATTAGTATACTTGAGATGTTCTACTTTTATTGTTATATTTTTTCCCAAAGTCCGGTTAGAATTGCGTCTGTGGATACGGTCAATATTTTGTGTGTGAATGTTACGATAAATATTTTGTCTTCTTTATAAATGTTTTAATATTTCCAATCATGGTTCTGTTGGGTTGAAGGACCGTGGGTAGGTTGGCCACAGGGACTCTGTACAAGGACAAGTGTACTCCGTTAGTTCTGTAGCCCACACACACTCGCACACACACCATACACACCATACACACACACACACACACACACACACACACACACACACACACACACACACACACACACACACACACACACACACACACACACACACACACACACACACACACACACATATATCCCTACCGTCGTTTTAGCTGAGGCATAGAGGACATGTCCACCTTTTCAAACCAGTCATTAACCTATCTATTTACCCCCCACCCCCCCATACCTACCATTCTACATTATAGTTACCATTTTTTACCGTCCTATAAACTGAAACTAGGACATGTTCCACCTTTCAAGCCACTGTCATTAACCTGTCTATTTACTTGTCTTGTTATCTACCTGTCCTTTTGTATCCCTTATTATTTGTCCTCCCATATAATTAATACTTTATATATCTACCTGGCCTTGTCATTGTAGTATCTGCGCATCATTGTAACCAGCCGTGATGTGGTAGTGTCCAAAGTTAACAAATACACTTACCGGTACCTTATCCAACTTAGATCAATATAATAACATTTGTATCACTCAGAAAATGTTTACCGATAACTTCTAAGGTACTGGTGCCGTAAGTAGATAGATTGCCATACACACACACACACACACATATATATATATATATATATATATATATATATATATATATATATATATATATATATATATATATATATATATATAAAACACATTAACCCTTTCATAATCCGATTATGCATGTCTTCTGTATTCTGGCTATTGTTGGACGATTGTATACGCCTTATGAAAGATCTATGGTAAGTATACAGTAAGGGTAAAGATCTATGGTAAGTATACAGTAAGGGTAAAGATCTATGGTAAGTATACAGTAAGGGTAAAGATCTATGGTAAGTATACAGTAAGGGTAAAGATCTATGGTAAGTATACAGTAAGGGTAAAGATCTATGGTAAGTATACAGTAAGGGTAAAGATCTATGGTAAGTATACAGTAAGGGTAAAGATCTATGGTAAGTATACAGTAAGGGTAAAGATCTATGGTAAGTATACAGTAAGGGTAAAGATCTATGGTAAGTATACAGTAAGGGTAAAGATTCTCAACTAACCCTCTGACTTCTATATACCGTACCCTTCCTAATCTGAATAAAATCGTCTAATAATAGCCAGAAAACATAATATAAGAGCGTCATCGGATCTTCTAAGGGTTAAGGCTGCCAGCTGGTGTAAAGTGATAGCAACACAAAATAATAGTTTATGAGCAGAATTTTTGGGCGAACTATTGGTGTTGACTGTTCATTCGTGTTCATCGTTGCTGTTTGGAAGTGTTTTCGAGCTTATTTGAATCTCGTTATTAAGTATTTGCCAGATACTTGCATTTCTGAGCCTCTGAGATTTGATTGATCAGTTCAAGGTTTGAAAATGTATAATAATTAATGGCCGCGACTGTACATGCCTCTCCAGTGATCAACTATTACGTTTCCATCACTTCCTGGTTCCCCATCCATTGATATATTTAAGGGGACTGGCTATTTTTTTTTTTTTTTTTTTGGGGGGGGGGGGCTATTAATATATGTATTCATATATTTGTGTTAGTTTCCTCGCTAGACCTCCATTAAGCTTTACAAAAAAACTAAACTCCCCCTTCAAGATAGATTTATAATTTTTTCGGAAGAAAAATTAACCGGCCGTCCTCTTATAACTACATGTTAGCTAATGGGGGCGAACGCTTACAATCTGAAAACTAATGGGGCTAAACATGAGGGAGAAGGTGGTCTAGAAAAACGACCCATCTCCCCTTAATGGCCGCGCCTGTACAATGATCAACTATTATGTTGTCCATCACTTCCTGGTTCCCCATTCCATTGATCTCTTTTATCTCCTCCCTTCACATTCTGGGAAACTCCTTGGCTCGCGTTCCGTTCGTAAGGCTTGACTGGATGAAAAGAAATCTCCACCCACGTTATCAAGGACTGCCATTAAAATAGGCTTGTATTAAATTTCTGTCAAGGCTTTTCATTGGTGCTTTATTTTCTTCCTTTGTTTTGTTTGTTTACTTGTCTATCTTCTTTCTTTTGCATTTTTTTCCTTTTCGCTTGTTTTCCTGACCTTCTAATATTTCGTTCTTACGTTATTTTTTCTTATTAAGTTTCTGACAAGGCTTTTCATTGGTAGGCTACTTTATTTGTTTTTGTTTGTTTACTTGTTGTCTTCTTCTGTATTTTCTTCCTTTTAGCTTCTTTCTTGCCCTTCTTCTCTTACTTTATCACTTTCTTTATTCTTTCCCCCCTCCCTCCTTTCCTTTTCTTTTGTATTTAATTTATGTTAAGGCTTTTTATTGGATCTTTACTTCCTTCATTGGTTTCGTGTTTTCGTTGTCTTCTATCTTCCGTTTCCTTCTTTCCTGCCTTTCTTCTATTTCTTTCTTACTTCTTTCTCTCCCTCATTTCATTTTCCTTTGTATTGCATTTCTGTCAAGGATTTTCACTCTAGTTTAACTTTACTTCCTTCTTTTGTTTTGTGTTTACTGTTACTTTTATCTTCCGTATTCTTTCATTATTCCTCCTCTCCCTCTTGCTTTCCTTTTCGTTATTGCCTGCCTTTGTTATATATCTACAGTATTTTCTTAATTATTCCTTTTTTCTATCCCCTCCTTTCTTCCTCTCTACTTTCGTCCTTTCGTTTCTTCCTCTCTACTTTCGTCCTTTCGTTTCTTCCTCCCTTCTTCCCTGCTCTTCCATTCCTTCCTTCGTTTACTGTTATCAAGCTGGTTGCATTATCTTCCTTTCTGCCGTTCCCTGTGAAAGATTCTATATTGCTCCAAAAGTGTAGTTCCCCAATCCAGCCACCATATTATAGGTAACCGTTTTAGTCATCTGTGGCCACGGTTTGTCTTCCGTCTGTCACACTCCATTATCGGGGACCTGCTTGACCTTTGTCTGTGTGTGTGTGTGTGTGTGGGGGGGGGGGGTCTGTCTGTGTGTCGATGTGTGTGTGTGGGGGGGTGTCTGTCTGTGGGTGTGTGTTAGAGTTTATTATTGGTGTGATTGTAGGGGTAAATGTATTGTTAGGATTCATGTTACTGCGTGTAATATTCAGTTTATATAATTATACAGCACTGTATATATTTGGAGAGCGAGAGGTTATATAGGTATAGCATGTTGCCTAAGATTCGTAACAATTACAAATCTTACATGAGTGTGATTGTCAGCATTTATGTTTGATGTTGGTCGGACGTTGTGAGTTTCTACGTGTGTGTGTGTGTGTGTGAGTGTTTCTGTATGTGTGTGTGTGTGTGTAAGTGTCTCTGTGTGTGTGTGTGTTTGTATGGGTGAGTGAGTGAGTGTGTTTTAGTATGTTAGGAGGGATGTTAATGTTGACGTAATAGTGTCTTGGAGGCCTTGGGATTTCAGCAATTACCTGCATATCTAGAGAGACTTCTTTTCGCATAGGTGTGAAGGTATTTGTGTGCGTAATTGTATGTACGTGTGTGAACCAGTTTGAAGAGGGTGTGGCTACTTGTGTGTGTGTGTGTGTGTGTTGAAGGTTGTTGTAGGTATGGGTAGGAATGGTTTATCCTCAAGATAGCCTTGCTTGCACCATTATAGTTATCATCATTATATACTATTATTACCTGGTCATTATAGCAGCATCACAATCTGCTGTGTTAAAGGGGAGACATGGCGCTTTTCTAGACCACCTTCTCCCTCATCTTTAGACTCATTAGTTTGGCGAGTTTATGAAATTTCGCCCCATTTCTGTCAATTTCAAGACCTTTCCTGCCAATTAGGTCTCTATCTTTTCCTGTCGAGCGATAGCGAGCCTGTAATTTAAGAGGAATCGGCCTTCGGCCAGGACATTTTTCTACCGAAAAATGTACAAATTTATCTTGAAAGGGGGTCTAGGGGGCTTCATTTAAGCTTGATGGAGGTCTAGCGAGGAAACTAGAAAAAAAATATATACCAAAAAATTAAGGATCTCCCCTTATGGGCTCACTTATTTACGTATATTTTTTATTATTTTTATTTGTTTTAGTTTCCTCCCTAGACCTCTATCAAACTTTAAAAAAAAACATCCTTTAGATCCCCCTTCTAGATTAATTTGTACATTATTCGATAGAAAAATGTCCCGGCCGAAGGCCCGTTTCTCTTAAAATTACAGGCTCGCTTTCGCTCGCCAGGAAAAAATTCGACACCTAAATAGCACGGAAGTTTTTAAGATTGACAAAGCAATGAGGTGAAAGGTCTTAAAATTGACAAACTAATGGGGCGAAGGTCTTAAAATCTTAAAACAATGGGGCTAAACATAAGGAAGAAGGGTGACTAGAAAAAAGGCCCATCTCCTCTTAATAAATAATTTGGCTTGTAATAACGTTCTTATAAGACATGTGCCAATCAAATAAAGCAGGTAACGGTAAGAGCCAATAATGGGTGTAGCCTTGATACTATTATATTATTAACCCTTTCACGCATTTATGACGCAGAGGTTGCCAGATTAGCAATAAGAAATAGCGTTCTCTCACTCTTATAATTACCTCTCCAAAATTGGTTTTCTGTCCACAGCTAACTCAAAGACAACTGCAGAGGTTGAAGTAACTAAACTAAAGGTTTCTAAATACCCCTGATGGTAACAAAGGATTTAAAGTATCCCAAATAAGCTCAAAATTGCGTCATATGTCGGAGAGGGTTAAGGGGTGATGGGCTGTTTTTCTGGCCCCCCTTCTTCCTCATGTTTAGCCCCATTAGTTTTCAGATTTTATGACGTTCGGCCAATTAGTTTCGCGATTTCTATACCTTTCGCTTCATTTCATTGTCAATTTTAAGAGCTTTCGTGCCATTTAGGTATCGATTTTAAGAGCTTTCGTGCCATTTAGGTATCGATTTTTTCCTGGCTTGCGATAGCGAGCCTGTAATTTTAAGAGTAATCGGCCTTCGGCCAGAAATTTTTCTACCGATTTTTTTTTACAAATTGATCTTGAAGGGGGATCTAGGGGGTGTATTTCTAAGCTCGATGGAGGTCTAGCGAGGAAATTAGAAAATATATGAATACATGAATTAATAGACCAATACAACGGCCACTAGCCCCTTAAGCCAGCAGTCCGCACACTGTAAGTCAAGAATATTTTCAGGACTGGAGCCCCTTTTCGAGAACCCCAGTCCCTTGTATTGAAAGTCAATGACTATCACCAATGTCATATTCATTGACTGGGTTATTACATCATTGTCAAAAGTCGTTCTACCACAGCCATTATCACAGTCACGCCTGTCATTGGCTCGAACTGTTTTGACACGTTCACTTTCAATTGTTATTTGATTCAAGGTATACGAATTAACCTGGAAAGGACCTCGCGGGATTAATAAGATAATTTACATACTTTTGAGCTGATATACTGTACCGGTATATTATAAATTATATATTATGGTAAAATCTTGAAAATGTAAGAGATCGTCATTTGATTAATATACAGTATTATTGAACAATTCTTACCAGTTTATGACACTTGTACTGTAAGGTAATTTACGACATCTATCAGTAAGAGTATCATGGATGTGTAGGTTAGTTACATAGGGGTCCAACATAGTCAGAACGCTTAGCATTAACACAATCACCTACAGAAGGCCTTCGTAAGCTCACTAAAATAGTCTGGGGTTTGAAGGAATCATATGGAACGTAATAATCATGAAAGATGCATATTGTTGAGAGAGAGAGAGAGAGAGAGAGAGAGAGAGAGAGAGTATGTGTGTATGTGTGCTTAGTAACTGTAGCAGAAGTTAGTTAGTTAAAATAAGACTTCAGAGGCTGTCAACCCTTTTGGATTATTAAGGCAGGACACTGTAAGTCAAGAATAACGTCAGGACTGGAGCCCCTTGACGAGAACTCCCTTCCCTCACAGAAGTTGTATAAATAAAACTTATTAAGCATTTTTCTTTTTCTGTGAAGGTGAAGATATAATAATGAGAGTTGAGGGAAAGTGTGGGTAAAGTGGTCATAGTATCTGACTCCAGCTCCCAGTGTAACTCGTAGATATATTATTCAGTCATTTAGTGCTGTACTTTATTATTAGCTCACCGACATTATATATAAATTTGTCTTTGCTTATGCCAACAGGTTATAATTATATCCAGGTATCCCTAATGCTTTATAAATACAGTCGCCATTAGTTTGAGTCCAAGCTCGTGGTGTTGTGTGAATACATATAGTTCCATGCTTAACCCACTCTGTACCGATGACGTATTTTTAATTATATGCTGGCAACTGTTAGACGATTTAATTCAGCTTTGGGAGGATCTGTGGTAGCTAAAAGGATTCATTAAGATAGTTGGTAGCCTTTTAACGGTTAGAGGTCCTTCCTAAACTCAATAAAATCATATAGTTGCCAGAATATACCGAAAAGGACGTCGCCGGTACAGTATGGGTTAACGTAGGGTTACACAACATCCATGGAAGGCTATGGTGGTGACAGACAGTCTTCCAGTGTCATTTGTCGATTACCCTCTAGACGTCGTTGACCACCAGACCTCGAATCCACAGGAGGGTAGAACTATCTAAACAGAATGGTGTCGTGCTAGGGTCCCCGTGCATGTAAGTAAGTTGGTCTGATTCACATCTGTCTTACCGGTACCTCTGCATGACATTGTGTGATCTGACTAGCACCACAGGCCCCCCCCCCCCCCCCCGGGGGGGGGGGGGGGGAGAGAGAGATTGTTGTGCAAAGCCAAATACCGGTACGTGACAAATTGTGTATGTCATCTACCGGTACAGGTTTATCTAAATATCTTGTGCATACCTATTTTTAATCTTTTTGTCTAACTTTCTATCTACAACATAATACCTTAACTGTCTAACCATCCGTCCGTCTGGTTGTACAGTATATGACATATTTTTTTATAGCAAAACAAGATAAACAAGCAGGCGAACATATGACAGACAAACATATAGATAGACAGACAGACAGACATACAGACTGCTCGCTGACAGACGGACATAGTTCTTGGTAATACAAATTCCAAAAACTATGATCGACTGAACACATAGGCAAAGCTATTGAGAAATGTGCATAATGCAGTTCTGTAAAAATATACTGTAGATGATCATAATTATAAGAGTAATAAAAGTTATATATAAATCGAGATGTACAGTAGTGATCACCAGTAAATTTATGACCATTTGAATCCTAAAAAATTTAAGGGGGGATAGTTCACTTTATGGTAGATTTTTTTTAATTTATTAATTATTTTTTCTATTTTCCTCCCTAGGCTTCCATCAAACTTAAAGAAAAACACATCCATTAGATCCCCCTACGAGATTATTTTTTACATTTTTCGGTAGCAAAATGTTACTACCGAAGGCCGGTTCCTCCACAATTACAGGCTCGCTATCGCTCTCAGGAAAACAAATTGACACCTAGAGGGCACGAAAGGTCTTAATATTGACAAAAGAATGGGGTGATAGGTCTTAAACTCGACAAACTAATGGGGCAAACGTCTTAAATTCTAAAAACTAATGGGGATAAGCATGAGGAAGAAAGGATACCAGAAAACGGCCCATCTCCCCTTCAGCACATTTATGCCTTATAGTTATTTTTATTTTGGCTTGCATTCGACGATTTTATGCATTTTTAAAAGTCACGTTACTCACATGGTTCTAACCCCTTTGAGTCTAAGAAGTTTATTATAAGCGAAAGAAAATCGTGTAATGGTAACTAAAACAAGGCGAAGTGTTGAAAGGGTTCGATATACTGTAGTTGGTAGTTCATGTTCGATACATGGGTGCCTACTGCCTCGCTATTATTACTCACGACATAATACAATAGCAGTGTAAGTCCAAGCTGTAATCCACTACCCCACGGCGATATAAGATAGGATATACACGCAGCAATATTGAAAAGCGAAAAATATAAATCGGAATTCGAGGAACGCTTCCATGAAATTGGATAAAACTGAGGGAGATAATTTTCAAGACCTAAACCTCGGGTGGATCGAAGAGAACGAGAACATTGTGTGTGTTGAGTTAAGGTTGGCTGTTTGACTGGAGAAATAAAGAAAAGGTTATAGCTGGAGTGTATTGAGAGAGAGAGAGAGTGTGTTGTGTGTGTGTGTGTGTGTGTGTGTGTGTGTGTGTGAGAGAGAGAGCGAGTGCTGAATTAAGGCGGGGGGTGGGGGGAAACAGATTCTTCGTAATATATAATTTATCTCGAAACAATTATGCAAGGCAATGAGATAGCTTCATTGTAGCTCTAAATGTATGCCAAAATGTACTTAAATAGTTTGTGTATATCCAAATTAAGTAATTCTTACAAATGTAGATTAATAGTGAATAATTTGAAAAAAGTAGAATTGGTGGAAAATCGATAAAATATATATATATATATACACACACCTTGTGAAAAGAGATCGAAGAATGAGATTTGTGTGTATTGAGTTAAGGTGACTTAATTTACTCAGGAAATAAAGACAAAAGTAATAAATGTGTTGTATTGAGAGAGAGGGAGAGATAGAGCACCTTTGCAAAACAGAAAGAGAAAGTGTGAGATTGAAATGAAATTAAAATACGATTGAAAGACAATGGAGAGTGAAAACTATTCTTTATTGATTAAAAATGCATTATAATGCGAACACACCAAAAGCAAAACATACCCAGGGTGAAAATTCTTACCGTAATAAAAAGAAATAATGATTTGTTGGATATATATATATATGGCGAGAAAAAACACGAAATCGAATATTTAACACATTAAAAATATTAATATATTATGCAATCAGATAATATTGAACATAACTACAAAGAACATGTAATTCAAGTGAAGTAAAGAGAAACTTGGGTGTGTTCTGCCAAGCCCGGTTTGTTGACATATATATATATATATATATATATATATATATATATTTATATATATGTGTGTGGGGCTATATTGAGAGAGAGGCAGGCAGGCAGGATACCCGGGATCAAAGAGATAAAATGGTTTTCCGTTGTTTTTTGTGTTTTGATACCGCCAAACAATACAATAATAATAATAAAAAAAAAAAAAATCAAGGAATATAATCCCGACGAGGCTTTTCTGATTTGAAGTTGATTTTTGTCATTCTTTTTCAACCCCATTTAATTTGAACCTCCCTTCAATAAAACTTAATTTTATTTAACCCTTTGAGGATCATGACGCATTTTGACACTATATTTTGGCGATCACTAGACGATTTTATGCAACTTAGGAAGGATCTGTGGGCATCAAATTGGTAAAAACTATCTCAATTAACCCTCTGACTTCTATACACCCTTCCTAATCTGAATAAAATCGTCTAATAATAGCCTGTCAAAACGCGTCATAATCCTCAAAGGGATAAACTCCGAGGTACACTAAGTTGTTATACTAGAATCTGTTAGGTTTGGTTAGATGTGGTTATATGAGTTGTTAGGCAAGGTTAGGTATACATTAAGTTTGGTCTGTTGAGGTTGGAATAAGTTTATCTGTAACTCAAAATGGGCTAGAGCAAATGGGCTGTACATTTCCAGACCTATTCCCTGGCTGACATCTGTAACTCAAAAAGGGCTACAGCAAATGGGCTGTACATTTCCAGACCTATTCCCTGGCTGACGTCTACCAAATTGTAAACAGGATAGCTCGTTTACTCTATTGGTTTGTGAGTTATAGAGGTCAGGGGTCACGATTTCTGCCCTACCTATTTGGAACAGGGTATAGTATAGTTTTATTCACCTGGCGAATTTTTGTAATCCGTTTTCAGGTATTTCCTTGATGCTTGATGGAAAACTGTGAAATTTCTACTGTAGGTCTGTGCATCATATTTGTGCCAAGTTTGCGGTATTAAACCCTTTCAAGATACGATTACCGGTACTCCCTTTTTCTGTGTTCCGGCTATTATTAGATGATTTTATTCAGATTTGGAAGGGTGTGTGGAAGTCTGAGAGCTAATTGAGATTTTTCTTTACCCTTATATTTAACACATATCCTTCCTAAACTGTGCAAAAAGGTCTAATGATAGCCAGAATAAACTGTTTAGATGTGTCATAATCTTCAGAGGGCTAACAAAATATTACTCTACAAAATAATCATGATAGCCGAGGAATCAAGGTGAGGACGTGTCAATTTACCGCTGGCTAAGACAAAACAGATTATAGTAACGTAGGAGGAATTATGAATGGAACTGGAAATAATGAAAGAAAAACAAATATCGCCGTGCCCGGTAATGGAAATTAATGGTTAACAAAAACATAGCCTGAACATGAGTGGGTGGGAAAATAATCAAAGGTTAAAGTAAAGTAAGAGGAAGCAAGAACAAGGATATAGTATGGTGGAAAATAATACTGATATAGTTTACAATTTAAAGTTAGAAACAGAAGGAATTATCAATCTTATGCAATCAAAAGACGGAACAAGAGGATGAATGTAAAAAGTTGAGAATTGGTAGCTAGAGAACACTGTAATATGTATACTGTATGGAAATCACATATGATGAAAATACAATAAAACATGGGTGGAGGTGGAAGGCTGAAAGAATGTGGAGTTGAGCATGAGATATTGTGAGAAAGAGTTTTTATATTTTGTACGAAACCTTTGGGGAAAAGGGAAGCGTGGAGAGAGAGAGAGAGAGAGAGAGAGAGAGAGAGAGAGGGAGGGAGAACTACAGGAACATCATGAGAGAGCGAGAGGGAGAACTACAGGAACATCATGAGAGAGCGAGAGATAGGAAGATCATGTAGGGCTATGGGTGACAGGTTATAGATATTTACACATTATATTACAAGTCAGTCACCCCATTTTTTGGTCTCTCTTTCTCTATATCTATCTATCTATTTATTTATCTATCTATTTGCCTATCTATATTTGTTTGTCTATTTACTGTATCTATCTGTCTATATATCTAAGTATGTATCTATATTTATTGTTTTTCTATCTATCTATAATTTATATCTGTCTCTCTATTAATCTATATATATTTACAGCAAAATATGTGTCCACATTCCTTTATATCTATATATGTTTGAATATAGTATATCAAGTACGGTACGTAGCCATCTATCACATTTGTATGTGAGTAATGTATGTATGCAATTCCAGTGAGGACAAAATTAATGTTATATAATTTTATTATGTACTGTAATATGGATTGTTCTAAGTTTGTTTTGTTTACAAAAATAGTTACCAGATAAAAAATGTACATTGAGTTTGAATAATTTAATCTCGGAATATTGCATACTAGTTCTCTCTCTCTCTCTCTCTCTCTCTCTCTCTCTCTCTCTCTCTCTCTCTCTCTCTCTCTCTCTCTCTCTCTCTCTCTCTCTCTCTCTCTCTCTCTCTCTCTCTCTCTCTCTCTCTCTCTCTCTCTCTCTCTCTCTCTCTCTCTCTCTCCTTATAAGCCTTTATCAGTCCATTGGCCTCCCACACTCCTCGACCAGTTTCTCCAATATCAGAAACTTACTTGATCTACCTACTGAGAGAGAGAGAGAGAGAGAGAGAGAGATATGTATGTATGTTTTGAACAGTCTGGGTAAGGGAGATATGGAAGAGGGTTTAGTGTAAATCCTGTTGTGAGTGTCAATAGGATTTAATTATTGTAAAGGGATTTCTGACTGTGTGTGTGTGTGTGGTTAGGCTATGTGTGTGTGTGGTTAGGCTATGTGTGTGTGTGTTGGTAGTAAGATAAGCAGAAAGGGTTTTAGTCATGAGAGGGGTAGGTATGTAGTGGAAATATAGATATCAAACTGGATGTATAGTGTGTGTGTATGTGTGTGACATGGAAGTTAATTTAGTGTGACTATATTGTGTACGGTATATATGTGTTGTTGATTAACGCCTGCACGTTCACTATCTGTCTGTGTGTGTTTTATTGATGCATTCATTTTAAGGGCACAGTGGTTATTTTGGGGGGTCTATTTAGTTATATATTAATATATTTTTAGTTTCCTCCCTAGACCTCCATCAAACTTCAAAATAACATCCATTAGATCCCCCTACTAGATTAATTTGTACATTTTTCGGTAGAGAATTGTCACGGCAGAAGGCCGATTCCTACACAATTATAGGCGAGCGATAATCGACACCTAAAGGACACGAAAGGTCTTAATATTGACAAAGAAATGGGGCGAAAGGTCATAAATTCGATAAACTAATGGGGCAAACGTCTTAAAATCGCAAAACTAATGGATATATGCATGAGGAAGAAGAGGATTTAGAAAAACGGCTCGTCTCCCTTTAACATTACCGGTACCGTATATCAGAGAGTATTCATTGTGTGTAATTGCTTGTGTTACCTGTGTGAAAGAAAGCTCTGTAATCCTTATAGAAGGGTTATGAATTGAAGGGAATAATTACCGTAATATTAATTATCAAGACTTCGATATTAAAATAATGTAATTAGCATGCCAGAAATGACTAGGTGAAATATATAGTTAGTATTTTTCATTGCACACGCGCAGTCATACAGCCTCTCTCCCTCACCCCCCCCCCCCCTTGCACATACATACACCCCACCCCTACACACGCACCCGCAACCCCCCCCCCCCCCCCCCCCCCCCCCCCCCCCCCCCCCCCCCCACACACACACACACACACAAACACCATCACATCTGTGCCCACACACTTCGTCCCCATAAATTATGAACTCTATGAACTCTTGTCCTATGGTACCTAGAGGGTTCAGATTTGTATGGTACGGTAACTACTTTAGGATCCCACGGAACAATACCGATGGTTGGAAACCCTCCAAGTCGAGCGGTGTGCTTGTGGGCGCGCGCGGGAGTGATTTTCTAGTATATTGCCTACCCATCACCCCATGTTAGTTATGACTTTCCTCCCGCCCCCCAGGACCCCCAAATGACCTAGGTGAGCAGTTTTATGTTGTTTTTCCTTCATTACTAACCCTTCCCATGTGTTTTCAGGAGAAAAAAAAAGACAAGTAGCTGGTCCTGGAGTATACATATATATTAAATCGCTTGGGGTAGAGTTATTATAGCTTGAACTTAACACAACAATAATAAACTCTACTGTATAGGGATCACACACTCCTGTAACTCATAAAACTTTTTCGTCATGCCGATGTCATTAACACCCGTTTCTGGTACCCCCTGAGTAAGAGAGGAGAGAAAGAACATGTGTGTGAGTTTGTTGGCACACACACACCTGTGTCGACAGCTGTGCTCGCATATAAATCAAATTAAGTTTCATTTAAAGGGAGGTTGAAATGACTGGGTTTGAAAAGAATGGCAATAAATACTAAAATTTCGTATTAATCCTTCAATAAATGTTTTGAAAAGATTGGTTAAAAATTCAAAAACAAATATTGTGAAAAGGCGGCGTGTGTGTGTGTTTGTGTATTATTGTAGAAATAATACGTACACGATATTAAAAAGGATGTTATATCGTTATATAGATAAACAGTGTAACAGGCATTTCTAGTTGTAGCTTACACCCACATCTCCCGACACATACAGTACAGTACGGTAGAGTGTTACACCATATTCTATATTACTGTATCATATACCGGTGGATCATATATACTTTAATTAATTTCATTGGGGGTGTCTGGTGTTGTGGTGAAATTAATAAAAATAAAGATTATTAGTAGGTACAGGGATATTTCGTCGAGAGGCCGGTCTATATGATCTGTGCCCCATGAATATTCTTTCCTCTCACTTTAACAGTAGGCTACCATAGCGCGGTTGGGAATATGAACATGATTAGATTAATATCTAGTATTCTAGAATGGATAATTAGTCGTAGGCGTGTGCATAAACATTTAACCGTCCTGGTGGTGTAATGGTTAAGGTGGCAAAAATCTGTGTGTGATAACCCAGGTTCGAATCCCGGTGGATCATATATACTTTAATTAATTTCATTGGGGGTGTCTGGTGTTGTGGTGAAATTAATAAAAATAAAGATTATCCAGGCACACCAGTACACAGTCATGCAGGAATTCACATTTACCTACACATATATACACGTTTACCTACATGTACACATAGACTTTAACACATACATACACACATGTATAGGCAAGAGCAATAGTGGTGAAGTACCCATTTGAATCAGTATCGAACACAAATGAGACAATACAAAGCTTTATTATACCTCAGATGCTTCAGAGCGCTTCAAAAATTCAAGATTCGAATTGGTATAGCCTTATATTTGCTCACGACTTTACATGCATTCACATACTATTCTTGCTTGTATCATGCCCCCCCCCCCCCCCCCCCCCCCCCCCCCCCCCCCCCCCCCCCCCCACACACACACACAAACACAGAGTTATTGATATTGACCTTGACAAACTGAGCACACACACACACACACACACACACACACAAGCACATTAATTAACCTATACCTAGACAAACTGTGAAAGCATAATTAATAGCATGTTAGTTTCTAGAATTTTAAGGAGGAATGAGTTTCCAAGGAGTATCCGGCGTCTGTTCTAAATAAATAATTTAATCAATTCAGTGTGTGTTAAGAAAATATATTATAATTAATTTGACGCTTATTTTGACTGCAAAATATATATATTTTATTTTATTATATTATTTTCTGTGTATTATTTGTCAGTCTTTAAAGGTTTAATTTACTTTGGTAGTTTTGGAAAAGGAGGATGAGGAGGAGTAGGAAAAATAGGAGGAGTAGGAGGAGAAGGAAGAAGAGAAGGAGGAGGAGAAGGAGAAGAGGAGTAGGAAAAAGAGGAGAGGAGTAGGAGAAGGAAGAAGAGGAGGAATAGGAAGAAGAGAAGGAGGAGGAGAGTAGGAGGAGAAGGAAGAAGAGTAGGGAGAGGTGGTGTAGGAAGAAGAGGAGAAGGAGAAGGAAGAGAAGGAGTAGGAAGGGAAATAGAAGGGCGAGGAAGAAGGAAGAGAAGAATACAGAGGAATATACAAAGGAGTACACAAAGGACTCTAGTACAAACTGCAACAGACCTATTGGTCCTTACGGGGCAGTTTGGATATCTAAACTTCTAATCTACTGACTACGAGGTTAAGAAACGGATAGAAAAGAAGAAGGCTCCTCCCCACCCACTACTCCCTCCAGCTAATACTGGCATGGAAACAGTTGGACAAAATACTATGTAGTATTGAAAAACTAACATGGAATGTCGGATAGGACGGGGAGAAAATTAAATTGATGTGTAATCTAAGCTAACTCTATTGCTACAATTATGAAAGGGAACAGGTGTATGAATATCAATATACATTGCGGTATGCGTTATCTCTTCATTATGCGTTATTCTGAAAGAAACTGTTAATTGGGGGTTATTTGACGAGGAAGAGGAGAAGGAGAAGAAAGAAGAGTAGCAGGAGATAGCAACCCCAAACAAGAGGGAAGTTAAACATCTCATCCCCCACCTCCCTCCCTCCATCCACCACCTAGACTTACACTACCTCTGGACTATCAGGCTACCCCCATGACGTCACAGGGATAAACCAGGAATGTTTTCCACGATCTCAACTTGCTAGGGCGAGCTTCACCATTACCATATTAAGATGTTTTACAAACGATAGGTCAATTGAGTTCAGCATGTGTGTGTGTGTGTGTGTGTGTGCGTGTGCGTGTGTGTGTGTGTGTATGTGTATGATTAAATTCTTAAGGATTTAAGTGTTCAACTTCAACTCTGAGGCTAAGGGCTAAGAACAACACATATTGTACTTATAGTACCTTTCACCTGGTGGAAAATATATCCGTAAGCAGCAAATTTCTTGATACCGGGACTTAACTGAAAATATGAAACTACTGTTTTTGTATAATATATATCAGGTTTTTATTGTTAACATAATCGGCTAAAAATATCTTGGTAATAGGTGAGTAATGAAGATGGAGAGTTGTAAAGTTACCGTGAGCTAAGAACAGCCTGCCTATAGTTAGGTATGAAGCCACAGACATCCCTTGGTGATTGATAAGGTTCCAGGTGTCCATGTTACACACAGACAAACATGGAGTCATGTTTCACCCAACATAATTATGTTCATTACATTGCATAATTTTGCAGGGAGAGACCACGGTACAATCAGGATGGCCAATATCAAAGATATAACATAATATATATATATATATATATATATATATATATATATAATATTTTCGATTGTCTGTCTGTGTGTGTGTGTGTTCTTAATAGGCGGCCGCAGTTTTGGACCTGGGGAGCTGAAACTTTGCATGTGGGTGTCAATTGACCTGGGTCAGGTCATAGAGGGGGCTAGGCCACGATCGGAGGTCGTTTCGAGGCCGAAATTGAAAAAATGAAAAAAAAATGAAAAAATGGCCGTTTGGGGCAGAAGGAGGCCTCCCGATCGAAAAGGTGTATGGAACGAAAACTGTTCGCAGCCCCCCAAAATGGGGGTACGAATGAGGTCCGATCCAAAATCGGATGTCATTTATCGGCCGAAATCGAGGTCGCCGTTTAATGAGGCACAGGGAGGTCGAGGCCGGTGATTATGGTAGTAGTAGTATTGTGACGATTGTGGTAGTAGTGATTGATGATGGTGATTATGGTAGTAGAATTTAAACCCGGGCAACGCGGGTACCCCTCCTAGTATATATATATATATATATATATATATATATATATATATATATATATATATGTGGGTGTGTTTTGTTAAATTTTATATTACGTTTATTCATCTAGAATGCAACATGTCCATCATAAAAAGTAAATTCCGGAGTTCCCACAGAGACTTGGCCACACGACATCCGGGTTACGTTACCGTAGTTCCCCGGGGCCCTAACACTGCCTGGATATATATAGGGCCAACACATGAAGGAGAACAACTATACTAGGTTATGTTCATTACAAGCAAGCCACACATGTTTATCTTTATCCTCTGGAGCAAATGGGCCATATATTTCCACACCTATTCCCTGGCTGACCTTGCCCAACTGGTAGAAATGTTAGCTCGATTACCATAGTCCTTTTTGAGTTATAGAGGCCCAATTTTAATAGATGGATTACAGTTTAAATCCATTCCAATCAAATCATAAGGGTTGTTGGTTATATATCTATATGCTTGATTATATTTCAGTTGGCAACATGGTACGGTATGTCTCTGCGTTTTATTATTGGCAATTTTCATAATTAACAACATATTTAGTTACAAAATATTCGTAATAACTGAGCAGTGAAGATGGGGGCATGGCAATTTACCCTCAGCTTGAGGGCGAATACCGTCCATCAGATACAGAACCCCCAAACACACACTATTATATATAGTCAAACACACTAACAATTGTGCACTCATGGATATATTATTTAAACGGCAACTAGAGGAATACTTGGGAGACGCATACTTCCACCTACGCTGGCGGAGGTATGTGCTCTACCAATCACCACCTAATAGAACCACTTTTTACTTGGGATATAATACTCTCTGCCCATCAAATTTCTTGAACATCGGCTCATAACTTTTTTGTTTACAGACAAATGAAGGGAAGAATATAACTTCCGTCCAACTACGATGTCGGACGTAATATTTATGATATACAAACAACTATTTTGGGAAACCGCATGATCCACAGAGAACAAATTACTGGGATTCACAAGTTAATGACCATCATGTTGTTTTTATCATTAGGCGTTGTTCAAATATTCCTGACCACGACTGTACAGTTACCAACACATCAACCTAGTTCAAGGGCTGTGGAGGGATCACCGTTTTTAGTCTCGTATCGGATTAAGTCATAATGTTAATATCAAGGAAAGCTTTTAAATACTTAAGAACAGCGTTGCAAAGGAGTAAACTCACAAATTTACCTTTAAACTTGAAACATATTTGTTTGATCATTAAATCAAGTGTACCACCAACGAGAAAAGGAAAACAAAAAAAAATAATAATCAAAAGTTGAATAACATTAACTTGTACAGTCCATGACGGCAACGAGTATGGTACCAGTGATGTTCTTAGGTACCGGTAGCTATAATCATGTTGAAGTGTAGGGGATATCACTTGTAGTGGGATGTGTTTTTAGTGTAGGGAAAAAAACCTAATAGGGATGAAGGGAAGAAGGGATCTGCCTGGTATGGGTCAATTGGCTTTCTGCAGATTTCCTTTTTTCTTATGTTCTTATGTTCTTATATTCTGCATAACCTGAGACTGTTACTCTTAGATATGCCGTCTTGTAGAATAGGTCAGTGGAAAGTTTGGAAACCTGCTTTATCATCCGATAAATTCATGAGAAGATTAATATATATATATATATATATATATATATATATATATATATATATATATATTTGTTTTTGACAATTTTCCTGAATAATTTAGTTTTGTTTTCATTATTTATCATACAAGGGTCTGTGATGTATGTCAGCGTTGCAGGGGTACATTATAACTGTAGACTGAATTAGTATCAATATAATATTAGGCTTGACTATACAATCTATGGGTGTATAAAGAGTATATAAAGTGGCTATAGTAATATATCCCCTTTTGAATTAGGGCTATTGGCAGGATTATACCCCTTTTGTACCGGCGACGTCTATTATGTTTATTCGATCTATATTTAGAGGATGTGCAGTTTTAAGAAGGATAAAATCGCCCAGCTTATGTAGTTTAATTTTCTTTGTTTATTAACTGATCTATACAACCAAATGAAAGGGGTATACCGGTATATAGATTATGTAGTTATCAGTTTAGCTCATTTATCCTTTGCACGTATATTGATATTATTATGCTGTGTAAATTGAGATGTAGATACAGATTATGCCATATGCTTATGATCCGAACATGAAATTATTATACATATACTGTACACCCTCTACGTACTGTATATGGCTGTATTTATGGTCATCTAAAATATACACACATGCAGAATGATGATCCAGGTGTACATACACAAACACACGCACGCACACACAGATCAGAGAGCTCTAGAGAGAGTACCCGTGGGCATACACACATAGCCTACACTAGTGAAGGAGAAAGTGGAAGGTACCAGTTTTTTAGAAGATAAAGTGGTTTGAGTGAAAGTTGGTGGGTACCGGTACTCTCACTTTTATACCCACCCCCCTCCTAGTAGTAGTCGTAGTAGTAGTAGTAGTCGTAGTAGTAGTGGTCGTAGTAGTGGTAGTAGAATATAATTATGGTGTCATTGTGATTTGTATTATAGAACACATACGATCCTAATTATTAGATTGGAAATATAGTGGAGGTATATCGTGGTTATATTCTGTTTATTAGATATCATATAAGGCTTAACACAACACGGTGAAAGTATATTGTGGAGGTTCTTTCTATAGTACGGTACCGATATTAGTGGCAGCTCTCTATAGTCTGTTATCCCACCTGGCGGTATATTCATTCCCTTACCAGCTGATTTGTCTATACGTTAAGGAAAATATGAAACTACTATGTCTCTCGCCTCTTATTAATGCCAAGTTTTCATAATTAACATATTTCACTATGCAGTCTTTGTAGTACCGGTAACTGAGTAATCCGTATGGGGACATTTCAATTTACCGTACCATACGGTATATATATATATGGAGAGGGAGAGAGACCCCCCCCCCCTCTCTTGAATTATACATAGCTAAGAGATCGGCACTAACCTTACAGTCCATAATTGGCTGACCTTTGTGAAGCCCTCATTATATATGAGTGTGTAGCGGTAGTTATAAAGGCTTGGTGGCCTTTATTACATATCATTAAGGCCAGATTGGTATTTATTTGTTCATTTATTAATTAATTTAATTCATATTTATAGTTTCCTCCCAAAACTTCTATAAAGCTTTTGAAAATTATCCCCAAGACCCCTCCCCCCCCCCCCCTTTTTAAGATAAATACATACATTTTTC
Source organism: Paralithodes platypus (assembly GCA_032716605.1). Classification (NCBI taxonomy): domain Eukaryota; kingdom Metazoa; phylum Arthropoda; class Malacostraca; order Decapoda; family Lithodidae; genus Paralithodes; species Paralithodes platypus. Next base: position 11,225,005 of record CM064506.1, on the reverse strand, counting down.
GGTAGAAAAATATATCGTTCCTCCTAGATGGTTGTTATCGATCGCCAGGAAAAAAATAGACACCTAAATGGCACAAAAGGTCTTAGAATCGCCAAGTTAATGGGACTAAACATGATGGAGAAGGGGGTCCATAAAAACCAAACCTCCCCTTGAGGTGACTTAGGTTACAGTCATCTTACCTTGACATATACGTTACGTCACAGTAGTACCGTTAGTTAATAGGTAAAGTAAGATTAACCCTGGCAAGATTGTATTGCTCATTTCGGTTCTGTTTTTGGCTATTATTAGACGATTTTATTTATATTAGGAAAGGTATATGGAAGTCAGAGGGTTAATTAAAATCATAGTCTTCACCCTTTTAAATCCCAAAATTCCTTCCTAAGCTATATTAAATCGTCTAATGATAATACATTGTCAAATGCGTCATAATCTTCAAAGGGTTAAATTCGTTTAAATTGATGAGGTGAGTTTACTATAGGGATAGGTTTGGTTTAAGTACTTGAAATTATTTTGGTCAGCGTAACTGACTAGATCAGTCTTAACCCAGATTAGGTTAGGCTTGATGTTTGAGTAAGGTAAGGTGATGTTAGCATAGATTAGAAGAAGTTTGGTTGTGTTCGATGAGAGTAGAGATGAAGATATATACGTTACTGATGTTAGCATTATTATTATATAATGTGTTGGGAATTGAAGTTTTTAAAGGTAAAAACAACTATAACGTGTGTATGTTGGTGTTGAAGATACACACCCACCCACACATACACCCACACTCTTACCCCCCCCCCCCCCCCACACACACACACACAGTAGTTCATTAATACCTAGTAGCCATGCCCTCCCGTCTCCATAGTCCCGTTAGTGAAGTAGCCTGTGGGTCTATATACAGTTATCTGAGCCCCTTTCCTCTCTATACCAACACTACCACTATCATTACTACTACCACCTTTATGATTATTACTACTACAGTCATCACTACTACCACTATCATTACCACTACCATCCTTACCATCCCCACTACCACTATCACTTACCAATACAACCTTTACTATCATTACTACCACTATCATCACTACAACCTTTACTATCATCACTACTGCCATCACCATTACTAATATAAGCATCACTATTTTAGTATTATCATTACTACTATCATCACCACCATCAACTCTATAATCAGCATTACCATCTGTATCATTACTATCGTAATTACTTCTCTACTACTATTACCACTATTATCATTACTACCACCCTCCCTCCTAATAACACTCATCACTGCTACCATCTTCACTACTCCGGCCACATGTAGTAGTAGTATTATCACTACTAGGTCTACCATCACCTCTACTACAATCATAACCACAATAGTATTATAATCACTAGTACCATCTTCATAATTATTTAAACACAATTATCACTCACTGACTTTACCACAAACAACATCATCACAATTACCCAGAACTACTAAAAAATACCATTATTACTAAGGTTACTACACTAATCACAATCACCAGTTACCATAAGTCTATTATATTCACCAGTAACCATTACGATAACCTAAGTCTTCATCTCATCACTATGACCAACACTTCTACAATTATCACTTTCACCACTATGATAATCACTTCTCACCACAAGTCACTACTACTAGTACGACCATCACTGCACTCTAATTGTCTCTTGATCACCATTATATCTTGCCTTACAATAATGTTACCTTATTATTATACAAGTCACCATTACATATCACCATTATATCCTATTCACCCATCTTAATTTGTTCCCTACATATAATATTCAATAAACAATACTAATTTAATTCAAAGATATACTGTAGGTCTAGAACAATAGTCAAGTTCAACGTTTAATGAAGTTCCCTTTCATAAAACGAATCGAGTAAGTATGTGCTTCTAGAATGCAGTGTTAAACATCAACTGTTACTGTTCCATATGTGAGGTGTGGGTGTGGGTGTGGATGGGTGGGTGGGTGTGGATGGGTGGGTTGGTGTGGGTGTTTGGAATTTGACTGCCATGTGTACGTAAGATAATAAGCCTTGTATAATTATACCAATACTTATGCTTTTACTGTCTTCCTTATCAATGTGTATGGTACCGGTATCATATTACATGCGTTGACAGGTGTATGTACGTACCTGTCTACGTGTACATATTCATGCCCGTTCATGACACACACACACACACACACACACACAACACACACACACACACAACACACACACACACACACACAACACACACACACACACACACACACACAAAACACACACACACACACACACACACACACCACACACACACACACACACACACACACACACACACACACACCCCCCCCCATGGCACGGTACGGGTCAAGCCTCTCTCACACTTTCACTAATACTCTCACTCTCTCTCTCTATACACACACACACATATATATATATATATATATATATATATATATATATATATATATATATATATATATATATATATATATGTATATATGTATATATTATATACCGGTATACCGTATACATTACATCGATCTTAAAAGTACCGTTAATGCGTTGCATCGTATAGCCTACTGTATATATTTATATTAGAGTGTGGCCATCAGTGTTAATGCATTCTCTCATATCTCTGATGGTATCTTCACTATCGCTATTATGGAAATCAGACATTGTCTCCAATTATATGCAAATGTCTGCAGGCACGAAATGGCGTACACGCAAGCATAAACACACCTGCAAGCTTTATGACGCACATAATTATAGTGTAGTGTACTGCATATGTAACCTACCAATGGAAAAGCTGTATATTTTGCCCACCTTCGTATGTCTGTGTAAAACATTTGTATGTTTGTAATGTTAACCACACCTGAAGAGGGCTCAAGATAGGTCGAAACTGTCGTGTCTTTTCAATATTAGAAACATTTTCATTATGTGGGTGTAGTTTTTCCAGTTTTGTATTCACGACACTGATATTTTCGCTCACAACCCACGTGTTTATTATGTCTTCGTGGTGCGATGCATAAGGTGTTGATTTTCGGTGTGAGCATCCTGGGTTCGAATCCACGGACTGCCACATGTGTTTGTAAATTTCATTAATCGATTTTAGGAGTATAGTTGGTTGGAAGGAACATAATAATTATGTAATCGTTCATTTATGCCTAGCCCATTCAGTATTTTTCCTTTTATTCTGGCTATTAGTAGATGATCTTATTTAGCTTAGGGAGGACTTTTGTAAGTCAGAGGGTTAATTGAGATGGACATTACCCTTTTGATTTATAAACGACCTTCCAAAACTGAGGAAAATCGCTTAACGTTAGCCAGATTAAAATTGAAATTGTGTCCTCTTATACTGAAAGAGCTAGATATTACGGTAGCTATACATATATTATAAAAGATTGTTAGTCTACATGTAAGCTATGCATACTTATGCATGGATCAATATTTAGATATATTGATTAAAATCTGAATATTATTTTGTTTTGTTTAATATTGTACACAAACACACACACTTAATATCTCTCCCTCTCACACACTCACACTCACTCGCATTCTCTCTCTCTCTCTCTCTCTCTCTCTCTCTCTCTCTCTCTCTCTCTCTCTCTCTCTCTCTCTCTCTCTCTCTCTCTCTCTCTCTCTCTCTCTCTCTCTCTCTCTCTCTCTCTCTCTCTCTCTCTCTCTCTCTCTCTCTCTCGCCTATTGAGTATAATTAAAGTATCCACCCTCTTAGCCAAGCAGCTACCCCAGACTACCGTAACTGTATAATCATGTACTGTAATTAAATTATTATAATGTCTACCTGGTATAATGCTAGTTATTATCATAGTTTTGAAGTGCCTTGTGCTGAGGTTCATGTTCTTGTGTTAGATGCCTGTCTCACAACATTACTATATTAGGCCTAAGGAATTTATTGTACCGATATAAATGGTATACTATGATAACATGCTTTATTAAGTATTAATTTTGTTGGAATTGCTATTTTATCAATTGGGCGGTACATAGTTAATCATGGTGTATAATTGATCTAACTGACTATAATTTCGACTCGCTGTGGATTCTAAACTAATGTACATAGTTTACTGATTTACCTTGATCCAAAATACTTCATAAACTGCAGTCCTAGTTTTCAGAATTAGTCCTGTATCTTACGAGCACTTCTTCCCTTCACATTTAAAGTCAGCACTTGGTCAGACTGTTGATGAGGTTAACATGTATGAACAATTATGTCACCTAAGTTAATATTTATGCATTCTAGTTTCCGATACATACTCAAAATATATATTTTTTTTTACCGGAATATTGTTGACCTGAAAATTGACGATACAAATGCTCGTGTGATACATGTGTTAGTCTCGAGTTATTGTTTATTTAAGCTACGAAAAATCTTTACTTTAGTTACACAAATATTCGTCTTTTATCAGAAAATTTGTTTTTTTAATTAACGGTATTTGTTATTTTTGTTTACGGATAAATGGAAGTATGTAGCATATCTGACCACACACACACACATTTTTCATTTCTCGTGTTATTGTAATATTGTAATCGGCTCTTTCTATTTCATATGTACTGTACATGTATGTATTTTTATATATATTTTTTTTTTATTGTATGTTGGTACTAAAAATATATTACACTATGGTTGATTCTAATATTGGTTTTGTGTTCTTTTTATAGGTAAGTGTGGTCGGCATTGAGCGAGTGACGTAGGCTGCTTGTGGTGGGTGAGTAAGGCCAACAATTCTCACATAAATTTGGCTTAAAATATGAAGATTGGGTTTGATTCTATTGAGGTTTTGCAAGATGTACTTAACCTGTACTTCATTTGTTTAACTATATTATATTATTGTGTTATTATGGTTATATTTTTCCATATACAGTATATACAGTAAGTGTGTTTTATAGGGCTTTATCTGTTCTTTCATCTATTTATCTACCTATACTAGTTTTAGTTTCGACTTCATTGCGGGTTCTTAAGTTGTTAGCTTCCTTTCGCATTATTTATGTATTTCCTAATGTTATTATGTATTTACTTATTTATTTTATTTTGTAAATTGTAATGTATCGTGCATTTATCAATCCATTCATGTATCCATTCTTCTAATTATTTAGCCAGGCTCCTTATTCTTCTTCTAACTATTCAGCCAGGCTCCTTATTATTCTTCTAACTATTCAGCCAGGCTCCTTATTATTCTACTTACTTTTCTTTAACTATTCAGCCAGGCTCCTTATTATTCTACTTACTTTTCTTCTAACTATTCAGCCAGGCTCCTTATTATTCTACTTACTTTTCTTTAACTATTCAGCCAGGCTCCTTATTATTCTACTTACTTTTCTTTAACTATTCAGCCAGGCTCCTTATTATTCTACTTACTTTTCTTTAACTATTCAGCCAGGCTCCTTATTATTCTACTTCCTTTTCTTCTAACTATTCAGCCAGGCTCCTTATTATTCTACTTACTTTTCTTTAACTATTCAGCCAGGCTCCTTATTATTCTACTTACTTTTCTTTAACTATTCAGCCAGGCTCCTTATTATTCTACTTACTTTTCTTTAACTATTCAGCCAGGCTCCTTATTATTCTACTTACTTTTCTTCTTCCATTGTTTTCATCTACTGAACGATTTCAATCAGACAACAATGTTTTAATTTTAGTAATGCTACTGCCAGAATGTTGTACTGGTTTGGGAATCTCAAAGTAATAAATGAGTTAAACACCATCTAAATTAACCCTCTAACTCAAACAGGGTTTCTTAAGTTGAACACAAAAATGAGGTGGTAGGTAGGATTAGGCTGAAATTGGCTTTATGTTGTTGAAAGGGTTTAATCATCTCCGTCTCTCAGGGTACTTTTCCATAGAGTTCTCTCATAATATGTTGACGCATTAGTAGTCGAATATATTTAGCTTAGGAAGGAATGGCAGTATTCAGAAGATTTATTTGATAGACTTGACCACCTTTGATTTCTATAGGCCCATGGAAACAAAGTATAGATTGTGAACAGTTAGCTATAATAACGAGAAGAACAGCGTCATAATACTGAAGAGGTTAGTTTCCTCTTATACATGAAAACCAGCCCTCAACCAAGCTGAAGTAGGCTTCATTATAAAGACGTTGTTCAGGAGAATCAAACGCTTACTATATATATTTTGTTTTACTATCGTCTAGTTTTCCCATGACCGGAAGCTTAGTCCTTTAAAAGCTGGTTAATTGATAATTAATTGAAAAGAAGAAACAATTATGTGTCTGTTTTATTTAAACTCATATTATCACCAACCCACCAATTAACTTACAAATATACCTAATTAATGAAATCAATGAAACTAATGCATGCATGTGGTACTCCAAGGATTCGAACCTAGGATACTCGCATCGAAATTCCGCACACTAACCATTACGCTATCAAAACAGTTGTCATAATTAACATCACATTTCGCTCCAAAATATTCGTAATAAGCGAGTACTATTGAAATTTGGGACATGACAATGTACCGTCAGGTGAGAAACAAGAGACTATATAAGAGATAAACCCAAATGGACGTTATGGAGGCAGAAGACTTTTGATCATGACTGTACTTGTGGTCCTCAAAGATAACCAGTTTTTGTGTGGCAGAGTTTGTAGGAAATATATAGTTACTGGTGTGTGTGTGTGTGTGTGTGTGTGTGTGTGTGTGTGTGTGTGTGTGTGTGTGTGTGTGTGTGTCCTATCCTCCCCCCCCCCTCTTCTTTCTTTTCCTACTACTCCTCCATCTTTATCCCCCTCCCTTCATGTCTATCCCCTCGTTTCTTCTTCCCCCCCACCCTTTTACTTCTCCAACTATTTATATTCTTCGTAATCTTCTTTTCTTACCTCTTCGTCCTCCTCCTTCTTGTTTTTCTTCTTTATCCTTCTTCTTCTATCTTCTTTTTCTCCTCCGCCTTTTTTTCTTTTCTTCTCTTTATCTTCATTGCATGTTGGCGTTGAGATATCCTTGGTGTGTATATTCTCTCTCTCTCTCTCTCTCTCTCTCTCTCTCTCTCTCTCTCTCTCTCTCTCTCTCAAATATAGTTTGTTTTCCCTATTGCCAATGCAGTTGTGATCGCTTTTTATTCACCTCTGTCAGTCTATCATAATTAATTTTATCTATGTATATCTAGCTAGTGAATTTGGTTTTATTAAATATTATTCTTAGTCTCACCTGTTATGATAATATTAGTTGTATTTTGTTTTCCTTAGAAAAGACAAGTCAGGATTTGAGATTTACGATAATTAACTATCAAGTGTCCCTTTAAACCGGTGTCTTAAGGAGAGAGAGAGAGAGAGAGAGAGAGAGAGAGTGAGAGTGAGAGTGAGTGAGTATCTGTGCAGCGTAACTAAAAATATATAGCCGGGAAGAAACCGTGAACCACTCCTATTGTCTGTCTGGCCTTTACTTTGTCCAGTGAAGGAGTGGTTGTTATTTATTTATTTTTTGTTTTATTTATTTTGTTTTTGTTTACTGCTGTGGTGGAATACTAATAATCTAAGTTTCTGTTGTTGATGAGTGCTTCAATATTCATGAATTTCGTACGCCACGTTATGTTTACGGTTGACTAATGAACGATGTCAAAGGTGAAAATATTGTATTGGCTACATCCCAAAATTTTACGAATCAGTACCTGTTAGTGTGTGTGTTTGTGTGTGTGTGTGGATGGGAGATGGATTTTCACCATAACTCCAATAAACCGCTGCTAAGTCAAATTAGTAGCTTTTTATTGGAGTTATGGTGAAAATCCCTCCCCCCCCCCCCCCCCCATCCCACACACACACACACACACACACACACACACACACACAAAGGTGACTGCATAACTAAACCAGTAAGCCATTTCAACCTTTGGATTTCAGCCCCTGCCAACCCGACCAGTACTATTAGCTTTGGTTAGGAACTTAGCTTTTTTACCCCTTCTGTACCGGCGACTTTTTTTTTTTATTTGATTTCAGCTACATTTACGCGATATTATGAAGCTTAGGAAGGATATATGATTTCTTAAAATATTAATATTGATATTCTGTAACCTCTTAATGGGTAGACGTTCTTATTAACCTGTTTGAAATCGTCCACTATTTGCCAGAATATAACGAAAAGGATGTCACCGGTACAGAAGGGGTTAAGTTGACCCTGGTTTAGTTGGCAATGTTTGAATTGGCATTGGTTAAGATCTACTTTGTTTTTCTATGTGTATGAGGGAGACAAAGGCAAAGCTGCCTGTAACAAGCGTCTCCCCCCAAGGTGAAAGAGTGACAGAGCCAAAGTAAGGGCGGTTGGTGGTCATCTTCAAAATTAAAAGTGGGTGTATTGGATTATTGGATACAAGAGTGGTGTGTTTATTTAGTGTAGTGCAATGAATAGGAGGAGGTGTTTTTTGCGAGAGCTAGCTGAATTACTCTGTGTAGGTGAGCTACAAATAGAAACAGTGAGGGAAACCAGACAAATTAATCAGGAGTTTCAGCAACTCCTTATAACATGCCTATGAGGCCTCCCCTGGGTATTGTCCTGCTCGATTGGTGTCTACAATCTCCCCACTGAAACACAATTTACCGTCGGCCAAATTCGAACGGACTATATTTAAGATAATTTGGCAATGATATAATATATAATAATAATAATAATAATAATGATAATAAAAACAAATCAATAACAACACAAACTCACCAACAGTACGAATATGTTTTGCAGAACATAAAGAAAGTCTTGGCATTCTCTTATGGTGCCGAATTTCACTTGGGCCATGGAATTAAATTACGATCGTGGAGAGATATACGTGCTGTGTGGAAGTGAGAGTGGTGGGGTGATAGTGATAGTAGTGAGGCTTATGGTGCTGTATGGTTAGGCTGTGGTGGTGATGGTAAGAGTGGTGTGAGTCTAGTGGTGCTCAGAATAGCGTTGATGGTGGTGATGATAAGAGTGGTGTGAGCTTAGTGGTGCTCAGACTGGAGGTGATGATTGGGCTGGTGTTATATGATGGTAGTGATGGTGATGATAAGAGTGGTGTGAGTCTAGTGGTGCTCAAAATAGTGATGATGGTGGTGATGATTGGGCTTGTGTTATATGATGGTAGTGATGGTGGTGATGATAAGAGTGGTGTGAGTCTAGTGGTGCTCAAAATAATGTTTATGAGAGAGGCTGGTGGTTGTGATGATGGTGGTGGTGTTTATTATGATGGTTGTGATGAAAGTGGTGGTGGTGTGATTTTAGTGGTGCTCAATGATATGTTGATGAGAGGATGCTGTTGGTGGTGGTGGTGAAGATTATGGTGCTATATGGTGATGGTGATGATGGTGGCAGTGGTGATGACTGAAAGTGATGTATTTCCAATAGTATTGAGAGTACAGTTGATGACAAAGATGCTCGTGGTTGTGATGATGGTAGTGGTGATGGTGTTATATGGTGGTAGTGATGATTGGGGTGAGTGGTGATGTTGATGATAATGATGATGATGGTAGTGGTGGTAGTATAATTAATAGTAGCCTATAATAATAACATTTGGTGGTAATGATGAATAGGTTGGTAGTGATGATGATGGTGGTAGTGATAATGATGGTAGTGGTGGTAATATAATTTGGTGATTATGATGAAGAGGCTATTCCCTATTTCATATAAGTAGGCGAAAACTCTTGAACATTACAAACGACTAGAGTAACCGAGCTATGTTCTCTACCATTTGAGAAGGGTCAGCCAGGGAATAGGTGTGGGAATTTACAGCTCATTTGATATATCCCCTTTTGAGTTACAGAGGATAGGATTCACGATTTCTGGACTACCTATTTGGAACAGGGTATAGTATAGTCTGTTCATTCTAGGTTGGGCAGAAATCGTAACCTCTAACCTCTGTAACTCGAAAAGGACAAGAGTAATCGAGCTAATATTTCTACCAAATAGGAAGACTTGGCTAGGGAATAGGTGTGGAAACTGACTGCTCATTTGCTCTAGCCCTTTTTGAGTTACAGAGGATAGGATTCAGGATTTATAGTTACCGAAGATAGGATTCAGGATTTCTAGTTAGCGAAGATAGGATTCAGGATTTCTAGTTAGCGAAGATAGGATTCAGGATTTCTAGTTACCGAGGATAGGATTCAGGATTTCTAGTCACCGAAGATAGGAGTCAGGATTTCTAGTTACCGAAGATAGGATTCAGGATTTCTAGTTACCGAGGATAGGATTCAGGATTTCTAGTCACCGAAGATAGGAGTCAGGATTTCTAGTTACCGAAGATAGGATTCAGGATTTCTAGTTACCGAGGATAGGATTCAGGATTTCTAGTCACCGAAGATAGGATTCAGGATTTCTAGTTACCGAAGATAGGATTCAGGATTTCTAGTTACCGAAGATAGGATTCAGGATTTCTGGAGTACCTATTTGGAACAGAGTATAGTAGTGATGATAGTGGTGCGAGAGTCCAGCATGAGTGGTCAGAGCTCCAGTGGTGGTGGTGGTGGTGGCGAGGTCTTTACTCGCCTGTTGACCACTAGAGCATAGAGCCGTATCTCCTTGGACACACTGTAGTATATAGACTAGCACCCACAAGATCTCAACCTCTCTGTCTTTGTCCTTCCGTGTCAGTTCATCCTCACCCCATCCTTACCCAGCATAAGTGAAGTGAATAATGAGGTTAACCCCTTCAGCTCAATGACTTAATTTTCATCTTATTCTGGTCACCATTAAACGATTTTCTTTTGCTTATAATGTACCTCTAGGACTGAAATGGGTAAATACGCTCTAAATAAACCCTTTGAACAACACAGGTCCTTCTTAAGCTGCATAAAAGCGTCTAATATTAGCCCAGAATCAAAGTTAAAAAGGCGTCATCGTGCTGAAGGGGTTAAAAGGAGGACGGATAAATGAAGGAAGGGATAGGATACAAAATAGGAACAAGTAAATTAAGCGAGGAGTAAAATTAAAGGGAAGCCAAAATATATACGGAATAAACCCTTTCAAGATCCGATTACGCAGTTCGGTTTTTTTTCTGGCAGTTTGTTTTAGACGATTATATTCCGATTAGGAAGGGTAAATGGAAGTCAGAGGGTTAATTGAGATAGTCTTTACCCTTATAATTTCAACAGGTCTTTCCTAAACTGTATAAAATCGTCCAATGCTAGCCAGAATAAACTATCAAAAGTGCGTCATAATCTTCAAAGGGTTAATAAACTAAAGTGCGATACCGGGAGAATAAATAGATGGGGGACTGAATAAGAACAACACAAATTAATGGAAGCTTGGCGTAATTAAGGGGAGATGGGCGTATGAATTTGATCATTTATGTATTTTTTTATTTTTTTATTAGTTTCCTCCCTAGACCTCCATCAAGCTTAACAAAAACATTCATTAGATTCCCCTTCTAGATTAATCTGTAAATTGTTCGGTTCTTCGAAAATTAGAGGCTCACTATCGTTCGTCAGGAAAAATATCGACACCTAAATATCACGAAAGGTCTTGATATTGACAAAGAAATGGGGCAAAAGGTCTTAAAATCGACAAACTAATGAAGCGAACGCCATAAAATCTGAAAACTAATGGAGCTAAACACGCGGAAGAAGGGGACCAGAAAAACGGCCCATCTCCCCTTACAAGCTAGAACAATATTGAAACGAGTAAGAATAAATGAAATACACAATAGGAGGCGGTTGTTGATACTTGGGCTACTCAATATTGCAAGTTTATCTATTACACCGGAAGTACCACCCATCTCTCTCTCTCTCTCTCTCTCTCTCTCTCTCTCTCTCTCTCTCTCTCTCTCTCTCTCTCTCTCTCTCTCTCTCTCTCTCTCTCTCTCTCTCTCTCTCTCTCATTCTCTCTCTCTCTCTCTCTCTCTCTCTCTCTCTCTCTCATTTAATCGCCTCATTTTGTCTTTAATTTCCATATCTTATAGTTTCGTCTTCTGCACTTGATATATATATATATATACAGTATATATATATATATATATATATATATATATATATATATATATATATATATATATATATATATACACACACACACATTCTCTCTCTCTCAACCACGTGACTTTCCCCCCTTGATTTCACTGCTCCATATTCTTAAGAAGGGGACAGATGCCACCAACCACAACGACGACCAATACTACCACAACTACCACAACAATACTCTCTTATTTATTACCTATCATTACTACCACTACAACCACAACCATACTAGTACTTTTTCATTATTACCTGTAGTACGAATACAACCACTACCGGTACCACAATCACCTTAGCAGTATCTTTCTTTAATACCATCCACAACGACCGATGCTACCACAACTACCTTAACAATACACTCTTCTTTGTTATCTACCATTACCACAACTACCTTAACAGTATTATCTGTCTTTAGTACCTACCATTACTACCACTACAACCCCACAATCACCTTAACAGTCTCTTTCTTTAATACCAACCACAACTACCACAACCACCTTAACAGTACTCTTTTACGTACCATTACTGCTACCACAACCATCTTATCAGTTATTTTTGCCTACCACCACTACCATTACTACCAGTACATTATCATCAACAACGCCACAACTACCAATACTTTACCCTATTCCAAATAAGTAGACCAAAACACTTGAACATTAGTCTCTATAACCTACAAACGACTACAGTGATCGAGGTAATATTTCTACTATTTGGGAGGGGTCAGCCAGGGAATAGGTGTACAAATGTACAGCCTATTTGCTCTAACCCTTTTTGAGTTATAGAGGTCAGGGTTCAATATTTCTGGACTACCTATTTGGAACAGGGTATACCATCATGAAATACTTGCATCTACTGTACCACCTGCTCACACCTCTCCTGTGCTACTGTAGTGCATACCAGTCATAGGTTGTCAAATACTCTACCACACGGCAAAAATATATGCTTTTCAAAATTCGTTTAGACCCCGAACCATCGCTCTCTGGAGTTCACTACTTCAAACTACCTTTCCACTGCTCTTTAAGGGGATTGTTTTTAGTTAGCTCCCTAGACCTCTATCAAGCTTTAACAAAATATCTCCAAGACCACCCTTTGAGATACATTTTATACATTTTTCGCCAGAAAAATGTTACGGCCGGAAGCCAGTTCCTCCTAAATTACAGGCTAGCTATCGCTCGCCATTAAAAAGTCAATTTGCGATATTATACTAAGAATGTATTGTAAGTGAAGGAAGCTGGTAGCGTGTTGTTCATCATAGTGACTATCTACACCACACGCTATAGTCTATTCGCTTAAAGTAGGCGAGAAATCATGACATCTAACCTCTGTAACTCAGAAATGACTAGTGTAATCCAGTTAATATTTCTACCGTTTGGGAAGAGTCAGTCAAGTATGTGTAAATTTACAGCCAATTTGCTCTAACCCTTTTTGAGTTACAGAGGATAGAGGTCATGATTTCTCGCCTACTTACAGCGAATAGACTATAAAATCATCTCTTTACTATCTACACTATCCACCAGCACACTGAGCTACATATACTTATACAGATACACATATCATTTGGACCAAGCGACGTGATCCTGCTTTAATAATACTTTACATGTACTAAGACAGTGGAAGAAAAGAAAGCAAAGCAGCACACATCACGCTAGTCTGAGAGAGAGAGAGAGAGAGAGAGAGAGAGAGAGAGAGAGAGAGAGAGAGAGAGAGAGAGAGAGAGAGAGAGAGAGAGAGAGAGAGAGAGAGAGAGAGGTATATACGGTAGGAAAAATAGATAACGATAACTATATACTAATGAAACGGGTTACTTAGATACAGGTGTGGTGTTGGTATAGACAGATAAGCAGTCGAATTTATAAACAATTTCACTAGACAGATAAATAGTAGCGTAGAGTATCTCTCATACTTTGAAGAACTACACACTCTCTCTTTCTTTCTTTTTCTCTATCTGTTTCTCTTTCCTTTTCTCTATCTCTTTGTTTATCTTTCTCTATCTCTTTGTTTATATCCTCTCCCTCTCCCTCTCGTTCTCTTTCTCTTTCTCTTTCTCTCTCTCTCTCTCTCTCTCTCTCTCTCTCTCTCTCTCTCTCTCTCTCTCAGCGTAGCGTGATGAGCACGGAAGTACATCATAACAGCATTCAGGCCATGTTGTGTGTGTGTGTTTTATTTAAGATAATGCGGTATTTGGGTCACCATTTAAGGGGAGATGGGCCGGGTTTTTTTTGGTCTATTAGTTAATTTATTCATATATTTATTAGTTTCCTCGCTAGACCTCCATCAAGCTTAGAAAAAACACCCCCTAGACCCCCCTTCAAGATAAATGTGTACATTTTTCGGTATAATAATGTTCCGGCCAAAGGGCGGTTCCTCTTAAAATTTCAGGGTCGCTAACGCTCACCAGGAAATTATCGACACCTAAATGGCACGAAATGTCTTAAAATTGACAACGAAATGGGGCGAAAGATATTAAAATCGCCAAACTAATGGGCCGAACGTCTTATAATTTCAAAACAAATGAAGGTTAACACGAGGGAGAAAGGGGACCAGAAAAACTACCCATCTGCCCTTAATATACTTTTACCCCATAACAGACCCGAGACCTTGTCAATTGGGGACGGTTTCTTGTGTTTGTTGCTTTTGTGGTAGATTTATTAAAGCTTTGTATGTTTGTTTTTGTTATACGAATTTAGGTTCAATATATTTTCGTTTTATCTATAATGTAGTTTAAGCTTTGTGTTCCTTGGTATTATTACGGCGTCTAGATGAACAGACTGGAGTTTACATCCCTGCATGAACAAGATGAAGAGTTTTGCAGTATTATTTAGTGTTTTGCAGCGTTGGAGAGAGAGAGAGAGAGAGAGAGAGAGAGAGAGAGAGAGAGCGCGCGCGAGCGCACACACACAGTCATAACCTAGCTACACCAACACGTCCTCTCTCTCCCTCGTATCAACATAGATGATACATACATTCATAATCTGGGACAGTGACTTAGGTAACACTCATCAAACACTACGGACAATTGTGATGTGCATAACATTAAGTGCCGCTATCTAGCAGATAATTATGTTTTAAATATCTAGAAGTTTCTTGTCATAATGATTGTTGTAATGAATATTATCTCTCCTTGTGATTTAAAGCGTTCAATAAAATGTGTTTTCCTATATTTGCTGTGTTTGTTATTCGTATTTTTTTTTCTATGTGATTATGTATGTGTGTGTGTGTTTATGACTGATTTTTGTCTGTATGAGTTGTTTAGGTGTGTGTGTGTGTGTATAAGCGATAATCCAGGACTCAGGTGTGCGCTAATGAAGGTAGCGTGTACACTAAGCCAAAGGTACACACACGCCACCACACGCTCACGGTCAGATGAACATACACACGCGCCCAGATTTGGGTACGTTTCGGCTTGACGTACACATGGAAGTCTGTGGGGGCAAGCTTTAACCCTTTGACGATCATGACGCAATTTGACAGTATATTCTGACTATCATTTGACGATTTTATGGAGTTTAGGAAGGATCTGTGGGAAATATGAGGGTAAAGACTATCTCTTGATATTATAACCCTCTGACTTCCATATACTGTTTCTGGTCTGAATAACATCGCTTAACAATAGCCAGAAAACAAAACAGAAATGCGTGATTGGATCTTGAAACGGTTGCTAATCTTGGGTTTGATAGCGTAATGCATAAATGCGCGGAATTTCGGTGTGAGTATCCTAGGTTCGAGTCCTTGGAGTGCCACACGTATTCGCTGATTTCATTACTTGAGTTTAGAAGTAAAGTTGGTTGGTGGAAACAAATATGAATGTGTGTGTTATTTTGTCTATGTCTTGTATTCATGGATATGTAAATACAGTTTTATAATGTGAGAAATTAATAAGGAAACGTGAATTGAGATGAATACCGTATATACTGAGCTGAACTCTGGAACTCTCTCCCAGAATCAGTCTTTCCCTCTTTCTATGACTTAAATTGCTTCAAACCGTGTATCTAGGCATTTTGGCTTGAACCTCCCTTCATTTTGGCCCTGTCACTCTTTCAACTCTGGGGGAGGCACTCGCTACAGGCAGTTATGCCTTTTGTCTCTCTCAGAAACAAAAATGCACTGATGACAAATAAGAATAAGGATTGTACATAGATTTACATATATACAATAACCACACAGATCTTACTATCCAAGCGATGTGGAGAGAGAGAGAGATAGATAGATAGATAGATACATAGATAGATAGAGAGAGAGACAGACAGACAGACAGACAGAGATAGATAAATAGATAGATATATAGATAGAGAGAGAGCAGCAGACATTCTTGGTTCTCACATAGCGTGCACTATGGGAGGGGGGGTCACTTTCCCTCTCAGGTCTTGGGCGACTTGTAGTCCAGTGGTTTAACCCTTTCACGCATTTATGACGCAGAGGTTGCCAGATTAGCAATAAGAAATAGAGTTCTCTCACTCTTATAATTACCTCTCCAAAATTAGTTTTCTGCCCACAGCTAACTCAAAGACAACTTCAAAGGTTGAAGTAACTAAACTAAAGGTTTATAAATACCCCTGATGGTAACAAAGGCTTTAAAGTATCCCTAATAGGCTCAAAACGGAGGTTTCTAGTTAGATCCTTAGACCTTCGTCAAACTTTGAAAATAGCCTCAAGGTCCACCTTCGAAATAAATGTATACCTATTTCGGTAGAAAAATGTCCCGAAGGTCTTAAAATGGCTAAACTAAGGGAGCGAACGTCTTCAAATTTCAAAACTAATGGGGCTAAGCATGAGGGACAAGGAGTTTCAGAAAAAACAAACTTCCCCTTAATCTAAATACAATGGTCCGAATCATTTAATCCATGCTAGCCTAACCTAAGCAATTAAATGTAGGTGTTTTGATTGAGGTCGTTCCGTTGTGATAGTTTTTAGAGTGATTGGTTGACCTGCTTCCGTTTACTAGTAGATTTTTCTCTCTCTCTCTCTCTCTCTCTCTCTCTCTCTCTCTCTCTCTCTCTCTCTCTCTCTCTCTCTCTCTCTCTCTCTCTCACACGAATCTAAGAATTTCTTCTTCAATCGAGTTGTCAACTTGTGGAATGGGCTTCCCCGAGACGTTATAGACTGCAGCACCGTTGATTCATTGAAATTCCGCCTAGACAAATATCTCGCATCAAACCCGCGACTGACTGCGTTTGTAAATGAATAACTTTATTTTATCCTCCCCTCAGTTACTAACCCATATGTCCCCTACTAACTTCCTAGTCCTGCCACGTTAGTGGCAGGGCAGTAGTTCCCTTTCCAATGTTCCCTTACCCACTCTAAACCACTGTTTGGACACTTGATCCTCAGTGTTTTGGAGGACAAGCAGCCTAGAAGGGTCACTAGATATGTTGTTGCTTGATTTCCTTTGTACTCCTTTGTACTCTCTCTCTCTCTCTCTCTCTCTCTCTCTCTCTCTCTCTCTCTCACACAGAACGACCACCATAATTATATGCTATAAAACACACACAGACTTGTAAGAACGCCTTATAATATGGTTTGTTGGGGATGGTGTTTTTATTGCTGGTGCTGTGTTTTTGTGGTGGATGTTGATGGTGGTTATGACTTGTGGTTGTTGTTGGTGGTGAGTTTATGTGTTGCTATTATTGTTGTTTAATGTAGTTTGTGGTAGTAGTGGTGTATTTTTATGTTATTATTGTTATTAAGTGTTGGTGGTGGTGGTTATGGTATGGTTAATACCCCCGTCCACGAAGTTGGAGGAGGTTATGGTTTTGCCTCCTTTTATTGTCTGTTGGTTTGTCTGTAAACAAGATATCTCAAAAGTTATGAAGCGATTTCCCCAAAATGTGTTGGACAGATAGGATATACGACAAGGAAGAAATTATTCAAAATACCTGTAAGAGGTAAGCGGTAGAACGCATACCTCCAACAGCTTAGGCGGCCCACAAAGTTATGGACCGATATTCACGAAATTTGGTGGGCAGGTAGGATGTGTGCCAAGGAAGGTGATTCCATTTAAGAGGCAATCGGTAGAGCCCATACCTCTGCCAGTGTAGGCGGAGGTATGGGCTCTCCTGAGTGCCTCTCTTGTTGTTATTGTTGTTGGTGGTGGTGCTGGTTGTGTTGGTAGTGATCGTTGTTGATGGTGGTGTGATTGTTAATGTTTTACCGTATTGTTGTTATTGGTGGTGGTGGTGGTGGTGGTGGAAGTGTTTCGATATTGCTAATATTCTATTGTTTGTTGCGTATTATTATAAAGTTATTTGTTGCTTATATTCTATTTTATTGATTTCGTTTACGTTCTCTTTTGCATGGCTTTTTCGTATTATTGTGATATTTTGTTGTATACTCCCCTGTGTCGAAACTGCTTCCGTGTGTGATGTTTGAGTTGGTATAACCGTTTGTGTTGCCTCTGCTTCTGCTTGTCATCTAAGTATTGGTCTCATTTTTATCATTTTGTTGTTTACGGAAAGATCAGTCCAGCCATGTCTCAAAATAGTCCATAGTTGGATAGTAACACGATATAGGAAGACCGCTTTATTGACAACGTTTTGCAAATGTGTTTTTTTTTTTTGTAATCATTATTTGGGAAACGTTGTCAAGAAAGTACTCTAATTCAAATTGACCTGTTTTTCCTTCCTGTCAACTTTTTGCTGTACAGTATATATTTTAAATAGTCCATAGCTGTGTCCATTACGACTCATTCTGAGTAGACAGACATCCCAGTTATTGGAAACAAGTACTAACTATACAGAACTGTATTGTCTATATATTTTAAGTTGGCGAGAAATTTACTTGTTGCCATATTATTAAAACATTTATTACAACGTTGTAATGGCCAAATATATTGTTAATTATGAAAACTTGGCATTAATGTGATACAGAAACATAGTTCTTTCTTATGTTTCTATAAATGATCGACAAATCAGCTGCTAAAGGTCTACAAAAATCCTCCAAGTTTAAAAAAAAAAAAAAACGAGTATTGTCTGTTTCGTCCCAGCTGAATGTAAAATTAATTCCTTAGTATTTAATTTTCCATAAATTATAGCTCCAGTCCTGAAGCTATTCTTGACTTGCAGCGTGCTAGCTAAATAATCCAGAAGGGTTGATAGCCTCTGAAGTCCTATTTTAACTAACTAATATTACTTTTACTTTTAAAGAATTATGAAAAAAAAAATGCAACTTCTTAGGTAAGATCTCATAGGTCTAGGTCCTAGGATATAGGCTATGTTTTATAGTTTCCTCGCGTACAAGTGTTAATCATCTACAATTAAAACTGCAAGCTAAAGTTATGTGTTGCTTTCTCATTGAAGTTAATCATATTCTTTTGTAGTCTACAACGTCAAACACAACTAGAAAGATACACTGACCACATAGACCTTATGAACCAAGTTAGGTGGTGGCTGGTGAGGACTTATTCTAATGGAGGTAGCAGAACCCCAAATACAGAATAGTAGAAGGATAGGATAGCACAAAAGGAGAGAGAGAGAGAGAGAGAGAGACTGGAGAGGTGAAAGTGGTAGAGAAGGAAATGTCACAGTTCACCATGGATGTGTGTGTGTGTGTGTGTGTGTGTGTGTGTGTGTGTGTGTGTGGTGTTTGTTGTGTGTGTGTGTGTTGTGTGTTGTGGTGGTGTGTGTGTGTGTGTGTGTGTTCGTGTGTGTGTGTGTGTTGTGTGTGTGTGTGGTGGTGTTTGTGTGTGTGTGGCGGTGTGTGTGTGTGTGTGTGTGTGTGTGTGTGTGTGTGTGTGTGTGCCGTCATCCCTTCAATAACGAGTGTATTTATATATATTACAACATATATGTATACTTGGTTACGTGTATGTGCATAATAATATAATCTTTCGACACGTATGTTTATGTGCATGTGTGTCTGAGTGTATTCCAAGTAATTATCCAATGTAGACAAAACACACCGACCATCTCCCGTGTTTAACCCTTCCAGAAAGTAGTTTCTCTAATTGGGGAATTCCTGGAGCTGTCTCCAACTCTCACGGTCATTTTATGGGAGTTTAAGCTTGTGTTTTTATGAAGAGGTTGATGACGGTGTTTGGTAAAATTGCATAAACGTCTCTGTCTGTCTGTCTGTCTGTCTGTCTGTCTGTCTGTCTGTCTGTCTGTCTGTGTCCTCATCTCTCTCTCTCTCTCTCTCTCTCTCTCTCTCTCTCTCTCTCTCTCTCTCTCTCTCTCTCTCTCTCTCTCTCTCTCTCATATTTTCACTTTCTTTATGGATCATACATAGGGTACCTTACTTAAAATCACACACACACACACAGAAAGGTCACTAGATCTGTTGTTACTTGATTTCCTTTGTACTCCTTTGTATACACACACACACACACACACACACACACACACACACACACACACACAGATAACCTTTAATGGCTGTGTATTGTATGTTATGACCTTCCACTCCTCCCCCTCTCCCCCATGACCCAGCAAGAACATAATATAACCTATACCACCCTGACATTTTAAGTTTAACCCTTTGTGGGGCGGGAGGGTTTTTGAGGTAGTGCAAATTCACGCGCTCATAAGTCCGAATGTTGGGGTTCCTTCGCATGATCAAATTCGGTCACTTGCCCTATAAAGGTTAAGTCTCTCTCTCCCCACCCCCACCCTCCCCTCATACTTTCCACCTGTTTCGCTCTATTGGCTTGACTTAAAAGACGTTTCGACCCATTCAAATAGTGATGTTTTCCTGGCGAGCGACAGTGAATCCGCAATTTAGGGGAAACTAGCCTTGGGGCCTGGACATATTTTCAACTATTTAGCCTGTCTGGGGAACGTTTCTAATTTGTAGGGGGTCTTGGGAGGTTAGCGTGAAAGGTCGTTTGGGGAGGCATTTTGTGTGTGTAACTTGAATAGGATCTAAGGGGAGAACTAGAAGAAAAAAAAATTGCTTGGGAAAAGAAAATCAACCCTCTCAGTATAAGTTAATAATTCCGACAACAGCCCTTTCCATGAGCCAGCAACAAGATAATATATAATAGACTCTAACCACACTAACATTATAAGTTTCTCTCGGTATCTTAAGGGTGGATGGGTGTTTTTATATATATATATATATATATATATATATATATATATATATATATATCTTTATTATTATTATTTTGTTATTTTAGTGTTACTTTATCATTGTTGTTTTATGTAGATTATTTTAGCTTGAAGTAGGTGTAGAGGCAAACTGAACAAAGAATTGCTCGAAAGTGGCAGACAAACCTTTAATAATTAGTACCGTAATAGATAAATAAATAAATAAATAAATAAATGGATAATTAAAATACTAAATATAATAAATGTAATAATATCCAAACCGACTAACCGCCCCCTTTTCCTCCATGACCCAGCAAGATGATAAGCTATACCAGCCTGGCATTATAAGTTTCTCTGAGCCATTTGTTGTAGATGTGGCTTGATGCTCTCATTCTGGGGGTCAACAGGTTATTGGGGGATTAAGCTCATTTATTTGGCTTACTTAATCATTCCTAGTGCATGGTTTTTATATTTGCGTCCGCCGTGTACCGATTACAGGCTTATTACCGATAGTCTTACGCTTAACGTTGTCGTTTTTAATTTTCTGCTTGTTGGTCTGGATCAGCCGAAAGAGTTGTCAGAGGGGAAGGGGGTGTCAAGAAATTTAGAAAGAGAAGGTTTACAGCGGCTGGATGACTGCCAGCGTTTGATGCTTTTGGTGCTTTACGCTCCTCCTCGCTCCTCGTCAATCTCATCTCCTCCCCTCCTCATCCCTCTCTCTCTCCCTCCGTCTCTTCTCTCTCTCGTCTTCTCACCCTCTTCCTCATCTCTCTCTCTCCCCATCTCTCTCTCTCTCTCTCTCTCTCTCTCTCTCTCTCTCTCTCTCTCTCTTTTTTTGTCGTACTATTATTGCATAATAATTTATGTAGTTCGAAATATTAGTCACATCATGTATGTAATAATTGTATTCAGCTAACTATGATCTCAATAACCATTGATGTAAGAATGGCCTCCTCATATGATTGCACTAGTTTTGTAGTGCATATTATTTTACATGTCAATTAATAATTCTCAAGTTCACATATTTTTTTCTTTCTCATGAGCACGCTCTACAGCACAGTGCAATCAAATGAGGAAACTATAATAACACCGAGACGACGATAACTGTTGTTACAGTAGAATAATGGCTCTTTGAGCAGTATGTATTGCCTTACCAGTGGTTGTCCCCCTTATTATTAATTATTATTTTTTAATTCTTATTATTGAAATACCACATAACGAAAATTCCTGGGAGCGAAACTTCCACCCCCAACGAGATCCCTCTCTGTCTAAAGCCACCTCCCTCCACATATTACACGTCTCGTTAATCACAGTCTTCTAATTTATACAATCACATTTCCTTTACCCCCCTGACATTCTTGAATACCCACTACGTCTAATTCAATTAGATACCAACCATGCAGACTATAATACGTTCGTTGGTGTATTGGTACGAGGCGATCTCAAGACACCTTAGCTCCCAGTGCACAACCGAACCGGATCATGATGTATGTCCGCCTGTATTAAATTATGTATTTATGTTTGATTTATACCATTGCCTATTTTTTGTAATAATTGTATTCAGCTAAAACCTATGATCTCACTAATCCTTGATGTAATGAAGAATATGAATAGTCTCCTCATAAGATTTGCACTAGGTCTGGTAGTGCTATTATTTACAAACCTGTCAACTTAATCTTCAGTCACTACAAGCTTGCTGCTTTGTTTTTTTGTTTGTTTTTTTTTTCTTTTTTTTTTTTTTTTTTTTTTTCTCTTTTTTATATAGGCCTAACAGACCCATGTGACAATTAAATGAGGAAACGATAATAACACTCTGAATAAGGTGCCAACCTTGACGTTATAAACACAAATCTGAATGTAACGCAGAGCGACGATGCTGTTGTTTCAGTGTAATAATGGCTCTTTGAGCAAGTATTATTCGCCTTACTATTGGTTGTCCCCTTCACAGGATTGGGGGGCGCTGCTCAATAAACCTCGCCCCCTCGGGCAAAATTCCAGAATTATCTCCTCTCTCTCTCTCTCATCTCTCCCCTCTCTCTCTCTCTCTCTCCTCTCTCGTCTCTCCCTCCGCTCTCCTGTCTCTCTTCAAGTCTCTCTCTCTCTCTCTCTCTCTCTCTCTCTCTTTGCATTTATTTATTTGTGCATGAACATTTCCCCATTGTTTGGAGGCGGGTGGGTGAATGTCTTTTTACTAAAGTTTTTCTTGCTTGTGTTTTATATTTATGTAAATTTGATTTCGTACCTTCAGATGTGTGATAACTTCTACTAGTTGGTTAATTTCTTATGTACGGTACTATTCAGTGTGCAGTTGCGTCCGAGTACATTATTAGATAAATATCCAGTATTCGATAAATGGATATCAATCTTAGTTATGTACTTAACCTTTAACTGTCTTGGTGGTGTAATGGTTAAAGT
Organism: Paralithodes platypus; assembly: GCA_032716605.1. Classification (NCBI taxonomy): domain Eukaryota; kingdom Metazoa; phylum Arthropoda; class Malacostraca; order Decapoda; family Lithodidae; genus Paralithodes; species Paralithodes platypus. The sequence continues at coordinate 11,201,623 of CM064506.1, read as the reverse complement.
GTTTAAAATCTGTCTTCTGGGTATACCACCAGGTTTCGCAATTCTGTGGAGGATCAAACACTGCCTTTTCATTACTGCGTTTTCTTCGGGAGGTGTTTGGTGTTGGGAGTTAAATGAATTAATTATATTACATATGTTATTTACATATGTTATTTACAACTATATATATAATTATCTTTTTGCTCTCAATCATACGTTTGGTGATGAAAGTGTTATTTAGTATTTCCCTGTATTATTTTAAAGTTTGCTTATATTCTAGGAAGTTCATTTATTCAACCATAAAAACACGTTATTGACATTTTTATATTAGCTTCTCCAATATGTATATTTTGAACAAATAATGTTTATAAATCAGTATGTTTATATCAATAGTTTTTAGCTTTAACAAATAATGTAAAGGTGGGTAAGGTCCTTACGTGTAATGCTTATTTCATCGTTTAATATATGGTGTTTTGGCTAGCGATTTAACAGTATCCCCCATGTTTATATAATTATTGTTAAGGATCCCGGCCGAAGGCCGATTTTTCTTAAAATTGCAGGCTCGCTCTCCAGGAAAAAAAAAAAAAGACACCTACTGTATATAGCACGGAAGGTCTGAATATTGACAAAGAAATGAGGCGAAAGGTCTTAAAATCGACAAACTAATGGGGCGAACATCTTAAAATCTGAAAACTAATGGAACTAAACACGAAGGAGAAAAGGGTTCCGGAAAACGAGCCTCTCCCCTCAATAGATATTTGGCTTGGCTAGCTATATAGGCTAACAGTATCCCTCATGTATACACCATTATTGTTAAACTGTTATAGGCCGCCTTTCCCCTTCACTTCAGGCAATATTATGTGTGAGTAGCCTTGATCTATTCATCCCCCCCCCCCTCTCTCTCTCTCTCCTCCTCGGAGTCTCTGTCTCTCACCATGTTCATCTCCTCTCATCTCTCTCTCTCTCTCAATCGCTCTCTCTCTGCCTCCTCTCTCTCTCTCTCTCTCTCTCTCTCTCTCTCTCTCTCTCTCTCTCTCTCTCTCTCTCTCTCTCCCATCACACGTTTCAGCTGAAGGCCGTCTAGGTTTGGAATAATGAAAGTGGAAAGGATAAGGCAATACATTAATTAAGAAACACATTTATGGTTGACGTTGGTTGATTGTTGTTAAATTCAGTAGTAGTAGTCATTGTTGTCGTTGGTGCTGTTATTATTATTATTCAAGTGTACCTAAGGAAAAT
>CM064506.1:11037724-11200305 GCA_032716605.1 Paralithodes platypus | reverse complement strand
TTTAAGACTGTAATTTTATGTTGATTGGTTATAAAACTATATATCTTGTATATATATGTATATACAGTATATATATATATATATATATATATATATATATATATATATATATAAAATTTAGTGTAAAGTAAGAAGCCTCCATGTATTAATATAGGTAGCTGTATTTGCATAAAGAAAAGCCTAAGTGGTCCAAGAATTTGTGTAAGTGACTGTCCATAGCCTAGAGAGGACAGGTAATTTATCAAAGAAGAAAACAAATAAAGACAACACCAGAGAAGAAGAAAACAATATGAAGATGCAAGAAGAGCTACAACAAACCCAAGGTAGTGGACGGGGAAAAAAAAAAAAAAAAAAAACCCTACGTATATGGTGTATTTAGAATCACCACACGCACAAACATTCAAGGACAGAGATGTTCACATTATAGGAACATTTGGGCTCGGCATTTACTGCACTAGCTATACAAATACCAAGCTATAATACAAGGATAGCCTGCATACATAGAGTGAAGTTTACGAAGAAGAGAAGTAATGTTATGCTTGCAACAGAGAAAAACATACCGGTATATAACTATATATTAATTTTACACACATCGGAATGAGTTAACTGCAGAATAATAAAGTAAATGCAAGATATTGACACATTGAAATAAATCTGAAGATATAATGGCCAAAGAGAATGCATAGATTATCTCCAGATTCCATAAATATTGTCAATGAGTTTCTAAACCACTTTCATACGTTTGTATATAGCTTTGATTAATTTACAGTGTACTTATGACGAGAAGAAGATACATATACTGTACACCGATAATCGGGACAAAAAAGGAAATGAGGACGATAAAAGAAGACACGTTGTAAGACAGAGAAGATGCAAAGGCAAAGAAAATACTGATTAAAAGAGTATATGTATAAATAACTAATCACTAACCCGAGTATATTAGACACCAAAGGATACCACAGATGAAATAAAGATAACGAAGAAGAAGATTATGAAGAGCCATGCAAGGTGTCATGTTTGTAAAGGCCTTGGACAAATCGTGAAGCTACCTAATGTACACTCACGCTCAACAGTTGGGGCACACATTCACAATAACTGTATATTCTTTCTTATTTACGATCCTTCTCAAAAGTAGTGGCCCACCTTCAATTATTATGTTCCTTCCAACAACCAACTATACTCCTAAAATCGATTAATGAAATTTTACAAACACATGTGGCAGTCCGTGGATTCGAACCCAGGATGCTCACACCGAAAATCAACACCTTATGCATCGCACCACGAAGACAGTTAAATAATGGTGGACACTACCTACGATTTATTATGCAACTTCGAATCCTGCATATCAATCTAAGCATATACACATCCCAACTGCAACTCAAAACGGATTATTTTGACGCTCTTTTTCTATATAACTTAGTTTTTTAATATATAAGAAACTATCCTTAACAGGTCCGTTATATTGAAGCTTTGTGTAGTTTGGTGGATATCTCCTCTCCTCTCCTCTCCTTCTCTCTCCTCTCCTCTCCTCTCCTCTCCTCTCCTCTCCTCTCCTCTCCTCTCCTCTCCTCTCCTCTCCTCTCCTCTCCTCTCCTCTCCTCTCCTCTCCTCTCCTCTCCTCTTCTCTCCTCTCCTCTCCTCTCCTCTCCTCTCCTCTCCTCTCCTCTCCTCTCCTCTCTCTCTCTGATGATGACTGTAGGTCCACGCAGAAGTTAACCAACCGGATCTCACCTTTGGCATCCCGGAACCAGGTAGAGGGGGTAAAAAAGGGTTGGCTAAGAGTTGATAAGCCCGAGCCTGCAATACCTCACACAAATAACTGAATAAAGAATTAAATAAAGAATAGAAGAAAGTTAACATGAATAGATTAATAACTAACTACATAAATATATAAATGAGTAAATACATAAATCAATAATGAACATAATACAATACAATACTAAAAAGATCTTGTGTGTAATAGCTAAAATATTTGTTAAATGTACAAACAAATAAATGAGTCACCTACATACCTGTTATGATAAATTCGTACCTGTAAATAATTAAAGTATGGTAAGAGATGTTATCCTGAGTCTGCAATAGCCAAAATGAATAATAGAAGTAAACAAATAATAAATACCGTTATATGAATTATATGTACGATAGCTACTATTTGTTAGTGAATATATAGCATATATACCGGTATTAAGAATAATATAAGAAAACAATACTCGTCATAAAACATTAATGATCTGTCTGCAATAAATTATATTTATAGATTAGTAAACTCGTATAATTTAATGATAAACACATAGTTTCAATAATTAATCACTAAACACATGTATGATTTTAAAGGAATTAATTAAATAGCAAAAACTTTAATACCCTTTGCATAATAAATAAACTTAACGTTAAATGTCTTACTAAATTTACTTGTAGGCATACCACAACGCGCTCATTCCATTGTATTATCTAAATGAAAGTAACTAATCTCTACAATACCAGATGATAATAGTGTCCTTATTTATTATATTTAGGATTTGTTTTTTCTTTTGTGGGGGGGGGGGGTCGTTTTTGCTCCCTTTGACTCCTAGAGGGCTTTCCAAACCTGAGTTAGAGTGTCTAATGTTAACCATGATCAAATTTAAAAGCGTCCTCAAATACTGAAATAATTTATTCAAGCTAATGTAGTTGGTAAATATATTTCCAGTCACTTTAACGTATTAGTGGGTGAATGATTAACATAAATTGTAAGTACCTTTTTGTCTACCTATCTGAACATTATCCTTTGACGGTAGCTAGGTACTATAATATGGAAATGTCTTAATCTCTTTGAAATTAGTAAAGCTATTCAACCATTAACTTCAAGGATTTTATTATAATTAGTGTCAAATCATTATGATAGATGTAGAATAACACGAAAAGTATTTTAAGTGGAACCATGATATACCTTGACATGAAGAGATGACTGCAAAAATCGTAATAAAATAGATAAAATACTATACTGTTTTAAAGTGTTAACATAAACACAGATAAATAATGTAAAAATAGGTAGTGGGAAGATGGATAAAGCACGTCGAAAGGCTTATCCTGGCCTATTTTAGGGTCACTATTTTAGTCTCTCTCTCGCTCTCGCTCTCGCTCTCTCTCTCTCTCTCTGTGTGTGTGACAGAGCGAGAGAGAGAGAGAGAGGTACCCTGAAATTATTTTTCATTACAAAAGTTAATCAGACCAGTATAGTTATCCAAGGAATGTAGCCCCAAATGAGTGGTATTCCATGTAATATTATTAGAGGTAATGCCTGATCAATATAATGAGGTCAAGACCCTCCCCCATCATTGGTGTCATTCAATCGTATTCAAAATTGTTGTGTGGAGCCTATTACTAATACAAAACTATATATATTGTTGTGTGGAGCCTATTACTAATACAAAACTATATAAATTGTTGTGTGGAGCCTATTACTAATACAAAACTATATATATTGTTGTGTGGAGCCTATTACTAATACAAAACTATATATATTGTTGTGTGGAGCCTATTACTAATACAAAACTATATATATTGTTGTGTGGAGCCTATTACTAATACAAAACTATATATATTGTTGTGTGGAGCCTATTACTAATACAAAACTATATATATTGTTGTGTGGAGCCTATTACTAATACAAAACTATATATATTGTTGTGTGGAGCCTATTACTAATACAAAACTATTTTTGTAGGAGGGGGGGAGGGGGGGGGGGATCCAATTTCACCCAAAAGTTAATGGGATTTTTTGAGGTACCGAATGAAATGGACTAACAAATGTTCCCCTAAGCCATTTATTCGTTCGTCAGTTGTTTTATGAACACACACACACACACACACACACACACACACACACACACACACACACACACACACACACACACACACACAGTCACACACACCAATAATAATACAACAACACCTTTTGTTTTACCCCTATGGCAACGCGCATGGTGTTAACAACAATCTAGAATATATACTTACTTATTTGGTTGAACATGGGAATGTGCGTAGTTTGTATATATACCTACAGTGACCCATTCTTGTTCCTTATCTGTCCATCTTGAGTGTGTGGGAGAGTGAGGCCTGGAGCGGTATATCTCTCACGTCCTAGTCCACTTACTGTATATACCTCTTGTTACACACTTCTCTCACTATACAGTATACTCTTACAGTTCTCTCTCTCTCTCTCTCTCTCTCTCTCTCTCTCTCTCTCTCTCTCTCTCTCTCTCTCTCTCTCTCTCTCTCTCTCTCTCTCTCTGTCTCTCGTCATCCTCTCTATCTCTCTCTCTCTCAAAAGGCCTTTGACAAAGTTCCCCACAAACGTTTACTGCTAAAACTAAAAGCGCATGGAATACAAGACGGTGTGTTGAAATGGATAGAAAATTGGCTCAGCAACAGAAAGCAAAGGGTAGTCATAAACGGTAAGGCATCTAAATGGACCAATGTAAGTAGCGGGGTACCCCAGGGATCGGTACTAGGACCAATTCTCTTTCTAATTTACATCAACGACATGGATGAGGGTCTCACCTGCACAATCTCAAAATTTGCTGACGATACAAAAATTGCAAATAGCGTACTCTCAAAAGAACAAGTTGACGATATGCAACACAATCTAGATAAATTGTCATGTTTGGGCCCAATTTGGCAAATGAGTTTCAAAGCGGAAAAATGTAAAGTACTACATGTCGGATACCTAAATGAGAAAGCAAACTATTCGATGAATGGCACTCAGCTTAAGAATGTAATCAGAGAAACTGATCTGGGAGTAACAATATCGAGTAACCTAAAACCGAGTCAACAATGTTCAGAAGTTGTTAAGAAGGCAAACAAAATAATTGGCTTTATAGGCAGGTCATTTGAGCATAAATCCAAAGAAGTTATCCTAACCCTTTACAATTCCTTAGTCCGCCCTCTTCTGGAATACTGCGTTCAATCCTGGTGCCCTTATTACCAAAAAGATATAAACAAGCTAGAACGAGTTCAACGTAGAGTTACCAAAATGATACCTAGCCTAAAGAACAAACCATACGAAGAGCGTCTTAGAGAATTAAATCTATTTCCTTTAACCCAGCGCAGATTAAGAGGCGACTTAATTCAAGTGTTCAAAATCATCAAAGGCATTGACAATATGAACTGTAGTAAGTACTTCACTATCGACCAATCTAATTACACGCGGGGAAACGGTTGCAAAATTATTGGTAAATCTTTTAACTCGCACGAATCTAAGAATTTCTTCTTCAATCGAGTTGTCAACTTGTGGAATGGGCTTCCCCGAGACGTTATAGACTGCAGCACCGTTGATTCATTTAAATTCCGCCTAGATAATATCTCGCATCAAACCCGCGACTGACTGCGTTTTGTAAATGAATAACTTTATCCTCCCCTCAGTTACTAACCCATATGTCCCCTACTAACTTCCTAGTCCTGCCACGTTAGTGGCAGGGCAGTAGTTCCCTTTCCAATGTTCCCTTACCCACTCTAAACCACTGTTGGAACTTGATCCTCAGTGTTTTGGAGGACAAGCAACCTAGAAGGGTCACTAGACCTGTTGTTGCTTGATTTCCTTTGTACTCCTTTGTACTCTCTCTCTCTCGTCTCTCTCTCTCTCTCTCTCTCTCTCTCTCTCTCTCTCTCTCTCTCTCTCTCTCTCTCTTCTCTCTCTCTCTCTCTCTCTCTCTCTCTCTCTCTCTCTCTCTCTCTCTCTCTCTCTCTCTCTCTCTCTCTCTCTCTCTCTCTCTCTCAAAATATCCATACAACTTGTGCTGTCCTCCATTTATGTAGGATTCATAACAGTTGGGTTTAAACTGTTGTAGGTTGAAGTTTGGTCAAAGTAACCCTGAGAAAGAGGGAGCCACATAATAGTGGTTCAGGGTATAAATTAATATGAAAATCAGCAGTCCTGCGTTGTAGAAGTGATGGTTAAGTTATGGGCTTTACCAGACGCCCGTGTACCGTGGTGGAAGATGCGGAGAGGTGGCACAAAGGAAGTGACATCAGATGAACATTTACAAGTGATCTAACCTTCCTTCGATGACGAAAGGAGGAAAGTTCATTTGTAATTGATGGATTGTTGATCATGCTTATTGCCATTTGTATTATATCCTGTTGCCCTAGTGTGTGTGTGTGTGTGTGTGTGTGTGTGTGTGTGTGTGTGTGTGTGTGTGTGTGTGTGTGTGTGTGTGTGTGTGTGTGTGTGTGTGTGTGTGTGTGTGTGTGTGTGTGTGTGTGTGTGTGTGTGTGTGTGTGTGTGTGGAGTCGTTCGTCAAGGGGAATCCACGCAATGCTAGCTAAGCTCATTATTATCGCGCCTCCTTAACTGGGAATGTATTGCGTGAAATGCATGTTAAGTGTTTTATGTATTGTTGGAATGGCTGTGGATGTGTGTGTAGTCTGTATTTTAGCCAATTGGCGACATCGGAAACGAAGGTTTAGGGTGGATCTGTATGGTACCATTCTCACTATAGACGGTACCGTCTCGCCCGAAGGCTTAGGTAGCCATCAGCTTAGGTGAACCATATGATACCCATCTTGCCTTACCATTTTTGCCAACCCCAGATGGGACGTCACAACATCGTCCACTTATTCCAGGTACCTATTTTACAGCTAGGTGAACTGAGGCTAACACATGAAAGGAGACAAGCCCAATTTGTCTCCGCCCGGCCGGGGATTGAACCCCCGACCCCTCGTGTGTGAGACGAGAGCTCTACCTACTAGGCTACGGGCTGTGTGTGTGTGTGTGTGTGTGTGTGTGTGCGCGCGTGCGTGCGTGCGTGCGTGCGTGCGTGCGTGCGTGCGTGCGTGCGTGCGTGCGTGTGTACCGGTATAAATATCTTCCGAATGTCGTGGAAGAGAGAGTGACGGATGTTTGGGAGAAAGTATATAAAGGATGGACAAGACAGGAAGGAAGGAATTTGGATAGTAAATGGTAGGGTATTTAAGGAAATGGTTTATTCATCTCTCCTCCTCTCTCACTACCTGTATATAGCTGGCCTTCTCTTTGATTGTTTATCTGTTTGGCTAGCTATCTGCCTATCTATCTATCTGTGTGCTTGTTTGTGTACAGGTATCTTAGTATTTTGTTGTATATTTATCTGTATATACCGGTATATATATATATTACTAATTACCTCCCTCTCTCTTTCTCTCTACTTTTTACTCATTTACCCTCACAGCTTCTATATTTTGTTCTAGCCGCAAATCAGAGCGGTAATTGTAATTGCAAATATCCTCCAGTATCACAATCCCCTAAATAGGTGGGTAGGTAAACAAAAGATAAACTGGTTTCTCAGAGGGTAGAATCCAGTAGAGTGTGGACAATAAGCACCCAAATTTAGGTACAATGTTGGCAATTGACACAGTAGAAATATGAATTGTTTATCATCTGCATTCATATCCCTCAGTCGTAGTTTAATCTAATATATTGTAAACATTCAATTTTATAGGTACATTATATATCTACAGTACCGGTACATGCACTAAACGACTACCATATCTGGGCCTATTTCATATACAAACTCTAATTTTCATGCATCCACATTAACTAACTTTACAGTTTTACAGATAATTATTCTGATCTGAATATTTGCTTTGTTTTGTCTATATTCCAACTACTCCCTCTCGAGCATAGGCTGACATCCTGTACATTCAACCGTTACACTTTGAACAGTGCAGCCCGTGAGGTCTCGTTCCAGTCTAGAAGGTTAGACATGTGAAGCACTTTTATCTACAAACCTGCCCCTGCCATCTTGCCTTCGCAGGATGCATAGGGCTTAGTTACCCACTCAAGGCTCGAATCAGCCCCATCTCTGAAGCTGCCTCACTCCAGTTCTTCACTGTCACACCTCCTAGACTTGGACCCTCACTCTCAGAACGCCACCTATTGAGCAATGAACTCCTAGGCATTGTCCTTTCATAGTTTATTTTGAATATGAGAATATGCACACAGCAGCATTGTAGGCTAACTAACCCCAAAGTCCGGACCCAGCGGGGTAGCTTCTATAAATCAACACAACAAACCAAAACATACAGTTAGAAAGGTTTCTCTCCCCAGCAGGGAAAGGAAAGTAGCAGCAGAGAAACAGTCCGTCTATTATGACTTAGTAGCCTTGATGTATTAATAGGCAGGGTCAAAGGTCAGCTATTACAAATAAATAAATAAATAAATACGCTGTATTTACCCCGGGGTGGGGGTGGGGGTGACAGGGGTTGTAATGAGGTAAGAGGACGTAACCCAACCACGTACCCCTTCTTTAGTACCGGTAATGGTTTGTTTGGGTATGTGTGTGTAGGTAATATAAGCAGAGGGAATGAAGGGGTTAAGATGTGAAAAATAAGAAGTCCTTTAAAATAAAGGAAGGGAAGATTGGGACATAATAATAATTTTGTAATGATTTCACTCCAACACCAAACACCTCCAATGAAATTAATGAAAGTATGTGATTCACTACAGTAAAAGAAAGGAAGGAAGAAATATTTTTTCTTTTCTTTTCTGGAAGCTCACTATATCATGAATAGGCCTACCTGAATGGAGAAGAGTGTTCTAAATAGAAAGCAGCTTAGTTGTAAATAATTGAAATCATATAAAGTGAAATTTGACATTTTGAAAATTAATTATTGGGTGGTGACTGATGACTGTCTTTCTGTTTTAAGGGGAAATTTTCACTTAAGGTCTTTTTTCTGGACCCCCTTCTTCCTCATGCTTAGCCTCATTAGTTTTGAGATTTTAAGACGTTCGTTCCATTAGTTTGGCGATTTTAAGACCATTCGCCCCATTTCTGTCAATTTTAAGACCTTTCGTGCCATGTAGGTGTCGATTTGTTCCTGGCGACCGATAGCAAACTAGTAATTTAGGAGGAACCGGCCTTCAGCTGGGATAGTTTGTAAGGAAGAATATTGCATTACTCGGGCACAGCGCACTCAGTCGGGGATTTGAGGAGAGCCATTAATCTTTGGGACGTTTGAAGGTTTGGATTATGCTGCAGTATCTGTTATTACAATCCGAGGTTATTATAATGAATCAAGTGAGTAGAGTTCTCGAAAAGGGGCTCCAGTATTGACGCTATTCTTGACTTACAGTGTGCTGGCTTGCTAATTCAAAATGGTTGATAGCCTCTTAAGTCCTATTTTAACTAACTAATTATAATTAATTATACACGCATGGGAAAAAATATTAACCCATTCAATACGAGTGACACTATTTATGTATTTATTTATTTGTATTCTGGTAATCATTACATTATTATACTCAGTTTAGGAGGGATCAGTGATTGTCATAGAGTTGATGAAGATATATGTTATAGCTCTTTGCTTTCTAGATGTACCTCCTAAGCTGCATAATATCGTGTAATGATAACCAGAAGAAAAGCGTTCTGGTAAACGGAAAATATTTATGTTCTTGAGATTAAAGTTAACATTACTGTAGGTGTGAACGACGAACGTGCTTTTATGCTATATGATGAAGAGATTAGTGAAGTGCAGAGGCATTGTTTTATGGGTCTGAGAGAGAGAGGGAGAGAGAGAGAGAGAGAGAGAGAGCGCGCGATGAATAGATGTGAAAGGAAGGGCAAACAAATGAAAACAACAATTATGTTATAACATTTGAGTAAGGGTAGTATTAATAATGACAATAACAGAGAGAGAGAGAGAGAGAGAGAGAGAGAGAGAGAGAGAGAGAGAGAGAGAGAGAGAGAGATGGATGGATGTTGCGAAAGGTAGGGTGAGCAAATTGTGTGAAAGGTTGATTAGGAAAGGGAGCGTTGGTAATTGTGAGAAGACTGGAATAATTATATATATATATATACAGTATATATAGAGAGAGAGAACAAGCATTTAAAGACCAAAATTCATGCATTTATAATAAATTAATGTGTAAATAATTGTAAACAGATTGTATTAAATAAGTAAACATAAGCTTGTCTTTGGATAGTGATATTGCATAATGTATATTTTCACTTTCACCAGCATCACAATGTTTAAAAATAGGTTGATCGAATAACTGATAAAAACAAGACAGCGAAATCAAATATTTTATGAAGTGATAAATAGGAAAAGGGTAGAGAATTTAACTAAGGAGAGAGAGAGAGAGAGAGAGAGAGAATATTTAGATAGTTAACGAATATGTTTACACTATTCATGCCAAAACGTAAACAATCTAAAGAACTGTACGTACAAATGTTTAAGAGTTTGTTAAGCTATATTATATTCTTTTTCGTTATTGTAAGAGATATTTTCAGGTCGTCAAAACCTTATGTGCTATTTACCTTTGTCATTTGAACCTAAACTCTAAAAATATTGGGTACGAAAGGGTATATGAAGTGTCCATAACATAATATACCATTTTATTGGTTTATTGGTAGTAACGCACCTATCTAATACAAGGTTATAAGGTAAATCACTGTAGATATACCCTGTCTATCTATTTATTGCCGGACGCTTTACTCCCATATATGAGGGTAGCCATACACAAAACGCCCCCAAGCGTACCTGTTCCCCATGAGAAAGACAACCTGTGCCAGTTTATTCATGGACTTACAGGATTGACCACTCAACTTTGGGTCCATCCAACTCTGAGGCGCTCTATGTATCTGTTTAGCACTATTATTTAGCAGTGGTCCAGCTACCAACCTGCTTCACCCTTAGGTGAGCAGTAAGGATTTGTATACTGTTTATTTCCCTAGACGGGTTGCCAGCCAAAGCAAACGAATCCCATCCACCCATACAGTATACTGTAGGTTGAGCCACGTGACCAATTTTGTCTTGCAATATATATCGGTATATATACAGTATGTACTGTATATATATATATATATATCCTTCAGCCCTATTAATTTCACTACACTAAAAAAGCATAGGCCTACCAGACTTTTCCAATAAAAAATAATAATAATTAAAACAAAATATTAATAACGTTTAAAATAGCGACTATCACTCTTTCAACTTCGGGAAGACACTTGCCCGTTGCCTCCTTCATACACATAGCACACAAGCACGATAATGTATTTTATGCCTTCATTAGACGTTTTTCTCTTGTGCAAGTCAAAATGTTAATTGAGATTGTGTGTAGATTTGTTTATATCTTTGTTAAGGTGAATGCAATAATTACATACAAATACCGTGCTGAGGAAAGTTGTTAATATACAATTGGTGGAGAAAGTGCTAGTGTGTCACCGCTTTCAAGGATCTCTACCCTGAGTACTCTCGATTGGGGACAACGTAGAGCATAATCGTTTAATCTCCAAAGTGTGTAGCACGCTCACGTGTGAATCTGCGTGACCTGCGTTCGATTCCAGCCAAGGCGGACATATATAGTGGGTGTGGTAGTACTAGGGCACATCCTAGTGTGTTTCACATGTTTGCACCCTGTCGGGGACACCTCGACTACGTATACAAAATAATACCACACATAACAAAGCCACTCCAACAGCTCCCTCTCTCTCCGCCACCCCTTCTCCCCTCTCAGCACTCTTAGAAAAGTAGATACGAAGTGACGTTGCAAAGGCTCATCTCTCAATATTGTCACCTGACCTGCAATACTAATATCAATATGTACTCAAGCCACGGGGCGAGTCTGGCGACCTTTACCTATGAGGGGTATCAATATAGTTAAGTACCGGATTGTGAAGTTGTGCTTCTAAACAAGGACTATGGTCATGAAGGTGAAGAACGGGTAGAGATTCCAAGTCCTTTGTACCAGCCAATATAACAATCATAATGATATGACTTAGTGGTGCTCAGGGGCCACATTGTTATCCAGACCCCGGTTGATATTATTTCCACTTCGATTCAACAGATATAATATAGCGAACAAATTGAAAAAAATATAAATAACAAATTGAAACTAAAAATTATCGTAATAAACTAATAATACTTAAACAGAGTTATATTTTGGTATTATAGTGGAGGTGAAGGTATTAGAGTTAGACTATCATTGACCCACACCTCTATAATAATAATAATAATGATAATAATAATAATAATATAATAATAAATGCAAATGATAACAACAATATTAATAATAATCATAATAAATCATAATAATAAGGTGTGATATTTCCATATTGTGAAGTGGAGATAAAACTGCTGAGGATCACAGAGTATCATTGATCCATGCCTCTCTATGGTGGCTACTTCCGGGTCACGTTGTTCATTTAGAGAGAGAGAGAGAGAGAGAGAGAGAGAGAGAGAGAGGGCGAGAGAGAGAGAGCGAGAGAGACGAGAGATAGAGAGAGAGAGAGAGAGAGAGAGAGAGAGAGAGAGAGAGAGAGATAGAGAGAGAGAGAGAGAGAGAGAGAGAGAGAGAGAGAGAGAGAGAGAGAGAGAGAGAGAGAGAGAGAGAGAGAGAGAGAGAGAGAGAGAGAGAGAGAGAGAGCGCGAGCGAGCGCGCGCATAAATCTCTATTTTGAGTGGACTGGAAAGAATTACGAATGTGTTACCAGGATTTTCGCAATCTGATAAGTTTGTATTATATTAAGTGTAAATCAAAGAAGTCCTTCTTAAGCTGAATCATATGACATCCTATAAGGATAAATTTAATGAAAATGGAAGCTTTAGCCATGTTTGTGATGTGAGGATTCCAGCTGTAAGTCCAGAAAGTGGCTGGTCATCTCTTGAGTAGTAGCAGACTCACGGTGACACACTTCTTACCCTCAACTTTTACCCTCAATTTCTGAGGGACAACATTTTGCCTGTAACTCTTTTGGGATTATTTACACTGGTATCGGAAACTAGAATGATGATAGATTGACTTAAGTGGCAGAATGATGTAAGACATTTGCCTCAGAAGCTGCCAGACCAGTGTTGACGATAAAACTTGAGGGGGAAATCGCTCATATGATACCGGCTTGAGGGGGCTTTTGTGTGCCACGACTCTTTACCCTTGGAGGCAGAGCTCTTGTTAACCCTCTCTGTACTATGATACGTTTTTTCATATTATTCTGGCTAATATTAGACGATTTCAATCCGCTTTAGACGGCCCTATTGGATTCGTAGGGGTAACGTCCATCTCACTTAACCCCCTGACTCTCACAATAATTTCATAAACTGAATATTAAATTGAAAAGGAAAAACAAAATAGAAAAAAAGAGCTATGTTAAACCATTTGTATTAACTAAAATAGGATGTCTCTATATTTATAGGAAGGAATAAGTTAAAGGCGATAAATGTTATATTTCAAGACTTTTCACAGTAAACTGTGTTCCATATGACTTATCGGGTTATATTAATCAAATTGGACTTATCCATTCAATGACTTAGGTTACTTAAAACATTTGGATTTTTAAAGTAACGGTTCTTTTAACAATTACATATTTTTGCAAAGTGAGAGTGTGGGTGAGATAATTATTACGTCTGATAACTATTGTTTTCCATTGGTCATAATTTGTCGCTCATTTATGTAGGTAATTCAAAAGTATATATAGGTACAGGTAACGTTTTTATTCTTTTTCTTATAGCTCATCTTGAGTTACTACGTTTCTCTGTCTTATTTTTGATTGAAAAGACTGGAAAGCAATTGAGTTCCTTAAATCCTATGTGTCTCAATCTTGCTCGTGATTAAAAGGCCTGTGAAGGCAGATGAGTTCTATGGATACTATCATTGCAAGGTAGGTGTCGCTCGTGATTGATAGGACTACGAAGGCATTTAAGCTATATTAATCTTGCCATCACGTAGAGGGTGTGTGGGTGAGATCTGCCAGGGCCGCTCTTGTTTACGCCAGGTGCATGATGGTCTCTGGTGGGCGGGAAAATGGGACCAGTGAGATGTTTTCACCTTGATTACGGCCCCACCACATGAACACTCTCACACATACACTGTATGTCTTGTCGCTGATTCACCACATACTCTCGCACATATGCACAGCTGCCAACAGCTATAACTATTACAGAGCTGTTATATATATATATAGTGTGTGTGTGTGTGAATATTTTGAAAATACTAATAAGCAGGATTTATTTATTGAAGCGATATATTAAATTTGCATAGTTTCCATACCCTGATATTATCCTAACGAGCTATAATATCATACATATAATGAGCTATGTAATATTACCTATGTTGTCTGGTGTACAATCCAAACCCAAAGGTTCTCCTCACCCTAGTTCAAGGTGAAGTCAAATTCCTTCTCATCTTTGCTTGGGGTGAAATAAAATGCCTTCTCTCCTCTGATTGTGATGTCAAATTCCTTCCTACCTTTGCTCAGGAAGAAATCGACTTCATTCTCACCTTTTCTCAGGATGACGCCAATTTCATTATCACCTTTGCTCAGGATGACGCCAATTTCATTATCACCTTTGCTCTGAGTGAAGCCAAGTCCAAGGCCAATGAAAGTGTGAACTCCTGAACAACTATAGCCTTCTTGCCCTCCTTACCTCCCCCACACATTTGATGAAATTGAAGCTTTAATTACCAACGTCAACGATAGTTGGACGGAGGTCATGTTTTTAGCCTAGTTAACCTTGGATTATATTTCTCTCTGAGGATAGGTACAGTAGGAAGACATTTTTCATGTTAAGTGTTCAGCTCAGTTTCTTACAGTATTTAATGAAGGTTGCCTAAACCACCAATCTGTGAAAGGTTATGATTTCACCCTTTTGGTCTAAGTTTGTTTGCAGTCATACTTTAGAAAGTTAGTAATAGCTAATAGGTTAAGATTTAGTTTGGTGATATATTTGTAACCGTAAGCTGACGTATTGGTCGATATATATTTGGTAAGATAGGTTTTATCCCAGCATCACCCCCCCCCCCCCTTCTCACCCCCCCCCCCTTGCTTATTTACTATTCTCCAACAGTTCCAACAACTCCTTATCACATGCCTATAAGGCCTCCCCTGGGTATTGCCCTAATCGATTGGTGTCTAGAGTCTCCCCAAGAGTATGGTGTGCGTGATTGGTGTCTAGAGTCTCCCCAAGAGTATGGTGTGCGTGATTGGTGTCTAGAGTCTCCCCAAGAGTATGGTGTGCGTGATTGGTGTCTAGAGTCTCCCTAAGAGTATGGTGTGCGTGATTGGTGTCTAGAGTCTCCCCAAGAGTATGGTGTGCGTGATTGGACAGCGATATCTTATTTAGAGGCAAGTATATCGACTCAGTGCCTTCCGTAGAGTTAAGGGAGAAGGGTATATTTTTTAGTCGATTATGTCTTATATTTATTTATTTTTGTTTTCGTTTCCTCCCTAGACCTCCATCAAACTTTAAAAGAACATATATTAGGTCCCCCTTCTAGATAAATGTGTAGATTTTTCGGTAGAAAAATGTTCGGGCCGAAGGTCGGTTATTACAAAATTTCAGGTTCACTATCGTTCGCCAGGAAACAAAATAGACACCTAAATAGCGCGAAAGCTCTTAATATTGACAAAGAAATGGGGCGCAAGGTCTTATAATCCCCCAACTAATAGGGCAAACATCTTAACATCTGAAAACTAATGGGGCAAAACATGAGGGAGAAAGGGATCCAGAAAAACGGCCCATCTCCCCTTAATCATCGGGTGTGGATGGCTATAGAGTTTTTACCCAGCTGATGGTAACTTGTCATGTCCCAATCTTGATTACTCTGCTAGTACGAACATTTTGTAGCCAAACATGTGGCTAGTTATGACAAGTTGGTATTAATATATTGCGCATTATTACTATTATATATTTGTCATTATGTATAGAGTAATCAGCTGTTCAGGGATCATTATTTTATCCAGGTGAGAAAAAAATATATATTATAGTGGATGCTTAACCCTTACAGTACTGGCGACGTCTTTTTGTTAGGATTTCAGCTGCATTTAGACGATTTAATGAAGCTTAGGAAGGATATATAGTAGCTAAAAGGATTAATTGAGACAGTTTTAACGGGTAGACATCCTTCCTAAGCTGAATAAAACCGTCTAATAGTTGGCAGAAATGCAATGAAAAGGATGTCACCGGTACTGAATGGGTTAGGTGGTGTGGAGGTGTTATATACAGTGTTTATACAGTGATCTATATCTCATGCACTGACGCCAATGGGTTAGGTGGTGTGGAGGTGTTATATACAGTGTTTATACAGTGACCTATATCTCATGCACTGACGCCAATGGGTTAGGTGGTGTGGAGGTGTTATATACAGTGTTTATACAGTGACCTATATCTCATGCACTGACGCCAATGGGTTAGGTGGTGTGGAGGTGTTATATACAGTGTTTATACAGTGACCTATATCTCGTGCACTGACGCCAATGGGTTAGGTGGTGTGGAGGTGTTATATACAGTGTTTATACAGTGACCTATATCTCGTGCACTGACGCCAATGGGTTAGGTGGTGTGGAGGTGTTATATACAGTGTTTATACAGTGACCTATATCTCGTGCACTGACGCCAATGGGTTAGGTGGTGTGGAGGTGTTATATACAGTGTTTATACAGTGACCTATATCTCGTGCACTGACGCCAATGGGTTAGGTGGTGTGGAGGTGTTATATACAGTGTTTATACAGTGACCTATATCTCGTGCACTGACGCCAATGGGTTAGGTGGTGTGGAGGTGTTATATACAGTGTTTATACAGTGACCTATATCTCGTGCACTGACGCCAATGGGTTAGGTGGTGTGGAGGTGTTATATACAGTGTTTATACAGTGACCTATATCTCGTGCACTGACGCCAATGGGTTAGGTGGTGTGGAGGTGTTATATACAGTGTTTATACAGTGACCTATATCTCGTGCACTGACGCCAATGGGTTAGGTGGTGTGGAGGTGTTATATACAGTGTTTATACAGTGACCTATATCTCGTGCACTGACGCCAATGGGTTAGGTGTGTGGAGGTGTTATATACAGTGTTTATACAGTGACCTATATCTCATGCACTGACGCCAATGGGTTAGGTGGTGTGGAGGTGTTATATACAGTGTTTATACAGTGACCTATATCTCGTGCACTGACGCCAATGGGTTAGGTGGTGTGGAGGTGTTATATACAGTGTTTATACAGTGACCTATATCTCGTGCACTGACGCCAATGGGTTAGGTGGTGTGGAGGTGTTATATACAGTGTTTATACAGTGACCTATATCTCGTGCACTGACGCCAATTTAGTATTCTTATAAGGTGACACAGCTGTTTTAGTGGTTCATCAGTCCTCATACCAAAGATTTAAGTAGACTATTATTATCAAAATAATTGCAGTGTAAAGACAATGACCCAATAACTACAATAGAAAAATACAATGTACAAACATAAATAACTATCAAGTCAAACGAAATTAAAAACATCTGAATTAATCCTCTATCTCCCAAAAGTTATTCCTAATTTCAATAAAATCGTCGAATGATAACTAACGAAATAATGTCGTTGTCATTAATGCTAAAATAACTACTGTCTGCGGTAATATGTAGACATAACGAATAATAAAATAATAATATTGACATTGACACTCGGGCTGCCTTGTCGCCGATCTCTATAAAGGTCACGTTTATAAATGCCAGGTCCATTAGTCCACCCTCTATCTTAATACTTGCGACAGTTGACCCTAAAACTGGTGTCCCCATTACCATAGGTTTTATTATGTCCGGGTAGCAAGCAAGTCAATCAACTCTATTTATAGTCCGTTCATTCTAGGTTGGGCAGAAATCGTAACCTCTAACATCTGTAATTCAAGAAGGGCTAGAGCAAATTAACTGTCAATTTCCACACTTATTCCCTGGCAAAGTCTTGCTATTTGGTAGAAAATTTAGTTCGATTACTCTAAGTCCTTTTTGAGTTACAGAGGTTAGAGGTTACGATTTCTGCACATCCTAGAATGAACGGACTTAGTCATTTCCATCGTCAGTTAGTGCGCCACCCTTCAAGTTCGCAAACAGACTCCTTTTAGCCATATTAGTGTTGTCAACCTTGCTGTACATACAAGGCTAACTAGGAGGTATTACATCAACCGGCCTTGTTTTCAGGTGACAGGATTAACCCTCTCTATAAGATGACTTGTATTCTGGATGATGTTTTCAGGTAGCCGTAACCTTCGTAGGCTCGTAGCCAGAAGTAATACAACCTCTTCATTGTTTAAGGGAACCCACCTCGCTTTTGTTCTCTTTCTCTCCCTCTCTCTTTGGCTTGTAAACATTCGGCCCCATTCAGCCTACTGTTTTAAGACGTTTACCCCCATCCAGGTGTCAATATTTTCCTGGCGAGCAGTAGCGAGCCAGCATATATATATTTTTGTTTTGACAGCAAGCTAAATTTGTACATTTTTCGATAGAAAAATATCTCCGGCGAAGCCGGTTTTCTCCATACAATGCTGGCTCGCTATCGCTCGCCAGGAAGAAATCGACACCTGGATGGGAATAAACATCTTAAAACAGTTGGCTGAATGGGGCCAGGGAAAGAGAGAAAAGGAGAGAAAGATAAACAAAAAAGCCGGTGACCCCCCTTAAGTTACATTACAGTACTAAGGGGTATTATTGTTTGTTTATTTTTATTTATACGTCGGAAAAATTATATATGCTCCGTTTTGGTGTGATAATAGTGATGATGATAAAGAAAGCAAGAAGAGTTATATATATATTTTGCTTATTGTAAATGATTGGATTACTTTTATGATTATTATGGTGAGAGAGAGAGAGAGAGAGAGAGAGAGAGAGAGAGAGAGAGAGAGAGAGAGAGATAATAATCGGTTTATTTCAAGCCGGCAGCCAATGGGGCTGAAAATACACAGACTTAACCTAGATCTTATCCTAATGGATCAACAGACTGATCCTGGCAGCTAACGAGAGCGCCTACATACTCCCAAGGGAGTAGGACGTGGGCAGGAGACTTTGTGGGTCCCCCGAGACGATCCGCCCAGATATTGCCTTCACGGCCAGGGAAAGTTTTTGAGAGAACTTCCCCTGCCGGCGCCTGGGATTGAACCCCCGACACCAGAGCTAGCGTTCCCAATACAGAGTACTAAGCGCGCTCGGCCTGTGTGTGTGTGTGTGTGTGTGTGTGTGTGTGTGTGTGTGTGTGTGTGTGTGTGTGTGATCCTTATTATTATCATTGGATGTATCCTGTTTCTGCAATAACCAAACATGTGTATGATTTTTGCAAATGTAGCCAATGCTGTTTTCGCAATGTTTGTTTTGCCCCCCAAATATAAATTAAACTGAATTATTTATGTTATGTTTTTAGTTAGTTACGGCAGCTTCAAAAACTCCACTCCACTGTGTTGCATTACAGCTTGTTAAAAATAGTGTCTCATAATTATGTTAAAAATAGTTAATTATTTATAGTCAGCTCCCAGTACGGTACCTAGAAAGTATGACCTTGGGAACGGTCTGTGATGTGTGGAAATAGGTCAGATTAGTCTCTCTCTCTCTCTCTCTCTCTCTCTCTCTCTCTCTCTCTCTCTCTCTCTCTCCCTCTCTCTCTCTCTCCTCCTCTCTCTCTCTCTCTCTCTCTCTCTCTCTGTCTCTCTCTCTCTCTCACTCTCTCTTCTCTCTCTCTCTCTCTCTATCCTCTCTCTCTCTCTCTCTCTCTCTCTCTCTCTCTCTCTCTCTCTCTCTCTCTCTCTCTCTCTCTCTCTCTCTCTCTCTCTCTCTCTCTATAACATTTACAGCGATTTGTTTGGCATTGTTTCTTACTCACAGTACAATTGCACTTAGCATAACCTTGACCACCGAACTTGGATACTGTTGTGCTGCCTGACAAGACACACAGCTGCTGGGTACATGTATCAAACTGACTTCTACTGTATCGTCCCTTAAGTATTCCTGTTTTCACTGCTATCCGATACATTACGATCTATGATAACACCTATAACATTGTGATGATCACCTTTACCTCGATCAACCAATGGGTCGGGAACTGTAATTGTAACATTATCTCCGCGATTACCAGGGTCATGATCTAAACGACTACGTTCCGCCTGGGCTAACTGACCAGCAGCTGATCTTTACCGCTGAAGTGCTATGTTTACTTGGAACACTTGAAGTTTTCCTGTAGGATTCTGGTCACAGGGTGAATTATCTGGATAGGCAGAGCCTTCGGTGAACCACTTGAAAGTCGTGAATGCACACAAAATAAATAAATGAATAAATAAATAAATAAATAAATAAACAATTAATTCCTAGTTATATACCATGCCTTCTTTGGCCGACTGTACCGTGACGCCTCTCTTCACAGTTTAATATAGTTCCAATAAGTATAATGGTGTCTGCCGCTCAATTGTAAATATACGCACTATAGTTTGTTAACCCCTTCTGTACCGGTCACGTCTTTTCTATTATATTCTAGCAACATTTAGACGATTTTGTGCAGCTTAAGAAGGATATGTGAGAGTCAAAGGGTTACTAGGGAGTGTGTTAACTCACTTGATTCCATTGGGGGAGGGGGACTTGTTACAGGCAGCATTCCCTTTTGTCTCCTTCATACACATAGGACAAACAAAAGTGGTTCTTCCTAAGCTGAATAAAGTCGTCTAACGATTGCCATGATATAAGGAAGAAAGACGTGATCATACCAAAAGGGTTAACCACTGACCATTAAAAACTGATCATGGCTTCACATTTATTGTTTGACCTCGTAGTGTGACCCTTCAAGTCTCGGCTGACCTTTGGGGTCTTTGACCTTTACTGGATAACATACGGTCGTGTTATTTATTTCTTTGTTTTATTATTTTTGTTTTATAAAATTATTTACTTTTTATTTGTATTTTGTTTTGTTTTTCCGTTTGTATATTTGACTGTTTTTTGTTTACATCTCTGTCCGATAACGCCTTTTTCACGCTGACCGGACAACTCGACCAGTAGAGCAGTTCAACCAGTTTATCTCGCACCGGTATGTATGTATGTATATACTCAGGCACATACCCCATTGCTGGGGGTGGCCGACACGAGACAGAGCCCGAACAGAAACTACATTTAAAGTTCCTATTCTCAGGGTCCGGAACCACTTTCGCATTCTCTCGCCTGTTTCTGTCTCGTCGAGTAGGAGAATTATACAAAGAGAGGAGGATTCCTAGCCCCCTGCCCCCAAGTTTATCTCGACCAGTCTTATTTCAACCAGCACTGTTATGTTAAGTTAGGATAAGTTAGGTTAGATATAACTTAGAATAGGTTACAACTAAACCACCTTTAGTATAATGTCTGGCCTAATGTCAGTGGATAGATTATAGTGTCAGAAATAGTAGAATAAAATTTAATATTATAGTGTACCATCTCAAAGAGAGGGCTAAGGTGGCACTGGTTGGTATATACGGTACTGGTAGAAGTGGTCTACGGGTTAATGTGGACTCTTTATTCACCACCATACTCCCCACTACTCCTAAACTTCATGTCACTCTTACACACCTTCACTTGTTCACCACCACGCCTGCACACCTGCAGTCAAACTCTCATTGGTTAAGAGTGTTTAAGGGGAGTCACCGGCTTTTTTTTCTCTCCTTTTCTCTTTCCCTGGCTTGTATCCATTCGGCTCCATTCAGTCAACTGTTTTAAGACATTTATCCCCATCCAGGTGTCGATTTTTTCTTTGCGAGCGATAGCGAACCAGCATTGTATGGAGAAATCCGGCTCGCCGGAGACAATATTCTGTCGAAAAATTTACAAATTTAGCTTGCTGTCAAAACAAAAAATATATATATGCTGGCTCGCTACCGCTCGCCAGGAAAATATTGACACCTGGATGGGGTAAACTTCTTAAAACAGTGGGCCGAATGGATACAAGCCAAAGAGAGAGGGAGAGAAAGAGAAAACAAAAGCGAGGTGGGCTCCCTTAAAATCTGTACCGGTATGTGATATCCCAGGTTCGAATCCTGGGAATATCACATGCTTTCAGTAATGTCATTGTGAGGTGTTTGGTGTTGGGAGTGAAATTGATTAATTATATTATTACATAAGCTATTTTAGTCAGATATCCCCTGATATTATTTATGTATGTATTCATTTATTTGCTGTGAAAGACGGTGACTAAATGTATGATTGTCTGTATCGAGTGCCTCCTTTTAAGCAATCAAAAGACGGTGTTGATAATTATAGTCGATTTATGATAGTTAGTATAAAGTACATAACTCATAATTAAAGGATAAAATATATTTCTTATTACTAAAACCCACGACGATTATGTTTTATTCCAGTCACTGTCATGCGATTTTATTCAGACGATTTGATATCATAGTTTATTCTCATAAACTAAGAATGTCAAGTTGTGTTATTATTCAGAACAGCTTGCTGTGTTGCTTCATTTCAGTGACTATTGAGAAACATAATCTTGGTGAAACTTTGAAGATTCATTGCAACCATATTAGGCTATCTAGTATTCATGAATATAGTCATCATTGATTCTATTAATTAGTGTTCCTATTTATTATGATTATCCGGCCCCTTTACTTTAGAAATATATAGAATAACATAAACACGACCATAAAAGCAAGCAAATACCAAGATACTCAGGTGAAACAAAACCATTTACTACTACTACTACTAATAATAATAATAATAATAATAATAATAATAATAATAATAAAGAAGTGAGTACAGTCACTCATAAAAATTCGTGGACCCCTTATGTTTTTCTTTATGCAATTACAACGATCTGGTTTGATTTTTGGATGAAACTTGCTTGCTATTAAATAGTAAATATTTTTGTTGATGCATGGAAAATCATATTCATAAGTTTGTTTCCAGATATATACTTCCATAATTAGAAATAGGTGATGTCCACGAATTTTTATGAGTGACTTTACAATATCGAGTGTGTCATCAGGTTTCACGAATTGCGTAACAGCCTGGAGCTAACTAACCCTTTCACTGCAAGACTCCCTAAGATATACAACATTGTCAACGGTGGTATACCTTGCATAATATATGAAATAATGTAATAATAGAAGGGTAAACAAAATGTGTTATTTTCATAAGCTGAATATAATGAAAGCGTCAACTTACTGAGAGGGTTAAGTATTAGCTATAAAAGTAATTTGATATTTTATTCTATCTATCTATCTATTGCCGGACGCCTTACTCCCCTTACGAGGGTGGCCATACACAGAATGTCCCCAAGCGGACCTATTCCCTGTGAGAGGGAATATTTTAATATATTAACCTCCCTTAACTTCATATACTGACTTAATCATTTTAATCTCAATGCCACCAGACATTCTTTTGTTTCAGATAAGGAACGATCTCGCATAATCAGAGGATGAAATATTGAGATTTTGAAGTGTTTGTACACATAAACACATAAGAGATAATAACTAAGCATATGGTATAATCACTCGGCTGGAATTGAATATTGTAAAGTCGCTTAAGCGTACAAGTTTAAGAAGTAATAGTTGATGACCAATCGGGGGCATGGCATAGATTGTGTATATGTGATTATAGATATTAGCCGCTGTGAGGATTAATATGATAGGGTGTTATGTGTGGGACTATTGTGACACGAGAGAGAGAGGGTTGGGGGGGGGGGGGGGGGAGGTGAGTGAACCATATATAAACCACTGAACACTACAAATGCCTCGGGAAATAGACTCTACTGATAATAGCAAGACAGAGAGAGAGAGAGAGAGAGAATACACTTTTACCTTTCTCTCTTGACACTATAGGCTGGTGGTTACTTGGCAGCCCTGACCTTTTATTGCTTGCTACCAAACCCCCCCCCACCAGTTTTTATACCACACACACACACACACACACACACACACACACACACACACACACACACACACACACACACACACACACACACAGCCCGTAGCCTAGTGGTAGAGCTCTCGTCTCACACACGAGGGGCCGGGGGTTCAATCCCCGGCCGGGCGGAGACAAATTGGGCTTGTCTCCTTTCATGTGTTAGCCTCAGTTCACCTAGCTGTAAATAGGTACCTGGAATAAGTGGACGACGTTGTGACGTCCCATCTGGGGTTGGCAAAAACGGTACAAGGCGAGATGGGTATCATATGGTTCACCTAAGCTGATGGCTACCTAAGCCTTCGGGCGAGACGGTACCGTCTATAGTGAGAATGGTACCATACAGATCCACCCTAAGCCTTCGTTTCCGATGTCGCCAATTGGCTAAACATACGGACTACACACACACATCCACAGCCATTCCAACGATACATATAACACCTACACATATAGGAGGCGGGAAATAACGAGTATGCTCACTCCCGCAATACAACTAGAGTAAGTACAACTAGAGTAAGTACAACTAGAGTAAGTACACACACACACACACACACACACACACACACACACACTGAATGAGAGATAGAGCGAGCGAGCACAACCTAGGGAATGTTGTCCTTGTCACATAAATATAGAATTAAAATAGTATTCACGATAAGAAATAGACAGCCATTTTCACCCTTTCAGTGTTAGGACGCGTTTCTTTCTTTTGTTTTTGCTATCATTAGACGATTCAGAGGGATAAATTCGATCTCAATTAACCTTCTCACT
The DNA here is from genome assembly GCA_032716605.1 of Paralithodes platypus. NCBI lineage: Eukaryota > Metazoa > Arthropoda > Malacostraca > Decapoda > Lithodidae > Paralithodes > Paralithodes platypus. The sequence goes on along the minus strand of CM064506.1, from coordinate 11,175,916 downwards.
CCCATAGACATGCAGCCTTCAATCTTAATAACATCGTCTAATGAAAGCCAGAATATAAATAAAGAATGCGTCCTGGTATTCTGAAATCCAGGTATTTCTAATCCAGACAAAATTATTAGATTTGCAATAGAAGGACCTTTTGCAGCCAAAACCCATTACCATGAAAACATTTGTTGGCAAATATTTTCAATGTAGATACACTAATTTAATTTAAAGCTTAACAAGTACTTCGATTCCAACTGAAGCTTAACCCTCTCCGACATATGACGCGATTTTGAGCCTATTGGGGATACTTTAAAGCCTGTGTTACCATCAGGGGTATTTAGAAATCTTTGATTTAGTTACTTCAACCTCTGCAGTTGTCTTTGAGTTAGCTGTGGGCAGAAAACTAATTTTGGAGAGGTAATTATAAGAGTGAGATAACTCTATTTCTTATTGCTAATCTGGCAACCTCTGCGTCATAAAAGCATGAAAGGGTTAATATCAGATAATTAGTATTTGGCATGATTAGTAAAATCGAACTCAGCCAAGTGCTTTGATTAAATGATGGAATGAGGATGATTGCACCAGCATTTAAAATGAATGTATCAGCCACTATACGCTGGTTGCACAAGATGTTACATCAGTCACCTGGGAGGAGTGTTTGTATATTTGTTTATTTGTTATTTAGTTCGTTAGATGAGGGAACTGATCAGAAATGTTGCAAGAAGAGCCTGTGACAACAGATTGAGTGTATCGGGTAATGAGTGACTGGTTGTGTTATCGCTGACTGTGAATGAATTGATTGGTAGGGGAAGGTTGTGTTAACTTGGTTAATGGACTATTAGCTTGACTAGAACAGCTTAAGGAGAGATTTGTTTATATATATTTATTTATTTTAGCTTCCTCCCAACACCTCCAATAAGCTTAAACAAATACCCCCAAGATTTGTAAATTGTTCTGTAGAAAGGCCGATTCCTCTTAAATTACATGCTCATTATCACTCGCCAGGAAAAAATACCTAAATGGTCTTAAAATCGACAAAGTAATGGTACAAATGTTTTAAAATCTCAAAACTAATGAGGCTAAAAATGAGGGAGAAGGGGGTCCAGAAAAAAAATCCTCCTTAACCCTATCAGTACCATGACGCCTTTCTTCGGTTATATTCTGGCTAACATTAAACGTTTGTTCAGCTTTGGAAGGCTCTCTGGTAGTCAAACGAGTACTACAGTATCTATCACAATTAAGGGGGGATGGTTCACTTTTTGGGCGATTTTTGCATGTATTCGTTATTTTTCTAGTTTCCTCCCTAGACCTCCATCAAATTAAAACAAAAACACATCCATTAGATCCCCCTTCTAGATTAATTTGTAAATTTTTCGGTAGAAAAATGTTTCGGCCGAAGGCCGGTTCTTCCAACATTACAGGCTCACTATCGTTCGTCAGGGAAAAAATCGACACCTAAATAGCACGAAAGGTCTAAATATTGACAAAGAAATGGGACGAAATGTCTTAAAATCGACTAACTAATGGGGCAAACCTCTTAACATCTGAAAACTAATGGGGCTAAACATGAGGGAGAAAGTTTTCCAGAAAACCGGCCCATCCCCCCTTAACCCTCTTTATGGTAGGTGTCTTATTATTTTGTAGTCGCCTATTATTATTTTTGCTTTCGTATATTCCAACTACTTCCATACGATGATTCATATTGGGAAGAAAATATAAATGTTTCTACAGTATATAGGGGGTTAGAAAACTACTTTCTCATTTAATTTTATCTTGAGTGTCTTGGGAAACGACCAGTTAAATTGAGTTTTACGTGTGTGGTTGATTGGCTGAAGTGATTGGGAGACTGTGTGTGTGTGTGTGTGTGTAAGAGAAAGAGAGAGTGTGTGTTTGTGTGTCAGGTCAGGTGAAGGTATTGAGGGATAAGCCTTTACAACGGCACCTCGTATCTACATTCTACTGTTTTCCTGGTGTGAGAGAGAGAGAGTGTGTGTGTGTGTGTGTGTGTGTGTGTGTGTGTGTGTGTGTGTGTGTGTGTGTGTGTGTGTGTGTGTGTGTGTGTGTGTGTGTGTGTGTGTGTGTGTGTGTGTGTGTGTGTGTGTGTGTGTGTGTGTGTGTGTGTGTGTAAGAGAGGGAGAGAGCGTGTGTGAGAGTGAGGGAGGTGGAAGCGCAAGGAAATAATTTGAAAACATAATTATGTATAACAAATTGAAGAGATATTAAACATGAACATAAAAGTACAGTACCTACCATATTTGTTTGGAGAGAGAGAGACCGTGTTTGTATTTTTTTTTTTTATCAATTAAATTTTTTTTTAGGAATGATTTGTTAAGATCAGGGTGACTTTTTTGTGCAGGGGTGATTGTTTTGCTAGTCATCGTTGTTATTATGTCTACTGGACCTTGTACTAAATGTTGAAAGTTGTAGGCCTATTTAGAATAAGGTCGTCCAGTGCTATAATTTATTTGACTTATTGAATAACACCAATATTTGTAATGCTGGTATTGTTTGTATTAATCCCTTCTGTACCGGCGACGTTATTTTCATTTTATTCTTGCTATATTTAGACAATTTTATGAAGCTTCGGAAGGGTATATGGTTGCTAAAAAGATTAATTGCAATAATTTGCAGCCATATAATGTGTAGACGTCCTTCCTAACCTGAATAACATCGTCTGATAGTAGCCAGAATAAAGATAAAGGGACGGCGCCGGTATTGAATGTGTTAACCTTTTCAATCGGGTGACGCCAGAGCTGTTGTCAATATATGCTAGTTGTTGGGATTGCAATAATAGTAACGTATTAATGTTCCAGTACTTCTCACTGTAATTACACATAGACCCTGTTCCAAATATGTAGGCCAAAACTTTTGAACTTTAACCTCGATAACTCACAAACAACTAGAGTAATCGAGCTAATGTATCTACCATTTGGGAAGGTTCAGCTAGGGAACAAGTGTGGAAACTTACAGCCCATTTGCTCTAGTCCTTCTTGAGTTACGGAGGTTAGGGTTCACGATTCCTGGCACACCTACTTGGAACAGGGTGTAGCATATCAATGATTCATATTAAGGGGAGATGGTCCGTTTTTTGGCCTATTAATTCATTTATTCCTTTATTCTTAGTTTCCCTCGTTAGATCTCCATCAAATGTAGAAAAACACCCCCTAGACCCCCCCTTCAAGATAAATGTGTACATTTTTCGGTAGACAAATTTCCCGGCCACAGGCCGGTTCCTCTTAAAATTTCAGGATCGCTGTCGCTCGCCAGGAAAAATCGAAACTTAAATGGCACGGAAGGTCTTAAAATTGACAACAAAATGGGGTGAAAGGTGTTGAAATTACCAAACTAATAGGCCGAACGTCTTATAATCTCAAAACAAATGTGGCTTAAGACGAGGGAGAAAGGGGACCAGAAAAACAACCCATCTCTCCTTAAATGGCCAGGAATATAACAAAAACTGCCGTAATTATAGTGGCAGTGATCCAGTTTGTCTAGGAATATTGCCCTAAATCCCTAATATATACTAGACAATGAATGACCTAGCATTATCGACAGTTCAAAGATATTTATATGTTATGTATTATTGAAGCTGCCCTTGTTTTCACACTGTTAGAAACTATGGGTGTAATGATGGTATGACTAGTGTAATTAAAGTGACAATAATATCATACCTTTATAAAGGTTTATCGGTACTAATAATCCCATTTAATATAATGATAATAGTGAAGGTTATATGGTCTTATGGATCTTAGCCTATATAATGAAGTAACGATCGTTATCTATGTTCACTTACAAATCCTCTACGTATCTTACTTTTCGAACTTCACTGCTTCTCAACTCACAGACACTTAGGCCTATTACTACTAGAATTATTTATCAGTAGCTAAGGACCTCTCTCACTTAATACTTGTTAGCTCAACACAAAATATCACCACTTTTTCCTCTTTACTCACTCTCCTGAAACTAGAGTGTTTATCGTGTTAATGAATGTATTGATTATATTTTTTACTGAGCGTTTTTGTTAATGGTATCCGTGTTTATTGTGTTAATGAATGTATTGATTATTTTACTTACTGAGCGTTTTTGTTAATGGTACCCTTTCTCTCTGCAGGAACTGGTAGCGTCAGCTCGGCCGCGAGTATGGAGGAACCTGCTGTTGGGAACGGTGGGGGTGATGCTCTTGGTGGCGGCCGGGATAGCTACTGTTATACTCACCAGAGGGTAAGTTGGTGTATGGCAAGTGGTAGTAGTAGTAGTAGCAGGAGTAGGAGTAGATCTGTAAAAGTAATAGTTGTAGTAGTAGTAGTAGTAGTAGTAGTAGTAGTAGCAGCAGTAGCAGTAACTGACATGTTGTTAGACATACAATCGCTCTCCTGCAAATCTAAAATGGCTTACATATGAGTGGGAAAGGGGTGGCAACTTCTGTTATCGTATAGTAGTAGTAGTAATAGTAGTACAGATAGAGAGAGTGAGAGTGAGTTATGGGGTAAGCCGTTGTAGGTGACTGGGTGTGATTTTGCAGGTGGCTGCTGGTAAACTCTCCAGGGTGGTAAGTGCTCTTCCTTGCTCTTTGGTCACAGATTTTTTATTTTTTATTTTATGTTTTATTTATTTATTTATTTTTATTTTTTTGGGCGGGCATAGGGAATTTATATAAACTGTATATCCAGTTGATATACGTTTCAAGTGGGTCAGAGTTCCTGTAGGTTGGGATTCCAGAAGTTCAGGTATCCAGCAGGCTACCTATCTTAATAAATCTTGTAAAGTGACCCACGAGGTAAAGCTAACCTTCTTGCGGATATTTTCTCCACCAACTCAACCTTAGATGAAATAAATCAAGATGTCCCTGTACTTAATTTTAATTCGCCTGAAATTCCCTCACTTAAGATCCACACCAGACATGTCAAAACTATTTTGCAGAATCTCTCAGTAGATAAGGCTCCTGGTCCAGATGAAATTCCTCCAATAGTACTTAAGAATTGCTCCTTGGTGCTCGCTCCTGTATTGGCAAAAGATTTCCGTCTGTGTACTCATACCTCATGTTTCCCAGTACCCTAGAAAGAAGCAAACATCCATCCAGTTCCTAAAAAAGGTGCCTCTTCAGATCCATCAAACTACAGACCAATAGCTATAACTTCCACTCTTGGTAAAGTCTTTGAAATTATATTAAATAATCACATAATTAAGCATCTTGAGAATAATAAATTAATCAGTGATAGGCAATATGGTTTTAGACGATGTCGATCAACTGCAGACATGCTTTGCCTTCTTACGCATCAAATCAACCAAGCTACAGACCAACGTGGTGAAACACATACAATAGCACTGGATATATCAAAGGCATTTGATAGAGTCTGGCATCAATCCTTATTATCGAAGATGTCACACTACGGCCTTGCATCATTAGTTCCACTAATTTCTTCTTATCTTCATAACAGAAAAATACGTGTAATGGTAGATGGCCTTTATTCTCAATTTCACTCAATAAATGCTGGTGTTCCCCAGGGATCAGTTTTGGCCCCAATTCTGTTCCTCATTCATATCAATGATCTCATATCTACCACTCATAATCCAATACATTCCTACGCAGATGACTCAACACTCCACAGTTCCTTCACATTTACCAATTCTTTCACCCAACCCGATCTTACAAATTCAAAAATAAACACTGCAATTTCTCTGAACCAGGACCTTTCTAGAATTAATGGATGGGGACAAAAGAATCTAGTTTCCTTTAATGCACAGAAAACCAAGTACATTCAATTTTCTAACCGACAGAATCTCACTGACTCCCTTATATTTTTTAATGATGTAAATATTCCCACTTCCCCTAGTATTGACATTCTCGGTGTAACATTAACTACTAACTTGAGCTGGACACATTATGTTAGAAGCATTGCTAAGAATGCCTCTAAAAAACTGGGACTCCTGTACAGAGTTCGAGAATTCTTCACTGACGAGCAGTTGGCCGTAATATATAAAAGTCATGTGCGTTCTCAGATGGATTACTGTTCACCTCTGTGGGGTGGAAGTGGATTGGTTGCATTGAGGCAGTTGGACAAAATTCAAAATAAAGCTATTAGATTAATCAATAACCCTGCAATCACACAGGACCTTCCTACATTATCCATACGAAGAAACGTTGCATCCCTTGCATTATTCTACAGATATTTTCACAGCAATTGTTCCGAGGAACTTGCTTCAATTGTGACGCCTCTCCACATCTTTCCCCGTAGAACTAGGGCAGCTGAGAGCGCCCATGAATTTACACTTTCTCCTCCACAATGCAGAACTTCTGTATATCAGAATTCATTTATCCCCAGAGCTACTACTCTTTGGAATTCACTTCCCTCGAATTGCTTTCCACAAACTTACCATCTACAAATGTTTAAATCCAGTTGTTACAAACATTTTATGAATGGAGGATGCCTTTAGGCACATGGACCTTTTTGTTTTATCTGTGTTTTTCCTTCCTCCGTTCATTGTCTCTTAAAAAAAAAAAAAAATAAAAAAAAAAAGGTCAATGTTTATCAGTTACCCGACCTTTGTTACTAAACTCACTCCCACAGTTTTGGTGCCAGGTGGGAGTGTGGGGCACCGTTGGAAAGCCCAGGCTTTGGAGATGGTTTTAGGCGAGTTTAGTGGAAATCAGAGACAATTTTGTTTAATAAATTTTTCGGCAGAACTTCTGTAGTATACGGGAGCGAAAAAAATGCGAAAAAATGGCCGTTTGGGGCAGAAGGAGGCCTCCGATCGAAAAGGTGTATGGAACGAAAGTTGTTCGCAGCCCCCCAAAATGGGGGTACGGATGAGGTCAGATCCAAAATCGGAGGTCATTTAGCGGCCGAAATCGAGGTCGCCGTTTAATGAGGCACAGGGAGGTCGAGGCCGGTGATTATGGTAGTAGTAGTATTGTGAGGATTGTGGTAGTAGTGATTGATGATGGTAATTATGGTAGTAGTAGTGGTGGTGATTATGGTGATTACCCGGGCAACGCCGGGTACCCCTGCTATGATTAATAAATGCATTCAGAAAAGTTGAAGGAATGAATGTGATATAATTTTTTTTTTTTTTTTTTTTTTTTTTTTTTTTTTTAAATGTACACGCCTTTTTAGGACAAGCATTTACTTCACAACGTCCAGCTTATAGCTTCATTAAACTATAAGCGAAACGTTGTCTATAAAGGGAAAGAAATACACATGCTGCGAATACTTGAATGGAGAAGATATGCCCTTATGATGGAAATAGATATTATTTATTCAAACTAAACAACAGTCTTGATTCACTGAACTCCAGAGAGAGTTGAAACTGTCGAGTCGTTAAAATAAAAAAAAATTCCATCATGTGGGTATAATTTATCCATTGTAAGTAAATGCCCCCCCTCAAATGTTGTACATATTCTTACTGTTATTGCTGTGAAAGGTATATGTTAGGATTCCAGTAAGTTAGTTTTCTACGAAGTTGTGATTCCAGCAAGTCATGTTTCAAACAGGTCACGTTGATACTAGGAAAAGTTTCCTGTTGGTAATCTTTCTAATGAGCAAAAGGTGAAAAGGTGATGTCAATGTTAATTGTTTTCCATCTGGTGAAGATTTACGCTACCACCAAATCATTTTACTATGCTTAAGAGGAACGTCTTATATTTAGTTAGCAAAAAATATCTTAGTTAAAACAGCTTGAACAATGCTATGAATGTTGTTGTTGTTGTTTTTGTTCCTAAGGCTGCCTGGCCGAACAGCCCCAAGGCCCCGAGCAAGGCCAAGGCCATTTCCGAGCGCCCCAACAGAACCCTCCCTGCCTACCACAATAAAGCTTGGGTGACCGAAGCCACTCCATGGCGGGGAGCTAAGGAGGGCGCGGAAACGCCTGGAAACCAAAGCCCCACCCAGGGCCCTGTGCCCCTCAGCAATTATGAAGAGAAAGTTGAGGGGCAAAGGGAAAAATGTGACGCTTTGGCTTCCAATCTACCAACCTCTAGGTTGGCAGATTGGGAGGTCAATCCACGGAAGAGACGCCGTCACTTGAGATCTAGAAAATATTATAAGTAAAAGGAAGTCAGAGTAAGCTATGGGTATGGCAGAGATCGCTCAGTTCTCACTCTGATAGACCAGCCCATTCACCACATGATTAGAACCCAATCCTCTCCGCATCAGCTAGGAAAGGCCCTAGAAAGCCGCCTTTGGCGGAGGGATAGCTCCCCTATTTCAACCCCTTTCGGGGTTGGGCACCCGCCTTGTGTATCTTGGATAGTGCCACTCTTTCATAGTACACTGTTGACTATACTTTCAGGTTGAGATACATAAATTTACAGTTAATTTAAAAGCTATTATTTTGATTATGTATATTATAATAATAATAATAATAATTATTATTATTATTATTATTATTGTTGTTGTTGTTTGTTGTTATAATAACGTATCCGTTTTGTTATGTATTCAGTGATGGTGGGAGCAGAGGAGGTCCCTACGCCCTTGCCCAGACAGGTACCCCTGGAGGCATCGACCTTTATGAGACACTCAATGGCACCTTCTCCACCAGCTCCTTCAATGGCACTTGGATCTCAGGTAAACAACTATTACCACCATATTTATATTTATTAATTAATTAAATATATCCGATCAATAAGCTTAGTTGCAATTAGTATCAGAGTCATCACTAGCAATATACATAATATATGTTTTTGTAGCTGGGTTCGAACCATTGACAGTCAGGACGATTGTCTCCAAGCTTTAACGCATGGTAGAGTTGGCTAAAACATGGACAATCGTCGATACATGATATATATATATATATATATATATATATATATATATATATATATATATATATTTATATATATATATATATATATATATATATATATATATATTTATTTATTTATTTATTTATTTATTTATATACTGTATAATTATACAAAAACAAAAAATCAAACTTGATTGTTTAAACCAGAGACTAACGAACATTTTAAGTAGCGAGTCACTAAATCCATTATATATACTGTATAATCTGCCGGGAAGTTAGTTTTCTCAAACATTCAGGTTAGACTAGTAGCTTGTGAGTTCCTTTAAGCTTATAGTGGCAATGCCCTGGGCTCTTATATAATGTTTACAGTAGGTTATTATGATCAGTTAGTGGCAGGTCAGTAATGTGAGTGGCTTTGTGTGTTAGTGGGCTGTTGCAAGATGAGCAGCACGATATATGACTCCTTTAACCCCTTCTGTACCAGCTACGTCCTTTTTACTTTATTCTGGCTACTATTACATACATGTTATTCAGTTTAAAAAGGGCCTCCAGCAACGAACATGCTTCGAACTATCTCACTTAATCGTTTTTACTACCATACACCCTACATAAAGTGCACACAATCCTATAAATATAACTAGAATAAACTTTAAAATACGTCGTCGGTACAGAAGGGGTTAATTATCACACTACATGTGAGTTTGGTACTCTGTGGGTGCACGTGTACTCTGCTGACCTTGGGGGGGGGGGGGGTGGGGGTGGGGGTGGGATACATTAACCCTTTACAGTAGGATGACGCCTTATGTAGTTTATTGCGGTTAACCCGTTTAGTACCGGTAACGTCATTAACGCCATATTCTGGACACTTATTAGACGATTTTGTTCAGCTTAGGAAGGATCTGTGTTAGCTCAAAGGATTAAATGGAATAGTATGTAGCCTTTTCATTACTAGAGGTCCTTCCTAAGCTGAATATAATAATTTAATCGTTTGCCAGAATATACTCAAACGGACGTGACCAGTACAGTACGGGTTAACTCTATAGTCTGTTCATTATGACGAGTCTACAACACCTCTCAGAACTCAGAAAGGACTTGAACGGTCTAGCGGATATTGTACAGTGTATAGCCCATTTGCTCCAGCCCTCCCAGAGTTCCAAGGGGCTATGGGTCATTATTTGTAGCCTCGTCATAATGGATACATTATAATTATTATTTTATTATCATATTAGATAAGTGGCTACTACGATTGTCCCTACTGTATAATGACGTCATTTATATATTATTATTTTCAATTGACTGTAAATGCAATATCCTCACCTTGATTACTCACTCGGCTATTGCCAAGATAGTGTAGCAAAATATGTAGGAAAACTTGATATGTGTGAGTGTCCTAGGTTCGAGTCCTTGGAGTGCCACATGTATTTGTTGATTTCATTAATTGAGTTTAGAAGTGAAGTTGGTGGGTGAAAAAATATACCGGTATTATAATTTATGAGAGACTCGGCACTTTCATGTTTCCGGTAAGTATTGAGCAACCAGCTGCTGAAGGGTTCAATTTACCGTCATCTGGTAACAAACAGAATATAGACAGATTTATTCAGTTTAGAAAAGACGACTCATAGTCCAGGAACTTCATACCATTTTGATTACCCCTAAGTGCAAGTCTTCCCGTTACCGCAGACTATACAGGGTGTCCCGTGAGTTTTGTCTAATACTTTCAGAAATGAAAGATTGACATTTTAAGTAAACTAATGTCTATGCACATAGGCTTTTGGGGGCATTTTTTTGCAGTTAATGTCCACTATAGTCGATTGTGTGTGTGTGTTGCGTAATTTGTTAAGTAGATTTCCATCTAATTAAATGGTATAGAGAAGAAAATAAGTAATGTGTGATAATTTATCGTATCAATAATTCATAGAAACACCAACAAATACTCTGTACCTTTCTTCATTTTCCGGTGCCGATTAGTTGAATATTACAAATTATACACAAAATCGTATACTCACCACATTGCCACGGGCAGATGAAGAAAGCTACAGAAGATGTTGTTAAGTCTCTATAAAGTATTTATACCATACTTTAACATCAACTACTTGGTTGTATATCCATTTCATCAATTTAGAAGACACAAATGGATAAACATGGCAAAACATGTCAAACTACAATGCGACAAGGAGGGGATTTGTATATTTTGTCAGTTTTAACTAATTTTCCATGTAAAGAAAATGAACAGCGACAACGCTGCATGCTGTATGATGGTGCATGGTATCAATACTTCATGAAAACTGTCTTGATAACTAATGGTTAGTGCGCGGAATTTCGGTGTGAGTATCCTAGGTTCGAATCCTTGGAGTATTACATGTTTTCATTAGTTGCATTGATTTCATTAAGTATGTTTATTTGTAAGTTAATTGGTGGGTTGGTTATAATATGAATATATCTGCATTATATTAATATAAAGTGTTCATGTTTAGTAACATATTTCGCAATAAATGTTCTAAATGCCTGAATGATCAAGATGGGATCATGGCAGTTTACCGCCAGATTAAGAAGAAAAGTAAACAAGATAATATTATTAATTTTAACCCTTTGGGGATTATGCCGCATTTTCACAGTTTATGCTGGCTATCATTAGATGATTTTATACTGCTTAAGACAAATCTGTGGGAATTAAAAGGGTGAAAGCCCTTTACATTTACCCTCTTATTTCCATGTATCCTTCCAATTCTGCATAAAATCGTCTAATAATAGCCAGAAAACAGAACAAAAAAGTGAATGTGCTCTCTGACTTTCACATACCCTTCCTAGCTGAATAAAATCGTCTAAAAATAGCTAGAAAACAGAAAATCGATTAATAAATATGCTGATGTACTAATGAAGTCCGTTTTGTCCCCACCAGATAATGAGTTCCTGTACCGTACCAATGACGACGCCCTCAACATATTCTCTGTGGATACCTTAACAGAAAAACAAGTCCTCGCTCGGGAGATTATGGTAAGGGTTGTTGTTGTTGTTGTTGTTGTTGTTGTTGTTGTTGTTGTTGTTGTTGTTGTTCTTCTTCTTCTTCTTCCCCAAGCTGCCTGGCCGAACAGCCCCAAGGCCCCTAGCAAGGCCAAGGCCATAACCGAGCGCCCCCACAGAACCCTCCCTGCCGACCTCAATAAAGCCTGGGTGACCGAAGCCACTCCATGGCGGGGAGCTGAGGAGGGTGACAGAAACGCCCGGAAAACCAAAGCCCCACCCAGGGCCCTGTGCCCCTCAGCAATTATGAAGAGAAAGCTGAGGGGCAAAGGAAAAAATGTGACGCTTTGGCTTCCAATCTTGGTAGATTGGGAGGTCAATCCACGGAAGAGATGCCGTCACTTGAGATCTAGAAAATATATAAGTAAAAGGAACAGTCAGAGTAAGCTATGGGTATGGCAGAGATCGCTCAGTTCTCACTATGATAGACCAGCCCATCACCACATGACTAGAACCCAATCCTCTCAGCATCAACTAGGAAAGGCCCTAGAAAGCCGCCTTTGGCGGGGGGATAGCTCCCCTATTTCAACCCCTTTCGGGGTTGGGCACCCGCCCCAGGGATGTTTTTGTCTTTGTTGTCATTATTGTCTGTGGTGGCTGGTTGGTTTTAGAGTTATTTTAAAGGAAGGATAGTTGGTTTTTTCCTGGCCTCCCTTCTCCCTCATGTTTAGCCCCTTTAGTTTTCATATTTGTGTTTAAGTTGCTTGCCCTATTAGTTTATGGATTTTAAGACCTTTCGCCCCATTTCTTTGTCGATATTAAGACCTTTCGTACAATTTAGGTGTCGTTTTTTTTTCCTGGCAAGCGATAGCAAGCCTGTAATATAGTGGTAACTGGCCTGTGGCCGGTACATACAAATTTATCTTAAAGGGGGTCTTGGGGTATTTTTCTTTTAATCTTGATGAAAGTCTAGGGAGGAAACTAAAATAAATAGTAACAAAATAAATAATAATCAAATACATGCGCCCATCCCCCTTAAAAGTCCAAGTAGTCTATGTATCTATTGGGCAATTGTAGGTCTTGTTATAGAGTTTTGGTTATGTTTAGTTTTGGGGGGGTTCTTTTTTCTGAATCTATAGTACGGTACTTACACTCGAGTTTGTTTTAACCTGGCGATAAGTTTAGTCCGTAGGCAGCTGATTTCTAGATGATTCATGGACAAATAAAAAACTTCTATAAACACCACATTTGGCTAATTATTTGTTTTGCAATAGCTCACTAATTAAAATAGGTATAAACACATCTTTACCAGCTTTAAAAGAAAAATTAAAAACACCTATAGTGCTCTTGGTAAAATCTGAAGTGTTGAAATTACTGTTTCCTTGGCTTCGAAAGGTGCTCTAAATATGCCACACCTATTTATGTGGTAAACTTATGCCCCCCCCAAAAAAAAATAAAAAAATAAAAATAAAAATAATAATAATAATAATAATTATATATATATATATATATATAATGATAGCCAGAATAGACTGTCAAAATGTGTCACAATCTTCAAAGGGTTAATAATTGCCCATGGCCATTTGAATGTTTTGGAGACAGTGAAAGGTTTAAATGTTTCCAGGTTGATTAGTCTTATATCCCAAGCCAATCATTATCAACTGACATTTGAATTGACGATTGTACTTTCTAATGACGTTCTCTTTGAAGTGTGAATTACGGCGAGATTTATTATTATTATTATTTTTTTTTGTTTATTCTATTTTTCTCTTTCTTTAAATAGATGACAAATGTTGCGTCCGTGATTATCTGGTTTTATTATGTGGAACTGCCGGGTAATTATTCATAATTGCAATGTGTGGTTCAACTTATATAATAGTTCCCGTTGTTTGGTCAGTGATTTTCTTGCGTATGATTATTATGATTTACCAGTAGTAATTGTAATTGTGTGTGTGTGTGGGTGTGTGTTTAAACTAAATTTACTGTATGTCAGTAGAATGTTTACAAGAGTGCGTGTGTAGATGTATATTAATAATAATAATAATAATAATAATAATAATAATAGGTTTATTTCAATTAGTGAATATGTATGAGTGTATTCTAGTATGTATACAGTATATGTGTAAGCTAATGTGTGTACGTGAAATAAAGAATGTGTTAGATTATGTAGGCCTACGTAATAAGAATAAGAATGATAATAAACGTGTTCGTGCGTGCGTGCGCGTGTGTGTGCGCGCGCGCCGTCGTATTTGTTGTTGTTTTTAATTTATAGAATCGTGACTTTAATGTACTTCTTCTTGCAGGGTGAATGGCGGCCGTTTAAATACAGCCTCTCTCCCAGCAGGAAGTTCCTGCTTGTTGTACATGATGTGCAGAAGGTAGGTTGTGTACACTTCTCTCTCTCTCTCTCTCTGTATCTAGACTCTCCATTACAACTCCAGACTCCCTATTACAACCCTAGCCCCTCTATTACAACTCTAGACTCCCTATTACAAACCTAGCCCCTCTATTACAATCCTAGACTCCCTATTACAAACCTAGCCCCTCTATTACAACCCTAGACTCCCTATTACAAACCTAGCCCCTCTATTACAATTCCTTTGATTCCCTATTACTTTTCTAGACTCCCTATTATATCCATTTCCTTTCTATTTTCCTTGAGACTCATACCTCTCCACATGACCATCGAAATTAGTCTACTAGTGTGCAGTTTTTCACTAATTGCTCTAATTTTCATTAACCTTTTTTTCAGTTCTTTGTTTTTGTCCTGTTTCTTGCATTGTCTCCACTCATTCACCTCTCCATTCTTATTTTATTATATCCCAACCAATATATATTTTCAACCTTTAGCCTACTGATCTAATTTAATGATGTATCCCATTTCTGTTACATGTCTGTTCTGTACTTGTGGCATACAACCTCCCCGTCATGATCAATAACTGCAACATTTCAGAATTTCTTAGAACCTCTTCATGAGATTATATATGTTCTATATAACTTCCATTAGCATGTATTTTATTTAGTAGAAAGTGAAGTGATTTCGAAGTATACAAAAGCTTGTAACTAATTATGTGTTTTGTTCCAGCTCTTCCGGTACTCTTATTTGGCTCGCCACACAGTCATTAACATCGAGACTGGGTTAGTACTGTTAGTTAGTTCTGCAATATAATTTAGTGTATGCCTCATAGGTAATGTAAACTCACCAATGTATCAGTAGCTTAGTTTTATATTATATTGTCTTACTTTACTGTCTTGTAAATTTAATGAGATACGGTATAATCGTAAGACCTATATACTGAAATGTAAGTACAGGTAATTAATAAATATCTAGAACATGCTGTAGTTATCCTCACCAATGATAACGGAGGTGTGATTGAATAGGAAAATCAGTAGTATATATGTAGCCTACATGGGAAGCTCAATTAAGAGAAAACCTTTAAAAAATAATGATGGCACTTCTCACAAAGGGAAGTGCAATCCAACAGTTAGTGCTTGACAATCAGGCACTCTAATAATATGTCTGTCTCACATTACAAATGTAGCAATGCAAATATGGATATTATTGTACATTTAGTTTTCTACACAGGTGAAAACTATTATGTTGCCTTTTTTCTTATTACAGTATCCTGTTTACTAATTAGTACTATTTGGCAACTATTTTGATATGATTATGTATGTAGGATTATTAAATTTTGGTTTTCTATCCTACCACTTCAACCCCCAGTGAGGCGTTACCCCTGGCCCCAACCCGTGTGAGGAACCGCGTTGACCAACCTCCTCTTCTCTTTGCCACCTGGGCCCCCACCACAGATGCCCTTGCTTTCGTCTCTCACAATGACCTTTACTACACCACTGGCCCGGACCTGGACACTATGTACCGCCTCACTGACACTGGACAGATTGGCAGCATCTTTAACGGCATCCCCGACTGGGTTTACGAAGGTCAGCGAGAGATGTAGAAGATTTGGCTTCTGTATAATTATGATCTTCACTATATTTACTATAATTATATTTTATTATAATTATTTTTTCCATGAAAGAATGGAAAAGGGAAAACAATTCTTATGAACAGCTGTAAAATAATAAATACAAAATGGATGGGACCCCTTAGCCTTGGTCGGCAACCCATCTAGGGGAGACCTTATAAAAATCCGGGTGGATGCGACTCGTCAGCCTTGGTCGGCAACCTGTCTAGGGGAGTAAACCTGATACAAATCGATACTGCTTACATAAGGGTGAAGCAGGTTAGTGGATGCACTAACCGAACACTACTGTAGATAAATAGTGCTAAAAAGATACATAGAGGGCCTCAGGGTCGGACGGGTCCTAAATTGAGTGGTCAATCCTGCAAGTCCTTCAGTAAACTGGCATGGGTTGTCCCTCTTACAGGGAATAGGTCCACTTGGGGGCTTTTTGTGTAGGGCCACCCTCATTATAGATAGGTAGATATTTATAGATATATAGCTGATTTGATATGAACATCAATCAAAATTAGATATACTGTACGGTATTTGCATAAAGAAAATCGCAAGAGCTCCCAAACATTTGTCAGTAGCTGTACATATGTTCATTACATTGTCACTACTCATTTGAAATGTAGAATGTAAACTGCTTATTCTGCACATACTTCCTTTATCTTTACAAGTTTCCTGAATAATAGATAGATACGTATTAAAACATAAACCCAATTCCTGTGGCCGGTGATAAATGGCTACGTATGCCTCTGCGGGGATTGTAGGCTAAATTTTACTCACTATAACTCGCCCTAACGCGGTAACTGTAGAAGCTAGCAAAATTAAATTATGCTCATCGAATAATTCAGGTTCTAGTCTCCTTCTTGAAACCTAGCTGTCATGTGTACGTACCCTACGATATAAGCAATGGTGTTGGGGGAATGGGATTTTTGCTTTGAGAAATTGATACGATCGAGCAATAATATACCACTCGATTTTGTCATTTTCCACTCGCTGTCACTCAATGAAATAAACACTTAGGGAAGCAAGTAATGAGTTTGTTAGTCAGTAGGAGTTAGGGCCTGCAAAATGAATTGACACTCACAATCGTACTTTCTATGTAGCTCTCACAAAGATATGTAGAAGTTGGGATATTTATGCCTTTATAACAAGTTCCAAACTATCTCTTGCAAGCACACACACCCTCTCACTAGCAAGGTGTGTAGGACACTGAACGGGAGTGAAGCATAGCGATGGATCTTGCGTCTGGCAATAGTGGAGACCGCTCAATGATATCAATTTTGGGTAACTCATTTATATTCATTTTATTATTAATCAGCATTATTACATTTAAATTATTAATTATATATTCTCTTCCTTACAGAGGAGATCTTCAGTTCCAACTCAGCAGTGTGGTTCAGCCCAGATAGCCGTCGCTTGGCCTTTGCTACCTTTAATGACTCCCGTGTTGACACGATGAACTTCCCTCTCTATGGTCGCCCGGGAGATGTGGCCTTCCAGTACCCCATACAACAGTCTATTAAGTACCCTAAGGTCAGTTAAATATCAATTTACCCCTTCAGTATACCATGACACATTCTATAGGTTTCATTATATATTTTTAGACAATTTTATTTAGTTAAGGTATGATCTGGGGAAGTCGGAGCACTAATCAAAATATCTTTTACCCCTCAATTCCTTGAAGTTCTTCCTATGCTAATTATAACAAATTAATGTATTGAGAGGCACTCAATTCCTGGCAGCAGCCTCCATGAACCAAAACCACCCACTACACTACGTTGCAACACACCCACAGACACCAAGAAATATCAAAACAACACCCAGCACACGGTATCACACACAAATACTGTTCTCTCTCCCTCCCTGCCCACCCCAAACCAACTTCCAGAAGCACACCCACAGACACCAAGAAATATCAAAACAACACCCAGCACACGGTATCACACACAAATACTGTCCTCTCTCCCTCCCTGCCCACCCCAAACCAACTTCCAGAAGCACATCCATACTCGTATCTCTCGCCGATCCATCCACTCACTCATAGACAACACGCAGCTGCAAGCACGACCTCCTGAAATCCATCCTTCCGAATCCTCCCTTCCTCGCGAGGACAGAGTCCACCTGGCCAGGCTGAGATGCGGACACCATCCAGCTCTTCTGAGCTATCTGAAGAGACTGGATGACTCCGTCGTCGACACCTGCCTGGGATGTAACACAGCACCATACCATTAAACGCATCATAGAAGACTGCCTTTCACACAATCACTTACGCCAACAACACAATCTACACTCCATGAGAGCTCTGTGGGAAAGCCCGATTATGGCCATGGCCTTCCTCAGGGACTCGGAGCTGTTCGGCCAGGCAGCTTAAGCTCGGTTCACACATGCACGAATTAACGTCACGTCCGTCCCCGACCAAGAAAATAGGCAGGACGGCATCAATCTGGAGGCCCCATGTGGCCACGATGGCCACTAGGGCCGTTCCAAAGTTTTTTTGCCGGGACACCCACGGAAGCATTAGTCGTCTAGACAACGCCAGGCTGCGTCTAGACGACGACTGCTGTGTGTATCCTGGGGGTGTCCCCGACATAACACGTTTTCTGGCAGTTGCCACGACCCACACGGACCATTTTATGCTGCACAAAAAGGACGCCGCCTAGGCACGGCAAATTTAGGGGTCGGGGACGGACGGGACGTTAATTCGTTCATGTGTGAACCGAGCTTTAGGGAACAACAACAACAACAACAACAATTAATGTAAGCCAAAATAAACTATAAATGAATAAAAACAAATAAATTTTCTTATAATAACCTATTCAATACAACGGTGTCTTCTTCTTCTTAGGGTTGTGATGTACATTGCACATCACAACCCTAAGAAGAAGAAGAAGACACCGTTGTATTGAATAGGTTATTATAAGAAAATGTATTTGTTTTTATTACGTGTTTAAACTAGAAAACTAGAATGTTTAAGTTAAGGTGACTTTACACTAGCATTTTGTTTTCTACCTTTTTTCTAGCCTTTAACTGATTTTGGCCATTATTTATCATCACATTTTCACTGATTTTCCCTTCAATTATTTGATTTATATACGATAGTCATCAAGTCCAGGTACCTGTACTAAGTTACTAACTTAAAACTAGAGTGAGTTATTTGACCTGTGTCACTGACTTTGGTATTTTTGGCCAAGAATAACTGCTATTTGCGGATGATACAGTTCTGATGAGCGATAATGAATGGGAGTTGCAGGGTCTGGCAAATGAGTTTGGAATAGTATGCGAAAAACGGAATTTGAAGGTAAATGCGGGGAAGAGCAAGGTTATGGTCTTTGAAAGGGGTGAAGTCACAGAGTGTTAGGTGAAGTTGAACGGTCAGGCTATGGAGATCGTCAGCTCTTTTAAGTATCTGGGCAGTGTGTTGAGTAAAGCTGGGACTGTGGATGAAGAAGTCCGGGAGAGGGTACAACAGGGGAAGAGGGTTGTAGGAACGCTGAAAGTAGTAACAAGAAATAGGGTGGTCAGTATGGAAGTGAAGAAGTCCTTGCATGACAGTGTGGTAATCCCAACACTGACTTACGGAAGCGAATCATGGACGTTTGAGAAGAGACTCGGACCAAGAGTGAGAGGGGTGGAAATGAGTTACTTGAGAAGTGCGTGCGGAGTTACATGGAGGGATAGACAGACGAATGAGGAAGTAAGAAGGAGGTGTGGTGTAGAGGTAGATGTTCTGGAAAGTGTGAAAAGGAACACCTTGAGATGGTTCGGCCATATGGAACGCATGGGAAGCGAGAGAAGGTGTACGAGAGCGAGGTGGAAGGACAGAGAGGGAGAGGTAGACCGAAAGAGAGGTGGAAGGATGGAGTGAGGAAGTATATGGATGAAGGCGGTGCTAGTTGGGAGGAAGGGCGTCGACTGACTGGGGACAGAGGTGTATGGGGGCGGTTCGTTCGTGGCCACCACTTCGGAGATCACGGCGTCAGGCAATAGATAGATAGATAGAGATAGAATAACTAGCCATAATCCAGCCGGTAAAAACATAGAACATTGTTCGTGTGACACTGCCTTTATAGTAGGTGGATCAGATCCTCAAACCACAGGAACCATTACCATTTTCCAAGGTTATCATAGCGAAATAAGTTCTCCACAACAATGAGAAAAATTTCTTGTAGATTATAGTTGTAAAAAAATAAAAACCCTCTCTTATGAGATAGATTTTCACCTTAGGCCATGACTTATTGTAAAGATACTACATTACTTTAGGCACCAACCATACCTTAGCAGATTTAACCCCCTTAAGTGTAATGATGGGTGGATGGGACTTGTTTGCCTTGGTCGGTAACTTATCTAGGGGGAGACATCCTTATAAAAATCCGGGTGAATGGGACTTTTCAGCCTTGGTCTGCAACCTGTCTAAGGAAGTAACATTATACAAATCCGTACTTCTTACGGATGAAGCAGGTTTGTGGATGGACTAGCCGCACACCGCTGTAGAAAAATAGTGCTATAAAGATGCATAGAGTGGTCAATCCTGTAAATCCTTAAATAAACTGGCACAGGTTGTCTTTCTTACAGGGGACGGGTCCACGTGGGGGCATTTTGTGCATGGCCACCTTTGTAAAGGGGAGTAAGGCGTCTGTCAATAGATAGATAGACATATGATGATGCCTTTTTTCATTTTCTTCTGGATACATTAAAAGATCATACTCAAACTAGAAAAGATACCCAAGGGGTTTACTACTAGGACTAGGTTGGGCAACTCATTCATTACTGTGATGATTTGTTTTCTTGTGTGATGGGTAAAGCTGACCAATTTTATATACCGGTAGCTCTGGAAAAGCCTCGCATAGTTGAAGGGTTAATCTGTCATTTGTCTTTTGGAAACACCAATTGAGGTCCGAGGAGGAGCACTTTATTGACAGCAATTCACTTCTATTGTCTTCAGGTCACAACATTTTACAAAGTTTCTCTATGAGGTAAATATTGTCAATTATGTGCTTGTTCTCAAATGATGTTTTTTTATCTATTCTCTCAACAGTTCTAAATTTGTATTAACAAGTTTTCTTTCCTCAGCCTGGCCGAGCCAATCCTGTGGTGGACATGTGGTCGGTGGATCTGAACAAGCTGCTGACAGGTAGTGGAGAGACCGTGACCCGCTTACCTCCCCCCACCTCCCTCGCTACCATCGACCACTACTTCACTGCTGTCTCCTGGGCCAATAATGACAAGGTGGCCATTATTTGGATGAACAGGCACCAGGTGAGTTTGTATGTTCTGTGATACTTAACGCCCTGCTATTACAAATTTATCTGTAGCAGTAGCCTACACCTTATTGCTTCATTAGCTATGCAATTGCTCATTTATATGTGGAATAATATATCCCAAATTAGTAATATTCCAAATACACCTAATGCCATCTGGATCCTGTGGCAGTACCAAGTAGAAAGGTATTATACAAACAAAGACATTTAGATGATTACGGTCTAGAGGCAGTTTTATCACTGATTGTCTTGCAAATCACTCTGCACGCAAATTTAATACGGAATATGATATTCCATACATCTTTAGTAACTCATTCTATGATGATTCTCACAATCAATATTTGATCAAAGTAAATGAGTAATTGATTATTTCAACATTTATACAGAGGTACCGTACAGCCTCTTCATTTTGTTTACATATGAATGAGACGTCGACAGGAGCATGTTTTAATTTCTTAACAGAGTAGCCTTAATCAAAAGTTTGACAAGGTTAGCATGGCCGTACAGTAAATCTATGGTAATTTTTACACTACTGTACTGAGTATATATTTATAGTTCTGTACAGTATAGTAAACCCATAATTACCTCAAAACTGTTTGTGAAGTCCTCTGTATTGATGATCTCATGAGCACAATTTCAGCTCATTTAATCTCTAATTTATGGGTGTTCTTAGAGTATTTGTATTAATTGCAATACAAATATTTGTACTGTATTATGTAATATGTAATAATTCCTGGAAATGTTCATGGTTGTGGAATGATAAATGCAAAATATTTAGACTGCCGAAATCATCCTTTTTTTTTTTTTTTTTGGTGGGTTGTTGTTTTTGTTGTTCCCTAAGTTGCCTGGCCGATCAGCCCTGAGTCCCTAAGGAAGGCCATGGCCACGGTCGGGCTTTCCCACAGAGCTCTCAAGGAGTGTAGATTGTGTTTGCGTAAGTGGTTGTGTGAAATGCAGTCTTCTATGATATGTTTAATAGTATGGGGTGCGGTGTTACAACCTGGGCAAGAGTCGATGACGGAGTCATCCAGTCTCTTCTGATAGCTCAGAAGGGCTGGATGGTGTCCGCATCTCAGCCTGGCCAGGTGGACTCTGTCCTCGCGAGGAAGGGAGGATTCGGAAGGATGGATTTCGGGAGGTCGTGCCTGCAGCTGCGTGTTGTTTATGAGTGAGTGGATGGAACGGCATGAGCTACAAGTATGGATGTGCTTCTGGAAGCTGGTTTGGGGTGGGCAGGGAGGGAGAGAAGATAGTATTTGTGTGTGATAGCATGCGCTGGGTGTTGTTTTAACATTTCTTGGTGTCTGTGGATGTGTTGCCATGTAGTGTAGTGGGTGGCGTTGGTTTGTGGAGGCTGCTGCCAGGAATTGAGTGCCTCTCATGTCCAGATGGTCTTTGACTTTGAGGACTTTGGTTTCTTGATGTAGGTGATCTTTGGTGGGTTGTTGGAATTAGCTATTTGAAATAAGGTTTATTTATTAACCCTCTCCGACATATGACGCGATTTTGAGCCGATTAGGGATACTTTAAAGCCTTTGTTACCATCAGGGGTATTTAGAAACCTTTAGTTTAGTTACTTCAACCTCTGCAGTTGTCTTTGAGTTAGCTGTGGGCAGAAAACTAATTTTGGAGAGGTAATTATAAGAGTGAGATAACTCTATTTCTTATTGCTAATCTGGCAACCTCTACGTCATATGGGTCTGAAGGGGTTAAGGAACACTGTTCTTAACATTAATCCTCCATTACAAACCCCAATGTACTTGAATATATCAATGAAAGCATATGATCCTCCCGCGATTCGAACTCGGGACACCACACCCAGAACATAAGCACCTAAACCATCACACCACCAACACAGTTACCATACCCTCATATCAAATAAAGTGCATAGGGACTATTGTGAATATGCGGATAGTTAACAGTAAACACACATTTTGTACACTCAAAGCATAAACTATATGAGCATATACTTTGCTGAGAGTGGATGGTAAATAATTTGTTGTGATAGTTTACTGTACCTACTTTACTATTCACAGCATCTATTACTTGTACCCTCAGAACATCAACACCTTCAGCATCTGCTCAGCGGATAGTGGAAGCTGTGAGGATGACATGGTCCATGAGAGTCCTGACCACGCCTTCAACGACCTCTACACAGCCCCCATGTTTGACAAGGTCTCCGGAGACTCTTACCTCATCATCCTTCCTACTGACCAGGGTGTTAAGGGGTACTTCAAGGTGAGGCACAGTCAGATTTTAACCATATGTAGCCTTTTACTTTATTATTTTGGTTAGGGACTAAAATTATATCTCTTATGGATCACTCAATCTATAAATTTATATATGTATACCATTAGATAACTTTGAGAGAGTCAAACGGATGATTGAAATGGGTTTTTTTGTTTGTGCTTAAAGAGCTGTCATGACAGTTTAGTACCAGGTTGCCTCGGGAGTTGATTATTGTAGATTGTAGGGAGGTCGATATACTGTATAGAAATTTGGAAGTGGAGGGAAGGGATGAAGGCCAGCAGTTTTATGCACTGCAGTGAAGAGTGGTTGCCTGTCATTTTAATACACTGTACAGAATGCATAAAATATGTGGGTGCTGGGTAATAATGCTATCTGTTGTGGTGTATGTTGATCTTGGGTACATAAAAGGTACAGTGCTGTGAATGATAGACTGAATGATGTGGATGTTTTTATCCGTGATAAATGTCATGGTGTACCGCTAAGCTGAAGCTAGGGGGGAAATAGTTGATATAGAGAGGATATTTCTCTAGAATTTGTCAATGAGTTTTGCTACCTGGGGGATGTGATCAGCTAGGGGTGGTTGCACAAATCATAAGTCAGCTAAAGAAATTCAGAAGCTATAACAATTGACAATGAAGGGTATCTCCCTCCATAATAAAGGGAAGTTATATGCAGCAAGTGTAAGCAGTGCGCTGCTTTATGATAGCGAGACGTGGGCAGTTAAAGAGTAAGATACCCATAGACTTGAGTGTACTGAAATTAGTATGGCGAGATGGAAGTGTAAGGCCACCTTGAAAGAGGGACCAACAAGAGAGGAGTTGAAGGAGCTCTTTGACTTGGTATAGAGTGCATCGGTGAGGTTGTTGTTGTTGCTCGGTGAGGTAATACACATTGACAAATTGTGGTGGTTTGGCTATCTGTACCTGTATGGAGAATATGAAGAGGTGGATTGTGTGAAGTATAAATTACGGTAGTGTTGATATGGATGGCAGTCAGTAGAGCAAGGAATACTGAGGAAAGATCTTAGGGTTAGGGGATTTTGACACATGCCGCTTGGGACCTTGAAAAATAGAGATTGGCTATAAAGTGACTATGGCATATCCATACAAAATATGGAACTACTTTTTCAGCTGACACCTATACTGAGGTCAAGTCAATGACATATGAGCATAACAAGTGAATAGTGACTGAATCAAGTTTTGTCTACTTGCAAACTGTCCTTTTTATTTTAGTTTTTCCTATGAATGCTGGCCTATCCTTACCCCATTCAGAGGCATGTACAGTAAAGCTGCTTCTGACTGACTATTTGTGAGCTTGCATGTGTAGCTTGGATAAATCTGGGATTTATAAGAACTGGAAAAGTAATGTAAACCTGAGATAGTGACAATTAAGATGGTGATTGTTGTGGACACTTGGAGGCTGACAAAAGTGGATCTGGAGGGTTGAAATTATTAGTGATATAAGGTACAGGACAAGTGAAAAATAGTATTTCCTTGAGTAGTGTGTATGCTTAAATTAAAGTAAGTTATTTGAATGAATTTGCACAGTAGCATTATTGGGCCAATAAGGCTAAAACTCACTTTCAAAAGCTTCAATTTTTTTTTAAAGGTTCAATTCAGTACCGGTAACATGACGTAACTCCGGACGGAGAGATAACTTCGGACACTCTATAAAAAATATACAATGAACCACAGTTACCCCCAGGGGGTAAGGGGGCCTTCATTTAATGGTGGAGGAAAAAAAGAATATGCCCCACGCATCCTACTGCGTGTCGTACAAGGCGATTAATAGGGGGGATGGCGATAGACTTGTGGACCAACAGCCATTACTATGCAATGAAGTCTTTATCTTAGCACTGTCTTGGTATGGCACTGCCGAGGCTGGTGGGGTGCGGATAGGTGCCACGGGACGGAGTATTACCTGGGCGCTGTTTGGCACCACACCTATGTCGGCGACAGTGTTTGCATATTGAAGCAGTGTTGGGGCAGGACTTTATTGTTCTATAATTCAAATTGCCTAATATACAGTGGAGTCTTGTTATGGTGCTGTCTTTTTGGAACACTGTTAAGGCTGGTGTGGTTGCAGATACTGCAGGTGCAAGTGCTGCAGGGGGACTCTGTTGAGTCTTGTTGAGGCACGGTTAGCACTATACCAACATCAGCCACATTGATGACTTGGTGGGGCAGTGCTGTGGCAGGACTTTATTGTACTACAGTACACTCAAACTACTGAAAGGCAACCCCGTCTGAGCCGTTACAATGCATGTAATGGAAAAATGACATTAAACCATTGTATGTATTGTATAGTTATGGGATAAATACATGATGTTATGGAAAAACAAGTATGTCTGCGGTGTTCTTCCATAATGCAGAGTCATTTTTCCCTAACTGTAGCTTACATAATTTTATCCATAAATGTCCGAAGTATAGCCCCCGTCCGAAGCTAGGGCATTTCACGGTACAGTACAATATTATACTCTATAATAACCAATATGTTTTTCTCCACAGCACATCAACTTGCGTAGATCTTCCGACAAGACACTCACTCCCCTCACTTCGGGCACTTATGAGGTCATAGAAATTCTCTCCTGGGACCAGAGCAACAACCTTGTGTAAGTCATTATAGTACTACAACCAACCTGCCTGTTCAAGTATACTGTAGTTTGTTTTCTTTCTTTTCATACAACAGCCATATCCCGCTTAGGCAACGTGGCCAGCTTGTTGCATTTAGTGTATGAAGTGCATGTTGAATGTTACTATACTTTTGTAGTGGCTGTGGTTGTGAGTGTATTATGTAACCAGTGTAATCAGCTCCAACATATAATTTAAATAGATTAAAATGTAAAACTTGCAAACTAAATAATTTAATTGCTTGCATTACATAAAATACGTCTTCATTATTGGTACAGCATTCAAATTTGCCCGATTTAGCATAATGATGGCAGGCCATATTAGTAAAAGGTTGTTGTTGTTGTTCCCCAAGCTGCCTGGCCGAACAGCCCCAAGGCCCCGAGCACGGCCAAGGCCATAACCGAGCGCCCCCACAGAACCCTCCCTGCCGACCACAATAAAGCCTGGGTGACCGAAGCCACTCCATGGCGGGGAGCTGAGGAGGGTGCGGAAACGCCCGGGAAACCAAAGACCCACCCAGGGCCCTGTACCCCTCAGCAATTATGAAGAGAAAGTTGAGGGGCAAAGGAAAAATGTGACGCTTTGGCTTCCAATCTTGGTAGATTGGGAGGTCAATCCACGGAAGAGACGCTGTCACTTGAGATCTAGAAAATATATAAGTAAAAGGAACAGTCAGACTAAGCTATGGGTATGGCAGAGATCGCTCAGTTCTCACTCTGATAGACCAGTCCATCACCACATGACTAGAACCCAATCCTCTCAGCATCAGCTAGGAAAGGCCCTAGAAACCCACCTTTGGCGGGGGGATAGCTCCCCTATTTCAACCCCTTTCGGGGTTGGGCACCCGCCCTTAGTACAGTAAAAGGTTAATTGAAGTACTGTATTGTACCATATTGTCCAACAGTAGCCTTTTGTCAGTCCTAAAATGAACTGTGACAAGAATTGTCACAGAATATTATACTAATAAACAAACAAAAAACTATCTTATATAAAATGGATAATATAGTTGTAGTAATTTCTTCTATTGTCTATATATAGCAACAAATGATCTGTAAAATTAGGACAAATGTATGTTTACTTATACTGTAATGTACAAAGTATATACTGAAGTGATCTTCCACAGGTACTTCATGGCGGCTCCAGCGGGTAAGCCGAGTCAGCGTCACATTTACTATGTGGGTGACACCAACCATGAACAGGCCAAACAGGCATACTGCATCACCTGTGGCTTCAAGAATGATTTTAATGTAAGTGATTGGTCCAGATAGTGTTAGCAATATCGGCAAGATCGCTTGTAGCGGGACCCCATCTTTTTCCCACTCCCATTCAATAGTATAATTGGTTTCCTGTTTTCATGTGTCCCTAATAGAAATATATTCTCCAAGTAGGATTTCCCTTCTCCTTAATATATATAGGAAAAGGTTGTTTCCTTTATCAAGCTGTGGTGTAGTGAATTAAAGCATCGACACTCGTCCTGACTTTCAGTGGTTCGAGTCCGGCTGGGAGTATATAAACATTTAGTAGCTCATGTGTATTTGTGAGATATACTTAATATATACAGTATATGTATATACTGTAAGTTAACGGCCGTTATATATGCATTATTCTTAGTATATACTTATTGATCTCTGGAAGTACCTTTGGGAGTGTTTTATCTGTGACTTGAGCTGTCTAGTCTTTATTATATTATTTATCACTATGTCCATGTTAAAAAAAATTACAATGCTTTTCTTCACACATTTAAATCCCCATCCATCCTTTTACACAAGCCTGTTATATCTAAAGCCAATATGACATGAGCGTTTCCCCTCAAAATTTATCAACACTGGTGTGGCAGCTTATGAGTTAAACATTTAATATAATTCTGTAACCTAAATAAATCAATCTTTTGTCTAGCTTCCGATACGAGAATTGTTGCTAGAAATATGCTGCTAGAAATATCTTGGAAAGTTGACGATAAAGGCTCTTGTCTACATGTGCACATCTCCCTAATGGTCTTAATACAGACACACCTTTATTTTAATTTCAGAATTTTATTGCTATGCCCTAACACTTTGTCTTTCCACTTCAGGAAGATAATACACCTTCTTTACATTAATATCAAGATCTTATTGCTCTCTACCCAAGACTTTTTGTCTTTCAACTTCAGGAGGGGATAAACACTGAAGGTTACTTCGACTTAACTGCGCTTGAAGAGTGGGAAGCCAAGTGGCAGATGACATTTAGACCGGACAAATGTCACCATATCCGTTTCACCCGTTCAAACAAAACCATCCCATTTTCCTACAAACTCCATAGCACTTTTCTGGATACTGTTCCTTCCCACAAATATTTGGGGGTCCATATCTCAGCGGACATGAGGTGGACCACTCACGTTAGCAGCATCAGAGCAAAGGCTAATAAGGCCCTGGGCTTCCTGCGCAGGAATCTCACCAAGTGTAACTCAAACATAAAAATTCTAGCATTTAAAACACTTGTTCGGCCACACTTAGAATACTGCGACACCATCTGGGATCCACACACTCACTACAATATAAATAAATTAAAGGCCATACAAAACAAAGCTGCAAGATGGACCAGGCGTGATTACAGACACACTACAGCTGTCACTTTGCTCAAACAAGACATTCGACTCGACCCACTTGCAACAAGAAGATAAATGCACAGATAACAGATGTTATATAAAATCAATGACAACTTAGTAGACCTAGACAAAGACATATATTTACACCCTACAAGTATACGATTTACGAGACACAGCCACAACCTAAAATACCACACGTATCCGACAAGCACGGACATATTTAGACAATAATTTTTTCCCCGTAGCATCCACGAGTGGAACCACCTCCCATCTCATGTAGTTAATAGCCCCACCCTGGATTCAATTAGAACTAGGATCACCAATCATTACATCCCTAATCCTGATCCTGTCCCCAACCACTAGTCCAAAAGCACAACCCCCGCCGCATATCATGCCGCCCGAGAGCGGCCCTCTGCGGGTCCCTCAACGTAAACGTATACGCTAATCGTATCAGAATGTTATTGATGTATTAAAATGTAAAACTTGCAAACTAAACAAACCAAAATTGGGACAAGGACAATATAAAGTCAAATTAAATTATCAAAATCGCTATGTGGAAACAACGCTTACTAAAATGAAAATTATTAAATAAAAGAACACAATCCACCACATAGGGTGTACATTACTACATGAGCAAGTTAATCTGTTTCCCAAGCAAACTAATCGCACATATAACAACGCACTATCGTCACGTTAAAGGAATTAGTCAAGTTTGGGAAGTCCGGGACGTTCTGGTAAATTTTACTAAACTCTGCATGAATAAAGAAACTACATGTTAAATGTCAAAATATTATTTAAAATCAAATTTGCAACATGACAAGACATTAACAATAGTACAAAATACAAATATTGATAAGATATCTATACTATTGCAAAATAATATATAAAATACAGTACAGCACTCACTAACGATAGTGCAATCGGGTAGGTACCTGTAAGCATAGCATGCCTCAAGTGACCCCTATCAATAACTACCCTACAAATAACCTACATTTATCGCACGAATAAAATTAAGGAAATCGCAAAAGCAAGCAATTGATACTATCGACAATGAATACATATAATATAAAGACAAATAATTGCAAAATATGAAGTAACAACAGATTTAAACAAAGAGTACTCTTTTAACAAGAACAATCAATTTAAAAAATCATCAATTAAAATGTAAAACTTGCAAACTAAACAAACCAAAATTGGGACAAGGACAATATTAATAATAGAAAAAGAAAAAGATAAACAATAAATACAGACAAAAAGTAAGCAGAGGTTATACAAGAAACTTTAAGTTAAAAATGCTTGATTAAAATTATTGATGTCAAATTTTAGAATACAGTCACAATAATTGACCCTAAAAAGATTAAATTTATGGAACAATTTACTTGCCTCAAAACCTCTGTCTACTAAGAGTCTGTATAGTAACCTAGCTCTAGCCCAAAAGTCATCTACTTTAGTGCAAATTTTACAAAATCTTATTAACTGGGAATAAAAACAATTATAAGTTATTTTACTATCGATATTACTACTAGGGAAAGGAAAGTTTATTACGTTAAAATTAAAATCATCAACTTTGTGATATACTTTAAGTATGCACTGTTCATTAACAATCTCTATATTTATATCAAGAAAATTTTCAACTTAATAATTTACGTTACATTGTGTGAGGGGAATAGAATTAGGGTAAATAAGTTTAGCAACTTGATTAAAATTTAACAAATTGCAAACGAGAATATCATCAATATATCTACTATTATTACTTAACAATTTAGCAAGTGCTAATTTTTCTGGGATTTTATTTTTCTTGCTACTGTCAACTAAGTCTTTTATATATTTAAATTCTAAAGCAAGCAAGAATAAATCTGCAATTAAAGGGCTAGCATTTCCACCCATAGGAATTCCTAATATTTGTTTGAAAATGTAAGGCCCGAATCTAACATAAGTATTGAAAAGGAGGAATTGAAGGGCATCTTTAAGTTTAGTTCTATCAAAATATACAGAACTAGTGGGAGTAGAGCTAAGTGATGCATTATTAAAATATGTATAAACATTTATGAAATAATTACCATCCCTAACGAACCTGTCAAAGTGCAAATCTATATAAAGCAAAGCTCTGAATATACTAAATCTAAAGGCAAATTGGTATACAAAGTTGAAAAGTCGAAGCTATGTACCGAGGTAACTTTCGGCATGGTATTTATTTTATCAATAACTTCTAACGAATTGTCAACACTCCAATAATAGTTAATGCCAGTTCTTCTAATGATGGTATTACAATATCTTTTATGAGTACTTTTAATGTATTTTGGTAGCTGGATACATATCTTTCTGCCTCACACATCAGGGGTATCAGGAAAGCCCTCTTTATATAACATACACATCCAACTTCACGAAATTGCCCTACATCGCTATCCTCTATCCATAAAACACTACTCTTCCCACTACATATAATACATGTAACACCATACACTTACCTAATAAATATGGCAGTACAATTGTTAAGAGCAAACCTGGTGGTCCCTCGGATATCCACCCCCGGCAGGGTTGGGTCATTGACACAGGGCGCTCCCGGTCGTCATCATGCGACTGTGTCAAGAGCATTGCAACGTCCCAAAGCTGCTCGTCGGTGCAGCTTTTTCTTTAGTAATATAAGGGGACTTCACTCTAACATCAATTCTGTACACCAATTTCTTCAAGCAGAATCCCCTACTCTCCTTTTTTTGACAGAGACTCAAGTAACATCCACATCTGACACGTCTAGATTTAATTTTCCAGGTTATCAACTGCTCCAAAATGTCAGGCCTAAAGGAGGTGTATGTTGCTTCGCAAAATCTGAAATTGCCCTGGAGGAGGTTACTAGTTTCAATTG
Organism: Paralithodes platypus; assembly: GCA_032716605.1. Taxonomy (NCBI): domain Eukaryota; kingdom Metazoa; phylum Arthropoda; class Malacostraca; order Decapoda; family Lithodidae; genus Paralithodes; species Paralithodes platypus. The sequence continues at coordinate 11,144,669 of CM064506.1, read as the reverse complement.
TCCCTGATTTGATTATTCTATATACAAATTAATTTCGGCTGGTAAATTTAAATACATATGTTGCATCTACCGTTCCCCAAATACTCCTCCAGAGCAAAGTCTTTTTTATTCTCTGTCCTCACAACTCAGTGTCCTCAACTTAAATGCTTCTTCTGAAATCACTGTGTTGGGTGATTTTAATGTCCATAATGTTGAATGGCTCACTCATTCAGCCAGGACTGATGATGCTGGTCTTGAATGTGAGCTATTTGCAGACTCATTTAATCTCACTCAACTAGTCAACCAACCCACCCGTGTACCAGATAATCCTAATCCTAATTCCCACCTACTGGACTTATTTTTAACAACCAATTCAGAAAATTATGATGTTACAGTGAGGTCCCTGCTTGGATCTTCTGATCACTGTCTGATACAGGCCACCTGTCTATCACCTACCACACCTTCCCACTCTGAACCTGTTTTGGTAACTAAATGGCATTACGATAGGGCAGACTGGGAGGGTCTTCAAGGTTTCTTTATTGATATTCCCTGGACCTCTTTCTTTTATAATGATGCACACTCCACCTTGAGCCACATACAAGATTTTGTAAAAATTGGAATGGAAACTTTTATTCCTCATCAAAAGTACAGTAAAAAGATCTAATTCACCTAAATGGTTTGACCATAATTGTGCTAGAGTAACTGAACAAAAAGCAATAGCCTACAATGCATACACAAGATCAAAAACACATGAAGCCTTTAATTACTTTAGAAACATCAGAAATCATGCCAAAACTGTATTAAACCTAACTAAATCAAACTTTCTCCACAAGCAGGCAAATAAACTTCTAAATAATCCAAATGATAACAAAATATTTTGGTCTACTCTTAACTCATTCAAATCCAACTTTACTACTGCTTCATCCATTTCCACCATTAAAATCTCCGACTGGTAATCTTGTAAGTGACCCACGAGGTAAAGCTAACCTTCTTGCAGATATTTTCTCCACCAACTCAACCTTAGATGAAATAAATCAAGATGTCCCTGTACTTAATTTTAATTCGCCTGAAATTCCCTCACTTAAGATCCACACCAGACATGTCAAAACTATTTTGCAGAATCTCTCGGTAGATAAGGCTCCTGGTCCAGGTGAAATTCCTCCAATAGTACTTAAGAATTGCTCCTTGGTGCTCGCTCCTGTATTGGCAAAAAATTTCCGTCTGTGTACTTATACCTCATGCTTCCCAGTACCCTGGAAAGAAGGAAACATCCATCCAGTTCCTAAAAAAGGTGCCTCTTCAGATCCATCAAACTACAGACCAATAGCTATAACTTCCACTCTTGGTAAAGTCTTTGAAATTATATTAAATAATCACATAATTAAGCATCTTGAGAATAATAAATTAATCAGTGATAGGCAATATGGTTTTAGATGATGTCGATCAACTGCAGACATTCTTTGCCTTCTTACGCATCAAATCAACCAAGCTACAGACCAACATGGTGAAACACATACAATAGCACTGGATATATCAAAGGCATTTGATAGAGTCTGGCATCAATCCTTCTTGTCGAAGATGTCACACTACGGCCTTGCATCATTAGTTCCACTAATTTCTTCTTATCTTCATAACAGAAAAATATGTGTAATGGTAGATGGCCTTTATTCTCAATTTCACTCAATAAATGCTGGTGTTCCCCAGGGATCAGTTTTGGCCCCAACTCTGTTCCTCATTCATATCAATGATCTCATATCTACCACTCATAATCCAATACATTCCTACGCAGATGACTCCACACTCCACAGTTCCTTCACATTTACCAATTCTTTCACCCAACCCGATCTTATAAATTCAAAAATAAACACTACAATTTCTCTGAACCAGGACCTTTCTAGAATTAATGAATGGGGACAAAAAAATCTAGTTTCCTTTAATGCACAGAAAACCAAGTACATTCAATTTTCTAACCGACAGAATCTCACTGACTCCCATATATTTTTTAATGATGTAAATATTCCCACTTCCCCTAGTATTGACATTCTCGGTGTAACATTAACTACTAACTTGAGCTGGACACATTGTTAGATGCCTCTAAAAAACTGGGACTCCTGTACAGAGTTCGAGAATTCTTCACTGACGATCAGTTGGCCGTAATATATAAAAGTCATGTGCGTTCTCAGATGGATTACTGTTCACCTCTGTGGGGTGGAAGTGGAGTGGTTGCATTGAGGCAGTTGGACAAAATTCAAAATAAAGCTATTAGATTAATCAATAACCCTGCAATCACACAGGACCTTCCTACATTATCCATACGAAGAAACGTTGCATCCCTTGCATTATTCTACAGATATTTTCACAGCAATTGTTCCGAGGAACTTGCTTCAATTGTGCCACCTCTCCACATCTTTCCCTGTAGAACTAGAGCAGCTGAGAGCGCCCATGAAGTTACACTTTCTCCTCCACAATGCAGAACTTCTGCTTATCAGAATTAATTTATCCCCAGAGCTACTACTCTTTGGAATTCACTTCCCTCGAATTGCTTTCCACAAACTTCCAATCTACAAATATTTAAATCCAGTTGTTACAAACATTTTATGAATGGAGGATGCCTTTAGGCACATGGACCTTTTTGTGTTATCTGTTTTTCCTTCCTCCGTTCATTGTCTTTAAAAAAAAAAAAAAAAAAAAAAAATTAAGCCATTTACGACTTGTTCTGATAGAGTTTTAGTGGTAGCAAATTTTGCTCCGGCAATAAAGCGATATTTATAAGGTCTTTTATGAAATTTAGGTAACATGTATAATTTTGCAATGCACTTGTTCTTATCAGAAAGTTTAATATCAAATGTTATATTTTTCTTGGTATGTTCATTCTAACACTTTCCGTCTTCCCACTTCAGGAGGACTGCAACTATAACAGTGCTGAGATGAGTGACGATAGCACCTTTTATGTGTTGACCTGTAACGGCCCGGGCATCCCTCAGGTCACCATCCACAGAGCCAACGACCACGCCAGGCTCACGCTCATTGAAGATAACATGAATGTGAGTACAGTACTCGGGTGTACAGTGGTTCATTACTGATGGCCTTTTCTTCAACTTTATCAATCGATTTACTGGTTTTAGTTTAGCTATTCCCAGTATTCTTTTCTTGTTTTCACTATACAGTACAGTATTTTCGTATATTTTTTCATGCTGTATTATTACAATTACTGTAATTAAATACAATATAAAAGAAAAGGTAAGCCTGTAAGAAAATGTGGCCCAATACTGTAGTTGGGAGCAGTGTACCAACATATGGTCCCTGGAGGTGATAATGTGGTGCTAAAGCCAGGGACTCATATAACTGGTGTGTTGCATTTGGAGAGTAACCTCTCTGTTTCCACAACCACTTTTGGGTGACCAAGGCTCATATTTATGTGCATGTCTGTAAGCAATTTAAACTAAATTATTGATTTTTATAGTAGATATTGTGCAGATCCCATGCTAACATGTGTTCCTCACCTGCTTAAGGGATCCCACCTCGCTTTTTTTCTCTTTCTCTCCCTCTCTCTTTGACTACAAGCATACGGCCCCATTCAGCCTACTGTTTTAAGACGTTTACCCCCATCCAGGTGTCAATATTTTCCTGGCGAGTGGTAGCGAGCCAGCATATATATATTTTTATGACGGTAAGCTAAATTTGTACATTTTTCGATAGAAAAATGTCTCTGGCGAAGCCGGATTTCTCCATACAATGCTGGCTCGCTATCGCTCGCCAGGAAGAAATCGACACCTGGATGGGGATAAACGTCTTAAAACAGTTGGCTGGATGGGGCCGAATGGATACAAGCCAAGGATAGAGAGAAAAGGAGAAAGATAAAAACAAAAAAAAATGTGACCCCCCTTAACTACAAAGGTAATCTCTTGCCTTGGAAGTTGACCAGGTGAGGATTACACTTATGGCTGGGATTGTACCAAGGCTGTTAGAGAGTTGATGATATATTTTTATAAAATGTTATGCCTTATAACCTAATGTCTTTTGCCTGTTTGCTCTTACGCATTATCAGTTTGGGCGGGCAAAGTTATCAAGATGTATAGTAAGTCGTCTGCACTGCCTCACCGAAGGCAATATATACTGTAGAGCACAAGCCCAATTTTTCTAAGACTGCTTGTCATACTAATTATCTTCTTCATAATTTTACTTATTTATGTTATTATAATTTATATCATTCATGTTTTTAGGTGCGTGAGAAGCTCCTGGATCGTAAGCTGCCCCTTGAGAAGCGTCTGGAGATTGATATTGAGGGCGGGTTCAAGGCTCAGGTGTACATGAAGATCCCACCAGACTACAACCCCACAAGCCTTCAGTCATACCCTATGGTGGTCTATGTGTGAGTAGTTTATCATTTATTGTAACATCACAGCTAAATCATAATTATTATCATCATCTTGCTTTCTCCCAGGAACTCTTACTAAAGAATTACCATAGCAGATTTTCCTCTGATCTCTATCTATCTATTGCCTGACGCCGTGAACCCCGAAGGGGTGGCCACGAACGAACCGCCCCCATTCACCTCTGTCCCCGGTCAGTCGACGCCCCTCCCCCCAACCAGCACCACCTTCGTTCATATACTTCCTCACTCCATCCTTCCACCTCCCTGATACATTTTTTTTTTTTTTTTTTTTTTTTTTCCTACTCTCAATAAGTTAGCTTCTTTGAGAGATTTTATAAGAACCCATAAACACCAACAGAAAATATAATATATAATGTTTATGTTCATACTGTATATAAAGTTTAGAAAATCAAAACAACATAGTTATATAAACTAAATAATGCAATAATTCCTCACTTAACCCCTAAAGGGTGGATATAATTTGTGTTTCCTATTTTTTGACCCATTTTTTCTCTCTACACTCTAAAAAAAGGGATATGGAAAACTATAAGTAGCTTATGATGAAGCATGGTATTCATTCTGTAAAAATATATTAAACTGCAGCTTTCTTCATATTCCCATGGCAATGAGATAATTAAGTGGTTTTGTGGTTTTTGTGAGTATTTTTTGATCAAAAAAGTATAGTGGATGCCTAGTTGGAGAGAAAGTCACGAGAGTGTCAGGTTATACATGTACCTCCGTCGACTTTAAACAGAACTATTTGAGTGAGTCTCTCCCCCTCCAGATGCCGCTCATGACATAAAAAAGACCTGAATGTCTCCGAACGCTGCCTGCCTTGTAAGGTTTAAATTTGAAAAATATTATTTTAAATTAAACTATTTTAAGTGAAGCAATTACCTCGGTGCATGAGGAGCTTTTGTATTGTAATTATCCACTATTTTGCTTCATTTGCAACTTCATAATGAAGCATATTAACCTAAAGTAAGTTTTGTTCCTTAATTAATGAACAGTGTAGTGATGAAAGAAGTACAGTATAAATGACTTTAAGAAAGGGGTACCTGTAACTCAGAATATTTTTCTTCCCCTTACCAACAGATATGGAGGCCCAGGATCTCAGATAGTGAGTGACCGGTTCCGGATCGACTGGGGAGACTACCTGGCATCAGAGCGTGGTATCATCTACACAGCCATTGATGGCCGCGGATCAGGCTACGCTGGAGACAAGCTGCTGCATACCATCTACTACGGCCTCGGAACCGGAGAACTCGAGGACCAGATTGCCGTCACTGCGTAAGGAATATTTTAAAGATTTTTGTTGAGTAATTATTAAGTTTTTATCCTCCCACTTTTAGTATATATAATAAAGAAGTAACACAGTTTGAAGTTAGATAATACTCCAGCAGAGTAATATTCAACCTCTGCATCTTTAGAATTCTAAATTATGCAAATTTTTATGTTGAATGTTGCCGAGTGTTTCCAATAACTTTTTTACTGATTGTATTCAATACATGGCTTGTAACGGTAGCCCTTTAAGTAACAAAAACATAAATATGTATTAACCCGGGAACTGCGGGGAGACTCTTAAGAGTTCCCCCGGCGGACTGCGGGGAGACTCTTAAGAGTCAGAGAAAAAAAAAAATCAACTTTTGACATCGAAAAAAAAAAATATATTTGTATTTTTTTATTTTTTTTTGGCCCCTGGGCCATGCAAAATCTCAGTCCTCTACCTCCCCTCCTTCCCCACTTTCCTCCTCTCCTTCAGTTATCACCTATTTTCCCTGTTATTCCCTTATTCTGAGGTATATTTTCGTGCTAACATTAGAAATCCGGTTGCAGGGTGTGGTCATCACTGATAGCAAGCGAATGCAAGAGAGAGAGAGAGAGTATCGATCGACTGTGTCTCAGTGGCCTTGGGGGAAATTGGCGGGAAAGCAGCTTGCCTCACCCATACATTATACAACTCGCGGGCTATATCTCCGATTTTGACCATCCAAACGCTGTTTTCACTCGTTTTATTGTTGTTTCAGGTTAATACCTTTATAATCAACCCATAATAGGCGCATATGGATAAGTATTAATGCTATTAATGGTACAATGAATATTTTAGTGACGGAAACACCTCAAATACATGCGCACAGGGAGAGGTGTCTAATTACCCCCATGTGCACTTCAGAGGTTAAGAGTTCAAAGCAGTTAGACATCATATTTTGGATGGAACTTAATGATCTCTATTTTATTTGTATATATTTCTTATTTTATTTCTAGCTACCACCCTGATAATATGACTTAGGAAAAATTATGGAATCAAAGAGTTAACAACATTCCTCTTTCACACAGTGCCCTTCAGAAGGCATTCCCATTCATTGACTCTTCAAGAACGGCCATCTGGGGTTGGTCGTACGGAGGCTACGTGACAGCGTCGGTGCTGGGCATGGACGTCAACAATGTCTTCAAGTGTGGTATTTCCGTCGCACCTGTCTCCTCCTGGATCTATTATGGTAAGAATTAACAAACAAAGCCCAAGGTGAAAATAGTTTACATTAGGAATGCATCTCTAGAGTGTGTTGACAAATTCTGCTACCTGGGTAACATGATCAGTGCTGGGAATGGTCCAGAAAATAGTTTTGTTACAAGAGTCAAAGTGAGTGAACAAAGTTCAGAAACTTAATACTACCACACATCATAAGACCTTACAGACTATTCAAAACAAAGCCCTGAAGATCATTACAGGCTGCACAGCTACTGCACCCACAGATCACCTACATCAAGAAACCAAAATCCTCAAAGTCAAAGACCATCTGGACATGAGAGGCACTCAATTCCTGGCAGCAGCCTCCACGAACCAAGACCACCCACTAAACTACATGGCAACACACCCACAGACACCAAGAAATATCAAAACAACGCCCAGCACACGGTATCACACACAATTATTGTCCTCTCTCCCTCCCTGCCCACCCCGAACCAACTTCCAGAAGCACATCCATACTCATATCTCTCACCGATCCATCCACTCACTCACAGACAACACGCAGCTGCATGCACGACCTCCCGAAATCCATCCTTCCGAATCCTCCCTTCCTCGCGAGGACAGAGTCCACCTGGCCAGGCTGAGATGCGGACACCATCCAGCTCTCCTGAGCTATCAGAAGAGACTGGATGACTCCGTTGTCGACGCCTGCCCGGGATGTACCACAGCACCCCATACCATTTAACACATCATAGAAGACTGCATTTCACACAACCACTTACGCCAACAACACAATCTACACTCAATGAGAGCTCTGTGGGAAAGCCCGATCGTGGCCATGGCCTTTCTCAGGGACTCGGGGCTGTTCGGCCAGGCAGCTTAGGGAACAACCACAACAACAACAACACTTAATACTACCATAAATAAGGGGTCTCTTCCTCCACATTAAGGGGAAGCTGTATGCTGCATGTGTGAGATGTGCATTAATTTATACATACAGTACATAGACCACTTCGTCCACAGAGAGTGTGGTTGCATTCTTACATCCTAAATGACGGCACTCCAGGCAGCTCTGTTCTGGGCTTCCTCTATAGTCAGGTTCCTTATGTCGATAGCGAAGTACCTGATCCCATGTCTTTCTAGGGCTATCCCAACATGTAGCTACCCCCACGTTCATAATTCGGCATTTCTTTACCCAGTTATGATCATATATTCTCTCCACGTGTCCAAACCAAGCTAACCTATTCGTACACATCACCTCGCTGATACGTCTAATGTCCAGACGCCTTCTTAGTTCCTCACTCGATACCCCATCCCTGGGGTTTACCCCACAAATCCATCTCACCATTCTTTCATTCCGTTCCATTCTATTTTAATCATCCACTTTAACTGGCCACATTTCTGAGGCATATGTCATTACACTCCTAACACACGAGGCATACACCTTCCCTTTAATTACATACTTTGTCCTCCTCATCTGAAGAATGGTAGTTTGTAAATGACGATAAGATGTCTAGCTATCTATCTATTGCCTGACGCCGTCCCCAGTCAGTCGAAACCCCTCTTCCCAACCAGCACCGCCTTCATCCATATACTTCCTCACTCCATCCTTCCACCTCTCTTTCGGTTTACTTCTCCCTCTCTGTCCTTCCACCTCGCTCTCGTACACCCTCTTAGTCATTCTCTCGCTTCCCATACGTTCCATATGGCCGAACCATCTCACACTTTCCAGCACATCTACCTTCACACCACACCTCCTTCTTACTTCCTCATTCGTCTGTCTACCCCTCCATGTAACTCCGCACGCACTTCTTAAGTAACTCATTTTCACCCCTCTCACTCTTGGTCCGAGTCTCTCCACCAACGTCCATGCTTCGCTTCCGTAAGTCAGTGTTGGGATTACCACACTGTCATGCAAGGACTTCTTCACTTCCATACTGACCACCCTATTTCTTGTTACTGCTTTCAGCGTTCGTACAACCCTCTTCCCCTGTTGCACCCTCTCCCGCACTTCTTCATCCATAGTCCCATCTTTACTCAACACACTGCCCAGATACTTAAAAGAGCTGACGATCTCCATAGCCTGACCGTTCAACTTCACCCCTTTCGAAGACCATAACCTTGCTCTTCCCCGCATTTACCTTCAGATTCCGTTTTTTGCACTCTGTTCCAAACATATTTACCAGACCCTGCAACTCCCATTCATTATCGCTCATCAGAACTGCATCATCAGCAAACAGCAGTACAGGTAGCTTCCACTCATTTTCCTCCCTTATCAGCGATACACCAACATCCACTGCTATTACCTTGTATTTCTTTCATGACTCCATCCATATATACAGTAAACAACCACGGGGACATCACACACCTGTTTCAACCCGACATTCAGATAAAAGAACTCGCTCTGCTCATTCTCCACATACAACCGCCTTTGCACCCTCATACATGCTCTTCACTGCTTTCAGCAACTTGCTATCTACTCCGTATATTCTAAGTACTTTCCACATACCTTCTCTATCCACTCTGTCATAGGCCTTCTCCAAGTCCATAAAGACAACATACAGCTTTTGTTGCTTCTCCAGATATTTTTCCACAACAAAATTCATGGTAAAAATCTGATTAACACATCTTCTTCCCTTCCTAAAACTGCCCTGCTCATTACCTATCCATTTCTCCGTTCTCGATCTCACTCTCTCAATCACTACCCTACTGTACATCTTCCCTACTACGCTTAGAAGACATATTCCTCGGTGGTTACCACACACTCCTCTTTCCCCTTTGCCCTTATATAGGGGGACTATTATGCCTGTCTTCCAGTCATCAGGTGCACTCCCCTTGTCCCATGCTAGTTTGCACATTTTCCATACCCATTCAATCACTATCACCACCATACCTCAGCATTTCCCCACACACTCCATTTATTCCTGGTGCTTTCCCCAACTTCACTCTTTTCATGGCTTCACACACTTCTGACCTGATCCCCACCTCCTCCTCCCTCCCATACCCCATCCAACTATGTTTGCTGGCGCTTCATTCCTTACATTTAGAAATTCGTTGAAGTACTCCCTCCATCTTTCGACTCTCTCTTGCTTCTCGGCTAGCACTCGCCCATTCTTATCTTTCACACCCTTACTGTTTCCCTTGCTACCTTCCCTAACTTTCTTGACTTCTTTCCAGAACAGTTTCTTACACTCCCTCCATTTTACACTCAGATTTCTTCCAAATTCCTCATCTACTCTTCTCTTATTTGCCTTCACTATTCTCTTCACCACTATCTTTTTCTCCACGTACCTTGCTCGTTTCTGTCTCTCCGAATCTTCATTCCCTTTACTACCCAACCACTCTCAATAAGAAGTGGATAGCCCTAATTAGACTAGATGAGTCTGATTAAAATCGGCTAGACAAATTATTTACTCTAGGTTATTTTGCTAATTAACTGACATGCCTTATTTTAATCGTCATCCATACACACAAAGTGAGATACAATCACAAATTACAAGGCTATAGCCATAAGGCTTATATATTTTGCATTTACGTGAGACTATTCAGGCTCATTTGCGGTGCGGTCCAATCTGCAAGGCAGATAGCGTATTAAGAAAGGACTGCTGTATTTTGATTACCCTCCCGTACTATTGCGGTGCGGTCGAATCTGCATGGCAGGTAGCGTATAAGAAAGGACTGCTGTGTTTATTACCTTTCCGTACTAGACTGGGGTGCGGAGCGGTACTAACCTGCTACTACTGAACGGTACATACTGGTGGCCATACGTGCGGATTGGTCTGTAAGCCATGTAGCATCTCGGCTACTATGCTGTAGCTTCCAGCAGCTTTCCCAGTCTTTATTTTATTATTCTATGTATAGCACTTTTCATGGCATCACATCCTGTCAGAGACTGGGAGTGCAGCATTGCAGCAGTTTTCTGTTCCATTCAAACTCCACATTTAACATTCTTTCATAATGCGCCTTCCATGCCTCTCCGACTTTGTTTTCTGCATAAATAGTCATACCACTTTAGTTTTTCCACATAGCGATTTTGATTAGTTGTTTTGTCTTTTGACTGTGTTCGTATAAGTTTTGGTTTGTTTATTTTGCAAGTTTTACATTATAATATAACATTCGCCCATAATGTCCTTGCTGCAATCCATCACACTCCTAACTACAATAGTTTAAAAATACCATTGTTATTATTTGTGCTACACACTTGTTCTATTACACTATCCTGCATGGTTTTCTTGCGTTTGGTGGTCGGGTATTAAGCACTCGCTTTTTAAATTTTCCTTCATTTCATTGTAATATCTGTCTCTATGCTCCTCTTTCTGAAACAATCTTACTATACTTTTTAACACAAAATACTTTCTCTCTGGACCAGGAGCTTGTGCTGGAGATGCATTCTTCACTTGATATGATGTTAGTGTAGGCCTACCCACTTCCTATCTGCTTTGCTGTTCAGGAAGTAGTCTATCTGGCTACTGGAACCACCTGATTCAAAAGTTATCAGATGGCTCATCCTCTTTCTGAACTTTATGATAGTGAGAAGCAGGCAGTTAAAGAGGAAGATACTTAAGTGTAATGATACTGAAATGAGTATGGTGAGACGGATTTGTAATGGCACAGTGAGAGCATAATTCAAGAAAGCATCTTGACAAAGTGTATCAATCCTCGAGGTAGTGCATACTGACAGACTGGTGTTGGTATATATGGATAAGGATGATTGGGTGAAGTGTGTTAAAAGTATTGATATGGAGAGATGGACAGCAGTCAGTAGAAAGAGGAAGAGTTTGGAAGAGATCCTGAGAAGGATCTCGCGGTTAGGGGACGTGACATAACAGGGATGCTTCAGGGGATCATGCAGCATAGGTAAAATTAGTTTAACTAAATTATAGTTTGATTCCCGAAGGGAAGTAGAGAAAACCTAATATTTAGTAGGGCCCCGTAATCATTAACGATATTGCCTATTAGTATAATAGCTCCATTCAACATCCTGCGTCAGCCATTTGAATTAACCGCCGCAGGAGGATCATGGAGTACTCGTCATAAGTGCACGCTTAATTCCCTTATGGAATAGTTATATTGACTGGGTACCCTACAGAAAAAACTCTGTAAAAAATAAAAGAAAAAATAACTTAATAATGTTATCATATGACTTGCCATATGTGGATTTCTCGTGTTTTCGCTTCCCCGACTTCAGGCCCTCTCGTGGCCATTTTCGTCCTTCATTGATATACCAAGATTAAACTATAGAAATCAACGAATGGGAAGTGGGATGGCTGGGAGGGACGTGTATCGTTAATGATTACGGGGCCCTACTAAATATTAGGTTTTCTCTACTTCCCTTCGGGAATCAAACCTATAATTTAATAGTGGCCCCTTCATCATTAACGATATTGCCCGAGTACCAAGACTGGAGGAGGGACATTCGTGATAATATCCTCACCTCTGGGGACAAAAGAATCCGTAAAAACATTTTTTAAGTTGATTGTATGCAAACAATACGTAAAAAAATACAAAAGATTATAAGCAGTGCGTGACTTCAAAGAAAGTCTGCTTACCCATGACCAGATCTTGACTTTAAGATCTATGCATGGTATTTTGTGGGGACACGCATGTGTCCCCGACAATAGAACTATAACTCCGTAGAATTTAGTCCTAACCTTAACATAATTTGTACATTATAAGTCAGTACCTCCTGATAATTGTACAATGTACATAGTTGCAATTATGTTAGATTTCTATTGAGAATTAACAAAAACATAAACATTTAAAACTTGTCGAACTGTACCCCCAGTTCGAACATAGCTAGTGAATCCTCACAGTTCTCCGGCTGACGGAGACTACGTGAGGTATGGGCTACACCGCCCACCTCCTGGTCGTATCTCACAATGAGATCGTAACCCGAAAAAAAAAAAAAAAATTGGCGAGCCGTAAACGCAGCTCGCTTTATTAACCCTTCAACCCCGGGTGGTACACGTGTGTACCATTATGTTTTGACCCGAGGAACCCGGGTGGTACAACATTGTACCATTGCTTGCGTATGTGCTTTCGAATGGCGCGCGTAAACATTTCGTTCCGTGGTCGCTAGGTGACGCCACCAGACACCATTACGCCACCAAAACAGTCTCCACCCTGCCGCCAACATGGATACTAGCCCAAAAAGTGATTCCCCTGTGTCCGATTCCATGCTCCCTTCAACGCCTGCCCAGGTTCGTCGCGCCCTAACGCAAAGGCACGTACAAGATGCGTTGACTCCCGGAGGTATTGAAATAGCTTTGAGGAGTTATGAACGTGGTGAAGGACTAAATATTGTTGATGACTTGGGCAGTGATAGCTCCGAGTCTCATTAGTCACACTATAGTGAAGATTTAGACGATCTAGACGAAATTCATCAAAGAGACGCGCAATTTGTTGGATTTGAGCATGACGATGATAGTGATGATAGTACTGAACGTGATATAGTTGTGCAAGGTGATGAGAGTGTAGTGAGAGTGAGCGAATGGGACAGCACTAGGTCGACTGCCAAGTTTAGGTTGAGTGATACGACACCTAGCCCTTCGCCAGCTAAATCCCCATTAAAGATACGTTTTTATAAGAAGCAAGTTCTTGAAAAGGCGGCCGCGGCAGCCAGGAAAGAGGCCCTAAAACTTGGTGAGGGAGCAGTGCGTGAGGGTGAGGTTGACCCGCCATTGTCTTACTTATCTACCCACGCCACCCAAGTTGCCCTAGGCGCCCGCCATTCTTCCCCACCACCACCAGCACTGCCTAGGGTTGAGGACCCCCCACTTTCGGCCTATTTACCCCCGAGAGGAGACATACTACTAAAGAAAAGGGAAAAGGGAGAAAATATGTGAAAAAAGGAGCTACAAGTAGGCGCTCTTTGTTCGAGGCTCCCGCGGCTTCCACCCCTGCCAGTCCCAGCCATACGCCCCCGCAACTTTCCCCAGGGTCCACCCCACCTCTCCAGCCTACAACAGAGGTTCCTGACGATGTATTTGACCTCGCATCCATACCTGCACCTACAGACACTGAACCAGTGCTGTCTACGACTCGTCGTAGGCCAAGGAGCCCCGAACCTCTGCATGAAGATGACAGAGCCTCACCTGCCACTCCTTACCCACCTCGCCGACCTACATGCCGCCCACGCATCATTCGTTCCCCGCGAGATTATGAGGGGGGATCTGAAGATGAAGGGCACCTCACAGATGACTCTGGCCATGATTACATGGGTCCACCGTCAGGGCAAGATGACCGCTCTGACGACAACGACGATGACTTTATGGACATCGACGACCCTCAACCCAGACGCTTGGCCCAGGGCCGTTGTGCTCCTGGCCGCCCTGGCCGGGCTGGGCCTGGGCGCCGTCGCCGCCGCGCTCCTGGCCGCCCTAGGGTGCGCGCCGCCAGAGTACGTGAGCCCCAGCTGCAGCTCCTCGTCAGCGTCGCCAGCAGGACCCATTTTATATTTTCAACTGGCAGGATGTGGCTGCTGATGAAGTGAATGACCCTGATGTAACCCCTTTTGATGAGGTACAGGAGGGTTCAGGAGTTACCCCAAGTTTTCCCGCAGGCCCCAATGCTCCACCACATGAGCTTTTTGTGGCATTTTTTGATAAGGAGGTTACTGAGTTTGTCATAGAGGAGACAAACAAGCAGCACCAAATCCAGGTGACCTTTTTGGGCAAGGTGACCAAGGGCCACATGAAGCGGTGGACCCCAGTGACTCATCCCGAGTTCATGGTGTTCCTGGCAATCACCATGCTAATGCCTCAAGTAAAGAAGCACAGGTTGGCTGACTATTGGATCACCAAAGATCTGATATCCACCCCTGCCTTTGGGAAATACATCTCTCGGGACCGGTACCTCGACATCCTCGGAGCGCTCCATCTTGTCACCAACACCGACATGCATCTCCCTGACAAGCTGTGGAAGATTAGGACGTTGTACGAGATGATGCGAGAACGTTTCACGTCATACTTCACGCCCTTCTGCAACGTCTGTATTGACGAGTCTCTTGTGCTGTTCCGGGGAAAGCTGAGCTTCAGGCAGTACATCCCCTCAAAGAGACATCGCTTTGGTATAAAGTTCTTTGTGCTGTGCGATTGCCAAACTGGCTATGTCCTGGACTTCCTGGTCTACAGCGGGAAGGAAGGGGACGTGGAAATAGACCCCCTCATTGGCTTTGGCGGAGCAGTGGTTCAAGCCATGATGAACCGGTACTTCCAGAAGAATCACGTCCTCTACACGGACAACTACTACACGTCCCCCACTCTCTCAAAGTACCTCCATCAGCGCAAGACGGGGACTGTAGGCACAGTTAGAGCGAAAAGGAAGGGCATGCCAACTTTCCCTCCTAAAACCAAGAAAGGCGATGTCTTCAAGAAGAAGTCGGGACCCATTCTGGCTATCCACTGGCACGACCAGCGGAAGGTCAACCTCCTGAGCACCGTCCACAAGGGGGAAATGGTTGAGACTGGCAAGGTGGATCGCCGCACCCAAGTCAGGGTGACCAAGCCCAATGATGTAATGGACTACAACATAAATATGAGGCTGGTGGACAAGTCCGACATGCAGATAGGCTTCATCGACTGTCTGCGTACCTCGTGCAGATGGTACAAAAAGTTCTTTCTGCACATGGTGGACATGTCAATGCTGAATGCCTACAATATCTACAGGCTTCGGAATCCGCGCACACCCAGGAAGTTCAGTAGCCTGCGGAGGTTCCAAAAACAGGTGTTGGTGGAGCTCCTGGACAGGTATGCTACGCCACAGAGGGCAGTGGCACAACCTGGGCCCCCCGTTCAGGGCCGCATGCAGTGTGCACAGTATCTAAATGTGCATAAGCTCGGTTACCTGCCTCTGGATCGAGATGGAGTCACCATTAGCAGAAGGCGGTGCCATGTCTGCTGGAACAGCCAGGTGAGGCCGAGGAAGCAGAAAAAGACCACCATGCAGTGTGTGGAGTGCCAGGTGTCACTATGTGCTATACCGTGCTTTGCTGAGTACCACACCAAGCAGGAGTACTAACTAATAATCATAGTGAAAGTACCAAAGACTGACAATATGTATGTATATAGGCAACAAGTGGAAATAAAACAATGTATTGTGATAAAAAAGTCATGTATTATGAAAACATATATAAATAAGTGAAAAAAAGACACAATAAATTGTATATAAAACGTTTACAAAGCATATAACTAAGTGAAAGTGACACATGACATAATATTAGATGGCCAAAGTATAATAAACACCTGTGATAACTAATAATCACTGCCTAATATAACAATAACCTACCTCAATTACTAATAAAATGTACCGTATCAAGTGAAAATTAGCATTATCAGTGACAGTGACACTCTCTAAAGCATATTTATCAAAGTGAAAATGACACCACACCCAATACTTGATGGCCAAAGTACAATAAACACCTGTGATAACGAATAATCACTGCCTAATATAACAATAACCTACCTCAATTACTAATAAAATGTACCGTATCAAGTGAAAATGAGCATTATCAGTGACAGTGACACTCTCTCAAGCATATTTACCAAAGTGAAAGTGACACACAAAGTAATATTAGATGGCCAAAGTATAATAAACACCTGTGATAACGAATAATCAGTGCCTAATATAACAATAACCTACCTCAATTACTAATAAAATGTACCATATCAAGTGAAAATGAGCATTATCAGTGACAGTGACACTCTCTAAAGCATATTTATCAAAGTGAAAATGACACAACACCCAATACTTGATGGCCAAAGTACAATAAACACCTGTGATAACGAATAATCACTGCCTAATATAACAATAACCTACCTCAATTACTAATAAAATTTACCGTATCAAGTGAAAATGAGCATTATCAGTGACACTCTCTCAAGCATATTTACCAAAGTGAAAGTGACACACGAACTAATATTAGATGGCCAAAGTATAATAAACACCTGTGATAACGAATAATCAGTGCGTAATATAACAATAACCAGCCTCAATTACTCATAAAAACTACGGTATCGAGTGAAAATGTGAAATATTAGTGACAATGATAGCCTAATACACATATTTTATATAATTGGACTCTAAATAACTATAATAACATCACTATCAATAAATAAAATCGCCTCCGGGAGGTAAAAACTCTGGCGCGACGAGTGGCTAAGTGCGCAGTAGGTTAGCCAAGCCGGGGCCTGGGCCAAGGTGACGCATCCGAACGCGGGAAGATTTTCCCGCATAAAAATCACTCCACTTCCCGCGCTCGCCATTATGCAATCACTTGGGCTAGAGACCTCTACTCAACGGCATTCTACACATGAAGGTTTGTGCAACATTTTTTTTTTTTTTTTATAACTTTGTGTCATGTATTTCAGGAGTAACAGGTGAATCAACATGGACCAAAATTCCTCAAAACCCCCGGTCACAGAGTACAGTCATGATCTACCCTAGCCGGGGTTGGAGGGTTAATGTCACCGATCGTGACTACCTCTAATTATCCGGCGGAGAGGTTCCAGGGGTCTATGGGCTTACTAGCACATCCCCCCCCCACCCCCTTTTTCCGTACACCTAAATTGCAAAGCCCATGGCCTAGCTAGACCCGTTGCCGTCATGCCACACAGGGCAGTAGTGGTTTATTCAGAGCCATAAACATGCCTTGTGTCCAGAGACTCCCCAACTTAGAGCAAGTTATGCCCTCAATGAAAGAGTTTGCAAAACTTGTAGGGGTAAAAAACTGGCTTAAGGAAAAAGACGGCCCATTAGTGGCCGGCGGGAGTAAAAGAACTGTCTCTAAACGAGGACAGATCCTCTGCTTGGATTGTCCAATCATACTTGGGATCAAAAGAAAAACTTGTCGTTGTCGCAAACACTTTCTCGGTCTGTTCTTGTCCGTACTGACCTACGTACTACCAGTCCGGCGGGGTTGAAGGTCATGGTCCTCTCGTATCCCCCCCCCCTTTTAAAACGCAGCATACTCATAAGGTACCATACCTTCAGACCCTGTGCGAAACGAGGCCCATAGAGAGATTGGGCGAGCGAGAAAGAGAGAGGGAAGATAACCCATGAAAGGACTCGGCTGGCTTAGGCCGGGCTAATCATATTAACTTGCCTGGAACTCGGGCACCGGATCTATTATTCCGGTGGCTAGTTCGATGTCCGCAAACGGCGGGAGCCTGCCAAAATGTAGTCAAACGCACGGTCTATTAGTAACCGTGCCGGTAGAGGAGAAAAACGTGCCAAGGGCAACGGTAATGTGTCTCATAGTACCAGGTATATCCCTGGGTACATGCCTCTGGCGCGATCCCCATTGTGCTTGGGTGGAGGGGAGGAGGGTGACTACTGGCCGTAAAAACACGTTACTCCGTTGAACAAAATATTATAGGGGGGGGGGGGGTCCCCCCCCCCCCTCAGCTGCCGCGTAGGGCTTGTGACATCATGCCTGAACAAATTATCCAAGGGGATGTGAGCGAGCCTGAAGATTTTCAGGTCGATCTGGATCCAGTATTCTCGAGGAACACCACATCTTAGCCTGACTGGTAAAGGGAATGCGATCCTAACCAGTGTCTGCTCATAGAACTTGTTAATATCTGGCTCAGCTAGTGACTGTGGAGCCAGAACACATCTGGCGTATGAAAATCGGGTCCTGCCCAAGGCTCGATTAGCCCCCTTAAACTTGGTGTAAAGTACCTCATTGCGGGTGTTGGGGACCCACTGGGGTGAAACAACCGGAGGTATGTTTTATTCTACCCTTTTCCGGCGCACGCCGGGGCAAAAAAACAAACTAATGAGAAAAGATATGTTGGATATCAAGAATTGTTGATTACCCAAAAAATTTCGACATTAGGGTCAACTGACAGAAGGCTGCCCATCCTATCTTAAGGAGGGGCGCCGGGATCCAGTGACACCCGGTGGAGGCTCCACGGCCGTGTCTACTGTCTTTAAGATGGCGCCTGGACCTAGTGAAACCCGGCGGGCTGCCACCGTGGACTTTACAAATAACGAACCATCTCTCCTTATAGAAGAGGCGAGCTAGTTACGAGGGGTAGGTCACCGTAAGTATGGACTACCACCGTGGAGCCCTTGATGACTTACCTAACAGAGCCATTTTAATCGAATGATTGGGAAGGCCCTGGCGGCGCTTGGTCTACATTAAGTACTCTACGACATGCATTACTGAGCTCTCCCAGTAGAATTACTGGACTTGCTCAGACGGTGCTTAGTAGACCAGGCCGACTAAAGGCGTCTTGAAAAGTGGAGAGACCCATATCACGAGACATTTTGAAAAAGTGAATCTCCGTGGAGGTAGACAAGGCTGTGACCTATGGGCTGAAAAAACCCCCAAAACTTGTTACCGAATGTCTCATGGAAACTAACCCAGCCGAGGCTGACGAAAAGACACGACAAACTGTGGAGACGGGTCAACCTTTGAGCCGTTGTGTAGGTGGGAAAGCCTTGAGCTACGTGTACTGCTATTCTTAGCAGTAACTGCTCGTTTTATTCGAAGAGTCTACTTCCGGGAAGTCCATTTGTCCGGTAACCACTGGCTGTGATTCTCGATCAAGATGCGACCTTAAAGGCTAGACTCGTAGTAGGGCCCTCATTAGGCGCCCACTGCGAGGGGTTCCCCCCTTGTCTTTTCGAGTGATGTTAATCCAAAACAACGAATCTTTAACGGAGCGAAGTGTTAGGGATTCTATAAACTCCTAAAGACCAACCTTGCACGTTCAGAGCTATGTCCGCCAACCGGTAGAAACGTAAGCACGGCGTGAGCCTACCACACGCCTTTACCTCTCGTAACCTGGTAGGTTGAGTCCACTCGAAGTGGACTTCACTACTTTACGGTAACCTGTGCTAATGTCCGGAAACCCGCCGGGGAGCCATGGTGTGACACCGGGTACGTACGGCGGAGCGCATTCCTAAAACTCCTGTTGCCAGAGGCCAGGGGCGAAATTATGGTTAGGGTGGTGAGATTGAATCTCGAACCAACCGAAGCCCAATATCGTACTTGAAGTGATTCCGATGCTAAAATCAACAAATTTTGAGCGAGGGGGACGTAGGAAAATTTGTTGTGCCTATTCCCATACCATCGAATTTGTAAGAAAAAACCCGACTCGATAGAAACAGTGGAGCAACCGACCTGGGACTTGTTATTGTGTCGGGGAGGTAGACAGTGTCAGAGCTGCTAGACCTACACTGATTCCAATCCACAGTATAACCCTGTACCTTTTGGTCAGCGAGAAACTTGGAGACTGCACCAGGTAATCACCTATCGCCGGGGGCAAGCCCCCTAGGCAGTATCACCGTTTTTAGTAGAGGTTGTAAAGGTCGTCTCGACTGGACCTCTTACTATTGAAATGGGTAAGGTAGAAAGCATAACGGAGGCGTCTATCTTAACCGTTTGGCCGGCGGTCAGTGCGTGTAGACGCCGTCTAGGCTTAACACTGGGACTCTGTCCGGCGGCCCTTGCGTGTATACGCCGGCTCGCCTTAACAGTGTGTTATTAACCCGAAAATCAAGTGTCCAAGCGAAGATTTTCTCAGACTCCCTCTTAGATATGTTAACATGGCATATGTAGGTCAAAGAATTGAGAGACATTGTCCGGCGGCCCTTGCGTGTATGCGCCGGCTCGTCTTAACATTGTGTTATTAACCCGAAAATCAAGTGGCCAAGCGAAGATTTTCTCAGTCCCCCTCTTAGATATGTTAACATGGCATATGTAGGTCAAAGAATTAAGAGGCATTTCGGTGTCGGAAAATAACAGGATAGTGCCCGAGATGATCGTTCGTACACAAAAATATGAGGCGATCTTCAAAAAATCCCTGGGATTGATGCGACATATATCGCAGTATCATAACATGGTACAGTATTTCGACCGGGAGGTAGTGAACTCCGGCGGCCCATGACCCTAGAGTTTTACAGCGATATGCCTCCCAGCCTACCGAGCGTAAGGATTCCGAAACTATGTCTCTGTATTTGTCTTAGTTTCCTATCTATCCACCAGGGAAGTGGAGAAAACGAAGCTAGAGGTCATTTGAGTTATTCAACTTGTGCCCCTGATTTGAAACCTATGTTTGCCTGTCTGAGTGCGTAATTGACTGTTGTGTTCTGCCAAAACAGGGGTTAACGTGCCAGAGGAAATATCACTACTCACAAACAACGGAGACTCCGGCGGAGTCCAGTGGTCAGAAGAGCTAAAGGTCCATTGGATATGCTGTGTTCATAACAGGTGACAAAATCCAAGACTAGATCCTATAATTTTTAACCCGTCGCCCTAAGACGACGTGTGTGCTAGGTAGTGAGCCTATACTTTCCCAGAAGAGAAAACTAGGCGAGGATACGTCCAAGTACTTATCTTAGAAGACAGCCCGTAGATACATTAACATTGGTGTTTACGAATAACCGTGATATATGTTCCACATAATGAACGTACCTTTGAAGCTCTGCTGAAAAGAGTTATGTCCCCTAGTTGACAGCTGAACAACCGTAATTCATATTAGTTACCCATATATCACATATTTACTAGGACCCCGTCAAAGAGTACGGGGCCCTACTAACTATTAGGTTGTCTCTACTTCCCTTCGGGAATCAAACCAATAATTTGCAACTTATGATAGATTAACGAAAGTAAGGTAAAAACGAGGCACCGTCTCCCGACCGTACGTTAGGATAAGATAAAAAAATAAGCCGTCTTGCCGGCTTAGGTTCAGCAGAAAAATGATGAGCCGTCTCTTGCATAACTGCATGACACAATTATGAGCCGTTTTCTTGGCTTCATTAACCTTAGGGACCATTAAAGGAGATACTAAGTGAGCCCATCTTACCTTAGATTCAACTAGAAAGAAGACCGACTTACCCTTTTCCACGACCTCGACTCTCTTCTGTCACTCGGGAGAGCGAGGGTCGCAGCCGGAAGTGGACGATCCGTCGCCGGGGTGGTAATCTAGAATGGTGTCGAGCTAAGCCAGGCGGGTTCTCGGGCCGGGGGGTTGGGGTGGGGGTGGGGGTGGGGGTGGGGTTCCGGGTGGGGTTCCGGGTTTAACTCAACTTGGCCCTAGCAGCTGCTAATGGCCCATTGTTCAATTAAGCGTCTAGTATTTGTTGCATAACACAACTATTACTGTGACCTCAGGGAAATAAGCATTGAAAGCTAAGTTTTACAATCAATATCCTCCTGTGTTATAGGAGGTGAAGGTAGGTAAAATTCGATCAAGGCCGCAAGGCCCGGATGAACTAGAAAATGTTTTCCCCCTTTGTTTTGTGCCGCAAAAGATCTACGCCCACCGGGCATGACTGGGAAGTCCAGGGACAACTAATGTTCATCTTGCACCAATTTCAGTGTGCGAATAGCGGAATGTTAAAGCAACAAACAGGTAGGCATAGAGGCTGAAGTGATAAACTTTTTAAAAAAGGGAACTGAACTACCCCCCCCCCCTGCGGGGAACGGGACCGCCCTATGCCGTGCCACTCAGAGTGACAAGACCTGGAAAGAAAATTTCCAGGAATCAATGCTCATAAGGATAACCTGAAAGGTGTTAAACATCATGTCTCAAGTCCGCCGGAAAATTAGAAATAGCCACTACTATTCTAACATTCGACCGGACCTGACCCAGCACAGCACACTGGGATTACTCAGTGTGGAAACTGCGTATCTGTGACAAGCGTCACTGGCCCAAAAACGTATTAACAGCGAGTTACCTTTCCGTGACTATTGCAAACAGTGTATTTACCTAATTGTATTTACCTAATTGTAGTTTACAGGAGTTGAGCTAAGCTCGTGTTGTCCCGTCTCTCAGTCTACTTTTTATCCAATTTTTTCTTGAAAATATGGATATTCCTTGCCCCTACCACCTCCTCCTCCAGCCCATTCCATTTGTCAATACATCTATAGGGGAAGCTAAACTTCCTGATATCGTTCTTGCAGGTAGGTCTTTTTACTTTGTAGCTGTGGCCTCTAGTTATTCCTGTATCCATAATTAATATATCCTCCCTATCCAGCCTCTCCAGCCCCCGGGTGCATTTGTACATCATTATCATGTCTCCCCTCTCTCTCCTCTCTTTTAGACTCGGTAGATTTAATTTGTCTAGCCTCCCTTCATATGGCAGTTCTCTGAGACTTGGAACCAATCTAGTAGCTGCTCTCTGGATTCTTTCTAACTTGTGAATATGCTTCTTTAGATGCGGGGACCACACCACTGCTGCATACTCCAATCTTGGTCTAATCATACTCTTCATAATTTTCGCTACCATGGTCTCATCCAAGTAGTTCAGAGCAACTTTCATATTCCCGGCCATTGCATACATTCCGCTAAAGAGCTTGTTAATATGTTTCTCTGGCGACAAATTATCTTGTATAATCAACCCTAAATCCTTTTCTTTTTCGGCCTTACTAATTATATTATCTCCCATCCTGTACTCCCAATTTGGTCTATTCACACTTCTTCCCATATTTAACACATGGCATTTACTTATATTAAATTTCATTTTCCACTTGGTGCTCCATTCGTATATTTTATCTAAATCCCCTTGCAGCTCCTCACAACTACTTTTATTTGCTATTTGTCTCATAATTTTTACGTCCTCTGCAAACATTGACATGTAGGAGTTTATGCCTATCGGCAGGTCATTCACGTACATAAGGAACATGAGAGGTGCCAACACAGATCCCTGCGGCACACCACCCTCAACTTTCCGCCACGATGAGTAAGTTCCTCTAATGTTAGTCCTCATTTCCCTATCTGTTAAATAGCTCTCCATCCATTTCAGCAAACTCCCCCTGACACATCCTAGTGTCTCAAGCTTAGATAACAATCTCTTATGTGGTACCTTATCGAATGCTTTGGAAAGGTCTAAGTAGACGCAGTCCACCCATCCGCCTCTTTCTTGGAGTACATCTATCACCCTACTGTAATAACATAGCAAACTGGTAACACAAGATGTCCCTTCTCTGAATCCAAATTGCTTTGGGGTTATTATCTTCTTTCTCTCCAACATTTTCATCCATCTCTTCCTAATTAGCTTTTCACAAATCTTGCATACAATACTAGTAAGTGAAACTGGTCTATAGTTTAGAGGGTCCTCAGGGTTTCCATTCTTGTATATCGGAATGATATTAGCTCTTTTCCATTCAACAGGAACCTGTCCTTTATCTAAGGAAGCTTGAATTATGTCCCTCACTGGCTCCACTAATTGCTCTGCACACATCTTTAAAACCCAGGAAGACACTTCATCCGGTCCCATAGCTTTCCTTACTTCAAGTCCTCTCATCGCAGATAACAGCTCATCTCTAGTTATTTCAATCTTACTAAGACCACTCTCCAGTCCTCCCGCCTGTGGTTCGTCAAAACCTTCCTCTCTAGTAAAAACTGACCCCAATTTGTTATTCATTACCTCGCACATGTCCGATACATTTTCATACGTCCTAGCATCAACTCTTAATTTAGTAATTTGTTTCTTTACCTTCAACTTACTGTTAATATTTATAAAATAATCTAGGGTCACTTTCACATTTATTTACTATGTTCTTCTCATAGTTCATTTTAACTTGCCTAATTATGTTAACATATCTATTCCTCTCCTGTTTATATTTATTCCGATTACTCTCAGTGTTCCTTCTTCTTAATCTAGCCCAAGCTGCATCACGCCTACCCAAAGCTCTTTTGCATTTCAAATTAAACCAATCTTTCTGCTTAGTAAAATTTCCAGTTTTATATCTTGGGACAAACAGATTGGTTCCTACTCTATAAATTTCGAGGAATCTACTATATTTACCTTGTACGTCCTGTTCCTTCAAAATAAGATCCCAATCTACTCCCTCTAAATATCTTTTCAAGGATACATAATCACCTTTACTATAATTTAGGGCGGGTGCCCAACCCCGAAAGGGGTTGAAATAGGGGAGCTATTCCCCCGCCAAAGGCGGCTTTCTAGGGCCTTTCCTAGCTGATGCTGAGAGGATTGGGTTCTAGTCATGTGGTGATGGGCTGGTCTATCAGAGTGAGAACTGAGCGATCTCTGCCATACCCATAGCTTAATCTGACTGTTCCTTTTACTTATATATTTTCTAAATCTCAAGTGACGGCGTCTCTTCCGTGGATTGACCTCCCAATCTACCAAGATTGGAAGCCAAAGCGTCACATTTTTCCTTTGCCCCTCAACTTTCTCTTCATAATTGCTGAGAGGCACAGGGCCTTGGGTGGGGCTTTGGTTTCTCGGGCGTTTCCGCACCCTCCTCAGCTCCCCGCCATGGAGTGGCTTCGGTCACCCAGGCTTTATTGTGGTAGGCAGGGAGGGTTCTGTGGGGGCGCTCGGTTATGGCCTTGGTCTTGCTCGGGGCCTTGGGGCTGTTCGGCCAGGCAGCCTGGGGAACAGCAACAACAACAACAACTATAATTTAATCTGTCATTTATGTAGCTATTGTCTAATCTATTGGCATTACTCGAGGTCAACTTCCATTTTAGTAATAGGTGATCACTTTTACCTACAGGACATAGATAGTTTATATCACTAATTTCGTGAGGATCTCTTGTAAAAATCAGATCGAGTTTAGAAGGTTCGTTATTACCCCTCATTCTTGTATTTTCCCTCACATGTTGTGCAAGTACATTTTCCGTAACCAACTCCACTAGCCGACTTCCCCAAGATCTCTGATTTGGCCCTGCATCTCCCGATTCCCAATCAACCTCACTACAGTTAAAATCTCCTACCAAGATCAATCGATTCTTCCTTAAAAGCAATCTTCTCAACGACTGAATCATATCCTCGACCATCTCCTCAAACTCCAACTCCCTCCATGCTCTGGTGGCATGTAAGCTACTGCTATGTCTAGCTTTTTTCCTTCTATATCATTGAGTTCAACTGCCATTATTTCTGCCTTGTCATTATTTAACTCCACTTGCTTTGCTGTCATAGGGTTCTTAACTAATACTGCCACTCCACCTCCCCTTTTTCCCTTTCTATCATATCTCCATATATTATATCCTTCACTAAACACTATATTGCTGTCAAAGTCCTGGTTCAGCTTTGTCTCCGTCAAACAGACTATCTGTGGTTGATCCTTTCTTAATATATCATCCAATTCTATGTTTTTACTGTTTATTCCATCTATATTAGTGTAGTAGCACAGTATATTGGAATCCTCCTTGTTTCTCTTCCCTCCCTGCCTCCTATTAGGTTCACCTCCTCCTCCATCCCTTCCCTGACCTACCTCCACATTCCCTGCTAGTTCTATTCTCCTCCCCCCCCCCCCTCCACAATCTCTCCGTCCTCGGTCTGATCCACTACCTGACTCACCGTCTCCATCCCCTGCTCCTCCCTCACCATCTCTCTGTCTTTGGTTTGATCCACTACCTGACTCACTGTCTCTATCTCCTGCTCCTCCCTCACTATCTCCTTGTCCCCGATTTGATCCACTACCTGACTCACTGTCTCCTTGTTCATTTCTCCTCGTATTTTCCGTTCTTTCTGACTCTGAGTGTACCACTTCTTTAGTTTCCCTTCCTTTACTCTCCAAAAAAAATCCTTTTCTCCTCATCTGACAATTTTCGATTTTCATCGTCAGCCCTTGCTTGAACTTCTCTCAACTTTTCCCTTTCCTCTATGCTTAAGTCCTTTTTCACCCTAATATGTTTCATTCCAGTACAACTATTTAGCCTCCAGCTTACAATGGTTAATGCTTCAACCACTGACCTAGATTTAAACTCTGCTTTTATCGGTCTCATCTCACCCTTTTTATATCTTCCTAGCCGTCTTACTTCGTCCAGTTCTTTCACCCAATCACAGCCTTCGTCTAGACACTCCAATATTTTCTTTACTTTGTCCTCATCCCTTCCCCTTCTTTCCCTCATATCTGCTAAATGTTCTTCAATGTCTCCAAAAATTATTATGCTTTTACCTCTATCTACCGTTTCCCTCACTACCTTCTCCTTGCTCTTCAAAACCTGCACTAAATTCTTCTGTAAGTGTACCACTGCTCCTCTGCTACTATGAATGACTACGGCATATAGTCCTACAAACCTGACTATTCCGCCGCAGGGCGACTAAGCATTAGGACCAGGTTAGATAGTATCGCCGAGTGCTTAAGGCTCGCCGTGGGAGGCTAACGTTCAGGGCGAATTTCCTCGGCGGGCCGAGCAAGAGGCTCCCTTTAGGAAAAAGCATTTCCGCCAGGAGGTATATGGTGAAGAACAACGCCGGGACATTTGGAAAGTTTCAGAAAGCTCTGCAAGAGTGGGAACCGGTGGCTCTGTAGCAAAAGTCGCCAGAAAAACAAACCAAAAAATCTTCTAGGTGTTGACTCCGCCAGGGAAGTATACCCCCTAAAAAACTCCCGCAAACATGCACACCACTGCGGGACATTTGGATAGCACCTAAACCTCTGCAAGAGGAGGAAACCGGCGGCCCCTCTGAGAAAGCCGCCGGAGAAACTCACCAAAAGGTTTCCCGAGGTGTTGACATAACCGGGAAATCAAAACACCCCACACACACAAGGGGACGTCTCCCAAAACATAACATAGGCTATAACAACACAGTAAATTTATAAACAATAATTAAAACTCTAGCCTACACTGGAGACCCCTAACGAGGCTGGCCACGAGGCTCGATGAAACAAAATAAGGTAGACACCAAGCGCCCTGACGAAACCAGCAGCAACAGCAGCCACCACACGCTCCGAAGAACACACAGGAATAACTAGAGGCCACAGCTACAAAGTAAAAAGACCTACCTGCAAGAACGATATCAGGAAGTTTAGCTTCCCCTATAGATGTATTGACAAATGGAATGGGCTGGAGGAGGAGGTGGTAGGGGCAAGGAACATCCATATTTTCAAGAAAAAATTGGATAAAAAGTAGACTGAGAGACGGGACAACACGAGCTTAGCTCAACTCCTGTAAACTACAATTAGGTAAATACACAACGGCAGCACGAGGCAGAGGGGCCCGGAGCGGGGCCCAAGCGCAGAAATGGACTCCAGAAGGCACCGCACCACGTGCGGCCACCCTTAACCCTCCAGCCCCGGCTATGTATTATATATATATTCCCTGAAATCCGGGGGTTTTGGCCGAAAAACTTCTACGCCTAGGCTACCGCATCTTTGTTATTTGGCTTGCTTCCGCATTCCCGCGCATCCCCAAGCGTAGATGTGTTTCACACCTGTAGAATGGCGTTAAGTAGAGCTCTCTAAGTCAACTGGTTCAGTTGTGATGATGATTTCATTGGAGATAACTTTATGGCAAAAACAGACACTTTACACTACTTTTCGATACTTAACAATAACATACAGGCACACACGAACAAGCGACGCACTCCTTCTTGTGGCCGGAGATGCGGGGCGTCGGTCCAGCTGGCTGTTGTTTACATGCGTCGGATGTACGCCTCGCACACCAAGCTTACAGGCTTTGAGCTCATGGGTGTTTAAGAGCCCTTCCGGGTAGCTCGGGTGTGTTTTTTATGGGCGTTCAAGAGCCCTTCCGGGTCTGGAGGGTTAAACCAGAGCATCTGCTAAAAACAAAAATGCAACCGCCGCATAGTGCTAGCCTGAAGCATAATCTTGCGGTAAAGTAGCCTCCTAACTAAGCTATAAGAGATCTAAGGCACAAATATAAAAACAAAACAAACCACATGGCGCATCGAACCTGGTAGGCCTACATGTCGGCGCCTGTTACAATAGTACCCTAAATTGAATTATACACACTCCCTGCAGGCGTACCAATGGGGAAGCCTGTGCTAGCTAATCTAAAACCCTGTCTGAAACACTTTAGATGTATACAAATGAGTAAAGACTCACGAGAAGCGAGATAACGTTGAATGAAGCTGGAGCACAAGGACCCTCATCTGCACGGGACGCCCGCGGAAGGGAGAAGGACGAAAATGGCCACTAGAGGGCCTGAAGTCGGGGAAGCGAAAACACGAGAAATCCACATATGGCAACATTATTAAGTTATTTTTTACAGAGTTTTTTCTGTAGGGTACCCAGTCAATATAACGATTCCATAAGGGAATTAAGCGTGCACTTATGACGAGTACTCCATGATCCTCCCGCGGCGGTTAATTCAAATGGCTGACGCAGGATGTTGAATGGAGCTATTATACTAATAGGCAATATCGTTAATGATGAAGGGGCCACTATTAAATATCCTATTTTTTATTACCTAAAATCATTCAGTACTGAATACTGTAGCTAAGTATCCCCTTTACATTTTCTTCTCAGACACGGTGTACACAGAGCGTCACATGGGTCTGCCCACGCCAGATGACAACCTGATAGGCTACGAGAACTCTGACGTCACCCGCAATGTCTCTAACTTCCGCAACAAGCAGTTCTTCCTCATCCACGGCAATGCTGATGACAACGTGCACTACCAGCAGGCTATGATGCTGGCAAGGAAACTGGAACTGGAGGATATTCTCTTTAGACAACAGGTGGGTCAACTCTCTAATATCTTGTGTCATTGATTTTCTTTAAGTTTTGAGATAAATGCTACTCTCTTCTTTGCCTCACCTATTATTATTATTATTATTATTATTATTATTTTTTTTTTTTTTTTTTTTTACTTATTTTCCTTCTTTCTCTTGGGGTTCAAAATAAACGCTACCGTATTCTTTTCTCTGAATTTTTGCTTCATCTTACTCTTCTTTTGTTAAATTTTCAAAATAAATGCTAGATTTAACAAATACTGTTCAGTGGTACATAGGAGTGCCCAGCACCCACACTATTTTGTGTAGAGTTGGCCTGTAAATCAGCGCAGCTCTGCATAAAGTGACACGCATAAGCTTTACCCAGTACTCTTGGTAACAGTTTGACAATGATGTGAAGTTAACCATATGACCAGGATATGCGAGACTCTTCAGTCAACCAGAAGTCTACCTTTTCCATCGACGCAGAATTTCTCATGTGGGTTGGCGTCAGGAAATGTATTTCTTACTCATGTCAACTCTAGGCTCTCGGTGGACTGACACTGGCTGTCAAAGCAGTGACTGCCTTTGAAAAACTGGCATTGGGTACACACTGACTGAGCCATGTTCATATGGATTTAGGCCTCAAACCAAATACCATGTACAGTTGCCCACATAAGTTCTGTTCCTCGTCGTGATCTTATGTATGAAAGTAAAACGAGTATGAATAAGTTGCGAGTGTGGTTTCTTTTAATTAACAGTTGACTAATCAGATGGGTTAACCACTGTATAAGAAACTACACTCTTAATTCAATCATGCGCATTATATTTCCACGTACAAAATCACAGAAAGGAACAGAACTTATGTGGGCAACTGTACATACTGTAGTAGCCTACAGTACAGTTAAATGCTTTACAAAATATTTTTACAAAAGTAACGCCTTCAGATTAATGCTCTGGGAATTTTATGAATTAGACCTCTAATTAAAACTTAAAACTGACTTCTTTGCCCCTCCAGAGCTACCCTGACGAGCACCACGGCCTGACAGGTGTAAAGCGGCACCACTACCACTCCATGGAAGACTTCCTTAAGAACTGCTTCAACAAGACTTAGTCACCACCACCATACAACTACTTCACTTCTTTAACAGGATTGTCATCATACCGTTGTTGCCTCATTTTGTACTTGCCACTTTCAACCAACTATACCAAGTCAAAAAAATCTATCAAGGTAAATTCAATATACAAGCATCACCAATTTAAAGTCAATCTACTCAACTGTGTCAATTAACTCTACCCAATAGCCAAACTTATTCAGCTCCACAAAATCACTAGTACGGTAACCTATACCAAGTTTATCATCTTATCAATTTGTTTAACATTTCCTCAGCTTAGGAAGGCCTCCTAAGAATCAGAAGGTTAAAAATTATCTCAATGAATCTCTCTTCAATGGAAAAGGTCTTTCCCAAGCTAATTAAGTTTAAAAAAGGACCTAGAATGACGTGGGCTCGGGTACTCCGGTCCGATCTCAAAATAAAGAACTTGACAACTGAGGCAGCCCTTTATAGGGCCGCCTGGAAAGCCGCCATTTAGGATGTGAGACTGTAACCACATTCTTTGTGGACAAAATTATCTTTAAACTTGTATATACAGTATGTATGTATTGACCCATTTTGAAGTTGTGTCAAGTGATTTCATAGAGTTGACTATTACTGGCGAGTACAAAGAGTAGAGCAGCACCGGTAACCCCTCGATGCACGAGAACAACCTTTTTATTAGATGTTATTGGAATTGAGGGAGTGAAACTCAATCTTATTTTAAGCATGATAGCAAGCAGTAGACTGATGAATGAAACTGTTCTTCAAAGTGGAAATCTGCATATCTGTTGAAATTACCAATAGATTATCCAGTTAATGTTCAGTTAAGTCCCTGTAACAGGGGCACGCCCTAGCCCTGTTAATCAAGGGAGTGCATGGCGTTAAAAATGCATCTGCAGCATGTCGGGTACTGTTTCTTCTTTATATCACAAAACTTCGACTTATAATTAACAATGAATTAATAATAAAATGTTGCTAATCTGAACGTCTACACGTGACCAGTAGTTGGTTACTTTAAATATTATGCAATTCAGTTGTGGGTCGGAAAGACAAAGCCTTTTCAATGGCAATAATAAACTCAAAATTCCACAAATGCCAAGAATATAGTTTGTATTAATTCACCAGTCCCCAAACAATGACTAATAAAATGGTGGTAGAGGGGGCCATGTATCTCAAGTCACGGGTTTATCGTTTCGCCTACCTTGGTCGCCAAAATTTGGTTTCCAGTTTTAAAACAGATTACTATTACACAACGGACAGATTTCTTCTCCCTTGGTTGCTATCGAGAGATTATATTAACTTTTATAAACAAAGTATTATTATTGTGAAACTTAGTCAGTCTTCTGTATTCTGGCTCTGTATAATAGCCTTTTTGGGGCCTGTAATTTCATATTATTTATTATTATTAATATTTTTTTTTAGGTTACCTTTTTTTTTTTTTTTTTTTGGGGGGGGGGGGGGGACTTTAATCACATTATGTATATTTTTTTTTTTTGGGGGGGGGGGGGACACTTTAATCACATTATGTATATTAATGCTAACCAAAATTCATATACAGTATTTAGCTTTTGGCACCTACCCAGTACTAACCCACTTTAGTCATAATTATGAAAAAATAGTTTGATACCATTAGAGGTAGATAGACTTAACCCTCTCCGACATATGACGCGATTTTGAGCCGATTAGGGATACTTTAAAGCCTTTGTTACCATCAGGGGTATTTAGAAACCTTTAGTTTAGTTACTTCAACCTCTGCAGTTGTCTTTGAGTTAGCTGTGGGCAGAAAACTAATTTTGGAGAGGTAATTATAAGAGTGAGAGAACTCTTTCTTATTGCTAATATGGCAACCTCTGTCATATGAGTCTCAAGGGGTTAACCATGTGAGTTTTGAAAGTGTATTGCAGAGGGTATTTAACTTATGTTTTACAGTTAAATTACAAATTGTATATTCTATGATTTATTCTGTTTTAATACTGTATGATAATCATATATCTTGACATCTAATTCTGACTTTCTAAAATTAATATACTGTAGAGGGCTGACTGTATTGTATGATATTTCTATTAATTTTATATAATTAAATTCCGATATAGAAGGTATAATTGATGAAAGTACCTTTATAAAATCGTTGCTGTGCAATTGTAGATTAATTAATTTTCTTTTAGATAAAATATTTTCTTAATCTTCTGATTTGCCAACATTATGATTCCTCCATGGTACAATGTACAAAAGTTATAATTATATATGGTATGGACATTTGAGGCAAATTTTATCCTAATAAATAAAGAGTTTTTGGTTTTGTCTGAATCAAATGGCTATTAATAATTTAATATAATTGTTCAACTCAAACATAAATAATGTAGATATACTGTATCATAAACTCTATTTGGGAGTGAAACTGCATTCCACCGGAATATCTGCAGGAGTTAACCTTGAATTGATCAAACCTGCATTACCATTACAGTACAGCTATATGTCACACAGTTCTCTGGCTAAAGGCAAGAAGGATCAGTGTCCAGAAATGCCAATAAACACTTTGGTTGATTAAGTCATGTCTAGAGACAGATACGTTTTAGTGAAAAAGGCCAATCACCTCCAGTAGTTGCATAAACACTACAAATGAAAGATAAAATTGACACTTTTACTGGTAAAAGAACAAATATTAAGACATGGTTTATTGGATAATGATTTTATTGCTATTTCTGGACATGGCCCTTCTTATACTTATCCAGAGAATTACTCTACCTTTGTTTTTTTTTAATGTACTGTACCATATTTGACAAGATTGCTACATCAATTGATATTTACATGCAATAATGTTCTTCCAAGTACTGTACTGTACTTTTTTTCACAAGTCTTTTATTGAAGATTGATTACTTTATGGCCTATATTCCTAGACAAAGCTCAACACTGGGTTGTAATTACTACACTATAGTTTTGCCGTGTTCCTAGCCTATCAATACTATATACCAGTTGTTGTATTAGTAATTTTTAACATCGTTCCAAACACTAATAACACCCCCAATGAAATTAATGAAAGCATGTAATTCTCCCATGATTCAAACCTAGGATATCACATACAGAACTTACACACTCTAACTATTACATCATCGAGACAGTTATAAGTACAGCACATGACCACCAGTTCTTCTCATTACAATTACAACAACTAGGGTATCATATTGTCTGGCTAGGATTTTGGAAAACCTAAATTAATTACCACAGACAATGATGATTGCTTGTCTAGAACTATGGGCATGTAAATAAGCACAATTTTTACTAATATGTACACTAGCCAATTGAGACAGCTCGATTAAAACCTGGCTTCCTAGATTAGGAAATCAGGTTCTAACTTTGAATCCCAGTGAGATAAGATTGTTTCAGAAATTATTGTACAAAACTAATTGTGCAATTTGCAGCATATTATCCTTAAACCCATGAACTTGTCCCAGGTTTAAAAGAATACTGTAGTGGAAGTGATATATATAATAGAAATGATCCTAAGCCTTCCTTTCATTTACAAACTGCCATGGCTATAAATATTAAGCCATATTATAGTATTAATACTTAAGATTACAAGACAATGAAAACCCTTAGTCGATGAACAAAAGAAAACGTTATGAACAATTTAGACTTGTTAAATTACTGTAGGGTACACTGGCCAATTTTTACTTTGTGGTCTAATTAGTCAACGATATTAATAACAAACTTCCACATAATAATAAGTACAGTAGTACGAGAAATTGATGAACAAAATACCCACAAAAAATAAGTAGTTATATTAATACATTTAGTGTCAAAAGGTACATTTTGGAAGTATGTAAACTTATTAATCCAACTTTACTTTACATTATTATGGTCTTGCAGGCCTAATGGTGGAGAGGGTTTGAATGCCACCTGTAGGCTATTAGTGTACTCTGAAGAATGAAACAAATATATGTAATAATTTGAAGCTTTAATTTAATGGCTGTACTGTCATGGATACTCTATTATGATAATGGCTGCTGTAATTGGATAATAGCCTAAGAAAACAAAAATACTATCAAATTTCTTACAGCTATATACTTTGTAACATCACTAACCCAGAGCAATTCTGTCTTTATTTAATGTTCTAAATTGCCATACAGTATTTAACAAATGCTTTAGAAAGATAAGTAGAGCCATTTTGTCTATATTTAATGTTCTAATAAGTAATTCATGATAGTACAGCCCATAAATTTATGTAGATCAATTTGACTGAAAATGTGATAGGCCTATATTCTGTATATCATTTATAGCCAATTAACGGTAACACAACTGAACCACTATCTTATTATTAAAATGTAAAACTTGCAAACAAAGTCAAACCAAAACTGGGACAAAGACAGTATAAAGTAAAAACAACATATCAAAATCGCTATGTGGAAACGACGCTTACTAAAATAAAATTTATGAAATGAAAGAATAATAGGAATGACTAGAACAATTATTTGTATATCAGAGTATTATTATTATCATTATTATTATTTTATTACACAGGCTACACCTAAGATATAAGTATATTTTGTATTTTTTTTAGATATGGATGTTTATAGCCTCTGTTTATTATTACCTACTGGAGATTTTTTATATAAGAGTATAGTGTAAAAAGGTAGTCCTGTACAATACACTGGAAGGTAAACAGTTTTTATAAGCTTTGTTTCTGTATCCTTGTCTCACATTGATTGCTGGATATTATTGGACTATTTTAGTAATAAATGTTTCTATATCATTCACTTACATTGATAGCTTGAAAAATTGATATAATTTTTTACTGATCGTCAATAGCCACCTCTGAAATTCTTTTGGATACAATGATAAATTTTTCTACCGATCCTCAATTGTTACTTAATGCCTTGTACTAACATTTATGCTCAAATTATAATACAGTTGGTCCTCCAGTAAAGCGGCCAATGTGTTCTGGTTACCATCCGCGTTACCGAACCCATATGTTTACATGTTAAAGGTACCTTGGCATTCTGGGGATTTCCACAAAGTCCA
This sequence comes from Paralithodes platypus, assembly GCA_032716605.1. NCBI lineage: Eukaryota > Metazoa > Arthropoda > Malacostraca > Decapoda > Lithodidae > Paralithodes > Paralithodes platypus. Next base: position 11,109,346 of record CM064506.1, on the reverse strand, counting down.
CTTTTTCTCCATAGAAGCCTATGTTATAATAATAAATTCAATTATAAAGGTTATTTTACATGTGCATTGGGTTGATTTGCCCATTGCAACTCTTACCTCTGAATAAATGAAGTGTTGCATCCCCCCATCCCCTCCCCCCTGGATCCATCGCCGTCACTGCGATGAAGTTGATGGTCTGTTAGCTCTCGCCACCAGCCATTCGTTGATAAGGCGAGGTCCCTCCCCAGCTTCAGCATCAGAGTCCTCGAAGCCACTGTAGTCGGCATCTGATACAACCGACAGTAAATCGTTTGGTGGCTGAGGGTCGGAGTCGGAGTCTGAGTCACTCGACGCCACTTGTTCCTGTTGCTGTGCTCGTTGGCGAAAGAAATCTGTTATTCGTGTCTGCTGGCGTGCATTTATTCTGTCGTGAAACATGTCGAAGTACGGCTGGATGGAAGCAGTGAAGCTTGCTATTATCTGTGCTGAACGATCATGTTTGGGATCAAAGTTGTTCATGTGATGGCTGAGGCGTTGTGACAATTCTACAAATTCCCGTAGACCAGGAGTGTTCGGCTCTTCCTGGGGTTCGTCTTCTTCGCGATGTTCTTCCTCTGCCTGCTCATCCTCTTCCAAATCCTGCATTAGGTCCTCGGCATCAGGCTCCTGTGGTGGCTGAATCAAACCTTGAATATCTTCTGGCCCCACTTCACCCATCCCAGGCACACGTCTGGCAACCTCGACTGCTCTCTCCACCACTGCCTCAAGCCTGACTGGCTGATCAGGTAAATCCAGCTTGTGCCCAGGTAACCCCTCTAGAACATTCCTCCAGGCATGGTGGATTGTAGCTCTTGTCATATCAGCCCACGCTTCCACCATCGTATCCACTGCGTTCTTAATATGAAACCTTTTCCAAAAGGCATGAACTGTCACAGCTGCTCCGTCGGCGGGTTCCTGTTACTGTTGTTGTCGTTGTTGTGGAGGCGAGTTTGGTGCAGGCTCATTGAGTGGTGGGGGAGAGTCAGGGACTGATTCATCGTCCGATATCTGTAGCAGTTCTTCTTGGGTGTCAGTGGCAGTGTCGAGCATCAGGAAAGTCTTAGTGGCATACACACCCTTAAAGCACGCTATCACCTCCTGGTCCAGGGGCTGTAGGAGAGACTTAGTATTCAGGGGCATGAACATCACTTTTACGTTAGGGTGCCGATCAACCAACAATCTGGAATGTCCTGGTGTGTTGTCAAGCAATAACAGTGCTTTAAAAGCAATGTTTTGGCGGGCACAAAATGTTTCCAAGTCCTTCACAAAATGATTATCGAACCATTCGAGGCTCAACACTGACGCCATCCAGGCCTTCTTGTTGCTCATCCAATGAACATTCAACTTGGCCATGTCCATATTGCGATAAGGCCTTGGCCGCTTTGCCTTATGGATGATTAGAGGCTTTATCTTGCAGGTGCCGGAAGCATTGCAGGTGAACAAGACGGTTACACGTTCTTTGGCCATTTTGTAGCCCCTTGCTGCCTTCTCCTTGCGAGAAATGTAAGACCTTTCAGGCATTTTCTTCCAGTTGACTCCAGACTCATCGCAGTTGAAAATCTGATCCAAGTTGTAACTATCGGCTACAATAACCTCACGTAAGAAAGCAGGGAATTCGTTGGCTGCAGCATGGTCGGCGCTTGCTGTCTCTCCTGTTATACGAACACTTTTAATTTTGTTTCGTTTATTGAAGGACACCAACCACCCAGCAGATGCCTTAAAGGGTTTGGGGTTCTGCACATTGTTCATTCGAGCCACTTCTGCATAATATTTCTTGGCTTTTTCTCTGATCATCCGTCCGTCTGTCGGCACATGATTCTTATTTTGCCTCGCCAAATAACGCACCATTAGCTTCTCTGTCTTCTTTAGGATGACATTTCCAACTTTAATCGACGCCTGAGTACCCTCAGCAGGGTTTCCCTTCATAATGTTGGCAATCTTCTCCTTGTCCTTCCAAATGGTGCGAATTGTACTCTCGTTAACATCGTGTCGTCTTGCCAACTCCGCTTGTCTCTTCCCCTTCTCTAACTCCTTCACGATGTCATATTTCTGTGCGTACATAAAGATACGACGCTTCTTGGGCGGCATGGCGGCGAGGTTAGGTCACAGAAAAAAAGGCACTTTGAGAACCACGGTCTGTGTTATAACACACACGGTGGGGGGGAGTCGGTACGTGAGGCGAACAATGGTGGAACTGGACAAGGACGCTGGGGAGGGAATGACATGCCCGGACGAGCCGCAAGTGACGTCACTGGACCAGGGAGGGAGACGGAACAGCCTCGCCTGGCCCAGGAGAGAGAAAACTGCCCAGCTGGACCCCGCGTCAGTGTAAGTATTGACCGTGCTAGCAAAATGTTGGATATTTGGGGTGTACCGCGTGCCACCAAATCTGCGTTTCCAAAACACGCGTTACCGGAGGACCAACTGTAGTACTGTGGTAGTATCAGTACCAGTACCGGTATGTAGTTTACGGTTTCATAAAACTTACTGTGAATATGGTATTGCTACTGTACCTCAAAGAATCAGCAGTGAAACCCTTCATAAATGTAGTTATTAAAATACCCTGTGCCTGTAAAGTCTGTTATTGCACTTCAAACGTTTAAGCTAGTATGATGAATTTAGTTAAGTTTTATTGCTAACCTCTGAATCTTTATATTTGTCTTCTCCAGTTACGTTCTCGGATTCAAACTGCCCATGCAGATCTAGCTTAATATCAACATTCCCAAACTCCAGTTCATTACCCTCATCATCAAGATTTGTCATTTGTACTGGTGGTTCTGGAAGTATCACAGGAAGCAGGTCCCCCCATCTTGATCTTCTACTGATTTTATACAACTCGCTCCCGTGCCTTTTCTTGGTGATTGTTAACTCTTGAAGGTGACCGTACTTGGTGCAGGTTCGGCAGATTGCGTGTTTCTTCCGGAGCAGAGGTTCCTCTTTGATCAGTCGTGGCCATCCCTCATCAACACTCTCCTCTCTCCTGCCTTTCTTCAACACTACATAGCTGAACTTGTCAAACGTGGGAACCTTGTTCTTACTGAAGGTAAATGGGGAATGATTAACGGTGAAGTTGCACGGAATATTTGTGCCATCTAAAAACCGGGGACAAAACATATCATGGGGACACGGGGCAAAGACGTAGCCTTCCAAGTGGCGTTCTTCCTCCTCTCTGGCCTGCTGGCTAATGTTTAATATATAGTCCCTAGCCTCTTGAATCACCCTATACCCTGCATTAGTTCCCGCCTCCACGATGACCAAGTAGTTTGATGTTTTCCGCCAGAGCACGTCTATGGTCCTGATTCGGGAGGCCATGTCAGGCAACTCCAGCAGCGATCGGGAGGAGACGACCAGGTTATACTTGAGGGTGTCAGACATTGGGAGGAATTGCTTGAAGAATGTGGCTCCCTCGCGCACCAGTTGGGGGCTCTCAGGATTGCCACCCCTCAGTAGTCTGTCTGCCAGGTTGTTCATGTCTGCACTGGAATCAGCACAAATGACTTCCTTGCAGGTCTTAGGCCACACTTCATCAACTGCCCTATAATTAAAAATATATAAATATAAGTTACTAGTAAAAGTGGATAAGAGTTAAGTGTCAAGAAGGAGCTAGTAAAGAAGTGGAGGTGATATGACAAGTGTGCAAGTCCTGGATGAAGTTACATATACGGTATACTGGTATCTATATATCTATCTATCTATATCTACCTAACCATCCACATCTCTCCCTCCACCCAATACATACAACTGCATAATAAAAAGGGTGGGTGCCCAACCCTGAAAGGGGTTGAAATAGGGGAGCTATCTTTCTAGGGCCTTTCCTACCTGATGCTAAGAGGATTGGGTTCTAGTCATGTGGTGATGGGCTGGTCTATCAGAGTGAGAACTTAGCAATCTCTGCCATACCCATAGCTTACTCTGACTGTTCCTTGTACAGTAGGGTCCCGTATAAAACGAGTATATGGTCGATAAACGAGGGCGTTTTATGCGATTTAGTTTTATGTGAACACAGCATTTTGGTGGCCCAATATCGTCAATGTTCACTGTAAACGTAAATTTTCGTTCAAAACTTATGATATTTCGTACGTTTTGTACGATATTTCGGCGCTCTATATGAAAACTCCTCGGATTTGCCCCACTTTGGCGGCGGACTCGTTTTATGTGATCACATTCGTTCTGATCGAAAATTAAATATTAATATTTTAGCTCGGTCGTTTTAATCGAGACTCGTTTTATGCGAACACGTTTTATGCGGGACCCTACTGTACTTCTATATTTTCTAGATCTCAAGTGACGGCGTCTCTTCCGTGGATTGACCTCCCAATCTACCAAGATTGGAAGCCAAAGCGTCACATTTTTCCTTTGCCCCTCAACTTTCTCTTCATAGTTGCTGAGGGGCACAGGGCCCTGGTGGGGCTTTGGTTTCCCGGGCGTTTCCGCTCCCTCCTCAGCTCCCCGCCATGGAGTGGCTTCGGTCACTCCAGGCTTTATTGTGGTTGGCAGGGAGGGTTCTGTGGGGGCACTCTGTTATGGCCTTGGCCTTGCTCGGGGCCTTGGGGCTGTTTGGCCAGGCAGCTTGGGGAACAACAACAACAACTGCATAATAAAGACTTGCCACAACACAGCCTTATCATGTTGCCATTGTTGGTATAGCGCTAACAGTGTTTCAGCAAGAATCAACAAAGTCCCCCTGAAGCATCTTCACCTGGCTAAACTGCACCACACCAGCCCCCACTGTGCTACAACAAGAAATCACCGTAACTGTTACATACATACATACACATATACTGTATATACACACACATACTGTACATATACATACTGTACAGAAAGAGCGAGACACACAGACATGATAGATAGGGAGTGAAGTTCCTTATAAATAAGTCAACAGTTCCATGCAAGCATAGAACCATCCCAAATACCCAAAGACAGCCATTCAGGGCAAGAACAGCCATTCCAGAGGTTGGATTTGGCACACAGACGTCCTGCAGTTACCATGAGGCTGAAATGGACCAAACAGGATGAACGGTGGCGAAGACTTACATCATCCCCCTGTGTTCTTTTATTTCATAAATTTTATTTTAGTAAGCGTTATTTCCACATAGAGATTTTGATTAGTTATTTTGCCTTTATATTGTCTTTGTCCGAATTTTGGTTAGTTTAGTTTGCAAGTTTTACATTTTAATTTAGTTGCATCTTACGACACACAGGTAGACACGTAGGGCATATTCTTATTTTTCCTCTACCACATGGGTAGAGGCCCCCCTAACCCCCTGGGGGGGGGGGGGGGACTAAGTGATACAAAAGCAGATTGGTTCAAGTTTCAAGGCTGCCATTAGATAATAGTGAAACAGTTTTAGGGGACACATACCATTGCTGACCCTAACCACAGTTATTGGTGGTGGGATTAGTACAGTATTTGCTCATAGAGACCATATCCTACATACCACCAGGGGTTTGTCATTGGGGGTTGTTTCCCTTACTCTTTGACTAATGGAGGACTCTACAAGGCAGCAGTAGTTTGTTCCACAAATTAACACAAAATACGGTTAACTGGTGGGTAGAAATCCACTCGCCTATCACACATCACAACACGACACTACTCACTAAAATGCAATGCCTGCAACCAAGGGGTTCACCTACGCTGCACTACACTCACCTTACATAAACAATACACCAACACCTGCACCACAGCCACCTCAACTTCCCCTCCCGGTCAATATGTATTTTAGGTCATGTACAGTATGTGTTTTTTTGTATTATAATGCTTTTTCTCATCAGTTCCTTCATTGATTAGTGTATTTTAAAGTGTTTTTCCTTCTGCAAATGCATTTTTACCCATTACTTAGCAATATTAATACATGCCCCTCAAAAAAACTATATTTTGTCATTACCCTAACCTAACCTGGGCACAACCCCCCCCCTCAACATCCACAAATATAACGACAAAGCCCACAACATCCACAATCACCTCCACCACATCATCTATCACCACGACCTCCACCACAAAATCCACAACATCCCTCACCACCAAGGATCAGACACACAACACAACACAATATGAATACTCAACAAAACACATTAAACATAATACAACTTAACAAATGGAATCACAAACAAGTGCAAAGAACTATAACACTTCCTCCACAAACACAGCTCACATAGCACTCATACAAGAGAAAAAACTAAGACACTTCAAAAACACCCAATATGCAAAATTACACCACATCAACCCTTCCCGCCCAGGCAGCATTTTAAAAGGACACCGCGGCAGATGGGCAGGAGCCCGGGTGTCCTTTTAAAATCCGTGAGCTTGAAAGCCTATTAAGCTTGTTTTGAAAGCCGCGCGTCCGACGTATGTAAACACAGCTGGTCGGAGGCGACGCGCGCACCTCCTAAAGCAAGCAGACGTCGGAGCTTTGTTGTTGTGTGTTCTGCTAAGACAGATTTAGTGTTGAAAATTGTGTCATATTGCTAACATTGCCTTTAAGCTCTCTCCACGGAAATTGTTATCACAACTGAACCATTTGACTTAGAGAGCTCTACTCAACGCCAGTCTATAGATTGGAAACCGCAGTACGTTTAGAGATGCGTAGGAATTTTCTAGCAGTTAAAATAACAAAGATACGGTAGCCTAGGCGTAAACATTTTTCGGCCAAATCGCCCGGATCTCAACAACGTCCTTAGGAGGGCGAGCCCGGGCCAGAAGGGTTAAAGCAGGACAGACAGAATGCACACGGAGGCGGCATGATTATATTCCTACACAAAAACAATACAACACACCAAGCAACTTGCACACAAAGACAACATCTTAGACATTAAATCCATAAAATAAAACTACACAACACCACATATAACATAGTCAACACATACATACCACTCATTGCCTCACCTGCCACACCAACGGGCGGGGGGCCTGGTATCCTTCTCAAGACGGTGTGTTGAAATGGATAGAAAATTCGCTCCGCGACAGAAAGCAAAGAGTAGTCATAAACGGTAAGGCATCTAAATGGACCAATGTAAGTAGCGGGGTACCCCAGGGATCTTGCTCTGTCTTGAGTCGGTCACCCCCAAGAAAACAAAAAACAAAAAATAAATAAATAAATAAAATAAAATAGAGGAAAATAAAGATAAAAATAGGAAAAGTGGGGATTGGGCCTGGGCATATAGATAGATAGATAGATAGACTCATGCCCACCACAATACATGCCTCAACTTCAATATCACAAATTCACAACCCTTCCAAATCTCTTCGGAGGACTCTTCAACACACACCACACTACATGGCTCACAACAATGACGCCAGAGGAACACTCATTATTGACCAATTACACACATTAAACATTCTCAACTTAAGAAACAAGTCAACCAGACATCTCCCAAATGCTGCACACCAATCAACATCCCCCAATATCACATTCTGCACTCCCACATTACACACACGAACCACATGGGACATAATACATGACCTACCCTCTGACCACTTCCCGATCCAAATCACCAACCAGCTACATTATCCCACCCATTATAATGTAAAACTTGCAAAATAAACAAACCAAAGCTGGGACAACACAAGATAAACGCAAAAGAACTCATCAAAATCGCTATGTGGAAATAATGCTAATCTATCTATCCTCAACCCCTTCTGTATGAGTGACTTCTTTATAATTGAATTCTAGTTATATTTAGAAGATTTTATTCAGTTTGAGAAGGATATGTGTTAGTAAAAAGGGTTAATCTAAGTGAGAGCTTGAGTTTATAAGAAAAAAACATCAGGACTGCTCAGAAACACAAGATATAACCAGGGCTGGGTGCGTACCTATTGGACAGAGCCCACATACCAAACACCAAAAGGTACGCACTTTATCAAATGGCATTTATCTAATTACACTTTATTTTAGGAAGTGGATAAGTTACACCAGAAATTTTGTATTTTTCAATTAAAAAAAGATAAAAGACATACATAATCTGTGGAGGGAAAATTTGTTGTGAAAACCAATAGGTACGCAGTGTGTGGTGCCCAATAGGAACGCGCGTACATTCAGGGCACCACGCACTGCGTACCTTCTGGACCACCCTTGGGGTAAATTGAATTTGATGGTACTCTGACAATTTCAGAGAAAAGTGACTTATTCATCCTTGTAGTAGAGGTGGCCTTAGAATGTCATGTAATGTGGCTTAGGACTCTCTGGCAGCCGTTCAAAAAAAAATTGTACCTATTGGTTTTTGGTATGTGAGCTCTGTCCAATAGGTATGCACCCAGCCTTGGCTTTATCTTGTGTTTCTGAGCAGTCCTGATGCGTTTTCCTTATACACTACATCACAGAATGTACCTACAAATAGCAAAAAGTTATAATTTTCAATTTGAAAATGGGTTATTAGACACTCAAAAAAAAGTGAAACCCTTATTGTTTTTTAGTTTTTTTACACCTTCACTTCTTTTTGTTGCTGCACCTCTTCAATCATAAGAAACTAAACTGTTGACATGAAGGCATAATGGTTAAGCTTTAAAATGAGACTAAGTTTAAATACCCAAGTGTTGTCATATCCTGAGGAGAACTTTTTAAAGGCCAAGTGTGGTACGTACCTATTGGTCCGGTGCGTACCTATTGGTTACCTTACCCTACACACCATTACTTTACTTTTATTGATGTTCACCTTCAGCTTCCTCCTCCCACAAACCACACCAAACTCTTTGACTACCCGCTGCAGTTTCTCCTCAGAATCCGCAACTAACGCTGTGTTATCAGCGAATAGCAACTGATTCAACTCCCAATCTCTATCCGCAACCAACGCTGTCATCAGCGAATAGCAACTGATTCAACTCCCATCTCTACTACAGTATTCTTTAATTTCTTTCCTACTAAACCCAATCCTCTTCCCATAGTTCTCATTTTCACCTCCCTCACCACACCATCCATAATAAATATACTGTATTAAACAGCCATGGTGACATTACACAACCTTGTCGCAAACCTATATTTACCTCAAACCATTCACTCAACTCATTATTTCCTACTCTAACACACGCTCTGCTCCTTTCATAAAAACTCTTACCAGTAACTGATTTTAACAAATTTCCTCCAATTTCATAAATCCTCGGGTGGACCGAGGAAGACCTGGGATCGGACTATACGTGCTGATCTCAAATCCAAGAACTTGACAAGTGAAGCAGCCCTTAACAGGGTTGCCTGGAACGCCGCCATTAGGACAAGAGACTGAAACTGCACTTATGTGTGGAACACTCAGTCTTAACATTTTATGTATGTATGTATGTATCTTCCACATTGCTTCATGTACTATGCACAAGGGAATAATACTGCCGATGGTCACGAACTCACGATGATGTAAGAAATGAGGTGCAGATTATATATACAGTATTCAAGAGTGGAAGAGAGAGGTAGGTCAAAATTGCCACACTCATAAATTACCATATTAATAACCATAATGGCCACAGTACTAGGGTTTGGTCTAGGCTTGGTCAGGTTAGGTTAGGAGACTGGCTGTTATGATTGTGGCCATTTTGACTTAAAATTGAGGAATGGGATACAGATGTTTGATGGTTTGCTTAGTAAGTTGGTTAGAAAGTGAGCAACAAAAGAGTGACGGTATGAAAAGCTGCAAGAACAAGAGGAGCTAAATAGAAAAACTAAAACTTGTTGTTAATATGAGTTGAGTGCATGGAGAGAATGACCGTGACACAGAAGGATATACAATGTACCGGTAATATTTATAACAATTATTTTTTTAATGCGAAGATTCATTGATACTGTAATCCTGTACTAACCACATTCCAGAGCCGACCCCAGATCCGAAGTCGAGGAACGTAGTAGGAGAGAAGTTGAGGTCTCTCTTCTGTATCTCGTGAAGTATTCTTACCAGTGCTGCAAACTCCGGCACCAACCTAGCCACCAAGTACACTGCACTCCTGAAAAGTGTATGGTAGGATTACTCTTTTGCACATTTATACAGTACCGGTACTGTATAAATAGAAGATATATTTTAACCCCTGACAGTCGGTTAATATACTGTATAACTTGCTTATTACCGCCAGCGGGTAAATTTGACGTTTTTAGGTGGGTGTAAATCAGATTGTCATTCATCCAAATTCCAAATATCCCAAACTGTTCAGTGACTGATTAAATAGAAGCAATCTTGCTACTGTATACAAGTCTCCCTCAATATCTGATGCCCCAATTTACAATATTATTGTTTGTGTTTGAGGTTTGGCTGCTCCGAGAACGCATCCCCATTTACCCCATTCATTTTTGGGTTCGCTATACGATTTTTCTATTTAAAGGGAGCAGAGCATGTGTTAGAGTAGGAAATGGTGAGTTGAGAGAATGGTTTGAGGTAAAGGTAGGTTTGCGACAGGGTTGTGTAATGTCACCATGGCTGTTTAATATGTTTATGGATGGTGTGGTGAGGGAGGTGAAAATGAGAACTATGGGAAGAGGATTGGGTTTAGTAGGAAAGAATGGTAGAGATTGGGAATTGAATCAGTTGCTATTCGCTGATGACACAGCGTTGGTGGCGGATTCTGAGAAGAAACTGCAGCGGGTAGTCAAAGAGTTTGGTGTGGTTTGTGGAAGGAGGAAACTGAAGGTGAATGTCAATAAAAGTAAAGTAATGGTGTGTAATACATACATACACATACATACATAAAATTTTAAGACCAAGTGTTCCACACATCAGTGCAGTTTCAGTCTCTTGTCCTAATGGCGGCGTTCCAGGCAACCCTGTTAAGGGCTGCTTCACTTGTCAAGTTCTTGGATTTGAGATCGGCGCGTATAGTCCGATCCCAGGTCTTCCTCGGTCCACCCCTTGGTGCAGCTCCCTCCACAATCACAGACCTGCATTTTTTCACCCAATTTTGTTCATCCATTCTCTCCACATGTTCATGCCATCCCAGTCTACTTGTACGCATCACCTCGCTAATACTCTTTATACCTAAACGTCTCCTCAGCTCAACATTTGTTATTCTATCCTGTAGCCTGGCCCCACACATCCATCTCACCATTCTCATCTCATTACGCTCCATTCTGTTGACATCCTCTACTTTAACGGCCCATGTTTCTGAGGCATACGTCATTGCACTTCTAACACATGAGGCGTACACCTTTCCCTTCAGGGGGAGAGGCATTCTTTTCATGGTCAGGATTGGCATCAATTCTCTGAACTTCCCCCAGCCACACCTAATTCTAGCAACAGTGGCAGCCTCGGCCCCACCACCGGCAGAGATGGTATCTCCTAGGTAACAAAACTTGTTCACCAGCTCCAAAGACTCATTTCCAAAATTCACAGCCACAGGATCATCACTTAACACAAGCTCGCCTTTGCACACTACGCACTCAAATTTCTCTATTTCTGACTTATCCTTCGGCAGGGGCCCCTTTATTCTACTACAGCGCTTACTCCCATGGTGTACCCAACATCGACACATGCTACATTGAATTGAGTTAACGCCCACTCCCTTTCCACACACTGCACATGGGTATGCACCGCTCTTTTCCACATTGCCTCGTCTCAATCTACAATGCATAACCTTGGTTTTGTTAATATTGACTCTTAAACCCTTGCTCGCCATGCCCTCTCTCCACTCTCTGAATTTGGCCTCAGCATCCTGCATACTGTCAGCTATTAGGACTAAATCGTCTGCATAAAACAGTTCCAACGGGAATCCGCCTCTAAAAACTCTAGACAGCGCCTCCAAGACCATAATAAAGAGGAGGGGGCTTAACACTGAACCCTGATGGACTCCAACACGGACTGCGAACTCATCACTCAGTACACCCTTCACCCTCACCGAACTTCGCGAATCCTCATACATCTTCATTATCACACGCACCAGCCACTCTTCCACACCAAGTTTCCTCATAGCCCACTGCACAACATCTCTAGGTACCCTATCAAAGGCCTTCTCCAGGTCCACAAACACAAAGTAAAGATCCCTGCCTTTTAGTAAGTATCTTTCCTGTATCTGCCTGACTATGAAGATAGCATCGGTTGTACCACGTCCTGGCATAAAACCAAACTGCATATCATCAATAATAAGGGTGATCTTAGGGTGAATCTAGATGTGAGGCTGGATGGGGAAATATTGGAACAAATAGAGTGTTTTGAATATCTAGGAGGAATAATAAGCAGAAGTGGAGGAGGAATAATAAGCAGAAGTGGAGGTAAAACAGAGAGTGTGTGAAGGAAGGAAGGAAGGTTTTCGGAGCAATGGGAAGTACAGTACAGTATGTGGAAGACGATAAATCTCGGAATGAAAGTAAAAAGTGAAATTTATCAAGGAATTGTTGTGCCAACAGTGATGTATGGGGCTAAGACATGGGCTCTGAAGGAAAAGGAGAGAAAAAAGCTGGACGTGATGGAGATGAGCTGCTTGAGGAGTATGTGTGGAGTTACTCGTAGAGACAGATTGAGGAATAAAGAGATACGTAGGAGAGTAGGGCAGCAGGAACATTTGTCAGCCAGAGTGGACAGAAGGGTGCTGAGCTGGTATGGTCATGTTGAACGAATGGAAGATGAAAGGCTTACAAAGAGAATGTGTGAGTCAGATACAAGGGAAGATAGAAGGACAGGAAGACCCCCATTGAGATGGAGAGACTGTGTAAGACAAGCTTTGGATGATAGAGAAATGACTATAGATCAGGAAGAGAAGTGGTAATAAACAGGAATGAATGGTGAATGCTTATGAATAGATGAATAAACACATGGTCATTTGGGGGAAGGGGTCGGGCGCAAGTTGGACTAGATAATAGTCCATCAGGCACCTGGCCCGGGGAGACGATTTATATGAAAGGTGCGCCTGGAAGCGTGGTGGGCGGGCTTGTGGCTTCGGCTCCGCTGCATGTCTGCCTGACGAGATCGGAACCTCTCCGGGTGGTCAGGGGAGTGCTGGAGGGACCTTGGTGACCCTGGTCTCTTGGTCTTCTCCTGGATGACCTAGATGTGTGTGAATTTATGTTTTGTTTTTGTGCATTCATTGTTTTCTGTTGTGTTTTGTATTGTCCTTGTACTTGCTCTGTCTTAAGTCGCCTCACGCATCCTACTGCGTGTCGTACAAGGCGACTAATAGGGGGGATGGCGAAAGACTTGTGAACCAACAGCCATTACTATGCAATCAAATCTTTATCGTAGCACTGTCTTGGTATGGCACTGCTGATGTTGGTGGGGTGCGGATAAGTGCCACAGGGGACTGAGTCTTACCTGGGTGCTGTTTGGCACCACACCTGTGTCGGCAACAGTGTTTGCATGTTGGAGCAGTGTTGGGGCAGGACCTTATTGTTCTATAGTCCAAATTGCCTAATATACAGTAGAGTCTTGTTATGATGCTGTCTTTTTGTAACACTGTTAAGGCTGGTGTGGTTGCAGATACTGCAAGTGTAAGTGCTGCAGGGGGACTCTGTTGAGTCTTGCTGCGGCACGGTTAGCACTATACCAACATCAGCCACATTGATGACTTGGTGGTGCAGTGCTGTGGCGGGACTTTATTGTACTACAGTACACTCCAACTACTTCAACCCTTCCTGCCCGGTTGTCATTTTAAAATGACACTACGAAATAAGGGCAGGTGCCCAGGTGTCCTTTCAGGACTTGTAAGCTTGAAAGCCTATTCAGCTTGGTCTGAACGCCGTGCGTCCGACGCATGTAAACAAAGCCGATCGTTGCGTCACCGCACCTCCGAAAACAAGAAGGAGAAGACTCGTTTGTTATTGTATGTCTGTATGTCGTTGTTTCAGTAGTGAAAAGATCGTTGTATTGCTAACATCGCCTGAAAATGCTCTCCACTGAAATCGTCATCACAACTGAACCAGTTGACTTAGAGAGCTCTACTCAACGCCAGTCTACAGATTGGAAACCGCACTACATTTATAGATGCGTGGGAAATTTCTAGCAGTTAAAATTACCAAAAATACGGTAGCCTAGGCCTAGACGTTTTTCGTCCAGATCGCCCGGGTAGCCCACCCTGTCCTTTGGAGATACAGCCCGGGCCAGGAGGGTTAAAGAAAGATAATTTTACTTTAAGCTAATTGGCTAGTTACCTTTACCTTTAGGAAACCTTTAGTTGATTCGAACATCTCTAAGGGGCTTTGTCGAAAGCTGCTCCCGAGTCTTGTTTGCTTTTGGTGCTTGATAAACTAGACTAATCGAGAGAGCAGCTCTTTTCCCTGCGAAGCATGGTTAATCAGACACCATTTTGAGATGGTTGTCCAAGGCTCTCTGGAAGACTTCCATTGACTCATCCATCAGGTTTTTATCACATTCTCTCGCATGTTATTGAAGAGATCAGGGCCCCTATTTTTGAACCAGGAGTCCTTCAGTTTGCCTACACTTAAAGGGTGGGATGATACATTTTCTACCTCCCCCTGTCATTCCAGTTCCATGATATTGTGATTTGAAGGTTGGGTACTAGTCCTTCAATAATTTTCCATGTGTAGATTACTAAATATTTATCTCTTCTTCACTACTGTGAGTAGAGGTTGAGAGCTTTCAGCCGCTCCCAGTAGAAACGATGTCTTACCGAAGTGATTTGGTACGTGAAGCTTCTTTGAACACCCTCTGGGTCATATATTTTTTCAGATTTGTGTGAAGATGTTAGTACACTATAGTACTCCAGGCATGGGATTACCAAAGATTTGAAGGGCATTATCATTGACAGTGCTTCTCATGTCCTGAAAACGCGTAGTATCGAACCTGCTAGTTTCTTTCCCGCTACTGTCTTGATTTGGTTATGCTCCTTTTTTTTTTACATTACAGTACTATATTTGCACTTCGTTGAATTGTTAGGTTTGAGTGTTATGTAGGCTGCGTTTTTTGTATTTCTTCATTTCCACCTTATCTAGCCAGCTGGATTTTCTCTTCACTAAACTGCATGTTATTGTCTTTGGCCCACTGGAAGACTGCAGTCATGTTAGCTTGCAAGATTTCTTTATCTTCTAATGTGGTTATTCCTCGACTTAATTTTGTGTCACCAACTAATTATGATACACGGCTATGTTTCACATTAGCGACGATATTCCTAATTAGGATGACAAAGAGTAGAGGGGTTGACACTATATCCTGGGGAACAGAGCTTTTAACATATTCTTGAATCTTGAAAGGTTTAAGGGCATTGCGGATGAAAGGTCACCTGCTGCTGCCTTTATACAGCAACTGCAAGGTGACACAGGTCACTAGATTTGGGACATGTGCCCCGAAGATAGGAGGAACACACAGACGAGCCAGATCACCCTCACACACATATTTGTTTCCTGCTTTTAATATCTGAAGCTTATGATATTGCTTGATTTATTTATACAGTATTGATTGTTTTCTATTAATGAGGAAATTGTATACAGTATCCATCTCCCTACTTTTCCGATTCTTCGTTTTCTTTCAGTCTACAGGTGATTATTCCATGATCAATTTATAAAAGGCTTTGTCAAAGAGTTCTAGCAGTTGTGAGAGACGATCATCCTGCTCTATATCCGTGCTGTCCTGAGTTATGAAGCCCATTTTCCTCCTTGTAGTCAAAGTTTTTCCAAACAATACCTTTTCATAATTTTTTAATGATGTGGGATGTTAAGTGCTACTGGTCGGTAAATTTTATGGTAGAGCCTTACACCCTCCTTTATGATGTGGTTCAATTGTTGCATTTTTCAGGTATTCCAGGATTTCTCCAGTATCTAGATATGACTTCCCTATCTATCTATCTATCTATCTATTGCCTGATGCCTTGATCCCCGAAGGGGTGGCCACGAACGAACCGCCCCCATGCACCTCTGTCCCTTGTCAGTCGACGCCCCTCCCCCCAACCAGCACCGCCTTCGTTCATATACTTCCTCACTCCATCCTTCCACCTCTCTTTCGGTCTACCTCTCCCTCTCTGTCCCTCCACCTCGCTCTCGTACACCCTCTTAGTCATTCTCTCGCTTTCCATACGTTCCATATGGCCGAACCATCTCAAATTGTTCCTTTTCACACTTTCCAGCACATCTACCTCCACACCACACCTCCTTACTTCCTCATTAGTCCGTCTATCCCTCCATGTAACTCCGCACGCACTTCTTAGGTAATTCATTTCCACTGCTCTCACTCTTGGTCTGAGTCTCTCAACCAACGTCCATGCTTCGCTTCCGTAAGTCAGTGTCGGGATTACCACACTGTCATGCAAGGACTTCTTCACTTCCATACTGACCACCCTATTTCTTGTTACTGCTTTCAGCGTTCCTACAACCCTCTTCCCCTGGTGTACCCTCTCCCGCACTTCTTCATCCATAGTCCCATCTTTACTCAACACACTGCCCAGATACTTAAAAGAGTTGACGATCTCCATAGCCTGACCGTTCAGCTTCACCTCACACTCTGTGACTTCACCCCTTTCGAAGACCATAACCTTGCTCTTCCCCGCATTTACCTTCAAATTCCGTCTTTCGCACACTGTTCCAAACTCATTTACCAGACCCTGCAACTCCCATTCATTATCACTCATCAGAACTGTATCATCCGCAAACAGCAGTATAGGTAACTTCCACTCAATTCCCTCCCTTTTCAGCGATACACCAACATCCACTGCTCTTGATAGTATTTCTTTCATGACTCCATCCATATATTCAGTAAACAACCACGGGGACATCACACACCCCTGTTTCAAACCAACATTCAGGGCAAAGAACTCGCTCTGCTCACTCTCCACTGCTTTCAGCAACTTGCCATCTACTCCGTATATTCTAATTACTTTCCACAAACCTTCTCTATCCACTCTGTCATAGGCCTTCTCCAAGTCCATAAAGGCAACATACACCTTTTGTTTCTTCTCCAGATATTTCTCCACATCACAATTCAGGGTAAAAATCTGATCTACACATCCTCTTCCCTTCCTAAAACCTCCCTGCTCGTCATGTAGTATGTAGTCGATTCCGAATCAATAAGGGAGTTTGAAAGTAATCTTGATAAAGCATGGGGAAGACAAGATTTGAAGTTTGATTATAAAACAAAAATACAGAATAGTAAAAAATTTGCGTCTGCTACCGCCGCCGCCAACACCGTGAACGACCGCAGCAGTGCAAGTACTGGTACTGAGCTGGATACACAGGCATAGTTTGCCTTTTTCCAGAGGATCTACTGTAAGAAACTGTAAGAAACAGTAAGTCACCTATCCATATCTCCGTTCTCACTCTCACTCTCTCAATCACTACCCTACTGTATACCTTCCCTACTAAGCTTAGAAAACATATTCCTCGGTGGTTACCACACACTCCTCTTTCCCCTTTGCCCTTATATAGGGGGACTATTATGCCAGTCTTCCAGTCATCGGGTGCACTCCCCTTCTCCCATGCTAGTTTGCACATTTTCCATACCCATTCGATCACTATCTCACCACCATACCTCAACATTTCCCCACACACTCCATCTGTTCCTGGTGCTTTCCCCAACTTCACTCTTTTCATGGCTTCCCACACTTCTGACCTCCTGATCCCAACCTCCTCCTCCACTACTTCTCTTCTTCTTCCTCCCATACCATATCCAGCTATGTTTGCTGGCTCTTCATTCCTTACATTTAGCAACTCATTGAAGTACTCCCTCCATCTTTCGACTCTCTCTTGCTTCTCGGCTAGCATTCTCCCATTCTTATCTTTCCAACCCTTACTGTTTCCCTTGCTACCTTCCCTAACTTTCTTGACTTCTTTCCAGAACAGTTTCTTACTCTCCCTCCATTTTACACTCGGATTCCTTCCAAATTCCTCATCTACTCTTCTCTTACTTTCCTTCACTACTCTCTTCACTTGACTAATTCCTTAAACGTGATGATAGTGCATTGTTATGTGTGCGATTAGTTAACTTGCTCATGTAGTAATGTACACCCTATGTGGTGGATTGTGTTCTTTTACTTCATAATTTTATTTTTTTATTTTAGAAAGCTTTATTTCCACATAGCGATTTTGATAAGTTATTTTGCCTTTATATTGTCTTTGTCCAAGTTTTTGTTTGTTTAGTTTGCAAGTATTACATTTTAATCCACATTATGACTAGAGGTCTTGCAAGTATTGTTTCCATAAAGTAATGTGTAGACTTTGTAGTACAGTATATTCCTTGTGTTTGTTTTTGCAAATGAACAATGTTATTTGAACAAAATACTATCAGCCAATCAGCTTCAAATGACATTCTCTAACTCAAATCAATATAGTGCAAATTCGCCAGGTTAAACAAAATAGACTATATTACTCCCAGTGATACTTATTGGTAAGATTTACTAAAATTAATGTTACCCAAGATGACATCACTTGACTGAAAGGGTTAAACATCACTAGATATATGAAAAAGATAATCAAACCTACGTATATTGGTCATATTGAATAGGTTTCCAGTTGTATATTGCCTTTTTACACCTCTCGTGAATCTTGGAGGTGCGAGAGTCTAGCAGCCGTTTCCTTACTTCATCCGGTACCTCAGGGGACATGGGATCAAATTTCTCTGGAATACAAAAGAATCATAAACTACTGTACAGTACATCCATAATAATTTCACCTAAAACCAACTTGGTTAGGGTTGTATTGGCGGGCACATCGTCACTTTGTTTACATTACTCTTACGCTCGCGGTATGTTTCCGTCTAATTTAAACTGTCTTCGTGGTGCGATGTATAAGGTGTTGATTTTCGGTGTGAGCATCCTGGGTTCGAGTCCACGGACTGCCACATGTGTTTGTAAATTTCATTAATCGATTTTAGGAGTATTGTTGGTTGTTGGAAGGAACATAATAATTGACTGCTTCTTTTGCTATTATTTGCCCCCTGCTGGCAATACATATGATGATGACAATAAGTCAAGGGGGGTGAGGCCTGAACCTATTATTATATCCCACGGCCAGTAACATGCCTCTTACAAAAGAAGCTACCCAACAGCTGGCTGTGGGATACATTCATTAATGGGGTATTATAAAAGGCAATGTATGTAATGGTTGTGAAGATATTGTTTGTTAAAAGAAAATATCCTTTTCACGTAGACTACTGCCTGGCTATACAAATATATCGAGAGGTAGCATTGCCAATGTCTGCGAGGTGGGTAACCAAATTCTGCGTCACCCTGTATTGAACATTATAAATATGTCTTTACATAAATCTTGTTCAGTACTTTCATTTGGAATCAGAAAAGAAACAATTAACTTTAGGTCAACATCAGATAACCCCCTGCCATCCACATACAGGTGTACTCCTAAATATACCAGGTTAATGTGACAAGGAGATATTGTTCAATTCTAATGGTAGTCAATAGTTACCTAATGAATTCACAAAAAATATTTGGTCAGGATTAGGTTTTTTGCATGCAACACTGATCCAAAGGATTGAAAATATGGTATAGATAATATGTGCTAAACTGAACACTCTTGAATTGAATATACTATCTATATATTTCCCTGATGGCAATTAACTGAATTTGATCCATAATAAATATAATCCAGTTTTGTTTTTCTGTTGTGTTGTGATGTTCCTGTTTGGGCTCTGTCTCAAGTCTGCCTTCCCAAATAACAGAAAAATAAAAATGGGGCCAGAGTATAATTATACATACATACTGTACATACAGACATACAAAAATTCAAATAATCTTACTACACTACTGTACAGTCTACGACAGAACTGCTGTCATGGCCTGAGGCAATGTATTAGTTCACTTATCTTTTAATAGATGGCCCTTTAACCTGACAAGCGCGATATAGACGTAGGTGCTAGGGTAGTTATTTGTGCATTTCTAGCCCTGGATTCTGACAGAATTCGTTATATTTACAATATAAACCATTATTTGTTTTCGGTATGCTTTTATTTTACATATATGATGTATATATGAACCTTCAAGAGTGCTAAAATAAGTGGGAAAAGCATTTGGGTGGTGAAAAACGAAGATATTGGCCACCCGGTCATAATCTCAGGCGAGAGAGAGAGACAGGCAGCCTTCCCCTCTCGCTGTCTGGGAGTCAACTGAGAAGAGCGGGGGGGTGTGTGCCGGTGTCTGGGTGTTGCATAACGATCTTTTATGCAACCCACTTGTGCGACATTATCGCGGGAGAGAAAAATAACCGATAAATGATGATAATAAGAGGAAAAATAGGTGATAATTGAGGAGGGGAGGGAGGGGGGAATAAGGTGGGGAAGGAGGGGAGGGGGGTGGGTGATATTTACATGGATGAGTACTGGAGGGGAATTATCTCACCTAGAGACAAATTCCTTTGTTTTGATAGGCCCTTTTTTTTTATGGAAGGCTTTTTTTATGGTCCTGCTTCCGTGAGGCCTATCGCGTTCCCTATAGGAAGCCTTCCGTGAGGCCTATCGCGCTTGCCGGGTTAATCGCTTCTAATAAAAGGGGGCGGGGTTAATATAGAGGTTGGAAGGAGGAGGAGTCAAATGTGTGTGTGTGTGTGTGTTCTAGAACAGCAAGCAGAATAAGTTTATTTTAACATAACACACAGGTTATATTATTAGATTAGCTCATGCTGCATCACAAATGAGTAACACACATCAGGTGTTGCGTTATTTATAGAATTTAATATACAGACAATCAAGTTTATATCCTTCGCACTTCCCATTCCCCCTCCTCCCCCTTTCACCCCAACTCTCCTTCTTCACCCGCTTTCTCTCCCCTCCCTGTGTGTGTGTGTGTGTGTTCTAGAACAGCAAGCAGAATAAGTTTATTTTAACATAACACACAGGTTATATTATTAGATTAGCTCATGCTGCATCACAAATGAGTAACACACATCAGGTGTTGCGTTATTTATAGAATTTAATATACAGACAATCAAGTTTATATCCTTCGCACTTCCCATTCCCCCTCCTCCCCCTTTCACCCCAACTCTCCTTCTTCACCCGCTTTCTCTCCCCTCCCTCCCACCGCTCTCTCTCTCTCTCTCTCTCTCTCTCTCTCGCTCTCTTTCTCTCTCTCTCTCTCTCTCTCTCTCTCTCTCTCTCTCTCTCTCTCTCTCTCTGTGACTGTGACTGTGACTGTGTCACTGACCCTTGTGTGTGATGGTTGATACCTGACCGGCTCCTCCAGCCGCCCTGGTCAACTCCCCTAGGACCCCGACCCCACAGCTGCTACCTACCTACTCACTACAGTAACACGCTAAGTTACCCAGTCCAGTGTTTATTTATTTGTTTTATATTATTTATTGTTCACCACAGAGATATTATGCCACCAAAGAGATACAAAACTCTATGTTGTGGGGAGACATTTTATGCGGAATGGATATTCCGGCATGGTTTCCCAGAAGAAAAATGCTTTAAGTGTCTAACTGGTGAGAAATTCCAGTTCCTTGAGCTTACACTAGAGGCATACAAAGGAGAAGTGAGCGAACTAAAACATGAAATATGTTTACTCAAAGAGCAACGTAACAGCCCAACCTTAACAAACAAAACATCCCCATTTCGCACCCGCAGGCTGATTCTAGAGCTGCCTTCCAGGTAGTCAGAGGAAATAAAACAAAACAGACTGCCCCAAAGATAATCACAATCCCCCTTGCTAACAGATATGATGTACTAGGTAACAGTACAGATGAGGCCAGCAGGTGCAGACAATGCACACAAAAGTAAAGTAACGAAAAGAAAACCGTATCAAGAGTCCAAGGCTACACTGGTTAGCAAAAATGAAATAAAGTCACAAATAGTTAGTGGCTCGCTCTCACGTGGACAGGGGGCCCAATGGGCTACATTAGCTCCAGGTAAAAGATCCGTCAAAGTCATACCAGGTGCTAAAATTACCCACATCACCAAACGACATCAAGAACTCCCAAATCAAACAAAGTACTTGCCTAGTTCTCAGTGTAGGGAGTAACGATGCCTACGACGGGGGTAACACAAGTAGCAAACAAATAATGACCAAATATGAAACACTCATCCAAGAAGCAAAAAATAAAACTAAAAATTGTATCATACTAGGAATCCCTCCCCGCATGAAAGAAAGCAGTTACAGTAATCTCAGGGCCAATGACATCAACGAGTCCCTAAATCAACTCTGCATCCAACAGCAAGTCGCATTCATTAACCCATTTAATGAAGTAAAAGGGAAAATGGAATTTTTCAAGCGAGATGGAATTCATCTCTCCCACACTGGTTCCACGTGGCTAGCTGCGAAATTAAATGCAGCTGTGTACAACGCCCACGAGAAAACTAGGGATAATCACCAGTCTTCTCACAAATCCCCTTCAAACTCTGACAGGACAAAGAAAAGCCTGATAAGCCACCCTACTCTCTCAGAGAACCTAATTCTTCCTAATCCTTCCCCAAGGTCTTACCCCATACCTTTTCCCAAACTCCCTTCTCCTTGCCTCCAAAACCCGCTACGGCCCTATCTCGCACCACCCTCCTCCCCTTTATTCCATTACGCCTTCACTCCCTACCCTCAATCACAGCTCTCCCCGCTGCTCCACCCGTACCATCACCTAGATTTTCCGTACGACTCAATCACTCTTTACCCGAACAAAAAAAAAAAAACTATTAAACTCTCTCCAACCACCGAACGTGTCACTGCTGTCGGATTCCCCCACTTACAAAAGATCGAGAGAGAATAAACAAGCAATCAAATTAATGTATTTTAATGCCAGAAGTCTACGAAATAAGATTGAACGAACTAAGAATTATGTTACTAAATGAAGAAATAGATATAATTGCGATAACAGAAACGTATATAGACACCAACAATATCGATTTCACACACGAATATCAGATCAATTCCTATAAACTATATCACAAGGACAGAGTAGGTAAGAGAGGAGGAGGTGTATTACTGTATATCAAAAGAAAATATATGCTCACTTGAGGTTTCAAATTCCTTCTAATAACTCAGAACTGTTTATGTGTGAAAATTAATAACAAGGATATAGACATTAATGTGGTTGTCGTATATCGTCGTCCAACTCATACCTATCAAGAGGATATTAGACTTATACAATAATTTAGAAAAAAACTCTATCAACAAAAGAAACCCTTATAATAGGCGATTTTAATCTTCCTAATATTCATTGGGGAGATGTAAAAGGGTCTGGCCATGCATCAGAAAAAATGACCGAATTTATTAAAGATAACTTCTTATATCAATTAGTCCAGAAACCCACGAGGGGAGATAATATTTTAGACCTAGTAATAACGACCCACGAAAATTTAATTTCTGACTTAGAAGGTTGGGGAATTAATATCTAATTGTGATCATAATATCGTCAGGCTCCAAATTAATATGTCGCACACTAAACAGCACTAGTGAAACTTTTATTCCCAACTATAATATGGCAGACTTCAATAGCCTAAGAAATGACCTAAAAGATATTAATCTGCATCTCGAAGGTCTCACCAACATTGACGATACATGGGAAAGATTTAAAGAAATATTCATGAGTGCTCAAAAGAAACATATCCCAATGCGTTAAAAGAAACAGTAAAAAAATATAAAAACCCCATTGGTGTGCTATAAATATCAGTAGAGCAATTAGGGAAAGAAAATCGTTTATACAACTTAAAGAGAGAAACAAAGAATAATACCATATGTAAGCAATACCTGGCCGCCAGAAGAAAAGTAAAATCACTAATAAAAACAGCTAAGAGGAATTATGAAATAAGCATAGCTAAAGATAGTAAAACTAATCCTAAGCAATTTTACAGATACATTAACAGTAGCAAACAAAATCAAAAGCGGGATAGGACCCATACTTAACACTCAAGGTGTTCTAGAAACAGATAGCAAAGACATAGCCTCTACACTTAACAATTATTTCAGCTCCGTTTTTACCACTGCTGCCAACACGAACACTCCACAAGCTACTAATCAAACAAGCAACATTGTGCTCCCTGACTTCAAAATTAGCCAATCAAGCGTCACTAGACAGATTGAATTACTGAAAATAAATAAATCTCCCGGCCCAGACCTATTCATCCCTAAAATCCTAAAAATGGTCAAAGATGAAGTTGCCGAACCCCTAACCAAAATGTTTAACATGTCACTCCAACATGGACAATTACCCACTGACTGGAAGACAGCGAATATTACACCAATATTTAAAAAGGGAGATAAAAAAACAACCAGGGAATTACAGACCCATTAGCTTAACTTCCGTTGTTGTAAAACTATTAGAATCAATTATAAGAGACGAACTTGTACTTTTCATAGAGAATAATAATCTTATTAATAATAGTCAACACGGCTTCAGAGCCAAAAAATCATGCCTAACGAACCTTATCGAATTTTATGACAACCTATTTAAGATTAATGATTTTACCAAAAGTCTTGATATATTGTACTTGGACTTCCAGAAGGCCTTCGACAAGGTCCCTCATAATAAATTACTTCAGAAGGTCGAGAATCTAGGAATACAAGGCAACACACTTAATTGGATAAGGAATTGGTTTAAGCGAAAGAAAACAAAGAGTAATTATTAATGGAGTGGAATCAGAATGGACTCCGGTGACTAGTGGAGTCCCACAGGGTTCAGTTCTGGGCCCATTATTATTCATAATATATATTAATATTTTAGACAACGGCATTAATAACATAATTTCCAAATTCGCCGATGACACTAAAATAGGAAATGCAATAATATCAGAAAGCGATAGAAGTAGCCTGCAATCAGATTTAAACAAGATATCAGAGTGGTCAGAAAATTGGCAGATGCCCTTTAACGTAAACAAATGCCTGATACTACAAATAGGCTCCCGAAACAACAAATACGAATACCATATGAATGGAGAAAAGATAAAGAGCGTATCACAGATAAAAGACCTAGGAGTGCTTATCAATGAAAATCTAAAATCTACAACCCAATGCACTGCAGCATCTAACAAAGCAAATAGAGCGCTAGGTTTCATTAAAAGAAATTTTCATTGTCATAGTAAAGACATAGTTGTACCACTATATAAAAGTATTGTGAGGCCACATCTGGAGTATGCTGTGCAGTTTTGGTCTCCCTACTTAAAAAAAGACATAGAGAAACTAGAATCCGTTCAGCGTAGAGCAACAAAGTTAATCCCTTCCCTTAGAAATAAGCCATACAATGAGAGATTAAGAGAACTCGACCTGTTTTCGCTTAAGAAACGGAGAATAAGGGGACAGCTGATAGAGTGTTTTAAGATACTAAAAGGCTTTAGTAACGTAAATTCTAATAATCTATTTAAGATAGCCAAAGAAGGTTCCACAAGAGGAAACAAATTAAAACTAACAGGCAGGAAAGCGAACCTAGACATAACTAAAAATTTCTTCACCCACAGTATTATTAATGAGTGGAATAAGCTCCCTAATGAAGTTATTGACAGTGACTCGATATACACATTTAAAAAAAGGTTAGACACATATCACAGAAAAGTTGGTCTGCAGTAGAAGCTGATCACTGATAAGAGAACCTGGCGGAAATGAAAACGTTTTCAGTTGGAAAAGGGAAAAAAAAAAAATAAAAAAAAAGTGAAGGTGTGCATGCCTTTTCCCTTCCATTTCTAACTATACTATAAATTCCTTCAGGCGATTTCCAAGCCCTGCAAGGTTATTCACTTCTAACTATTTTCATGTACGGCATATTGCCGGACGGAGCGGAGGGTGGGGAGAGAGCCTTCATCTTTGCTATCCTTTCCTTCCACTTTCTCTTAGGGTTGCTGTCTCTATTAGGATTAAGTCCTGGTCACCTCGTAGGGATCGTAAGATCTGTGTGGCCAGTGTATCTATGTAAATCTCTCTCTCTCTCTCTCTCTCTCTCTCTCCCTCACTCTCTCTCTCTCTCTCTCTCTCTCTCTCTCTCTCTCTCTCTCTCTCTCTCTCTCTCTCTTCTCTCCTCCTCTCTCTCGCTCTCTCCTCTCTCTCCTCCTCTCTCTCTCCTCTCTCTCCTCTTTCTCTTTCTCCCTCTCTCTCTCCTTCTCTCTCTCTCTCTCTCTACTCCTCTCTCTGCTCTTCCCTCCTCTCTCTCTCTCCTCTCTCTCCTCTCTCTCTCTATCTCTATCTCTCTCTCCTCTCCCTCTCCTCTTCTCTCTCTCTCTCTCTCTCTCTCTCTCTTGCTTTCCCCTCTCCCTCTCTCTCTCTCTCTCTCTCTCTCTCTCTCTCTCTCTCTCTTCTCTCTCTTCTCTCTTTTTTCTCTCTCCTTCTCTCCTCGCTCTCAATCTCTCTCTCTCTCTCTCAAGGACGTAAATGATACCCTCTAAAATACGCAGATTAATACTATGCGATTGTTTTGAATTTTCATATACAGTACATAATAAATTTTAGGGATGACAAAAATAACAAACATATATTGATTAGGAATAGGATAACTAGCGAGGCAGCGAACAACACCTATTTCTCGCTGCCTCGCTAGTTATCCTATTCCTACTTAAGCTACGATTCACGAAGAACACGTCTATATTTGTTTGTATATATATTAACTGTAACAATAACACTTAGGATTCAAGTTATTTGTGTTAGCTTAAGGAATAAGTTGAATAATACATATACTTATGACCTCCACAATTTGTAATGTTTGGGGAGACGGCACTTCAACCTCTCTCCTCTGTCCATCACATGCAAGCACCAACCCTCCCACACCAACACTAACACAGGATACAAAACACACACACACACACTCACACCCGATAACATGAAACGCACATCATACACATGATCACATACAACGTAATGGGCACAAATCACTGACACATTATTGAAATGCTAGGTTTTTCCA
Source organism: Paralithodes platypus (assembly GCA_032716605.1). Taxonomy (NCBI): domain Eukaryota; kingdom Metazoa; phylum Arthropoda; class Malacostraca; order Decapoda; family Lithodidae; genus Paralithodes; species Paralithodes platypus. The sequence goes on along the minus strand of CM064506.1, from coordinate 11,082,671 downwards.
GGTTAAATAGGAATGGGAATTATCCCCAGGCTACCTTTAGGATCAACCTTTCCTGGTACCTGGCGCGGGGTACGAACCTCTGAAGGGAATTTAACCCCCCTAAAAACCCACAGGTTTTGAGATGCCTTGGGTGGGGTTCGAACCCTGGTTAGTGACGCACCACCAAGCCCGCGCGCTAACCCACTGTACTACCACGGACGTACAAAAGTATAGCAACCTTAGTCCGATTTTTAAGAACCACGGTGATGGTCTCTCGAGATGAGTTTATTGGACTTACCATCTACGACTATTTTCGAACCACGGTGATAGTCTCTCGAGACGAGTTTATTGGACTTACCATCTACGACTATTTTACGCTATACCTGACGTCAACTCGGGTTAGTATTATTGTGGGTGCGGGGCATTTTCGAGGGCATTACACCGGTGTAATGCCCTCGAAAATGTCCCGCACCCACAATAATACTAACCCGAGTTGACGTCAGGTATAGCGTAAAATAGTCGTAGATGGTAAGTCCAATAAACTCGTCTCGAGAGACTATCACCGAGGTTCGAAAATAGTCGTAGATGGTAAGTCCAATAAACTCATCTCGAGAGACCATCACCGTGGTTCTTAAAAATCGGACTAAGGTTGCTATACTTTTGTACGTCCGTGGTAGTACAGTGGGTTAGCGCGCGGGCTTGGTGGTGATGGTGGTGCGTCACTAACCAGGGTTCGAACCCCACCCAAGGCATCTCAAAACCTGTGGGTTTTTAGGGGGGTTAAATTCCCTTCAGAGGTTCGTACCCCGCACCAGGTACCAGGAATGGTTGATCCTAAAAGGTAGCCTGGGGATAATTCCCATTCCTATTTAACCTGGAAAAACCTAGCATTTCATTGGTGATAGCGGTGGGATTCGAACCCACGCCTCCGAAGAGACTGGTGTATTGATTTGGGGTTGTTAACATTTCTGGGGGCATGGGGGAAACATAGTTGGGTACATCGGTCGGCATTTTCTCTGGAAACATGTGTACATAAACATTGGATAGAATTAGGGTTACATATATCAGAGTCTGTCCTGAAAACATGGGAGGATTTATTCTGGACAGAGTTACGAGAATTGAGGGGATTACCGAGAGGGAGTTGCTTGGACTTGTCTTCTTTAGTTTGTTGAGGCATTTTTTTACTGAATTGAGTGAGGTTTTGAGAGATCTCGGGGCAAGGGGAGGTTTTAGGAGTCACCTTAGTGCTAGCTGCAACTTGGTAACCCTGAATCAGGGTTTGTTGAGGGGGAGGTTGTTTTTTCTTTTTGGGAATGGGTTTCTGCGTGATTGGTTTGTCAGAGGCTTTGGGCTGGAATTTGTTTTTGAATGAGATCAGCCTTTGGCCGCAGTCAATCTGGGCCTGGAGTTTTTGAAGGAGGTCAAGTCCAAGGAAACCATCATAATGTTTACAGTTGGAGGAAAATACTGTAAATGTGTGATAACAACGAGCATGGGGGCCAGGAGTGGTTACTGATAGGGGTAAAGTGTCTCCTAGGAGATTTAAGTAAGTATCAGCAGCTGAGATGAGTTCTGTTTTGGTGTTTAACAAAGGGCCAAATCGTCGGGGATGTTTTTCATAGTAAGATTTGAACAAACATGACTTGGCAGCTCCCGTGTCGATTAGCAAGCGGACAGGAATGTACTTGATTTTGGCCATGTAATAAATGGGGGCAGTGCGACTAGTTATGGCGTCCCCCGCCGAGCCCATCGTGGGCGGGGGATACTTTAAAAATCCTGGGGGTCAGTATCTACCTCTTCCAGGGTTTCCTCGGTATTGTCTGAGGTCATGGTATGGGGGGCAATTTCTTCCTCTTGTCCCCACTCCTCTTCATTTACAGAAATGCGAGGAGTAGAGGGGCGAGGTTTGGCAGAGTCACGAATTTGGTGGAGGGCACACTGAGCATTACAGGCAGGGAAATCATAGGGGTTGATAATGAAATACTAGGTTTTTCCAGGCTAAATAGGAATGGGAATTATCCCCAGGCTACCTTTAGGATCAACCTTTCCTGGTACCTGGCGTGGGGTACGAACCTCTGAAGGGAATTTAACCCCCCTAAAAACCCACAGGTTTTGAGATGCCTTGGGTGGGGTTCGAACCCTGGTTAGTGACGCACCACCATCACCACCAGGCGCGCGGAGAAAATGTCCCGCACCCACAATAATACTAACCCGAGTTGACGTCAGGTATAGCGTAAAATAGTCGTAGATGGTAAGTCCAATAAACTCGTCTCGAGAGACTATCACCGTGGTTCGAAAATAGTCGTAGATGGTAAGTCCAATAAACTCATCTCGAGAGACCATCACCGTGGTTCTTAAAAATCGGACTAAGGTTGCTATACTTTTAGTACGTCCGTGGTAGTACAGTGGGTTAGCGCGCGGGCTTGGTGGTGATGGTGGTGCGTCACTAACCAGGGTTCGAACCCCACCCAAGGCATCTCAAAACCTGTGGGTTTTTAGGGGGGTTAAATTCCCTTCAGAGGTTCGTACCCCGCGCCAGGTACCAGGAATGGTTGATCCTAAAGGTAGCCTGGGGATATTTCCCTTCCTATTTAACCTGGAAAAACCTAGCATTTTATTGGTGGCAGCTAGGGAACGTGACCAGGTAGCTACGTGGAGCACCCGTCACGCGAACCCTATACCAAGAATTGAGATGGCTAAGGTAAAAAGGCTACGATACCCTACGACCTTACGAGGCTAGGGACTAGCCTAACTAAAAAGGAATGTGGTGTAATGCCCTCGAAAATGTCCCGCACCCACAATAATACTAACCCGAGTTGACGTCAGGTATAGCGTAAAATAGTCGTAGATGGTAAGTCCAATAAACTCGTCTCGAGAGACTATCACCGTGGTTCGAAAATAGTCGTAGATGGTAAGTCCAATAAACTCATCTCGAGAGACCATCACCGTGGTTCTTAAAAATCGGACTAAGGTTGCTATACTTTTGTACGTCCGTGGTAGTACAGTGGGTTAGCGCGCGGGCTTGGTGGTGATGGTGGTGCGTCACTAACCAGGGTTCGAACCCCACCCAAGGCATCTCAAAACCTGTGGGTTTTTAAGGGGGTTAAATTCCCTTCAGAGGTTCGTACCCCGCGCCAGGTACCAGGAATGGTTGATCCTAAAAGGTAGCCTGGGGATAATTCCCATTCCTATTTAACCTGGAAAAACCTAGCATTTCAATTATAACATAAAACGCGCACACACACACACACACACACACACACGATAACATAAAACGCACATCACACACATGATCACATACAACGTAATGGACACAAATTACTCACACATTTTAACATAAAATGCACACACACACACACACCCGATAACATAAAACGCACATCACACACATGATCACATACAACGTAATGGGCACAAATCACTCACACATGATAACATAAAACGCGCACACACACACACACTGGTCCAGGCAAACTAAAAAAGGTATTAGCATTATTGAGGAAATGCTGCTGTCTTCAGTGCGTGCCATGGCCATCCTGAGCCTTACGACGTATACAGACTAATAACACACATAACAAAGCCACTACAACAACTTCGTCTCGCTCCAACACCCCTTCTCCCCTCTCTACACTCTTCAGAAAATAGGAAAAGTAGAAAGTAGCTACGAGGTGCCGTTGTACAGGCTTATCCTTCAATACCTTCACCTGACCTGACACCATCCGGGGTTTAGCTGGTCCACAAGGGTGTGTGACATGAACCCAATAGAGAATTTGTGGGTCATCATGTCATGGAGTGGAATGTGGTCCAGGTTAAGATTGGAAAGGGCGGGAGGAGTGGGATCGGGGGGGCAGGGGGGAATCCGTCGCCGCCGTAATATAAGTTGGAAAATGTTTAAATCAGCTCCAACGAGAATACAGGAGGTAGTTGATGCAGCTTGTGGGTGGAGATCATATTGATTGAATAAATATAAATTGTAAATTTTTACATTTAAGAACCCTTTATATATATTATATAATGTGTATGTGTTTCCAATGTTCACCGTAACATAATGATGGTGAAATAATACATAATAAATTAAATTCAAGGTAACATACACAGAGCTATAGTATACTTTTAATTATGTTTGGAGGATAATTTAAACAATTCGAAGTAAAAATATAAAAGCCTAAACAATTGATATCAACTTTAAAACAACATAACCAGATTGCTTGGATTATCGTTAATTGTTCAATTCGATGACTTACTTTATAGTAAATCATTATAATGGGTAGCGCCGAACTGTTTACTGATAATGGGAAGCCACAGTAATTAAGCTAGTAATTAAGAATCCACTGAGAAAAGTATAATGCAATACTCATAACGTGTCATATTACATGTTAAGGTAGATTATGAATTGGTCAACCACAGTGCTGTGAATAGTGGTATGGAAGAAAAAAACATTTACTCTAATATCAAAATTTGTTTTCATTACAAAGAAACACGTTTCGGCTCATCTAAAGTGTTTTCTCTAACTGAGCCGATATTATCTTGTCTGTATGATATATATATTTGGTTATAATTTGGTCCAAGCTAGATTACAATGTGATCCAACTTGTCTTGATGCGTGGATTGTAACATCCCGTTTCAATTACTTATATATTTATACGATTGTTTACACTAACCAGGAGCCAAGGTTGGCAACTTTGAGTGCAACGAAGCATATCTATTTGTTTTCTATAACACATTGTATAAGGTAAAGAATAGAATACGAGTTAATAATTGAGAATCAGTAAAGGTAAACAGAACAGTAATATTAAAACACCAAAGTAATTTTTATGGACAGCTTTTAACACGATGATGAGGAAAATTATATATTCGGTTAGGAGAGAGAAGGGGGAGAAAAAAAGAGAAGGGGGGAGATAGGGGAAGGCAGCAGAGAGAAGGGGAGGAGGGGGGAATGGGAAGTTCGAAGGATAGAAACTTGATTGTCTGTATATTAAATTCCATAAATAACGCAACACCTGATGTGTGTTACTTATTTGTGATCCGGCATGGGCTAATCTAATAATATAGCCTGTGTGTTATGTTAAAATAAACTTATTCTGCGTGCTGTTCTAGAACACACACACACACACACGTTTGACTCCTCCTCCTTCCAACCTCTATATTAACCCCGCCCCCTTTTATTAGAAGCGATTAAAGGGCCATCTATTAAAAGATAAGTGAACTAACACATTGCCTCAGGCCATGACAACAAGTTCTGTCGTAGACTGTACAATGTATACTGTATAATAAGTAAGAGTGGGGATGGAAAATATAATAATCTTCAGTTGAAGGTACAATATGAGATCTATAGCAAGTTTATGACAGGTGCATACAGCTGGATAGAAATAATAAGTACTGTATAGGTATGTTAATGTTTCAGTTACTGTTTATCATACAAAGTGGCCCATTTGTTGTTTTTTCTACTGTGTATTTTTCTGTTGAAGCAGGTGGTTGATGTGTTCATTGTTTCAGTGGTGGTTCATAATACTGTACAAAACAATCTAATTAATTGGTTCACTTCATGCTTAATTGTATAAATATAACTGCTTCATTGCTTAAGGTGTCAAAAATCTGTGTGTGATAACCCGGGTTCGAATCCTGGTGGATCGCACATGTGCTTTCATTAATTTCATTGGAGGGGTTTGGTGAAGTTAATAAAAAATTGATTAGGTCCTAGTACAAATTAACTGCTTCATTGTCTCGGTTGGTGGTTCATAGTACTGTACAAATGTAATACCTTAATTATTGTTTCAGTTGGTGGTTCATAATACAAATGTACAGTACTGTACTGCACTTGCTTCATTGTTTAAGTTAGTGGTTCATAATAACAATGTAATTGCTTCATTCTTTCAGTTGGTGGTTAATAGTGCAACAGGCAGGACTGTGAGGACAAAAGGTATCAAAATACTGTAGATTTTTTTTTTTTTTTTTTTTGCTGTTCTCCAAGCTGCCTGGCCGAACAGCCCCAAGGCCCCAAGCAAGGCCAAGGCCATAACTGAGCGCCCCCACAAAACCCTTCCTGCCTACCACAATAAAGTTTGGGTGACCGAAGCCACTCCATGGCGGGGAGCTGAGGGTGCGGAAACGCCCGGGATACCAAAGCCCCACCCAAAGCCCTCAGCAGTTATGAAGAGAAAGTTGAAGGGCAAAGGAAAAATGTGATGTTTTGGCTTCCAATCTGCCAACCTCTAGGCTGGCAGATTGGGAGATCAATCCATGGAAGAGACGCCGTCACTTGAGATCTAGAAAATATATAAGTAAAAGGAACGATAATAGTCAAGGACACTACATCCACCTTATTAGAAACAATTTATTAGGGAAAATAGCGACCAATAGAATCGCCATATAGCTCCCCTATTTCAACCCCTTTTGGGGTTAACCCGCCCAATACACTAATCATGCACATAATTAATCAATATAGGCCTAGTGATTGATTAATATGGCTTAGCTGTATTAGTAGAGTAGATGTATAGCATTGAGGAATAATGGATTGAGCAGATAATTGACTAGCACTATATTAGGTATGGACGGATTGGATCCGATTATGAGAGGGAGAGAGGGTTTAGCCCCCTCTTAACCCATCATGTATCTCAAGGCAAAACAAAATATTTTTTTTTTACTCTGAAAATCCTTTAAATCAGAGCCAAGTTTTTTGGGTATTCTGCAGAACAACAACTCTTCTATTACGGGATTCCTGTCTTATGGAATTATTATTTTTTGCTCTTACCTTACTCAGGGGACCTTACTGATGCGTGGATAAGTGCTACTTTTCTTATTTTGTCACTTTGATTTTCACTCCCATATAAAATTTTCAGTTATTTTTGTACAGCCAGTCCAGGACACTGTGGATTTTTTTTATTTTACTACCACAAATTTTCAGTGTTTTTTATAAACAAAATTGTGTTTAATGTTATTTTAATACCACAAATTTTGTTGATATATTTGAAGATAAATATTGAATCTATATGCTCTAAAGATCATAAGAAAATTTGTTTTAACCCTCGGCAAAACCTATTAAAAAAGTATGGTACTAAAATGTCTTTTTCGTAACAAGGTTGTCAATACGGTACTTTCAGTCATCGATAGCTCTAAAGATCATATGCAAATGTGTTAAACCCTCGGAAAAACCTAATATAAAAGTATGGTACTAAAATTTAATTTTCGTAACAAGGTTGTCAATACGGTACTTTCCCGTTGTCAATGTACAATCAAGCTGAAGATTGCAGAGTAAACACCATAGACTTCATCGACTTTATTTCACCTTCGTATAATCGACAGCCATTTTTTTTTTTTGTATTAATACTCAACCAGCGGGGGTGTGGGAGGAGGAAGCCCCCACCCATAATACTAGGTTAGGTTAGGTAAGGTTGTTAGGTTAGGCTAATGTCTTTTCAAATCACTATTGGGGGGGGGGGGTGTCTCAACATCGATCGATAGGCCTAATGGGGAAAATAGGTTTTCCCGAGATTTCTAATTAATTACAAACACTATATATTGATGCAAATGACCAATTTTGTTTATAAAAAACACTCGGAAAATTTGTGGTATTAAAATAAAAAAAATCCCAAAATTGGTCATTTGCATCAATATATAGTGTTTGTAATTAATTTGAAATCTCGGGAAAACCTATTTTCCCCATTAGGCCTATCGATCGATGTTGAGACACACTCGCTCCCTGATAGTGATTTGAAAAGACATTAGCCTAACCTAACAACCTTACCTAACCTAACCTAGTATTATGGGTGGGGGCTGCTGCCCCCACACCCCCGCTGGTTGAGTACTTAATAAAAAAGAAAGAAAAATTGGCTGTCGATTATACGAAGGTGAAAGAAAAGTCGATGAAGTCTATGGTGTTTACTCTGCAATCTTCAGCTTGATTGTACATTGATAACGGGAAAGTACCGTATTGACAACCTTGTTACGAAAAATAAATTTTAGTACCATACTATTGGGTGGATGGGACTCGTTAGCCTTGGTCGGCAACTCATCTAGGGGAGACAACCTTATACAAATCCGGGTGGCTGGGACTCGTCAGCCTTGGTTGGCAACCTGTCTAGGGGAGTAAACCTGATACAAATCCGTACTGCTTACCTAAGGGTAAGGCAGGTTAGTGGATGGATTAGCCGAACACCACTGTAGAAAAATAGTGCTAACAAGATACACAGAGGGCCTCGGAGTCGGACGGATCCTAAATTGAGTGGTCAATCCTGTAAGTCCTTCACTAAACTGGCTCGGGTTGTCCCTCTCACAGGGAATAGGTCCGCTTGGGGGCATTCTGTGTATGGCCACCCTCGTAAGGGGAGTAAGGCGTCCGGCAATAGATAGATAGATAGACCATACTATTACTGTATATTAGGTTTTTCCGAGGATTTAACATATTTTCATATGATCTTTAGAGCTATCGATGACTGAAAGTACCGTATTGACAACCTTGTTACGAAAAAAACATTTTAGTACCATACTTTTTTATTAGGTTTTGCCGAGGGTTAAAACAAATTTTCTTATGATCTTTAGAGCATATAGATTCATTATTTATCTTCAAATATATCAAAAAAAATTGTGGTATTAAAATAACATTAAACCCACTTTGTTTACATTCTAGCCTCCTTGGAGGCTTCTCCCTGATTTTCAGTAGCCGACTCAAGACAGAGCAAGAATAAGGATAACACAAAACACAACAGAAAACAATGAACACATAAAAACAAAATACAAATTCACACACATCTATGTCATCCAGGAGAAGACCCAGAGACCAGGGTTACCAAGGTCCCTCCAGCACTCTCCCTGCCCCCGACCACCTGGAGAGGTTTCGATCACGGCAGGCAGACATGCAGCGGAGCCGAAGCCACAAGCCCGCCCACCACACTTCCAGGCGCACCCTTCATATTAATAGTCTCCCAGGTCCAGGCGCCTGATCTGGTCCAACTTGCGCCCGACCCCTTCCCCCAAACGACCACATGTTCATTCGTCTATTCACAAGCATTCTCCATTCATTCCTCTTTATTACCACTTCCCTATGGTGATGGGCTGGTCTATCAGAGTGAGACCTGAGCGATCTCTGCCATACCCTTAGCTTAATCTGACTGTTCCTTTTACTTATATATTTTCTAAATCTCGTGTGATGGCGTCACTTCCGTGGATTGACCTCCCAATCTACCAAGATTGGAAGCTAAAGCGTCACATTATTCCTTTGCCCCTCAACTTTCTCTTCATAATTGCTGAGGGGCACAGGGCCCTGGGTGGGGCTTTGGTTTCCCGGGCGTTTACGCACCCTCTCAGCTCCCCGCCTTGGAGTGGCTTCGGTCACCCAGGCTTTATTGTGGTCGGCAGGGAGGGTTCTGTGGGGGCGCTCGTTTATGGCCTTGGCCTTACTCGGGGCCTTGGGGCTGTTCGGCCAGGCAGCTTGGGGAACAACAACAACAACAACCACTTCCCTTGCCTGATCTATAGTCATTCCTCTATCATCCAAAGCTTGTCTTACACAGTATTTCCATCTCAATGGGGGTCTTCCTGCCCTTCTATCTCCCCTTATATCTGACTCACACATTCTCTTTTTAAGCCTTTCGTCTTCCATTCGTTCAACATGACCATACCAGCTCAGCACCCTTCTGTCCACTCTGGCTGACAAATGTTCCTGCTGCCCCACTCTCCTACGTATCTCTTCATTCCTCAATCTGTCTCTATGAGTAACTCCACACATACTCCTCAAGCAGCTCATCTCCATCACATCCAGCTTTCTTATCTCCTTTTCCTTCAGAGCCCATGTCTCAGCCCCATACATCACTGTTGGCACAACAATTCCTGGAAAAGGTTATCTTTAGGAATGACAGTAGTCCCATCGATCTTTTTAGGCCTAATAGGTCCGGTAGAGCATATACATCATTGCTATATACAGTATGTCATTACGAGCTGAAATGAATAATAAGGATTTCTATATAAACGGCCGGGCCACCATCTTCGCTAGTCGTATGTCTGGAAACTGGGTACTTATTACCAAAACTACCGCTAATTATTTCTCAATATTTGAAGGCTACTATAGAATAAGGATGTTGCAAAGATCATATTAAAATGTGTTCAACCTCCGGAGATACATTTTATGTGCACTATATAAAGTACTGAAAAAACAAAAACTCTCTCCCTAGCCTATAATCTCCCTATTGACGGCAGTGAAACTCTTATTAAGCTCCTTACTGTTAACCCCCTCACATCCGTATGACGCAGAGGTTGCCAGATTAGCAATAAGAAATAGATTACTCTCACTTATAATTACCTCTCCAAAATTAGTTTTCTGCCCACAGCTAACTCAAAAACAACTGCAGAGGTTGAAGTAAATAAACTAAAGGTTTATAAATACCCCTGATTGTAACAAAGGCTTTAAAGTATCCCTAATAGGCTCAAAATTGCGTCAAGGATGTGAGAGGGTTAAAATAGATGCTGATTTAAATAAATCATGGGGGGGTGAAGGGGGCAAAGCTCCCCCTCAACCCATCCTGTATCCAAAGGCAAAACAAATTGTATATTTACTCTGAAAATTACTTACATCTGAGTGTTTTAAGATCGTTTGATAATGGGAGAAATAAAAATTTCCGGGGATTGTAACTAATTTCAACTACTGTATAATGATGATGTGGTGACGGGCTGGTCTATCAGAGCGAGAACTGAGCAATCTCTGCCATACCCATAGCTTACTCCGACTGTTCCTTTTACTTATATATTTTATAGATCTCAAGTGACGGCGTCTCTTCCGTGGATTGACCTTCCAATCTACCAAGATTGGAAGCCAAAGCATCATATTTTTCCTTTGCCCCTCAACTTTCTCTTCATAACTGCTGAGGGGCACAGGGCCCTGGGTGGGGCTTTGGTTTCCCGGGCGTTTCCGCACCCTCCTCAGCTCCCCGCCATGGAGTGGCTTCGGTCACCCAGGCTTAATTGTGATCGGCAGGGAGGGTTCTGTAGGGGCGCTCGGTTATGGCCTTGGCCTTGCTCGGGGCCTTGGGGCTGTTCGGCCAGGCAGCTTGGGGAACAACAACCTAAAACCTCAGATAACCTCATCATCCTTAACGACATCCATCAACATACCCATATTCCTCACCAAGCCCTCTATAACCCATCATCTCCAGACATCACCTTTTGCTCCCCAGAACTCGCCCCAACATCCTGGAGGGTGGTCAGAACCTTAGGCTCTGACCACCTCCCGATCATTATCACCACCAAAACCAGACTCGCCCCAGCTAGCCACAAACACACATACACCAATTATAAAAGAGCTAACTGGGAAGCATTTACAAATGAGACAGAACAACACTTCACAACTCTAAACAGTACACCCATCACTAACATCAACAATGCTGTACACATACTCAATAAAACTATCCAAAACGCTGACAAGAAACACATTCCAAGAGGTAACAGAAAAAGACACAACCCCAACTTCACACCAGAAATTCAAAACCTCATCAGACAACGCGACACACTGAAACACTCCCCAGCACCCCACACAAGACATCACACAACAAATTCAAGCACTCAACACCCAAACTAACAACAAAATACAAGAACAACAAAAACTAAATTGGAATAACTTCCTACAAACACTTGATCACAAAACAAACCCCAAAAAACTCTACAAAACACTAAACGGCATCACACTTTCCAACAGCAACACAACACAATCACATGCTGCAATCACAACAACAGACTCTACTCCTTCATGTAAACAACAAGCAAACACTCTCATCAATCACTTCTCACATGTCAGCCACCTAAAAGCTCACAAAGACGACCGACGTGTCATCCGACGTAAGAGACAATTCCCCACAGACCCTGACTATACACCCTTCACCAATCACCAGACAAAGCATATCATCAACAATCTCAAGCACTCACCCGCCTGTGGCCTAGACAACATAAGCAACATACCCCTCAGACACCTGGGACCACAAGGCATACAAGCACTCACTAACATATCAAACTACAGCTATTCACACAACACAATACCAGACATTTGGAAGCATGGTATCATCATCACATTCCCCAAACCCAACAAAGACCCCACGCTACCCTCCTCGCACCGCCCCATCACACTCCTTTGCTCCCCCTCCAAAGTCATGGAACGCCTAGTATTATAACTAATTACACCCGACCTACCCCTAGCTCCAACACAACATGGCTTTAGGCCACTGCACTCCACAAACACTTCTCACAGACCTTACACAAAGAGCTTTTGACGGCATCAACTCGGCTAGACCACCACACAGATCACTATTAGCCACACTCGACATTAGTAAAGCCTTCGATGCCATCCCCCGCCACAACCTAACAAACAAAATCTACAACACAAACATGCACAACAACACAAAAAGGTGGCTGGCCAACTTCCTAGCAGGCAGATGTGCACACGTATCTTTTGCCGGTCAGTCATCTAAAATCAGAAACTTTCCAAACGGAGTCCCACAAGGATCCGTCCTATCGCCCGCACTCTTCAATCGGTACATGCACGATATAACTACACCCAATACGCCCCAAATAAACTTAGCCTCCTATGCAGATGACATAACACTCACATGCACACACCATGACCCAAGAAGAGCAACAGATCTCCTTCAACCCTATCTCAACACACTACATGGCTGGTACACTACAAACAGACTTAATCTAGCCCCAGCCAAATCCACCGCAACCCTGCTCACAAGCTGGACAGGTGAACACGAATACATCCCTCAACTCACCATAAACAACACACCCCTAACACATACACACACACCCAAAATCCTAGGAGTAACATATGATACTCATATGACATTCAAACAGCACACCACAAACATTAAAAAAGAAACTGACACCCAGACTTAACGCCCTCAGGTCACTTGCTCACAAAAATTTGGACACAACAAAGAAACTACCACCACAGTATATAAACAATACATAAGATCAGTGATGGAATACGCAAGCCCAGCCTGGGCTTCTAACCTAGCTGAAACACATCATAAGACCTTACAGACTATTCAAAACAAAGCCCTGAAGATCATTACAGGCTGCACAGCTACTGCACCCACAGATCACCTACATCAAGAAACCAAAATCCTCAAAGTCAAAGACCATCTGGACATGAGAGGCACTCAATTCCTGGCAGCAGCCTCCACGAACCAAGACCACCCACTAAACTACATGGCAACACACCCACAGACACCAAGAAATATCAAAACAACACCCAGCACACGGTATCACACACAATTATTGTCCTCTCTCCCTCCCTGCCCACCCCGAACCAACTTCCAGAAGCACATCCATACTCATATCTCTCGCCACTCCATCCACTCACTCACAGACAACACGCAGCTGCATGCACGACCTCCCGAAATCCATCCTCCCTCCCTCGCGAGGACAGAGTCCACCTGGCCAGGCTGAGATGCGGACACCATCCAGCTCTCCTGAGCTATCAGAAGAGACTGGATGACTCCGTTGTCGACGCCTGCCCGGGATGTAACACAGCACCCCATACCATTAAACACATCATAGAAGACTGCATTTCACACAACCACTTACGCCAACAACATAATCTACACTCAATGAGAGCTCTGTGGGAAAGCCCGATCGTGGCCATGGCCTTCCTCAGGGACTCGGGGCTGTTCGGCCAGGCAGCTTAGGGAACAACAACAACAACAACAACAACCTAAAACCAAAAAGAAAAACCATGGGAAAATTAGTGGTAGTTTCGGTTATATTTTCCGGAAACTGTCTACCGACTTGAAAAGTGGCGTGAAATAATCAACCAATAGCAATTGAATTCCCTGGATGACATCACACCTAGGAATTTATCCAGTTTAACACCGGGTCGAAACCATCGATATATTATTTAGGCAAATATATTAGTTATGTCATGTACATCATTGCCACATACTGTATGTCCAAATCGTCGGGAATTCATTATAATATACGCCCTAATTAACTAAAAAAAAATCTAAGTATGTAGTATCCGGGCTACGGTCGCCATGTTTACATACCGGTAAGGCGTACGCTCGCGGTTTCGCGTTTGTTTTTGTGTTTTTATCCCCTGCTGGCAACATATATAATGATGACAATAAGTCATGGTGGGGTGAAGGGGGGCAAAGTCCCCCCTCAACTTATTTTTGTATCCCACGGCAGTCAAAAAATTGCCGGAAATGTGATCGCGAGCGAGCGAATATGTTTTGTTGCTTTGGTGTCTTAAGAATGATGGATAATGTTTGTTTTGCAATTTCCGACGGGGTTCATAAAATAACACACCTAAAAAAATAAAAATAAAAACAAGGAAAACCAATAAAAAATACTTGTAAAAATCGTCCCCGGTGTTAAACAGGATATTTACCCACACCTATTTAGCCAAGCACCTGTCATTTTTTGCCTTGTATCCTCTTTATCCCTTCATTTTCGCTGATATACATAGCCCTCCCCACTAGTGGGGGGTGTATTTTTAGATTGTTGGATAATGGGTAAATACTAATTTTAGCTCCTTCAGTATAAGAACACTGTAGCTGAAAGAAAAACGCGAAAACAAAAATAAAATAGTTGCCGAAATCACTGTCGGTCCTAAAAGTAACACTTACCCAATTCCTTGATACATTGCACTTTTTACTTTCATTCAGAGATTTCTCGTCTTCCACATACCGGTACTTCCCATTGCTCTGAAAACCTTCCTTCCTTCACACACTCTCCGTTTTACCTCCATTTCCATACCTCCACTACTGGTATGTTACTAATTGTACTACTCCAGCGGGACAGGGTAGCCTGGAAAATAAGTTTATAGAGAAAGTGAGAGATTGTTTTTTAACGCAACATATTGTAGAGATGACAAGATATAGAGATGGGACACAGGGGAGTGTACTTGATTTGATTTTTAGCAATGAAGAGGATATAGTGGAACATGTTAATGTGGATAGCCCTATAGGTCGTAGTGACCATGCCTGTATAAGCTTTAGTTGTAACATTAAATCGGAGAGGGATAATAAAAGCAATAGAAAAATATACATGTATGATAGAGCAGATTATGAGCTGCTGAGACGGTGTTTGGACATTGACTGGGGGGAATATTTGAACGGTGAAGACGCTGAAGGAATGTGGAGGAAAATTAGAGTCAAACTGGAGAATGCTGTATCCAAAAGTGTACCAGTAAGGGAATATAAGGATAAAACAAAATTGAGGAAAAGAACTAACCCAGAATTGCCAATGAAAAGAAAGCTTTGGATATTGATTAGAAGAAAGAAACGATTGTGGGAAAGATTAAAATTGTTAAAAAAGAACAGGGGGTCTAGTATAGAGGCTAAGGAAGTGGATCTGGAACGTAGACAAATAAACAATAAAATAAGGTGGGAAACAAGGAGGGGGGTGAAGGAGAGGGAGAGAGAGATAGCTAGAAATGTGAAGGATAATCCAAAAATATTCTGGAAGTACATTCAGGAAAAATTAACAAGAAGAGTAGGGATCCCAGAGCTGGTGGGGGGGTTGAATGATGGGAGTAGAGCGGAGACTGATAAGGAGAAAGCAGAGGTGCTGGGGAAATACTTTGGGGGGGTACTAACAGTGGAGTCGGAGGATGCAGTGCCTACTATTCCCATCAAACAGGCACCGGCACTAGAACTAGTAGAGTTTTCCCATGCTAGAATAAGAAGGGCTATAGAAAAAATGAACAGAAGTAAGTCACCGGGACCGGATGGGATACACCCAAGAATCATAAAGGAAGGAGGGGAGATGTTAGTAGAGCCATTGAAAATGTTATTTGAGGTATCGTTTAATACAGGACAAATCCCGATGGACTGGAGAGAGGCGAACATAACAGCTATATTTAAGAAGGGAAAGAGAAATGACCCAGGGAATTATAGACCAGTCAGTTTGACAAGTGTTGTGTGTAAACTAATGGAAACGTTAATTAGAGAAGGAATAATGGATCATATGAAGTCAAACCAACTTTTCAGTGGGAGACAGTTCGGATTCTTGCCGGGGAGGTCGACGGTACTACAGCTAATTAAGGTGGTAGATGATTGGATGCAAATTCTAGAAGATGGTGATGTAATAGACGTGGTATATTGCGATTTTATGAAGGCCTTCGATAAGGTCCCACAGAAAAGGTTAATAGAGAAAGTTAGAAGCTATAATATAGGGGAGAAATGTGTGAAATGGATAGAAGCCTTCCTGAAAGATCGGAGACAGAGGGTATTGGTGAATGGAATAGGCTCGGGGTGGAGGGAAATTACAAGTGGGGTACCTCAGGGATCTGTGTTGGGACCACTGCTGTTCGTTATATTTATCAACGACTTGCCTGAAGTTATAACTAATGGAAGTGAGGTATACCTGTATGCGGATGACACTAAACTGTATAGAAGAGTGAGGAGTAAGGAAGATATGGGTTTGCTTCAAGGAGATGTGGAGGGCATGAAGGGATGGTCTGAGCATTGGTTAATGCCTTTTCATCCAAAAAAATGCAAGTACTGTACATGCGGATTGGGACCAGCAAGATAGACAAGGTAGGATACAGTATGTATGAAGCGATGGAGGAAGTGAGTGCAGAAAAGGATATAGGAGTAGTGATAGACAATAAGTTAAATTTCTCAGAACATTTAGCGGAAAAGATAAATAAAGCCAATAGAATTGTAGGGCTGATAAGGAGGACATTTGTGTCACTTGACGAAGAAATCTTCAGGAATCTATATACAGCGCTGGTTAGGCCGCACCTGGAATATGCAAACCAGGTGTGGGCTCCATATATGGTAAAGGATATAGAAGCAGTGGAGAAAGTGCAGAGGAGAGCTAGCAAGCTGGTACCAACGTTGAAGAATGCGGGCTATGAGCAGAGGTTGAGGACACTGGGGCTTCCGACACTGGCATATAGGAGAAAGAGAGGGGATATGATAGAGACTTTTAAGATAGTGTCAGGAAAGTACGATGAGGATGTGTGTGAAGGTATCTTCTTGATGCGGGAGGGAACAAGAACGAGAGGACACTCTAAGAAAATTTACAAAGAAAGAAATAGGCTTGAGAAGGCGAAGAACTCATTTTGTGATAGAGTGGTAAATGAGTGGAACGCACTGCCCCAGTATGTAGTCGATTCCGAATCAATAAGGGAGTTTGAAAGTAATCTTGATAAAGCATGGGGAAGACAAGATTTGAAGTTTGATTATAAAACAAAAATACAGAATAGTAAAAATGTTGCGTCTGCTACCGCCGCCGCCAACACCGTGAACGACCGCAGCAGTGCAAGTACTGGTACTGAGCTGGATACACAGGCATAGTTTGCCTTTTTCCAGAGGATCTACTGTAAGAACTGTAAGAACTGTAAGAATGTCTACCTACTGTAAAAATTTGGCCAATACTCTCCTATGGAGAGTATTGGCAACATTTTTACAGAGTGTGACGGCACACAGTCTATAGAGTGACGAACAGCTGATGATGGGGAGTGGCAGTGGTTTTCTTATATATCTCCCTTATAATACATTTCTGCTCTTAATGACATGAATATACTGTATAGCAGAAAAGTCATGTTTACTAATAAAAACTTGTGATGGTGCACTTATTGATTTTTACCGGGCTTTAGTATTTTTATCCAAAAACAAGTGAGTTATAAAATTAATGAGTGTGCAAATTATAAATAAGTTCGGTTAATGTAATCATTTGGACCAAACTCAATTTCGTCATTACATCTTGTTTTATTGTGTTTTTCTTTGATATACAGTGGTATTGAATAGTAAACACTCTCCGAAATTGGTATTTACCAATGATCAAACTATTTTAGTGCCGTGGAATACACGATGGGTCCACACCAGATTCGTAGGAGAGCAACCTCTCACCCCGAAACTTGAACGAGTACTGAGCCAGGTCGCCTGTGGGACCTTATATACACTCTGAGAAGTGTTGCCAAGGACTCAAAGCAGTGTTTACAAGTCATGGTGCCAGGTACCGCTCAGGATATCATTAAAGAAGTCTTGCGCTGCACTATTAGAAACAATTTATTAGGGAAAATAGGGACCTATAGACTCGCCATATTTTTCTCACTATAATCCGCATGGAGGAATTTAGGGGTAGAATGTAGAGTTCGGGCGTACCGCCAACCTTGTGTACACTACGCGGACCGACGTCGGGACGCTTGCCATCATGTTCCCGTCTATTTTGACTGCCTTTGGATACAATAATATGTTGAGGGGGGGCTTTGCACCCCTTCACCACCCCATGACATATTGTCATCATCATATATATTGCCAGCAGGGGGCAAATAACCGAAAAAAATCGCCGTCAAAATAGACGCGAAGTTAACCGCAGCGATCGCCCCATCTAAACAATGACGACCGTACACGCCCGGAATCCACATCCATCCCGAATTTAGTTATTGACAACTTGAAAAAACCTGATGACACCAAAATAATCAGTCCCGACCATTAACAAGCATTCCGTCCAATGAATCCTTCGACTTGATCTTCTTCTTCTTGTTTTGAACGATGCGACAGGCGCGATTCACCCAATAAATGGCGCGAGTGTTACTCACAAAAACGAAAAACTGGCAACCTGTTCTTCCCCCTTACAGATCAACATATATGAGGATGACAATAAGTCAAGGGGGGGTGAGGGGGGGCAGCCCCTCCCTCAATCCATTGTGTATTCAATTTACCCCACAATTTCCCTTACCTACTGTAAAACCGCGATTCACCCAATAAATGGTGCAATTTGACGCCATATCTTCAGATTAATGAATAATGGGTAAGTAATGCAAATCCTCCACTCAAACCATAAAAAACAAAAATAAAACACTATATTCCTAGGAAGAAAAAAAACTTAGCTGTCTTGAATGCTACTCCGCTCGGTACAAGGACCACATATTACGGACGTACGTCGTACGTCACAGGTACTGTACTGGCGAGTTCCATTTTTACTGTCGGCAAACATACGTCGCTGGTATAGTAAGGTTAATATTGAGTCCATAAAAACACATTTCCGCCGGTCAGGACATACAGTATATACAGTATGTCAACGAAGTATGGGGTGTAAGAAACATATACAGTATAACATAAAAATTGAGGTGCCTGATTTTGGTCCAAATGGTAACATTGCTCATACTGTA
Source organism: Paralithodes platypus (assembly GCA_032716605.1). Taxonomy (NCBI): domain Eukaryota; kingdom Metazoa; phylum Arthropoda; class Malacostraca; order Decapoda; family Lithodidae; genus Paralithodes; species Paralithodes platypus. The sequence goes on along the minus strand of CM064506.1, from coordinate 11,063,584 downwards.
TGTTCTAATATACTACTGTACTAGGAACTCAAAGATGTTCACCAAACCCGAATATATGATGTAAATAAAAGTTGTTGTTGTTGTTGTTGTTCCCCAAGCTGCCTGGCCGAACAGCCCCAAGGCCCCGAGCAAGGTCAAGGCCATAACCGAGCGCCCCCACAGAACCCTCCCTGCCTACCACAATAAAGCCTGGGTGACCGAAGCCACTCCATGGCGGGGAGCTGAGGAGGGAGCGGAAACGCCCGGAAAACCAAAGCCCCACCCAAGGCCCTGGGCCCCTCAGCAATTATGAAGAGAAAGTTGAGGGGCAAAGGAAAAATGTGACGCTTTGGCTTCCAATCATGGTAAATAAAAGTTTGTTGTCGTTGTGAAAACAACAACAGTGCACTCGCTTAGTCAAGTCCTATTGGGTCAGGAAGGCGCCGTTTATTAACCCGTTGAGCCCCGGCTAGTTATAATATTTTGTTCACCCCAGTCCCAAGCCATTTTCACTTATTTTTTTTTGTTTGCTAAAATGGAAGACAAGGATGAGAAATGAAAAAAAAAACAAAAAAAAATCACCTCTGACATATTTTTTTTGGGGGGGGGGGCCGGTGGGGGGTTGGGGGGGAGCTTCAAAAAAATTTGTTGAGCCAAAATGGAAGAGAATGGTGAGAAATGAACACACAAATAAAAAAAAACTCATTTCGGTCATTTGGGGGGCGGGGGTTTCAATAGTTCGTCTCCCCCGCATGACCACCCGCCCGGGAGCACTAGGGTAAAAACTGAGTATGGCATTGTACGGCATACATCCTAAGGAGTATCTCACATAAATCTCAAGCCTCTAGCTCCCATACGACCGGAGTAATGAAGGTTCAAAGTGGCGGTAAACTAGGGGTGTAAACTATCCCCACTAAGCCCACCACCACCAGCCGCGCGGCTGTCTCGGCCCGCTCACACCTACTGGCCCGGCTCCCCCACAAACTACGGTACCTCCCCCTCCTATTCTCCCGCCATTTCCTACCTTACGAGCCACGTAAGTGTTTTTTATATGTCGGACGCACGTGATGCGTCGCTGGGAGTTGGTGATCAAAGACTGCCGACGCAACACGTGCGACGCTGGGTCTCAACGGGTTAATCTATCTATATACAGTACTCAGGCACAAACCCCATTTATTTTTATTTTTTTTTATCTATTTATATAGGCTATACCTTTATATATTTTTCCTGGGGATGGTCCAACTCGAAAAAAAAAAAAATATATATATATATATATATATCACACACATCTAGGTCACCCAAGAAAAGACCCAGAGATCCAGGGCCATTTGGTATCTCCATCAAGATTCCCAGGTCCCAGTCTCAGCAGGCAAACATGCAGCGAAGCTGTACCACCACAAGCCCACCCGCCCACTACGCATTCAAGCGTACCCTTCATATATACCGGCTCCCTGGGCCAGGCGCCTGACGGACTATTATTTAGTCCAAATGGCGTCTGACCTCCCTCCCAAACTACTGCGTTTTCACTCATCTATCCACTAGCATTCTCCATTCATTCATATTTATTACCAGTTCTCTCCCCTGACCTATAGTCATTCCTCTATCATCCAAAGCTTGTCTTACATAGTGTTTCCATCTCAATGGGGGTCTTCCTGCCCTTCTATCTCCCCTTGTATCTGACTCACACATTCTCTTTTTAAGCCTTTCATCTTCCATTCGTTCAACATGACCATACCAGCTCAGCACCCTTCTGTCCACTCTGGCTGACAAATGTTCCTGCTGCCCCACTCTCCTACGTATCTCTTCATTCCTCAATCTGTCTCTATGAGTAACTCCACACATACTCCTCAAGCAGCTCATCTCCATCACATCCAGCTTTCTTCTCTCCTTTGCCTTCAGAGCCCATGTCTCAGCCCCATACATCATTGTTGGTATCTCTTGATACATTGCACTTTTAGCTTTCATTCAGAGATTTCTCACCTTCCACATACGTTACTTCCCATTGCTCCGAAAACTTTCCTTCCTTACCATACAGTACTCTCTGTTTATTAATAACCCTATAAATTTATGCGAATGTTATCAAAACTAATGGAGCTGAAATTGTGTAAATTGATTTCCAAACCAATGTGTTGATCTCAGAAATTTGAAATACTGTACTGTAATTGTAATTGTTTTGAAATGGGGGCTTATGCATTATAACCGGAATGTTTGGTCTTGAACAGTGGTGCCAAAGTAGTGGTTACCGCTAGCTCCAGCGAATTACTTCTATCTAGCGACATCAAGGTATAATATAATTCTAGCTATTTTTAGAGATTTTGACCACTTTAAGGAATTTTAGAGATTTTCTGATTGCTAAAGTTTATTCTAGATACTTTACTACATTTTTCTAGAAACATTATGCAAGTTTTTAGTGTCTGGGGACATTCTAGCTACTTTTCAGTGCTATTCTAGCATATATTTGGGCTTTTGTTTGTCCTGATTGTATTTTAATTTTCCTCTCATTTTCCCAGATACTTCCTACATGTATTGCTTTAGTGATAATTAAATATTATATATGGCTTTTTTAAGTTGCCTGATAATTATGAAGCAGTAATGCTGGACGATGGGAGTACTGTACTGTATATAAACATTTCTCGGATATCACAGATTAATATTTCACATTTTCCGCCAAAAGCCCCAAAGATAATAAGTGGTGGTGTTGGAAAATACAGCTTTTGTTTATCTCTCCCAACAAATGCTTGCTGCGATGTACATTTGATATTGCACATTTGCTAATTAATGACCCCCTAAGGCACACTTACACATTCCTATTTACCGTATTTTACATTGGTCACTACCTACCGTATATGCTGTTGTGGTTATTGTGATTGTATAGGCCTAATATCTATAAATGATCTATCTATCTATCTATATGCTCAGGCCCAATCCCCATTTTGGGGGTAGCCGACTCAAGACAGAGCAAGAACAGGGAAAACACAAAAACATAAAACAACTAATAAACGCAGATAAAAAGCAGAAACTCAAACACATCCAGGTCACCCAGGAGAAGACCCAGAGACCAGGGTCACCAAAGGTCGCTCCAGCACTCCCCCGACCACCCGGAGAGGTTCCGATCTCGGTAGGCAGACATGCAGCGGAGCCAAAGCCACAAGCCCTCCCACCACACTTCCAGGCGCACCCTTCATATTAATCGTCTCCCCGGGCCAGGCGCCTGATGGACTATTATCTAGTCCAACTTGCGCCCGACCCCTTACTCCAAATGACCACGTGTTTGTTCACTCAACTATTCACAAGCTTTCTCCATTCACTCCTGTCCACCACCACTTCCCCTGCCTAATCTATAGTCATTCCTCTATCATCCAAAGCCTTTCTTACACAGTCTCTCCATCTCAATGGGGGTCTTCCTGCCCTTCTATCTCCCCTTGTACCTGACTCACATATTCTGTTTGTAAGCCTTTCATCTCCCATTCATTTAACATGACCATACCAGCTCAGCACCCTTCTGTCCACTCTGGCATTATAAGAAAGAAAATTATTAAAGAACCTTAGATCCGGTCTACATAACAGATTTTTATACTGTGAATTAGTCAATTACAAAATACAGTATTGAAATTATACAAAAGTCAAGAGAGTGACTGTTGGTAATGAAAAATGACTATTAATGAACCATGAAAGCTAGATTATGAAGTTCAGTACCATTGCATAAAAAAAAAAAAAAAAAAAAAAAAAAATTAATGAGGTCAACGTTCTGAAACTTTAACCTCTGAAGTATGGGGGGTATGAGACACCACACTCCTGTGTTGACGTATTTGAGCTGTTCCCATCACTAACATCGTTATTTTACCATAAATAGCATTAATACTTATCCATATGCGCCTATTATAGGTTGATTATAAAGGTATTAACCTGTTACAACAATAAAACAAGTGGAAACAGCGTTTGGATGGTCAAAATCGGTGATACAGGCCGGGAGTTACATAATGTATGGCTGAGGCAACCTCCCTTCCCACCACTTTTCTCCACGTCTGGAGAGAGACTGTCGATCGATACTCTCTCTCTCTCTCTCTCTCTCTCTTGCACTCGCTTGCTAACAGTGATAACAATGCCCTGCTTGCAACTCGCTAATGTCAGCACGAAAATATACCACAGAATAAGGGAATAACAGGGAAAATAGGTGATAACTGAAGGAGGTGAGGAAAGTGGGGAAGGAGGGGAGGTGGAGGAGTGATATTTGGCATGGCCCAGGGGCAATAAAAAAAGTTTTTTTTTTGGGTGTTATAAATGGATTTTTTTTCCCCCCTTACTCTTAAGAGTCTTCCTGCAGTCCGCCGGGGGAACTCTTAAGAGTCTTCCTGCAGTTCCCGGGTTAAGAAAAATATAGTACAGTACCTCTCTGTATGACGGCTTCCCTCACACGTTCCTTCTTCTGTTGCACCTCCTCTGTTTCGAGCGGTGCGTGACGGGACCACAGGGCCCGCAACAATCTTTGGGCGTCAGTCAGTAGAGCCTTCGTAGGATATTCTGTTAAAATAAATAAATAAATAAATAAACAAAATAAAATATAATTAATTAGGGGATATACAGTGGGTCATTCTTAGGCAGCAGGATGTGTGAGAGGTTAGAGGGAAAGGTTAAGAATAGAATACCATAACAAAACATGACTTGTATAGGCCTACTGTACCTGAATACCTCCCTTTCACAACCTATAGTCTTAATTTCTTTTTTAAACTGGAGTGTATTTGAGTTATCCTAACCATAATTACACAATATTACAATATATTTCATAGCCAAACATGGTCTTAATTGTGAGAACTTGACAATATTATGATCTAGACATAGCAGTTTGTTATACAGTAAGATCTGGAATACAGTTATACAGTAAGACCTTAAGAAAGTGAAGGTGGTGATGAAAGGTATGGATGTGAATGGATATGGATGGGAAGAGCAAGTGGAGGAAGTCAGTAGGATAGGTAGATATAGAAGGGGGGAGATGAGACCTATAAGAGTACAGTTCAAAACCAGGGCAGTGGCAGACAGTGAAAAGTTTTAGTTGGAGGCTAAACACAAATGAAGGATTGAAACACAATAGAATAAAGAAGGATCTGAGCATAGAACACAGAAAAAAATAAAGGAATTGCAGGAAAAGGCTGATGAAGAGAATGGAAGGTTGGGTGAGGAGGATAAGAGGAAGTTTTTCTGGAGAGTGAGGGACGGGAAATTGAAGAAGTGGTTTATACGAATAGAAGGGAGAAGGAGATCAGGGAAGGAAGAGAATGTGATAGATGTGGTGGAGGGGGAGAGCAGGGTGGAGGTGTCTTTGGAAGAGACAGGAGACAAAGATGCAGACCCAGTAATGCAAGGGAAAGAGCAGGGTATGGACAGGAGGAGCAGGATGGTGGAGTTGCTGAGAGAATGGTAGAAAGGCTAAAGATTATGTTTAGTAATGTTTACCCAGGACAAGAAAAGAGAACCGATATGTAGGTTGCAAGATGAAGAGGAAAAACCCGATGTCATAGCCCTACAGTAAGTAAGACCAAAAAATGATAGAATTGAAAGGGAACAGGTGGAGTATAGTTTGGAGGGTTTTGAGTTGTATGAAAAGAATGCTATTAGGGCAGAGGTTGGAAGAGGACTGTTTATTTATGTAAGAAAAGAGCTTAAGGTTAATGAGGTGGAGTTGAGACAGCAGTATTGTGAGTATTTGTGTATTGAAGTAAAATGTGCAAGAGGGTCAATTTTAATTGCCTCTATATATAGAAGCCCAAATAATAGTAGGGAAGAGGATGAAAACCTACTGAAAGTAATGGAGGAAATACCTGTAGATAATAGAGAGACCAAATATAAGGTTTTGCTTGGAGATTTCAATTTGCCAAGGATCAACTGGGCAAATTATACTACTCCAGCGGGGAAATGTAGCCTGGAATACAAGTTCATAGAGAAAGTGAGAGATTATTTCTTAACGCAACATATTACAGAAATAACGAGATAGAGAGATGGGACGCAGGGGAGTGTACTTGATTTGATATTTAGTAATGAGGAGGATATAGTGGAAGATGTCAATGTGGATAACCATATAGGTTGTAGTGACCATGCTTGAATAAGTTTTATTTGCAATATTAAAACAGAGAGGGATAAAAGAAGCAAAAAAATATACATGTATGATAGAGCAGATTATGAGTTGCTGAGACGGTGTTTGGACATTGATTGGAGGGAGTACTTGAACGGTGAAGATGCTGAGGGAATGTGGAGGAAGATTAGAGTCAAACTGGAGAATGCAATATCCAAATGTGTACCAGTAAGAGAATATAAGGATAAAACAAAATTGAGGAAAAGAACGAACCCAGAATTACCAATGAACAGAAAACTTTGGACATTGATAAGAAGAAAGAAACGTTGGTGGGCAAGACTAAAATTGTTAAAAAAGAACAATGGGTCTAATATAGAAATCCAAGAAGTGGATTTGGAATGCAGACAAATAAACAATAAAATAAGGTGGGAGACAAGGAGGGGGTGAAGGAGAGGGAAAGAGAGATTGCAAGAAATGTGAAAGAGAATCTAAAAATATTCTGGAAGTATATTCAAGAAAAGTTGACAAGAAGAGTGGGTATCCAGAACTGTTAGGAGACTCGGATGACATGACTAGAGCAGAAACTGACAAGGAGAAGGCAGAGGTGCTAGGGAGATACAGTACTTTGGGGAGGTATTCACAGTAGAGTCGGATGAAGAGGTGCCCAGTATTCCCATCAAACAGGCACCAGCACTGGAACTGATAGAGTTCTCCCAGGCTGGAATAAGTAGTGCTATTGGAAAGATGAATACAGTAGAAGTAAGTCCCTGGGACTGGATGGGATACATCCAAGAATCATCAAGGAAGGTGAGATGTTAGTTGAGCCCTTAAATTTTTTATTTGAGGTATCATTTAATACAGGACAAATCCCGACGGACTGGAAAGTGGCAAATATAACAGCTATTTATAAAAAGGGGAAGAGAAATTACCCTGGAAACTATAGACCAGTCAGTTTGACAAGTGTAGTGTGTAAATTAATGGAAACTGTAATCAGAGAAGGAATAATGGAACATATGAAATCAAACCAACTTTTCAGTGGGAGACAGTTCGGATTCTTGCCAGGGAGGTCGACAGTGCTACAGCTCATTAAGGTGGTAGATGATTGGATGCAAATTCTGGAGGATGGGTATGTTGTTGTTCCCCAGGCTGCCTGGCCGAACAGCCCCAAGGTCGCGAGCAAGGCCAAGGCCATAGAGCGCCCCCACAAAACCCTCCCTGCTTACCACTAACAAAACCCAGGTGACCGAAGCCACTCTAAGGCAGGGAGCTGAGGAGGGCGCGGAAACGCCCGGGAAACCAAAGCCCCACCCAAGGCCCTGTGCCCCTCAGCAATTATGAAGGGAAAGTTGAGGGGCAAGGGAAAAATGTGACGCTTTGGCTCCCAATCTGCCAACTTTTAGGTTGGCAGTAGGGAGGTCGATCCACGGAAAAGACGCCGTCACTTGAGATCTAGAAGATATATAAGTAAAAGGAACAGTCAGAGTAAGCTATGGGTATGGCAGAGATCGCTCAGCTCTCACTCTGATAGACCAGCCCATCACCACAGGATGGGTATGTTATAGACATGGTATACCTGTATTGCGATTTTATGAAGGCCTTTGACAAGGTCCGACACAAAAGGCTATTAGAGAAAGTCAGAAGTCAGAAGTTATAGTATAGGAGAGAAATGTGTGAAAGGATAGAGGTCTTCCTGAAAGATCGAAGACAGAGGGTACCGGGTGAATCTGCAAGACCCGGGATAGAATCCCCGCCACGGCGGACATTTAGTGGGTGTGGTAGTACGTCCTAGCATGTTTCACATGCTTGCACCCAGTCAGGGGACATCCTGACGACGTATACAGACTAAACACACATAACAAAGCCACTCCAACACCTTCCTCTCTCTCCAACACCCCTTCTCCCCTCTCAACACTCTTCTCTGAGCTAGTGCCTGTATAGAATCGTAAGATTCAGAGTCATAAAAATTCCAGGACGAGCTCAATAACGGCGGATCCCCAGATTGGCCATGGTGATTGCACTTAAACACATACAAAAGTTACAAAAAGTTACTGGTGAATGGAATAGGCTCGGGGAGGAGGGAAGTTACAAGTGGGGTACCTCAGGGATCTGTGTTGGGACCACTACTGTTCGTTATGTTTATTAACGACTTACCTGAAGTTATAACTAATGGAAGTGAGATAAATTTGTATGCAGATGACACCAAGCTATATAGAAGAGTGAGGAATAAGGAAAACGTGGGTTTGCTTCAAGGAGATGTGGAGTGCATGAAGGGATGGTCTGAACATTGGTTAACCCTCCAGCCCCGGCTACGCATTACATAAATATTCCCCGAAATCCGGGGGTTTTGGCCGAAAAACGTCTATGCCTAGGCTACCGTATCTTTGTTATTCTGACTGCTTCCGCATTCCCGCGCATCCCCAAGCGTAGATGTGTTTCGTACCTGTAGAATGGCGTTAAGTAGAGCTCTCTAAGTCAACTGGTTCAGTTGTGATGATGATTTCATTGGAGATAACTTTATGGCAAAAACAGCCACTTTACACTACTTTTCGATACTTAACAATAACATACAGGCACACACGAACAAGCGACGCACTCCTTCTTGTGGCCGGAGATGCGGGGCGTCGGTCCAGCCGGCTGTTGTTTACATGCATCGGACGTACGCCTCGCACACCAAGCTTACAGGCTTTGAGCTCATGGGTGTTTAAGAGCCCTTCCGGGTAGCTCGGGTGTGTTTTTTATGGGCGTTCAAGAGCCCTTCCGGGTCTGATGGGTTAATGCCTTTTCATCCAAAATAAGGCAAGTACAGTAGGGTCTCACATAAAACGAGTATATGGTCGATAAACGAGGGCGATTTATGCGATTTCGTTTTATGTGAACACAGCATTTTGGTGGCCCAATATCGTCAATGTTCACTGGAAGCGTAAATTTCCGTCAGGAGCGTACGATATTTTGTATGTTTTGTACGATATTTCGGCGTTCTATATGAAAGCGTACGATATTTCGGCGCTCTATATGAAAACTCCTCGGATTTGCCCCACTTTGGTGGCGGACTCGTTTTATGTGATCACATTCGTTCTGATCGAAAATTAAATATTAATATTTTAGGTCGGTCGTTTTAATCGAGACTCGTTTTATGCGAACACGTTTTATGCGGGCCCCTACTGTATGTACATGCGGATTGGGACAAGCAAGACAGACAAGGTAGGATACAGTATGTATGAAACCATGGAGGAAGTGAGTGCAGAAAAGGATATAGGAGTAGTGATAGACAATAAGTTAAATTTCTCAGAACATTTAGCAGAAAAGATATATAAAGCCAATAGAATTGTAGGGCTGATAAGGAGGATATTTGTGTCACTTGAAGAAATCTTCAGGAATCTCTATACAGCGCTGGTTAGGCTGCACCTGGAATATGCGAACCAGGTGTGGGCTCCATGTATGGTGAAAGATATAGAAGCGGTGGAGAAAGTGCAGAGGAGAGCTAGCAAGCTGGTACCAACTTTGAAGAACCTGGGCTATGAGCAGAGGTTGAGGACACTGGGACTTCCGACACTGGCATATAGGAGAAAGAGAGGGGATATGATAGGCTTTTAACCCTCGGAATCCGGGAGGCCTCATATGAGGCAAAAACAAAAAATTGGCAGGAATCCGGGAGGCTTCATATGAGGCAAAATCGCCGCTAAAATCATCATAACACGGCAACCACGCTTCGTAGCCATGTCATCTCAACGGCATTTTACAGAAGAAAAAAAAGTTCTACAATTTGCAAAACAATTGACTGCTCTAGGTGGTCTCAATCAGTAGCTACTGAATTATGAAGTTTAAAAGTAATCTTGATAAAGCATGGGGAAGACAAGATTTGAAGTTTGATTACAAAGTGAAAATACAGAATAGTAAAAATGTTGCGTCTGCCGCCACCGCCGCAAACACCGTGAACGACTGCAGCAGTGCAAGTATTGGTACTGAGCTGGATACACAGGCATAGTTTACCTTTTTTCCAGAGGATCTACTGTAAGATACTGTAAGAATCGCTAATTAGTAGCTACCGGGGCCACTGGATCCTACCTTCGGTAACCCTTGGGTAAAGATGCTAGGAACAGCCTCCGGGGCAGTTTTCCTTACCAGCTCCTCTTTGCCGAATTATGACAGACAAGACAATGCATAAATCACGCAAGTCTGATGTTAAAAAAACTTACAGGAGACAAAATGCATTCAGGCTTGAAAGCGTGAATATAGGTAGTGTCAACAAGGGGGCTGCCTATTAACCATATTGACGTCATATGGCGTCACAGGGTTAATGCTTTACTTACCATGCCCTCTCTCTATCTTCTGAACTTGGCCTTGGCATCCACCACATTACATACGATAAGAAATAGGTCATCTGCGTATAGCAGTTCCCAAGGGAGCCCCGTTAAAAAATCTGCAGATAGTGCCTCCAGTACCATTGTAAAAGAAATAGAAGTGAAGAAGAGATATTATCTATACCAATACACAAGCACCCAATGATTGGATGGGGGGGGGGGAGGAGCCAATCATTCCTATGGGTTGAATGGATCCTTTGGGAGGATAGGAACAGGGGAGAGGTTTCTCTGCCAGGTTAGCTTGGTTCAACTTTAAATTGTGAATCACTATTAAAGTACAGTTAAAGAATATATTAGGCCTACCTAAATAAACAAATTACCTAATCATGATTATATTAATAATGCACTTTAACCAACAAAACGTGATAAGCCTCACGGAAGGGTCACTATAGCATCCCAACCCCTCTCCTTCCCCTCCTCCTCAATTATCAACTATTTTTCCTCTTTTTTTTTCCCCCTAATTTATTGGTTATTTTCCGTGTGAATTATCGTCAACTGGGCTCGAGGCAGGGTTGAGTCACTTAGAAACCCTATGCAACTGTGAGATCACTCCTGCAAGCCCTCAGTGTGGCGCTAAAGGTTGGAGAGGGAGGGTGTATGTCGCCTGGCCTCCCGCCCTAGGATTACGACAGGACGGTAAAAATATAAGTTTTTCACCCCCTAATTTTTGTTTCCACTTCTTTTATTGCTCTTCAAGGTTCATATATTGATCATATAGGTAAAATAAACGCACATTGAGAAGAAATAATGCTATATATCTTAAATATAATAAATTCTGTCTAAATTGAAGACTAGAAATTACCAGTTTTGGGCACTTATCCCTACATAAATTTCGCATTTCTTGGGTTAACCCAAGAAATGCTAGGAGTCCCCATAGCCTTGTGCTAGACCTAGGCCGACTTGGTGACTTCCAAAACTCATCGAAAACTATATCATCCTGTAGGAAATTCAATTCCGCATCCAACCATATACTGTACTGTATAGGGCCTACTGTATATGAACTAGCTGAGGCCCCTTCCCTGCTTAAGTGGCTAGTGGCTGTTTTTTAGGCCTATTAATTCATTTATTTTTTAGTTTCCTCGCTAGACCTCACTCAAACTTAGAAAAACACCCCCTAGAACCCCCTCAAGATAAATTTGTAAATTTTTCGGTAAAAAAAATTCGCTATCGCTCCAAAGATCCACCGTAATTATATCTATGTTCCTTGTGTTTTTCTCTTCCATCACTGAGTACCCCACCCAAAACTTCCATTTCAATCACTAAATTATAATTTTTTCCCAGAGGAAACAGATACTTTAGGTTTTGCACAACACATGGGTCCTTAGAGAAGATCAAGTCCAATCTTGAAGGTTCATCATCTCCTCTCACTCTTGTGTTTTCCTTGAGGCTAAGCTGGGTCAGTACATTTTCAGTTGCTAAAGCTGGAGTCACAAGAGCCCTTTTTCGAGCAATTTTTACGGGCAATTATGGTCTGGCAGCTTAAAAAATTACACTTTATCAAAATTCAGCCGCCTAACATAATCTACCTTCAGCCTAGTTACCGATACCAGTGCGAAAATGTCCCGAAATAATACGACAAAAATCTTGCTCATGGAAAATTGACGGAAAAAGCGCTTGTGTGACAGCAGCTTAACTCTAGTACTAAATTTCCCTATGACATGTTACTTGCATCCATACCAACCCAGTCTACTTCTTTGCAGTAGAAATCTCTAATTAGCAACAATCTATTTTTTCTATGTGAGTGAGGGAGACAAAAGGTAGAATTGCCTGTGATGAGTGCCTCCCCCCCCCCCCCCCCTGAAAAAGTGACAGGGCCAAGATCAAGGGACGTTCGAGCCAAAATGCCTGGACACACAGATTTTGAAGCAATTTAAGTCATAGGATGAGTGAAAGACTGATTCTGGGAGAGAGATCCAGAGCTCAGCTGTTGAATAGAAGAAAGATTGAGAATAACGTTGCACTCTTGAGATGGCAATATGCACAGACTAGGGGTGGGATTGTGTTGCAAGACGGGTGCTACATGCTCTACATGGTATTCACTGAGAGAGCTCTGAGGAACACTGATTATTATAATAGCGGTAGAATAGTGAGAGAGATGCAACATTGCGGCGAAGACGGAGAGACTGCAGAGAATTATTGATTGGACGTGAATTAAAGAGACGGAAGGCCTTCTTTTCTACTTAGTTTAGAAGTGCTGTGTGAGAGGATCCTCCCCACACGTGTGAACAATACTCAATACAGTACAGTACATGGATGCACTGTACCCCTCTACAGTGCAAAAACTCCCAGAGGCGGTTGAGCACACCCAGCTTCTGAGAGGCTGTTTTAGCAAGAGTGATAATATGATCTTTCCAAGAGAGATCAGAAGAAAAAGAGACACCAAGAATATTAAAATAAGATGAAGGGTTAATTTGTATGTTGTTGAAGAGTAAGTCATAGTTTTCTGGAAGGGGGCGACGAGTAGACAGATGGAAAAATTGAGTTTTGGAAGCATTGAAAGTAACAAGGTTTTCTCTGCCTCAATTAGAGATAGTAGAGAGATCAGAAGATAGGTGCTTTATGGCCTCCTTACGTGAGTATTGAGTTCCTGATGTGAATGATGTTGTGGAAGGCTAGTTGAATAGTGTAATGTAGAGTCATCAGCATATGAGTGAATGGGGCTGGATGTGCAGTTGAGAAGGTCGTTAATGAATAATAGAAAGATAATTGGAGATAGAACAGAACCCTGAGCAACACCGGAGTTGATAGGTGGAGGAAGTGAACAATCGCAGCTATGGAACAGCCGGAAAGGAAATTAGAAATAAAGGCACAGACGGAGGGATAGGAACCGAAGGAGGGTAGTTTGGAAATGAGGGAATTGTGCCAGAATCTATCGAAGGCTTTCGATATACTGTATCTAGGGGTGTGGTACACAACCCTAATGACGCCATATGTCGTCACCCGATATTTAAGGGCTAATGATGACTGTGGTGGTAATGGTGTGATACTGAAGATAGTGGACATTTGTAACCTGGTATCTAAGGGCTAATGATGACTGTGGTGGTTATGGTGTGATACTGATGATAGTGGTGATGATAATGGTGAGAACCTTGATAATGGTGGTGGTGATATTACAGTACAGTAGAACCTCGCTCTTTCGGACTAATTGGGGGAGACCCCTGTCCGAAAGTGTCAAAAGTCCGAAAGGGCCGAGTCCGAACTCACACTTCAGCCTTTCAGACAAATCCGAAAGGCTGAAATAATGTCCGAAGTTTATAAGTCCGAAACTCGGCTCTTTGGTCCGAATGCGATTTAATTTTTCTCAGCCTTTCAGACAAATCCGAAAGGCTGAAGCATGAGTCCGAAGTTAAATGTAGTCCGAAGTTAAATGTAGTCCGAAAAGTGTAGTCCGAAAGGGATGGAGGTATTTTCTCAGCCTTTCAGACAAATCCGAAAGGCTAAACCATGAGTCCGAATTGAAATGCTAGTCCGAAAGATTGAAGTCCGAAAGAGCGAGGTTCTACTGTACTACAGTATACAATACTACGGTATAACCTTTTAGTACAGTGAGAGCAGCTTGGTGTAACTGTTGTGGTAGAGAGACTGTTCCAACACCCATCATGCCGGGGTGTTGCCGCGGCTTGATGACCCCCGACTCAACACCTTCCTGCACCTCAGATGTCAGCTCAAAGTTGAATTTGGTCTTGGCATGGGTTTTGGAGGACAAATTCTGTAATGGGAAAACATTTGATTAGCTTAACCTTCAGACTGTAAATATGGATATTCTTCTGTTCAAATCCAAGCCCGTTTGAGACTGACACACAGAATTCTTACAGATCTTTGAAAGATATTTATTCAGCCTGTGACTCCAGCTCTACCAAAGTGTAGTGTATGAAGTGCATGTTGAATGTTAGCGTACTGTTGAAGTAACTACTTAGTGAGTTTTGCCTGTAAACAGTGTGATTAGCTTGATCTTGTTAATCAGGTGCTATTACTGTATTCACATTATAAATGTAACACTGGCTTATTGCACCTCTGATGTCTGCCTTTACAGTGAGGTGTTGGGAGGCCTAGGGGATGACCGTCAAAGACATTCAACCAGCGATGATCAAAATTGCAGCCTCCAGCATGCAAGGTAAACGCTAAGGTAAATACGCTATCCACGCTCAATGCAGGCTCCAGAGGGTGACAATAAGGATATACAACAGGGTTTTAAAGCGGAACAATTGGATGTGAATTTCAGGAATACATATGAAAAGAAATACTGTATAGTAAAATTAACACAAAATTTGGTACCGTTCAAGATGACTACATGGGCCTTAGGGTAAAACAACGAAATAGGTACGGTACCGGTACTTGGTACTTTTCTTCCGTAATTGTGTACCGTAAAACTGGGTAACTTCGGAATTTTTTTGAGTTTTTTTAACAATTTCTCCTGACTGTAAACACATTATAGAGATTTAACTAGGTCAAGTGATGTGTGGTAATAGTGCGCGGTACTCCAGGAAGCCTCCTAAAATTATCCCTCATAATAAGAGAGCTATCCTTATCCTAAATGATGTCCGAAGTCATCTTGAAAAGTGGCTAACTTCGGACATGTATGGATAACTTCGGACATACAGTACAGTGATTTTTTATGGAAAATGATTGCCAAGAAAGCTGGGATAAGTTCGGACAAACGGAGGGGAACTTCGGACGTACGTTCGAGGTTTTATTTCATTCATTTTTCGGCTCCTACTATTTTATATGAATATTTTATTATTGCTGCTTATTCCTGTCCGATTTTTTACTGGAAAATGCACAGTCAATACCTTTAGGCCTGTATAATCAGTATAGGAGGGGGTTATGTACGATGTTTAACAGATATTCTTTTTGGATCTGTTCTCGTTAGGCATTGAACTCACTCTTAGAAAATATTGAGCAGGAAAAATAACCAATGCTGTCAAATCAATAACTCGAAAATTAACTAGGCCTAGTGAAAATATATAGGTACTGTATGTATAAAATGTGTTGTGGAGAAGTATCTGGAGAAGAAACAAAAGGTGTATGTTGCCTTTATGGACTTGGAGAAGGCCTATGACAGAGTGGATAGAGAAGGTTTGTGGAAAGTACTTAGAATATACGGAGTAGAGGGCAAGTTGCTGAAAGCAGTGAAGAGCATGTATGAGGGTGCAAAGGCGGCAGTATGTGTGGAGAGTGAGCAGAGCGAGTTCTTTGACCTGAATGTTGGTTTGAAACAGGGGTGTGTGATGTCCCCGTGGTTGTTTACTGTATATATGGATGGAATCATGAAAGAAATACTATCAAGAGCAGTGGATGTTGGTGTATCGCTGAAAAGGGAGGGAATTGAGTGGAAGCTACCTATACTGCTGTTTGCGGATGATACAGTTCTGATGAGTGATAATGAATGGGAGTTGCAGGGTCTGGTAAATGAGTTTGGAACAGTGTGCGAAAAACGGATTTTGAAGGTAAATACGGGGAAGAGCAAGGTTATGGTCTTCGAAAGGGGTGAAGTCACAGAGTGTGAGGTGAAGCTGAACGGTCAGGCTATGGAGATCGTCAACTCTTTTAAGTATCTGGGCAGTGTGTTGAGTAAAGATGGGACTATGGATGAAGAGGTGCGGGAGAGGGCAGGGGAAGACGGTTGTAGGAACGCTAAAAGCAGTAACAAGAAATAGGGTGGTCAGTATGGAAGTGAAGAAGTCCTTGCATAACAGTGTGGTAATCCCGACACTGACTTACGGAAGCGAAGCATGGACGTTGGTTGAGACTCAGACCAAGAGTGAGAGCAGTGGAAATTAATTACTTAAGGAGTGCGTGCGGAGTTACATGGAGGGATAGACAGACTAATGAGGAAGTAAGAAGGAGATGTGGTGTGGAGGTAGATGTGCTGGAAAGTGTGTAAAGGAACAACTTGAGATGGTTCGGCCCTATGGAACGTATGGAAAGTGAGAGAATGACTAAGAGGGTGTACGAGAGCGAGGTGGAGGGTGTACGAGAGCGAGGTGGAGGGACAGAGGGGGAGAGGTAGACCGAATATGAGGTGGAAGGATGGAGTGAGGAACTAAATGAACGAAGGCGGTGCTGGTTGGGGGGAGGGGCGTCGACTGACTAGGGACAGAGGTGCATGGGGGCGGTTCGTTCGTGGCCACTCCTTCGGGGATCACGGCGTCAGGCAATAGATATATACAGTAGATAGATGTATAAAATTGTATACTCTATCACTGCATATACATTTTTATGAATTTGAGCATTTTTGTACTGTAGGTATAACGTACCGTATGTGTTGGTGTTTCTTACGGCACATAAATTTTTTTTTGGACAAAATACATGCCTCTCCTAATTTATATATACTGTATTATATATCCAGAATTATCCTAAATACATAAATCGGTTAGCATATTATCATATTGTTATGGGTTTTTGGACTCAGAGAATGATTATTTGATCTTTAACCACCATTTTAATGATGGACAAGTATTATGAATTATTTTCACAAGGCAAATAATAACAAACGATTTGTTTGTTCCATGCCCGAAGTTAAATTTTGTTTTTTTGGAAAACACAATAGGTTAAATGACAGTGTTCTAGCTAGAGCATTATACAAGTGTAATAAATTTCCTTTGGTGGATGTTGTCTCTGGTAATTTTACTACAAAATTATATCAGTCACAACAACATTCATACAAACAAATTTCTTCGGGGTGATAGAAGTTTGGCAGGGTAACGAAAAATTTAATTTTTGTTGTCATATATACTGTATAATATTTTGTTTGTGTACGTATACTCATGTCAGTTCCCTAGGGCTTTTACATGCTCTTCCTTTGCCATTTCTCTAAACGGACCCCACCAAAAAAACAATAAAAAGCGTTTCCATTATATAATGACAATGGCTAATTACAGTACTTATTATCGCCGATGTCCGAAGTTATGACCCAAGTCCGAAGCGACCCGGTTTTACGGTACCGCCAACTTCAGCTGGGTGGTATTCTTTCTGTCTTTCTTCTTCGGTGTATTTACACTCTCCATTATAAAGATAAAATATATCATATTTAAGCATTTCCATAGGTCTTACTAGTTATTAAGTGAATATGTGTGCCACAGAACAAGATTCGCCGATTCGTCGGTGTGGACAAGGTCTAAAACTTTCTAAATATTGATAAAACTACAGTACAGTACTTTGTCTCAAGAATGAATGTCGGGAATGAACTAGCAGCTCAAGAGTATCACGTGTTCGATTCCTTGAGTTGAAATGCATCCTGTGGCAAACTGGATTTTTATAAAATGTACTCGATTTTAGCAGTGCGTTGATGAAAGTGCCATTGTTTTGGGTGGCCTGACGCTACTTTTATCGCATAAATCTACCTCTTATACAGTATGTCATATTTTATATATTTCAAAGTAAGATACAGTCACCATAAGTGTATCAAGTTGAAGCCAAAGCCATTCACTACTGTCACGATATCTAGTGGTGATTTTTAGTAGTTAACTTGGGAAATAATGGCTATAAATCGCTCAAATTCTCTTAATTGTATACTGTCAACTGGGGCGAATTCGGACGATTTCTGCGTATTTCCGTAGCATGTAGTCTTGTTTTTATCTCAATTATTGAGTTCCTTCCAACAACCAACCATACTCCTAAAATCGATTAATGAAATTTACAAACACATGTGGCAGTCCGTGGATTCGAACCCAGGACGCTCACACCGAAAATCAACACCTTATGCATCGCACCACGAAGACAGTTAAAGGGTGATGGACACTGCCTAAGATTTATTATGCAACTTCGAATCCTGCATATCAATCTAAGCATGTACACACATCCCAACTGCAACTCACGTAGGCTATGCATATGTGAATGGAAAGAGCAATTAATGGGGCCTTAACCACTTAGGGAAGTCCTCTCGATAAATTACTCCTGAACCAATATCAATTATTGTGTTCCTTCCAACAACCAACCATACTCCTAAAATCGATTAATGAAATTTACAAACACATGTGGCTGTCCGTGGATTCGAACCCAGGACGCTCACACCGAAAATCAACACCTTATGCATCGCACCACGAAGATGTAAGAAGTATTGTATGTGTAGCTGGTACATTGGGGTATACAATCATAGCATTAAACAAATTCAAATACATTGCATATATTTATTATAAATACAGTCAACCCTCGAATGTGCGGACTAATAGGGGGGGGGGGACCCATGTCCACACAATGAAAAATTCCGGACATGGGAAATAGAGTAAATATACGATGTTTTCTAACCTTAAATCTGTATCTAATTACATGTACATGCGGCATCAACACAATATGAGGCAGCATAATGTTTCAGCTTGTCTTTGGCTTTCCTATTTATTAAATAGAAAAGCCAAAGACTGTATCAGACATTAGGAAATTCCTAATGTCTGATACAGTCTGTTTCTTTATCCCATACTCATCACATATCTTCTTCGCAGAGCATCCCTTTTCTAATTTGCGTAGCACCTCAAGCTTCTGCTGAATGTTAAGGGTCACGTGCTTGGTCTTGGGAGGCATGTTGAAGCACTAAAGCACTGATTATTCACGGTTACGATGGGGGAAGCGAGCAGAATGGCGTTAGTAAACAAACTGAACTTTTTGGCGGGAAATTGCCTGCCCGCGTCACCACCCGACCCACCAAATACCGGACAACTTTTAAATTAACGGTCTTTTGTCCGATTTGTCCGGACTTTTGGGGGCTTGTCTGATATCGGCTGTTGCGTCCGCACAAACCGAAGTCCGGGCAACTGGGGTCTGCCCATGCGAGGGTCGACTGTATAATAAAAGTGTCCGAATTCGGACACGATTTGGGGCTATTTCAGACACCTAGCCTGAATTCAGACATGGATTTAAAATACATTAATAGGACTAACCAGTGATCCCAGTATAGATTCGGACCTTTCAGGGATCAATTTGGACATCATTGAACATTTTAAAAGGGTCTTATCACACTCCCTGAAAACGTAGAGACCATAAATACCATATCGTAAGATACGACACTTTTGGGGCAATATCGGACATATCTGGATTTATTGACCATACTCTGTGTAGTGGGTGATTGTATGCGTGTATGCCCCGACAGAGGATATACTTGAAAGAAAGAAAGAGGAGTTCTGGATGAATGTGGAGGCGTGCCTGGAGAAGTTTGACAAGAACGAAAGAATATTTCTGATTGGGGATATGAATGGTAAGGTGGGTGATAGGAAAGTTGAGGGAGTGGTGGGAGGGTGGGGGGTACCATCAGAGGTGAATGGGAATGGTAGTGCACTTGTGGACGTATGTGTGGGAAGGAGGCTGTGGATAGCCAACACCTTCTTCCGACACAGAATGATCCACAGGTACACGTGGAAACGGATGTTGACGATGAAAGATAAGACAGTGGTGGAACGAAAGTCATTGATTGATTATGTATGTGTGGATGAACGAATGAAGAAATCTGTGATGGATGCTAGGGTGTATAGGGGTATTGGAGGGGGTCTGTCTGATCATTATGTAGTGGTAGCTAAGGTTAGGATACAAAAGAAGTGGGTGAGGCGAGCGGGAGGGAGGCAAGAGGAGGGTGGAATGGTGAGGAGGGTGGAGAGGTTGCAGGAGGAGGAAGTCAGGGAGGAGTACAGGAGAGCAGTGGAAAGACGACTAGGTGGGTTCGACCTGGAAGTTATGGAGGAAGTGGAGGAGATGAGCAAGGTGTTTAAGGATGAGATCTGTGCAGCATGTGAGGAGGTGTGTGGAGTGAGGAGAAGAGGGAGGGGAGTGAAAGGTACAGCATGGTGGACAGAAGAGGTAAGAATAGCTGTGGAAGAAAAGAAGAAAGCATATAGAGTGTGGTTGGGTAGTAGAGGGAATGAAGATTCCGAGAGACAGAAACGAGCGAGGTACGTGGAGAGTAAGAGGGTGGTGAAGAGAGTAGTGAAGGAAAGTAAGAGAAGAGTAGATGAGGAATTTGGAAGGAATCTGAGTGTAAAATGGAGGGAGAGTAAGAAACTGTTCTGGAAAGAAGTCAAGAAAGTTAGGGAAGGTAGCAAGGGAAACAGTAAGGGTGTGAAAGATAAGAATGGGAGAATGCTAGCCGAGAAGCAAGAGAGAGTCGAAAGATGGAGGGAGTACTTCAGTGAGTTGCTAAATGAAAGGAATGAAGAGCCAGCAAACATAGCTGGATATGGTATGGGAGGGAGAAGAAGAGAAGTAGTGGAGGAGGAGGTGGGGATCAGGAGGTCAGAAGTGTGGGAAGCCATGAAAAGAGTGAAGTTGGGGAAAGCACCAGGAACAGATGGAGTGTGTGGGGAAATGTTGAGGTATGGTGGTGAGATAGTGATAGAATGGGTATGGAAAATGTGCAAACTAGCATGGGAGAAGGGGAGTGCACCGATGACTGGAAGACTGGCATAATAGTCCCCCTATATAAGGGCAAAGGGGAAAGAGGAGTGTGTGGTAACCACCGAGGAATATGTCTTCTAAGCGTAGTAGGGAAGGTATACAGTAGGGTAGTGATTGAGAGAGTGAGAGTGAGAACGGAGAAATGGATAGGCGACGAGCAGGGAGGTTTTAGGAAGGGAAGAGGATGTGTAGATCAGATTGTTACCCTGAATTGTGTTGTGGAGAAGTATCTGGAGAAGAAACAAAAGGTGTATGTTGCCTTTATGGACTTGGAGAAGGCCTATGACAGAGTGGATAGAGAAGGTTTGTGGAAAGTACTTAGAATATACGGAGTAGAGGGCAAGTTGCTGAAAGCAGTGAAGAGCATGTATGAGGGTGCAAAGGCGGCAGTACGTGTGGAGAGTGAGCAGAGCGAGTTCTTTGACCTGAATGTTGGTTTGAAACAGGGGTGTGTGATGTCCCCGTGGTTGTTTACTGTATATATGGATGGAGTCATGAAAGAAATACTATCAAGAGCAGTGAATGTTGGTGTATCGCTGAAAAGGGAGGGAATTGAGTGGAAGCTACCTATACTGCTGTTTGCGGATGATACAGTTCTGATGAGTGATAATGAATGGGAGTTGCAGGGTCTGGTAAATGAGTTTGGAACAGTGTGCGAAAAAACGGAATTTGAAGGTAAATACGGGGAAGAGCAAGGTTATGGTCTTCGAAAGGGGTGAAGTCACAGAGTGTGAGGTGAAGCTGAACGGTCAGGCTATGGAGATCGTCAACTCTTTTAAGTATCTGGGCAGTGTGTTGAGTAAAGATGGGACTATGGATGAAGAGGTGCGGGAGAGGGTACAACAGGGGAAGAGGGTTGTAGGAACGCTAAAAGCAGTAACAAGAAATAGGGTGGTCAGTATGGAAGTGAAGAAGTCCTTGCATGACAGTGTGGGAATCACGACACTGACTTACGGAAGCGAAGCATGGACGTTGGTTGAGAGACTCAGACCAAGAGTGAGAGCAGTGGAAATGAATTACTTAAGGAGTGCGTGCGGAGTTACATGGAGGGATAGACAGACTAATGAGGAAGTAAGAAGGAGGTGTGGTGTGGAGGTAGATGTGCTGGAAAGTGTGAAAAGGAACAACTTGAGATGGTTCGGCCATATGGAACGTATGGAAAGCGAGAGAATGACTAAGAGGGTGTACGAGAGCGAGGTGGAGGGACAGAGGGGGAGAGGTAGACCGAATATGAGGTGGAAGGATGGAGTGAGGAACTACATGAACGAAGGCGGTGCTGGTTGGGGGGAGGGGCGTCGACTGACTGGGGACAGAGGTGCATGGGGGCGGTGCGTTCGTGGCCACCCCTTCGGGGATCACGGCGTCAGGCAATAGATAGATAGATAGAGACTCTGTGTAGCAGTATGACCCTAATAATGTAAATGTAAGGATTATTGTGATATAACTCAGAAATACCCCGTGTAATGACAACTATAAACCCAATTACACTCAATATCTGAATCTGACGGGTTATAGCTAAAGTTAGATTAACCCACTGAACCCCAGCTATTTAATAATAAATGTACACCCCAGGCCCAGCAGGTTGTAAACATTTTATTTTCTCCAGAAAACACCAGGAATGGGTTAGAAATTAAGGAAAACCCACAAAAAAACGATCCCCTAGGTCATTAAGGGGTCCTACGGTGCGCCCGAAAGTCGGAATTAACATGGGGAAATGGGTAGGCAAAAACAGGTTTTTGCGCGCTCACGCCCACGCGGTTGGACTTTGAGAGTTTTCAACCATTGGCATTGTTGCGTGGGATACTTACACAGTTCCCATACAAATCCGAGCCCTCTAGGTGCCATAGGACCGGAGTAATTAACCAGGACGCACCTTATGCGTCCCTGGGGTTTAGCGTTACATACATTGCGGACGCAAACCATGTGTCGCTGGGGTTCTGTGGGTTAAATAATATTATTTATTTAATTAATTTTCATCCTGTCCGAGTTCGCCCCATTTTTACAGAAATTTAAAAAATAATAATTTAATACCCAATTACGGGAATAATATAAAAGATAATGCCAATTAATTAATTTGTACTTTCACACTAATTATGAAAGTACATCTTGGCACCGTAGATTTTCCTACATCTACTCATCAACATGTTTGCCAAAGAAAGTTTGCCGATGTTACACATTTTTTATTTTTTGTTTTTATTTTAGTTTTTTAATTTGTAATCGGTACATATCACATTATACATTAACCCTCCAGCCCCGGCTACGCATTACATAAATATTCCCCAAAACCCAGGTGTTTTGGCCGAAAAACATCTAGGCTAGGCTACCGTATCTTTGTTATTCTGACTGCTTCCGCATTCCCGTGCATCCCCAAGCGTAGCTGTGTTATTTACCTGTAGAATAGCGTTAAGTAGAGCTCTCTAAGTCAACTGGTTCAGTTGTGATGATGATTTCATTGGAGATAACTTTATGGCAACAACAGCCACTATACACTACTTTTCGATACTTAACAACAACATACAGGCACACACGAACAAGCGACGCTCTCCTTCTTGTGGCCGGAGATGCGGGGCGTCGGTCCAGCCGGCTGTGTTGTTTACATGCGTCGGACCGACGCCTTGCACACCAAGCTCACAGGCTTTCAACCACTGGGCGTTAAAGAGCCCTTCCGGGCAGCTCGTGTATGCTTTTTTATGGGCGTTCAAGAGCCCTTCCGGGAACAGAGGGTTAAAACTATTAAAGCAAAAAAGTTAGAAAAAAGCATTTCGAACAATCGAGTGAGAACAGATTTCTAATATGTTTAATCATTATCTATTTATTAATTTAATTAACTTTTAATTGACGTAAAGACCGAATTCGCCCAGTTGACGGTACTAATTGTGTAATAAATATGCGTTATATTTATTTATTGACATGGTCTTATGTAGATTGACCATTTAAAGGTGAATTACATAAGCTGCATACCTCGTAAGATGTATATTTTTTATGCATCAAAACATATTAAGGATGCTCAGGTTTGTGTATAATAAAGCAAATTTACGTCAGTAAAGAAAACAAATATTAAAGTTTAATATCTGGCAGCGTCTGATGGTTGACTGTCTTGCAAATTTCCCGCCTTCCAGTATTGTGATGATGTCATAAATCCCGATAGTTGTCAGGTAACAGAAATTTACCTTTAACTTGACCCTATTTATTTTATATGTTAGGGGCAAATTTAAGGATATTCCCAATAATGGTGTAATACTAGAGCATTTAACGTTCTGCTAGATAACTCATCTCACTTTTTTATTATATTTGTGTAATTCACCTTTAAGCTAATAGTTTTCGTATATAACCGAAAAATAGAAGCCTGTAAGGGGGTATTCAAAACTTCAGTCACGGTTCTTAGAACCGCCAGTCTCTCTCATTAAGTGGTTAAGAAATGGCAGTCTTTCGGTCTCGACATATTACAGGCTAATGTGGAGAATGTAGCTTCAGTATCAGCATTTCCACACATGATTTACAATTGTGAATAACTGAACGCCTTATATGAGTCGGATATGACGAGGAGCTGCTTAAAATGGCGAAAATAGGAAAATATCGAGACGATTCTGATGGCCTTACAGCAACCTGTTGGTAACTTTGGTAAGTACAGTACAGTATTTGAATTACGTATTATTATGTTAAATACGTACAAAATATGATGCATATACAGTACGGTACTGCCACTACTGTACAGTATATGCGAAGCTGAAGGCTTTCTGAAATCTGAATCATATGTATATACCTAATTGTATTTACCTAATTGTAGTTTACAGGAGTTGAGCTAAGCTCGTGTTGTCCCGTCTCTCAGTCTACTTTCATCCAATTTTTTCTTGAAAATATAGATGTTCCTTGCCCCTACCACCTCCTCCTCCAGCCCATTACATTTGTCAATACATCTATAGGGGAAGCTAAACTTCCTGATATCGTTCTTGCAGGTAGGTCTTTTTACTTTGTAGCTGTGGCCTCTAGTTATTCCTGTATCCATGATTAATATATCCTCCCTATCCAGCCTTTCCAGCCCTTGGGTGCATTTGTAAATCATTATCATGTCTCCCCTCTCTCTCCTCTCTTTTAGACTCGGTAAATTTAATTTGTCTAGCCTCCTTTCATATGGCAGTTCTCTAAGACTTGGAACCAATCTAGTAACTGCTCTCTGGATTCTTTCTAACTTGTGAATATGCTTCTTAAGAAGTGGGGACCACACCACTGCTGCATACTCCAATCTTGGTCTAATCATACTTTTTATAATCTTCGCTAACATGTTCTCATCCAAGTAGTTCAGAGCAACTTTCATATTCCCGGCCATTGCATACATTCCGCTAAAGAGCTTGTTAATATGTTTCTCTGGCGATAAGTTATCTTGTATATGTATAAGATTATACAAAGACTGACTCTTCGGCAGTAATTCTTTGATTTCCCATGGAATGATTTCTGCTTCCATGGCCGAGGACCCTCGGAGAGTGCTGAACGCATTACCGAGGTAATCCTATCGGGCATGGAAGCATACATTCCATTCTCTTTCTCTCAGACTAATGCTAAAAAATCTTGGTTTACTCACGCCTGTTCTACTGCTGTCCGCAATAAGGAGGAAGCATTCAAACGGTACCGACGCCTTAAAACTCAAGACTCTCATTCTTCATGTTTCTGCCCGGAATCAAGCCAAATCTGTTCTTTGACTTGCCAAACACTCTTTTCATCAATAATAAATGCACTGAACTATCCAACTCTAGCTCTTCCCAAGCTTTCTGGCATCTAGCCAAAAACCTCTCCAACAATGTATCTTCCTCGTCTTTCCCTCCCCTTTCCCATTCTGATGGCACGACCATCGCTTCTTCCTCTGACAAAGCTAAACTCTTCGCTCAAACTTTTGCTAGAAACTCCACCTTGGATGATTCCGGTGCTATTCCTCCCTCTCCGCCCTCCTCTCTTTTACTTATGCCTAATATCATAATCTCTTCTAAAGATGTACTTTCTACCCTCTGGGCTTAACAATAATAAGGCGTACGGTCCGGACGGTGTTCCTCCTGTTGTTCTCAAAAATTGTGCTTCCGTGCG